>BTSY01000004.1:31982037-32732037 GCA_036245785.1 Pristionchus fissidentatus
TTCCATCAATGAATTGTGAATGAGTTCATATTTTACTTCAACAAAACTCTTTGTCGCGTTATGCGACATCGTATTTCACGTTTGCCGCTTGTTTTCGAGACTAACTATTATTTCTCCTCTTACGTCCACCACGGTAAATAGCATAATAAATTTTGAATGCCTTCGATGATGCGCCGTTTCCATAGCATCTTTTCTCAGACTGCAGTTACTCACTTCTTTTTGCAAGTTGTTAACAAATTTCGCGCGGGAATCGTTTCTTTGTTCCGTCGCTCTTTACGAGGCCTATTAGCCCCCCGAGTCGACCCCGTTAGTACTAGAGTCAGTGTTCACTTGTCTCTCTCGATATTATGGGCATTGAGTGAGAAGTGATGGAGAGAAGAGATAGAGATGACTCTTTCGACCACCAAATGACTCCTTTGTCCCTCTATCTGTTAATTATTAGAGTTTGAAATGCGGGTAAATAATTGGATTAGATTTCACACAGTCTTTAGAGTGTGAGAAATGAAGAGAACTGATCCTATTATTTACCCGAATTTCGAATTCTGTTAATTATGTGTGTGTGACCTACCATCAAGCCAACACACAAATATGTTGGCAGTTTCTTGCCACTCAAGCAGCTATAAATTCCTCTTCTTCCTTCACATCTGCGCGCGCTTTTTGCTGTCTTTTCGAAAGCGAGAAAGAGAGATCAGAAGAGAGAACAAAGGGAAGAAAGAGGAAGAGAAGAGAAAGGTCGAATTGGAGAGGACCAAAGTAGCAAAATATGAGCGAGCGAGTCACCAATTTTCGTCCCCCAAATAGCCGAGAGATTCCAGCTATTGACGATTTTCTTCCTTATTCTTGTTCGTTAAGAATGACGAGAGAGAGAGAGAGAAAAGAGTTGAATAATCTTAGTCATCGTCTTCCTTTCGGATGGAAATGCATGCAATCTGTCGAGCTGAATAAAGAAGAGATCACTTTTTGCGCGTGCGTCTTTAGAATTTGCTTGATTATTTGTGACGATAGGCGAAACTCATTTCATTTCCCCATTCGAACACTTGGACTGTCTCCTTATCGCCGTGTCTCATCTTTCCCTGTGCACCAATGAATGAATCTCGGGAAAGTTCTTCCCTTCTCTCTCTCTCTCGTTTTGCGAACGTGTGAACAGTTGTTTTGTCCTTGTTATGCCAAATTTTCGTGAGCTCGCTTCTTAGTTTGTTTTTCGCATTTTCTTGCCTGGAAACACGATTCAACCCTCTTTGATATTCATTCATTTCTTATTGATGTTTATTATAGTATTGATGTGATAAGTTGAATTGATTGTAGAATTGATTGCCCCGTTGTGGCGCCGTGTCCGAGCACAAGCGGCACCAGGAAGACGCCGTCATGGCGCCAACGAGGATCCACGAAGATATTCGAAGATTATTGAGGAATGACAGGGTATGTGAATAGCTGTGCAGAATTAATTTAATATTTTGAAACAGTTATCCCTGCACTTTTTTTCGTATTATTAGAAGTGTCAAAAAAACGTTGTTTATCTTTGAGTGGGTTACGGTTGTAATATTACAGTAGGCATTATGTTGTGTATTCAATTTTATTCTTTCCAGCCCGACGCCTCAGTGTTAATAAGGAAACTAGAAAGTGGCGGTCACACCAAGACGGAGATTGAGAGAGAACTGCAGAAGGTTTAGTATTATTATTGTTGCGTGTTTCATTCACTAATTACGTTCGTCGACGATTTTTAAACCGTTGTTTAGAAACGGTAAACCACCTGACTGTTTTGTTGAGTCATGTTTTAACCATATTTGAGATTTGTTATTCTATTTTTTGAGTGCCCTAGTATATTTTCGCTTTACATTTTCCTTTTTTAAATACACAATATTTTTTCTTTAAATATATATTTAATTATGCCGATTTCAGCTCGAGGCGCCCGGCGAGATAATAGAAGTATTCGATAAGCAAAAGAGGACCATTTGTCTCACGAAGGAGTTGAAAGATTCGTGAGTTTAAAAAAAATAAAATTATTTCATAATGGTAATACAATATCGATTGTAATAATTTAAATGCATGGTTCACACATGGGTTATATGATGAAATAGTTTGACCTATGGCAACATTTTCCGGGAAGATATTAGTGCTGTATTTGAGCAAGATAATATTGATCAATTTTATCTCTTCTATTCAGTTCTCGTCCGATTTCTCTTCGTCCTCGTTTGGATTTGTCTCGTCGGATCATCGAATCTCTCTCGAAACATCGGAGAGCGAGAGCAGAAGTTGATAGAGAAGAAATGAAGACGATACTGATGAGAGTGCATCGGATTGAGGTACGGTAGGAGATGAGTAAAGGGGTACGGTAGATTATCGATAGAACTAAATCGCTTGTATCACGAGTTTCCACCACATATTTTTAATAAGTGTAGGAAGCGTCAATATAATGTTTTGTCCGGAGGTAATGGATGATTAATTATGCGCTTACATTGTTGACCGTCCTGCAATATCGTTATTTAGAGATTCAAATCGTTTAAAACGATAAAATTCACCCAAATTGGTGGTCAGTTCATTTCAACTGTGTATGCCACCTTAATTTCATTCGCTCTGTCACCAAGGAATTGCTACTGATTGGTGCCGCGGCTGGTCAGATGTGTACCACAAGTTGGCAGAAACTGATAGCCAGTGATGCTGACGATCGGTCTCTAATAATATTAGACTAACTAATATCAATTTCCTGCGCATTTATAAATCGGCAATGAGCTTTATATCTTCTTGGCTCTAACACATCTTCTGATAAACGAAGAAAGCATTATCATTGTTAATTTCAGAACTTCTCGTCGGCAAATTTCGAGTCCTACTTCGACTTCGGACTTCAAGAGGCTCTGAGAACTGGAAAGATTGAGAAAGTAGGAGACAAATATCGATCGAATGGAATGAAATTGGTGAGAGTTTGTTTCGCTGTCACTTTGATACAGTAACAGAACGTCGGCTACTGTACTTCTATTTACATGCTTGAAAGAGAAGCAAGCACTTCGTTATACTGGAAACTGTAAATAATTGTTTTGTACACTATTTTACTATTTTGTTTGTAATGTGAATGAAATTGTGAAAAGAGAACATTCTTCGATGTCGAAATGTAACAACTTTTATTGCAGTCTCTCATTTGTTCAATCTGCGACAACAAGCGAAGTGATTCACACGAACGAAAACTGGAGTGCATCCACTGTCGATCGCAGAGTGAGTTGAGATTGAGTACAGTAGGATTGGATCATTGATTACCGTGATTTTCACAATTTCCTAAATTTTCCGATACTGAAATATTGACCCTTCGCATCGACTTGACATACGGAAGAATCCTTAATAAATACAGGGAACGGAAAAATCAGTCATCACATCATTTTCGATGGAATATTTCGAAAACAGTGTAATTTTCACTTCCGACACTACGCGAGCGTGAATTTAGGGAACTGGAAAACACTGATTGATTATGTGAGCAGAATCGCTAGAATAATCATAGAAGGAACGCATGATTAAATATGACGTAAAGTGTGGCCCTGATTTTACTACCGTGCGATGAATGCATTTTCTGGTTGAACTGAAGTTGTTCACGAGTTTTACTTCCTTCATGCAATTATTACTGTTCGGAAAATGTTCAGCTAATATCTTTCCTCTTTATTTAAAGTATACTCTTTATTTTAAATCTTGAAATTTCACATTTGAATTTGCGTGAACTTTCCTGATGATCAGTGCTCTATTTTCGGACATTTGGAGCAGTGCCACGGCCTAATTATCGATTTTCGACATTTTTTTTCCCTTTAACTGCCTCTCTTTTACGGAATTTTTCTATTCGATACCGTCGCAAGATGATCCCTCAAAAATGTGGACTCCCGGTAACTTTAAGATAAGTTTTTTTACATGGTCGAACATGTTAATTGATATAGAAAAGGGTTGTGTGAGTTAGTTTTAATTTTAAAAAAATATTATAACGCACAGGACACGCTTCGTGCATGGGACTTCGCAAGCACAAACTGCTGGGAGATTTCGAGTGCGAACTCTGCAGCAACTGCAGCAGCTGCGACAAGCAGGTGAGTTGCAGTTTACGATTTATCTATTTTGCGAAGTAACATTCAGAAAAAAATTACTTCGTTGCGCGCATGAAGCAATGAATTACTTATGTGGAAACTCGCTGGAAATTCAAGCGTGTTTCCACAAAAATAATTAATTGCTTGATGCATACGGCTTATTATTTTCTCTGCCAATGAGTGTAAGTAGAGGATGAATAGGGCACTCTGATTGTGATTAAACTGGTACTGTGGCGGGGAGGTGGAAATTCGTTTTTCCCGAGAATATTTTTTCTTTGTTATTATTTGGATTGATGGTTGGTTATAACAACTCGAAGGATGGGCTGTCTGTAATGTGACTAAGGGAAGGAATACACTAAAAGTACAATTGTCCGTATTTCTCTCTTTCTCACTCCGAATTGAGCACTCGGCCCTCTATCTTCCCCCAATGGTTGTTTACAAGTTTTGTGAGGGAGTGGTGGTGGTCGGATGGCTGAGAGAGAGAGAGAGAGAGATAGTAAGAGTATGAGGAAGGAGAGAGAGAGGAGTAGCCCGTCTTGCCTCCTTTCTCACTCGACGATTCCACCCCCAGCACTATCTCCCCCCCCCCCTCTCCCTCAGTCTCAACACTTGCTCCTCCTCCATTAATGACTAATACCAGTGGTGGCGCGTCATTATCGACTGAAAGAATAACGGTTTCTTCACTTTGTGTTATTCATTACATATGAGGAAACGCTTGCAAGGCATAGCTGACCACTCAATGTTGCACAACGAACCGTCAGTTATGACGCGGAAAACACAGCCGTCGCAAAAGTTTAGTTCCCCTGCCCCTGGAGAAGGTTTCACGGAAATTAGCGATTCATCTGTTTCTAGTTTTCCCTCAAATGTATCAACTAGCAGGGTGTGTTGAGGTTAAACTACGTTATGGTAGGGTGCGCACTACGTTTTCAAAGTATGGTTCAGGGGGGCATTCAGTTGCCGGGCACATTTCGGCCCAGGGGGAACTTTGCAGCCGGCTCAAAGTTTGGTCCAGGGGGAGTTCGGCAGCCGGCTCAAAGTTCGGTCCAGGGGAAGCAAGATAGCCGGCTCCAAGTTCGGTCCAGGGGGAGCTCGGGAGTCGGCTCCATGTTACATTATGTTACTTACTTACTTAGTTACTTAGTAGATCCATCTTCAGCGGCGAAGCCGCGTGGATCACAGTTCCTCCAATTGCTTCTGTCTCGAGCGCGCGTCATCCAGTGGCGGTAGGGCGCTCGTTGGGAGGACGATCGGGTAGATCGTCCTGTACTGTAGGGCATCTTGGCATACTCCTCGATCGAGTCCCTCCATCTAGCCGGTGGTCGTCCTTGTGGGCGGGTCAAGTTGGGAGGGGGGAATTGCTGCGTGACACGGGTAGACCATCTATCGTCTTCTCTTCGTAGCACGTGACCTGCCCATCGATGCTTCGCTCTTGTGATGTGATTAATCGGGTCCGATAGGAGAGAGATGCGGCGGATGTCGGCACATGACTGATCCTTCTTCTGCTGCATGAATAGCGTAGTTCCAATCAGCGCGCGTTCCAGGGCACGGTGGGTCCTCCGGATGAAGGAGACCGTCGTCTGCGTGAGAGGCCAGGTTTCAGCGGCGTAGCACAGGGCGGGCAGCACGTGTGAATCGAACAGAGATGCTCGTAGCTTCGCAGCTTGCAACTGGGAGGTGACCTCGCGGATGTTGGCGAAGGCGCCCCATGCTGCTCGCTTCCTTCGGAGTAGCTCCCAGTCGATAGATCCGTTGCATCGAAGCTCTCGACCGAGGTAGACGTACGCATCAGTCTCCACTAGGTCGTCTCCGTGAAGTGAAACTGCAGGCCCGGTGCACCAAACGTTCTTCATCAACTGAGTCTTCTTCCTGTTGACACTCAGTCCGATTCGTTCTCCTGCGTCGGTCAGCTCCGTGAGCATCTTCTGTAGAGAGACCGTGTCGGTTCCGATGAGGACGATATCGTCGGCGAAGCGAAGGTGGGAGAGGCACTTCCCGTCGATGAGAACTCCTCTGTTGTCCCAGTCGAGTTCCTTCATACAGTCTTCCAGGGCGGCGGTGAACAGCTTTGGAGATATAGTGTCTCCTTGTCGTACTCCTTTCCCAATGGGGATGCGAATGGGCCTCTCGAAGGGTCTCATCTCCGTGTAGCAATCGATGTTGAGCTTCTCCAGGCAGTCGATGTGAGATGAGTCGATCCCAGATCGAGTGAGCGCGTTGAGAACGGCGGGGATTTCAACAGAGTCGAAGGCTTTGTTGTAATCAACGAAGACGAGACCGAGAGGAAGGTGGAATTCGCGGTGGTGTTCGATCAGGGTGGAGAGTGTGTGTATGTGGTCCATGCATCCGAACCGTCGTCTGAAGCCTGCCTGCTCCACAGTTTGCGCATCGTCCAATTGCCTCTCCATCCGATTCACGAGAACCTTCGTGAAGATCTTGTAAGGAATGGAGAGCAGAGTAATGGGACGGTAGTTATTGAGATCTGCTCTGTCTCCCTTCTTGTGGATGAGGATGGACGACGAGGCCTTCCACTGATCCGGGTACTTCTGTTCCATGAGGTATCGACTATAACGTGCGGCAAGGAGTGAGTGAATGGCTGGTCCTCCGTGCCGTAGCATTTGGCCAGAGATCTTGTATCGACTATAACGTGCGGCAAGGAGTGAGTGAATGGCTGGTCCTCCGTGCCGTAGCATTTGGCTAGAGACCAACTGCACCGCCTTTCACAACGGAAACGCAGGATACAGTGCGTTCAGAACGTTCCCGACATCACAAAACACTTTTCCTGTGATCCCCTACGCTCTCTGAATCATTTTGGAACTTTTTGAAATTTTCGATTTTCACGTTAAAATTCGTCCGAACACGTTCAGACACGTTTCTGACATCGCAAAACACTTTTCCTGTGATCCCCTACGCTCTCTGAATCATTTTCAAACTTTTCGAAATTTTTGATTTTTCACGTTAAAACGTGTTAGAACACGTTCAGACACGTTTCTGACATCGCAAAACACATTTCCTGTGATCCCCGACACTCACCGGTGCGTTTGGAGAAAGTTCGAGAATTTCGATTTTTCATGTTAAAACTCGGCAAAACAGGTGAAAACGTGTTTCACGGTACTCAAAACCGTGTGAGAACAGTTTCTGGCACTTGCGAAAAATGCGGCAAAAGGTTTGCCCGCGGCGGGGATCGAACCTGCGTCGCTCGGATTGCTAGTCAAGCGCGTAACCCACTTGGCCATGGATTTTGTTTTATTTTTTTTATTGAGCAAGTTACTCTCGTGGAGGTGCATGTGATGGCGAAGGAACTGAGTCGATAGCTCTATCCGTTGGCGAGATATTTGGCGTGACCGCCGGACACACAGACACACACACACACACACAGACGTTCTGAAATAATAGTCTTTAGGAATTACCGGACAAGAAGTGCCATCTTATTATTTATCCGAAACTAGCGAAAGACATAGCAAAAATATTTGTTCTGCAAATGTAGCAGAACGAAGCGTTTGTTATTGTAATTTCGAAATCCGATTATCACTTCCAATTCCGTTCACCGTGTACCCATTTCCTTCTTGTTTATCTCTCAATATTCCCTTTCTTGTAACGACTTCTCACTTTTATGCACCCTCTCTCTCTCTCTCTCTCTCTCTCTCTCTCTCTCTCTGGTTGTTCTCTTCCCTTCACAGAGACGCATTCCACATGATCTTTCCCATTGCTCTGACGCGCTTGTTCCCTTCTTCTTTTTATTTTCTCCCTCTTTCTCCGTCTATTTCCGGAAGCACGCAAGCAGTTTCCAGTTACAACTTTGGTTAATAGAAGATTTGATGGAACCGATTCCACTAAGACGCGTTATATATCACATGATCTTGTGAATGTCTGGATTCCATGGATAACTTTGCACTTCTATCAGTTGAGGGCAGATTAGTTTATTAATGCCATCGTTGGTAACATCTTCTCTCCTCTCTATCTTCGACTAGGCAGCATGTGATCGTGCGAATATCTCAATTTCAAGGATAACTCCATGGTTTACATTTATACCAACAGATTTTCTTAGTAATTTCATCGTTGGCAACATCTTCTCTTCTCTTCATCGCAAATGCGCAAGGGTTGTTGCTCGTAGTTCACAAGTGGGAGGGTCAGTGACAAAACCTAACCGATGTATTATCATCTTCTTCTATCGCTTTCTGCATCCACTCTCATAGTTTCTCGTTCATTCTTGAGAAGGGTCTCGCAGTGCTTTTCCCCTCTCTCTGAACAATGGATGACTGAATATTGCAAGTATCCCGAGGCTATCAACGTGACATTCTGCCGATTCAGTTGCTATTTGTGTGCCGTTTCTTCGAATTCGGCGAAGGTGTTCATATTGTGGTCGAGATCTGTTGTGGCTATGTATTCACTTGTCTTTTGTAGCAATGTTGATATTAGCTGAACAATTTGTAAAAAGCGATCTGCGAAATGGGCTTGCAGAGATTGGCGAGGCAATTTATGTTATACGTACTGCAATTTGAAATATCAGCCTTATCGTAATTAACAATCCACACATGGTCAACTTGAAATGTTCATGATGAAACATTGAAGTGCGCGGAATAAAGATTAGCGGTTAGAGGGGAATGACCATAGGTCGAAAGGTACGTAAAAATGACGAAGCCAACCCGCATTTAGAGAATTTTTGGTTAAAAAATTGAAAACCCAACCCGTACTTTCGGTTTTTCATGCCTATTTTTGCCATACTCAACCCACATTTTCGGGTTTTCATGCCCATTTCTGACCAACCCAACCCGCATTATCGACTTGCCGCAACGCACCCTTTCGGTCTATGGGAATGACGGACATCTGACCTCTTAGTATCTCTTTCTACGCCCATTTCCGCCTCTCGATGTATTTGTACTCGCGAAATTGCCTCATTCAATGGCAGTTGCTGATGTTCGCACCATAGAGAGACATGGTTGCAGGAGCACCCTGAAATTACTCAATTCTATAGTGGGGACACGCCCCAACGCTTTTTAGGTAGTGAGGAAACGTCGCTAGTGGACTTCCATTTTGAGTATTTGATTGAATCTCCGAGATCTGGCTTTCGCTTGCTACGATGAAGACCATACATTTTCGTTGGCCATAAATGCTGATCGAGACGGGCGGAGACGAAAATGTAAGACACGAAAGAGATCTAGCTATGTTCTGGAAATCCACATTAGTAAGAATTTCCCATATCGAACCATTTCCCATCAACTTGCGAAATAGGTCAAAAAGTCAGATTGACCATTTTAAATTAATTTTACTGAATTTTTTTCCAAGGAGAAAAATCTTCCTCTCTTTAGCTTTTTGGATTCCTCTGATGGTCCTTTTTTAACAAAAAATATCGTTTAGTGGCTCACTGCTCGGGAAGGCAGGTTTTTCCCGCGAAATAAATTTCCCATTTTTACAATTCGCCTCAGATTTTTTTTGATTGGGGCACCGGTAGCTGCAAAACAATATGAGCACTTTAGGTTAATGCCTTCTACCCGAACCTATCAGGTTTAATTCAACCCACTTTTACAGCTATGACTTGCGGTACAGATCTGATCGACTAGTTGACTTTCTGAGAGAAAAAACTTTCTGGGGGCTGTATAATCTGTCAGAAATGTGCGAGAAAAATATGGCAAAAAAACATCGCTCAAAACATGGCAGATTTTTCTCTAATTCTCTCAATTTAGCATGCTATTTTCGTCACTCTAACCAAATTTCAATCGGAAATGTGCGAGAAAACTTGGCGAAGTTCTAAACGGAACTTGGCCAAGTTTGGTTAGAGAAAGAGAAATAGCACGCAAATCGAGAGAGGGAAAAGTATACATGTATGTGGGCCTTTTTAGGGGGGGGGAATTTGAGGCGCAATGACGTGAACGCTAAAATTCCAATTTTGGCATTGTTGGGTGCTGATGGTCTGTCGCATCCTTGTTTTCATAATGAAATTCCAGCAAATTCTAAATCAACGTAACAAATTGGGTTGGAAGTAGAGTTTAAAAATCGGTCATGTGTAAATGTCTGAATCATCGGAACGTTTTATTCGAATTTCGCATTTTTTCTTTATTTTTGCAATTTTGCATGGTTTGTTGCGTTTTTTCGCTCCTTTTAATCGTACAACTACATCCGCAATGCTCTTATCGTCTTGTGAAGCCCCTTTTATTATATAACACTGCATTATAACGCTTCCTATGAAACGAATTGTTTTCTTTGTAGAGACTTTGATTTTGTTCTTGGAAGTAAAGAAATGGATGAAATGATCCTGCCAGTTAATCAATAGTAATTGCATTATAAATTGCCAAAATATTAATACTAAACGAGTATAAACAACAGAAACAAAAATGTAAACAGGCTGATGACGTAGATGGCTGATTTCTAAAGAAAACTTGGTCAAGTTTTGAACGATGTCAGTGAAAACTTGGCCAAGTTTTTGGTAAAGTTTTGACAGATTATACAGCCCCCTGATCAGAAATGACGTTATTTCTGGTCGGATGATAATGTATGGATGAAGACGGGGTATGAAAAAAATACTAAGTGTGCTACCCGCATACTATTTAAAGTAGTGTTTTGTGTTGATAATAGATTTTCCTCATAAGGTGCATGCCCATTTTCGAAACTTTTGGATTTCACCAGGGCGACTGAAATAGATCGGATTCCAACTCGAATTTCCTTTCATCTTCCCTCCCTCTCTTTCTCCTCTCCTCTCTTGTCTTTACTCGTCTCTCATTTGTCTCTCCTCAGATGCCGCTCTTTCTTCTTCTCCTTCAGCCAAAGGACCTCCATTGTTATTGTGAAATGCATCACGATTTGTCGTTATTTGCTTTTTTTCCCGCCTACCCCAAACTGCGTCACTCCCTTTGGTGGATTGTGGGATAAGACATAAGTTCCACTACGAATTGTGTTTTCCAGCTTTCTTCCCTCTTCTCTCACTCGAAGTGCACACACAGTCCCTTATTTTACTCGACTCCCGGTACTCACGAAAAAACCATGGAACAGAAGAAGAAGAGAATGTGGCGTTTTAGTGGATTTCAAAACAAGAAAAGTGTGTAAGACAGAGATCAATGCTGAAGCGATCCACACCGTTCCGCAGGCTGGTCAATCCTACAGAAAGGGGTTTGGAATGAAAGAGTGTTCACAATTGAGAGTGACTCTCTTGTCTTTGCACACTAACCCCTTTCTATTGGCTTGGAATCGTGTGAATGGAGTTTCATAATCCCCCCCTCCCCGACAGTCTGATTGTCTCTCGATAGTCTGGTGTTCTCATTCCCTCTCTCATTCTGTTGACGCAATCGACGTCACTCGTCCCTCTTTTTCCTCCCCTATTTATATCCACTCGATGTCATTATTGAGAGAGATTCGATGACGATGGACGAAAAAGTATCAATCGAAGGGCAAACGTCATCCTCTCAAAGTGGACTGTATGCTTCTTGGGTACTAAGTTACTTAACCGGACCAAGCAAACCGGGGTTACCCGGGGTTAGTGGCAGATTTGGCATATACCATGATTTTCGCGATCGTGTTTTTGATGACCCGCTACATTTAACAGCAGCATTCATCATCTCACTTTGTGAACCTAGAGGTCACCTCTCGTGGTCCGGAAAAGCAAACCAGTGCATCTTGTCAGTATGTAGTACTGTTTTCCTTTCAACAGTCATTATTAGAAAGAGATTCGAATAGATAGTAGATTGACACCTTTGTCTGTCCGTGTATTGCCCATGTCTCATGTCCATTCTCTAGTAGCCATTTCACTCCCCAGACTACTCGACCTTGAAAATTTGTGGGTGCCTTCCGTTGGGGGGAGAGAGAGAGAGAGAGAGAGAGAGAGAGAGAGAGAGAAGGAGGAGGAGGAGGAGGAGGAGGAAGCGATTAAATACAAAGATCATGAGGGAGAATTGGATGAGAAGTAGAGAGGGGGAATCAGTGTGTATGACATTACTGTACTCGAGTAGTCACCATGACGAAATTAAGTGTTATTTTATTCATTGACGTTGCAGCTGTCAGTGTGTAAATAGTAATGTTCCCTGTCTTCTGTCCTATAACTTGCTGCCTTTTCTCTGGGGGGACGTAGATAACATGTTGATTCATATCTCGAGATCATTTTTTGTTGCCATTTGGGTTTACCCCCTCACTTCTTTGCTAGCGGTTATTATATATTTTCGTAAAATAACACTCCGCCCACGAAAGACTCGGCTTAGTACGGCGTAAATCTGACACTGACCATGATTTTCGTAATGATGGTTTTTGCTGGTTTAGGGTTGCATTGGGTCCAACTAACAAGATATCTGGGAGCAGTTACCTCATAAAAATTATCCCTCGCCGAGATGCCCCCACAGTTAGGTGCCGCCGGCCATACAAACTCGATTACGAAAATATCTTAGTTGAAAAAAATGGTATATGCCAAATTCAGCCCGAGCCTCTGGATAGTGGGGTGATATACATAATTTTAGTTGTTAATCGTGAGTCGAAGTGAGAAGGAAAGTTCACGTGTGGAAAAGTGTTGACAGTAGTTGCATGAGCATGAAAACTCCATATGAATGGAGTCGTTAGGTGAGTAGAGAAGTACTATGAAAGGTGCGCGCACGTTTCCATAAGGTTTTCCCACACACACGCATCTTGTGATTGCTAGTTTCACTGCATCACAATTTCTCGGCAGTTCCTAGATGTGCACAATCTTTCTTTTTGGTTTATCCCGGCAGAAGAGAGGGGATAGATATGAAGGGATCAAAGAAGCCTATCTTGATTAATCTTTTGAGGGGACGATGATTTAGATTGTAAACTCTTTGTTTCTATACAAGCTAATATATAGCTCCATTGTCTTGCGAGCCTAGAAAGTTGAGAGATTCGTGATAGGTGGGAAACGGGCGTTGATAGGATCCTGTGCGAGACTTCCATTTATTCTTTCGTTTTTGTAGCATGCCAACCAGGGTTACTCCAACCAAAGCAATTGCGTTCCACAATATTCCCCCAGATTGTAGTCTGTTTGGATTACCTAATGCACAAATGGTGACATCAAGTATGAGTGTGAGAGAGAGAGAAAGTAAACTGCCCCACTCCATCTTGTACCCTCATTTTTCTTGTTGCAAATCTCTTTCCAATTGAGAAATTGCAATTGAATTGATGCTTCACTCGTTCCATTTCCCTCTTCTTTTCATTCTGTACACGCGTGAATTATTCCCCCGTTTCCATTGCAGACATTGAAGAATCTCTCTCTCTCTCTCTCTCTCTCTTTTCCATTCAACGTTCACGGCTCTTATGCGCCCCAGGGCTATTTATCACCAGCCGGCCATCCAAGAGCGGCACTTTTTTGGAACAATTTTTTTGATATCTCAAATATTTGAGAAGGGAACAAAAGCGCGGGAGAAGGGAACAAAAAAGGATAGAATTGTATACGGATCTTACTGCCAACTTGGACTAATATCAATAACATATCAGACTTCCTCCTTCCGTTATCTCATTTATTCGTCCACTCTTTTCTCGAGTCTCGACTACATATCTCTCCTCCTCCCTCCCTCCCTCCTGCTCTTTAGTTCCCTCAACCACTTTCCGAGAACAACCAACAACATGAGCACTCCTACTTTTTAACCATGGACCGAAAGGATCAAAAACTTGTCTGATTTTTCAATATTTCACCTCAAAAAGTCAAAATTTGTTTCAGTATATGCACCGTGGAGCATACCCTTTGATACATGTTTTAACCAGTCACTCTTGTCCATGAATTGATGTTATCGAAGTAGTTTTCAAATATCATGCGGGTGAATCACTCAGATTTGTGGTCTCGCTTCATAAATGTCATGTTTTTACTCTTTTTTCTCCCTATCTCGCATCTTTATCCTGAGAGCTTTCTTCTCATATGAGTAAAGACCAAAAACTGTCTACTGTTTGTGTGTTATTGCGAGAAGCTTCGGGAGGAGAAAGAAGATGTGTGAGAAAGAGAGAGAGTAGATACAACTAGAAGATTATAGGGTAGTCAAGGGGCTTTGTCTGATCACTTGTTGAAAGTTTAATTGATATCATCATTCTCGACATTTTCTGGTTGCTAATTCCTGACAGTTGACCAGGTCATCTAAAGTGTCAGAAATCTAATTAATCTTTGCGGATTTTTTTCGTTGGTTCGTTGCTAGTGAATTTTTTGAAATTGTATTATGCTTCTCGAACAGCACTATTCTCGAAGGATAGTGAGTGGTGGTAGAGGGGAAAGAGGAAGACAGAAGAAAGATAGTAGAGGGAGGAAGGTCCAAGTCTCGACGGGTCTTTATTGACTCTGCTGTCTCTCTCTCTCTCTCTCTCTCTCTCTCCCTACTCTACCACTTCTTTCCTTCTTCTCCTTACATTTCGTCGACTCGAGTCCATCTATCGAGAGCTCCTCTGCCACTTTTCCCCTCTGTTTACGCCCCATCGTTGAATATCGCGACTAGTTGCACACTCAATTCCGAAAAGGAGACTTCCATTCCTTTCGAAAAAATATTTGTCTGATCTGGATAGAACTCGGTTATCCCTCACTCAGTATTTTTTTTCTGAACATTTCTGAACTTCCATTTAGGAATCCTAGTTTTTCAAGCATTTGTTAGGGATACATTTCAAACATTTAGAAGCTTTTATATATTAGTGTTCCTAAACGGCACACAGCCTTTCACACCTGTCGCTTTTTGGACTTTTGGTTTTGAATTTCTTTGATGTGCATGTCAGCGGGAACTCAAGAAATTGAGAGCGAAGCGGACGCGTTGCGTGAGCTTCGGACTGGCCATGCAAAACTCGAGTGGTGAGATGTGCGGAAGAGCCATGGAAATCAGAGAAGTTGTTGCTAATTTGCGCGCTCTGCATATATAGCCTAGTTGGAGAGCGGGATTTACGCGAGACGGGTTTGAGAGTAGGAGAGAGATGGAGAGAAAGGGGCGGAGAGTGCGATTGTCTCTCGTTTCTCTGCCGGCTCTACTCTCTCGCCCTCAATGTCTGCCCGTGAAATGCTGTGCGGCAGTTCCAAAACTTACCCTCACTCTCGGTGTGTGGTGTTAACTCTCCTCCCCCCAGTATCTCTCTCAACTGTTGAAAGAGTATCTACTCTCTAGGAATGATAATACTTGATATCTTCTACTGCGATGGATGACTCATATGGACTGCACGCAGATTAATATCACTGATAACTCTCGATACTCGCAGCATTAATCAACGCTTTACATCCACTGGATTATCCCAATGTAAATCGGCGCAATCGGCTTTTGAGACATGCGTTGAAGAAGTACTCACAAAGAAATACGTTTAATATTGATAAGTCCAGGGAGAGAATTTTAAACTCTAATGTTATGCTGCGGAAATTTCATGGGGTGCAAGGTGCAAAACAGTTTTATGCACCCTTTCACAACTTTTTTTCCTAGTGAAGCTACACCGTCCAAACGTGATACAGGGAATGTAAGCCACGTTTGGAACATTTTCCCTTTTGATTGGTCCCTGTATCGTTTGGAAGTTGTAGCTTCACTAGGAAAAAAGTTAGGGGTGCATAAAACTGTTTTGCACCCTATGAAAATTGCGCAGCATAAGAGAGCGTGCAAAAATGATAGGGCTGCGCTTTTATTTTCGTATACTCTCTCGCAAATTAAGTTTGAAATTCTACTCTGGGTATACGGAGTTTGAAACTCGTAGAGTTATTTCTTTGTGGGTATAGCAGTTCAGAGAATGCGTCGGGAGTTTTTTTGGTTGCGTCTCACTGAGTTCTCTGCAATTCCTCCCTCTCTTCTACTTCTCTCTTCTCTCTTCTTCCTCCTCTTTTCTGCAGCCAAAAAAGCGCGGCCGCAACATTTGAGAGCAGCAGTAGAAGGTTCCTCTTCTAGCTTCACGCTTTATAAATGATCGAGAGAATTTATGTATGTGTAATGTACTGATATTTTGTCATTCTAATTGTGTCCTCATCGTCTCTCCACTTAAAATTGGTGTGAGAATGTCACACCAATAGTCGCTATTTCTATTCCCAAATGGGGTATTCTCCCTCTCCAGTCCCCTTATTAATATAAGGCCAAATGGGTTTTCTCGCAATGCGTCAAATAGCGTGTCTATTCTCTCCATACGTGGCCACACTCACCCGGGGGCACACTGCATTTTTGTGGAAACATTATGGCGGGGCGCTATGAAAAAGTTCAAGATGTGAAAAGGTTGAAGGGGGGAGTTGGTCTATGCTGGGTGCACTTTGCAATAGAGTGAAACCGGGGCGGCACCGCTCTGCAAAATATATCTATAAGTTGCTGCTCACGTATGATTCTCGCTAGCGAGAATCTGTTTGGCCTGTGAATCCCTCCATTCTCACGAATAGTTGTACTATTTGTCACTCTTTCTGTTGTCGTTCCACAAATTGTTTCTATAATGTCTCGCCTCTCCATCTTTTTTGTGCATTGCGTGACGCACGTTTGACGATGTCAACTGAAATGAAGGAACGAAATGTTGAGAGAGAGAGAGAGAGAGAGAGAGAATGCAGTGCACTCACACTCGACACTGCAGCTGATTCCCCCGTACTTCGATCTTTCTTTCATCCCAATTTCACTTCCATCTCATCTTTCATGTCCTTTCCCTATTTTACTGCAAAGTCGCAATCGCAGACAATGATTTCAAAGTTCGTTGATCTCAGCAACATCATACCGCATTGAAATCTTAGCCTGCAATTGTGCATGAATTCCCTCCATGGAGTGCATTATCGGTAAAGGGTGTGAGCTAGGGATGCCGGCTCGGTGTAGTGCATACCCTCTGGCAGCCTCTTTTTCTTTGAATCTTTTCATCTTATCGGGAGTATTGTCGATCTCTCACTCAAGATGTCGTAAATCGATTACTGAATTTGCCACCCCTAGTGTGAACTGTGGTTCTCAAGCCGAGAATCCGTGAGGTGCGTGACAAATTGGATAAAAAGCGACGACGTTAGAAAGAGGGAGGAGAAGAGGGAAAAGAAGTCGTGACACAACAAACAATTGGTGCTGCTGTTCCCCCTTACGAGCATGAATGAGAGACATGCACATACCATGAGGAGACGATTTCTAGAACAAAGTTCCCGAATTTGACGCTGTGCAATTTTCATGGATGGATAGTGGAAAACAGTTTTTTCCACCTTTTCATATTTGTCCCTAGTCAGACTACATCTTCCAATCAATGGTTCAGGGCGGGTTAAACATGTTTGGAACATTTTCCTTTTGGAAAATTAGATTTCGTTCAATATATTAGCTGAGTTACACGAGTTTTCCAACCTTTGCTGGGGATTTTCCCCATGAAGATTGCGCAGCATGAGTATCATCCATCAGAGTTTGATCTCTACCACGGATAATCGTGATTAGCTAAGATTTACTTCCACAGTTTCTGATTCACTCCAATTTTGATAATGCATTGGGGAGATAATAAGCACGTTTCTTGCATGCAAAGTTTCCAACAGAAAAAAAAACGTGCGTGTGCATTTTTCTTCGTAAACAATCCGTCATAATCCGTAGTCAGTTTCTAATGATTCCTCGTCTATTTCGAGAGGCGGGAAAATGTTTTATCAGTCGATTCCTCTCCCTTTCCTCATGATACACGCGTCACTCCATTTGAACTTTGTTTTCAACTTCTTCTTCATATTATTACAATTTTAAAACGATACGCACATTAAATTACTACTGGTTTGTATATTCTCTTTCTATACCTCGTCGTGTCTCTTGGCATCGCAGCCATATCCGTTTAGGAGTGGAACGTTTTATTAATTTGGATAAGTTTGCGTGAACTTCTGATATCAATCCCCCCATATATTCCATCTGGAAACGACGTAATAGGCTATTCTGCTCTCTCCCAATACAAATTTGCCTTCTCGAAAATATGTCGTTGTTATTTTTCGCATCTATTTCTCTCCCCTCTCTTAGTGTGTCCTCTTTCCACTCATTTTACATGCGAAGCGCTTTCGGACCGAGGGAGAAGGGAGGGGTGGAAGGGAGAGAGAGAGAGAGAGAGAGAGAAAGAGAGAGAGAGAGAAGGGGGAAGGGGAGGAGAGAGTGTTCACACACAGGACAGATGTGTTACTTACCCCCGTCCGTCCTTCCATCTGATGTCTTCTTTCTTTCTTTTCCTTCTTCTTTTCCTCTCTCATTCCATCGTCACTCTCGAATTGTCAATCCTCTAGTCTCAAAAGAGAGATCCCCCCTTCTCCTTCCCTCCGTCTCTCTCTCTCTCTCTCTCTCTCTCTCTCTCTCCTCTGGAATCACTCTGCTTTCTCATCCTTCCTACCACCTTCTTCTTCTTCTTTCCTCTATCATGCCACACGAGTGTCTCCCCTCATGATCTTGTTGTATTCTCTTCTTCCCCTCTCACCTCCCCTCTCTCTCTCCTCCCCTCTCTCTCCTCCCTTCTTCCTCCCCTCCCTCTTCCCTCTCTCCCCCTATTTCCTCACATACCCTTTCGTCCTTTCGTGTTCGATTCGCAACAATCTCCCGTGAGTCTTTTCTCTCCCATTGCTATCCCGTAAATAAGCCCCCTCCTCCTCCAGTCTTGTGATCACTTGCGCATTGATGACGAAATCACTGCGTTCTGGGCAAAATGCCAAAAGAGAATTCGTGGTGAGACCGTCACCCATTAACATGCTATGTTCGCAGCCTATGACCGTTTCCATCAATTTGCATACGCTAGCCAGAACACAGTGGCACAGTTATGAGAAAATGACCACGATGTTATGGCGACTCTATGCTAATTGAGACAGGCAGTTAGAGTGCGAAAATAGTATGTAAATGGGCGATCGTCTCACCACGAATTCCACTTTTTGCCCATAACGTCGTGCTGGTGGGAATATGTAGTGATCACTGTCCGAATTGCGTCATTCCATGCACTCTTTTCTGCCGCTACTCGCAACTTTTCGCTTTTCACCCGCGTCGTTCACTCACTATTATTTGTCTAAGTGCAGTCAACAAGATGGGTAGATGGAGGTGGAGAGAGAGAGGGAGGGAGAGAGAGAGAGAGGGAGGGAGAGAGAGAGAGAGAGAGATAGTTGGATAGAGAGAGAGGAAGTGGAAATGGAGGGAGTCGAGGATAGAAATGGGAGGGGGGTGTATCGAACGATTTGCCTCCTTCTTCTCACTCTCAACTTTTATCCATCGACCGTCCTCTTTCTTCCCGTCCCTTCCTCACTTTTGTGTTTCTCCCCTCTGTACGACGCGTCTGCTTTCGAAATCAATAGCACGACACAAGAGTGACACTCGATTGTGGACTGTATGACTGAACTAAGGAGGAGAGAGAGAGAGAGAAAGGGCATTTCATGAAGAAGAGAGAGAGAGATGAAAGAAGAAGGCAGAAGGGAAGCAAGTGGGAAGTCAATCGAGATCAACACGAGAGAGAGAGAGAGAGAGAGAGAGAGAGAGAGAGAGCAAATATTCGCACCTCGATTGAGATGGGAGAGAATGGAGAGAAGGGACTGATACTGACGTGATAGGGACTATTCGTGACTGTATATTTTCGCTCGATCATAAATATAGCTGTTTCTATCATGTTGACGGAAGCTGGTCAGATAGGACATAATTGTTACTAAACTGGGCCTCCTACACATTTCTAGATCGGTTTTGAGTCGTGCTTTTTTGGTTTAGAAAATCGCCGACAGCAATTTCCTGCCAACGAAAATTTATGATCGCGATTCTCGACGATTTACTTGGACGCGTTGATCGCTATTAATTGTGTATAATTGAGATATAATTAAATGGAATATTTGTATTATTTTGCAGCCAACTCGATCAAATCCACTCGCGTGGTGTCCCCAGTGCTACAAACCGAAGCATTTGAGAGGCTGTGGAAGGAGGAACGACCAGGTACGGTAGATGAAATATAGTAGGTGGATATGGTTACGGTATATGCATGTAAGTAATTGTAGGACGTTAGCGTAGAAGAAAGAAAGTAGCATCTCTTTACGGGGATACGGTAAATTAATGAAAATATTTAGTTGAACAGGGATGCCGTAGATGGACGAAAATAGTTGGGGGGAGATAGATTTGATAGATTTTATACGGTAGAAAACTATATGTACTGTATTTAAAGGCGGATACTGTAGAATACAGAGGGTAGTCAATGATGTAGGTCTAATTTAGAGGCTGTGCAACATAAATCAAGGACATCGCGAATGATGCCATTAAGTATATTTGTGGTGCCTCAATAGGCTGTGATCACGTGGTATACTGTAGTGTCTATCTCATACCGTACTCTCTCTCTATCAGATCGGAGAGGCAGCCCTCGCTGCTCTTCCGACTGTTCATTTGTGTACGGACTGTGGAGGAAAGACGATTGAGATCGAAACAAAGGAGACGTCAGTTGAATTTATTTTTGTCTAAATTTGTAATACCTATGGACATTGCATATTTACATGACGTTAAACCCGGTGAACAGTTTGTTGGATGTCAGGGACACAATTTTGAGCAATATTCTCATCGTTATACAAGCTCCTAGGTGCTTTGAAGTTACTGTGCTTCCATTAGAGCACATGCAAACGTTAGCCATAGTTTCCAATTATTCCTTATTTTATAAATAATATACATGCCATTCAACGTGCAGCTGCTGATTGTGATATCACGCGGGTGGAATAATTTCAATCTAATAATGTTGATTGCAGTGATCCTCAGCCGTCCACCTCAACGTCGAATGTGATGGCGACTCCCGATAAGGTACGGTAGAAGGAATATGAATGGTTACGGTAGACTTCGGAAGGGTTATGCATACGACAGCTTCGAGATATATCTATGGAACGGATGGTTACGCTAGAATTCTGTTGCTACTGTAAACGAGGAGAGTAGAGGGTTATGGTAGTCACGTAATTATTTGAGTAGAATTCGCGTTATAGTGGTTTCAAGTCACTTATCGATCAACAATCCTCTTCTTTCAGGGCGTCGGAAAGCTAAGCGATAGTCTCACTGCATACTTCACACCGTCGTGCGAGGGAAGAAGGAGACATCGACAGATCAATACTCATGGTGAGTGGGTACGGTAGTGGAAGAGATTACGGTAGTGCGGTACAAGACTACGGTCATGGGAGCGGCGAACGCTATTCGCAATATTCCTATCGGTGGGCATCGTTGATTTTTTTGGCATAGAAGTACGGTAGACAGTGAAAGATTTTTGAATGGATTTCTTTTTCTTTCTGTATTTGATGCACCCGCGAAGGGCGTGAAGGCAATCAAAGAAACGAGGAAGGATAATGGAAAATGTTCGATTGTCTCTTGTATTCAGATGACTCGACGAGTGAAGACGACAACGAAGGACAGAAACTGATGGTGAGAAGGAATTTAGAATCGATGAACCACTCCGAGTGACGAGTGACTCCGACATACTGTAACTAATTACTGAAATATTAGCATTGCTTCTGTAATTAATGAAATATTTGCATGGATTTTATTGCTGGATCTATCGAATGAGAAATAATTTTTATTTTCTGATCTGATCTTTAATCGTTCTCTTCTTTTCAGTGTCCTCTCACAGTCGAAGTGTCTAGGGGAGCCGTGGAGGGAATAGCGGGAAAGACGCGTCAGTTTACGATACTTATAATTCTTATTTTCATTTTGAAAAATATTCTGCTAATTTTAAAACGTGGTGGATCAATGTAGCACCTATTCCTTATATCTCCATGATTACTAAGAGAGGCAATCAACCGTTCCTCGGTAGTGCACCAAAAAAGTGAAATGGATATTAATCATAAGGGATATATTTTTAAAGGCTAAACAATTTTCAGCTCCTTCTTCCTCTTCTTCAACTCATCGACGCGCAGAACAACTACAAGATGCACTCTCGCCCTACTTCACGGCTGGAACTGGCAAGAGGAGAAGTGTGGTGAAGGTAAGAGACTACGGTAGTTGAGAGGGAGGGATAATGTGGTTGAGTGCGAAGAATAAATACAAAATAGGCAATACTATACTAGAACAGAAACTAGTAATGAAAGATCTCGGTTTCATAATCGGAAAATCGCTCACATTTTCCGAACATTGCAAGACAATTGCTCGAAAAGTTTAACCGCGTGCCATATCATTCTCAGAGCTCTACGTACCAATAACGCTGAAATACTCCTCAAAGCATACTCTATTTACATCCGACCCATCCTAGAGAGCGCCTCTATGGTTTTCAACCCATACTTAGTACGTGACAAAGAAATCCTTGAAAATGTTCAGAATTATTTCACTAGACGACTGTTCATGAGATGCCACAAATCAACCTGGCAAACAATGCCGAACTTCCCCAATAGAAATACACAGTTAGGTTTCATCTCATTAGAAAAGCGCAGAGAGGAAATTGACCTGAAGATCGCCAGAAATCTCCTGAGAGGCAAATACAAAATATCAAAAAAACACCACACCACTTTAGATATTACTTCACTCGTAATGGGATAAATTTCACTAACGCTAGTTCCACTTCAAACTACAGGCATCATAGTTTCTTCCCCAGAGCGGCAAGGCTTTTAGTGAAGTCCAGAGAGTTGATCAGTTTCGCTGAGTGACTAGTTGTTTGATTGTCATTGTCCTGAACGTCCTACTGAATTTGTTTTTAATTTATTTTAATTTTGTACCGCGTTTCCTTGTGATCGCATAAATATATATATATATATATATATATATATATAGAGAGAGAGAGAAAGAAGGGGACACGGTAGTCGTGGATATACGGTAGTGCACATGATGTAGTTCGTGAATATGGTTAGATACACCTCGACTATGTTGAACAACCGAGCGATTGAAAAGTATCCTGTCTGAAAATGTTGATTACGTAAGAAGAGTATGGTATTTGTCACTCTTCAGACGCTTTCCACGGTTGGTCTATGTTTCATACTGGATCTAATGTCTTATCTCTCTCTCTCAGGGTGAATATGCTCGTCTGAATGGGAGTGGTGGAATGGTTCATCCATTAGAATCTTCTCTTCTCTCTCCCTCTGCTCCTGGACCTTCCCATTGTGGATGTGAGTTAGATTGGACTATTCCACACTATTACTATCTTAAAATTATTTTTTGAAACATAGCTAGAGTGTAGAATATAAGAGTAGGACCTGATTTACGAGTGCATTTCAATTCGACTCTAGAGCGCTGCACGGAATTACCACTCTAATATAAATGCACTTTAGTAGAAACATTTACAAACTGCAGAATATGTGTGTAGCATCTGATTCAAAACTGTATCAGGAGTTAAGTGAAATGGCAAGAAGAGTAGTGTTGTTATACTTATTGGTTTGAGAAAGAGCGTGATAACGACTCTCGCTCACTTCGTATCCTTTGTCTATTGGATGTAGCATGAATGCAACTAGCAGGGATGTGTTGAGGTTAAATACACTACGCTCTATGCGTACACTACGCTCTATGCATAGTTCTGCAGGTTCGGTCCAGGGGGACCTCGGTAGCTTGCTTCAGGTACGGTCCAGGGGGACCTCGGTAGCTTGCTTCAGGTACGGTCCAGGGGACCTCGGTAGCTTGCTTCAGGTACGGTCCAGGGGGACCTCGGTAGCTTGCTTCAGGTACGGTCCAGGGGGACCTCGGTAGCTTGCTTCAGGTACGGTCCAGGGGGACCTCGGTAGCCGGCTCCAAGTACGGTCCAGGGAGAGCTTAGGATGTTGGGGAATCTTAATCGCTAGAAAGAGTACTGGCTTATTCCGTTGAGAAAGGCTCGTCAGGCTGAGAGCGATCGAAAAAAGTTGCCACTACACCACTTCGTGGCTCCGTGGCAACTTTTTTCGATCGCTCTCAGCCTGACGAGCCTTTCTCAACGGAAACTCAGGATACCGTATGTTGATTTTCTTGGCGTGTTTCTGACATCGCAAAACACTTTTCCCGCGGTTCTCCACGCTCCCCGGTTCATTTGGGAACTTTTTGAGATTTTCAATTTTCCACGTTAAAACATGTAAGAACAAGTCCAGACACGTTTCTGACATCGCAAAACACTTTTCCTGTGATCCCCTACGCTCTGCGCATCAATTGGACACTTTTCGAAAGTTTCGGTTTTTCACGTTAAAACGTGTTAGAACACGTTCAGACACGTTTCTGACATCGCAAAACACTTTTCCTGTGATCCCCTACGCTCTGCGCATCAATTGGACACTTTTCGAAATTTTCGGGTTTTCACGTTAAAACGTGTTAGAACACGTTCAGACACGTTTCTGACATCGCAAAACACTTTTCCTGTGATCCCCTACGCTCTGCGCATCAATTGGACACTTTTCGAAATTTTCGATTTTTCACGTTAAAACTCGGCAAAACAGGTGGAAACGTGTTTCACGTTGTTCAAAAACATGTTAGGACCACTTCTGGCACTTGCGAAAAATGCGGCAAAAGATTTGCCCGCGGCGGGGGTCGAACCTGGGGGTCTCGGATTTAAAGTCTGGCGCGCTACCGACTTGGCCATGAAATTAGCGCATTTTTCTTTTTAAATTTTGAAAGGTTTTCTGGTCAGTTATCATATGCAAAAGGTTCTGAGAAGATAGAGCGAATTTGAAGCGATTTATGGCGAAAATGAAAAAATGTCTGTCACGCTGCAACAAAAAAAACATACAGACAGACAGACAGACACAATCATTTCCTATAAGTGGAGGAACTGCTCTCTAAGTCTCTCTCTTTTCTCCCTTCCCTCGACATATTTATTCATGGAAGAATTTGCAGTGTTGGCGTCTCCGAGAAGAGGAAGAGGAAGACCCCCGAGGAGTTGTGAGTCCACTTTTAACTTTTAAAATAATTGCGAAAAATAAGTATAATGAAAATAAAATAAACCTCCGAGGAGTGATGAGTACACTTTTTTAACTTTTAGTAGATGGTACTCCGTTATTCTGAGTGATGATAATACATTACTATTTTCTTGGCCTTTTTTATCCTTAAACTTATTTTGTAAAATAATGGAAAATTGAAATTCGAACCATCACCGATGAAAGTTTGTATAGTGCCTTCTGATTTTTTTGGACAAGCGTAATTTTGTCGTTTATCTTATAATTAGTGTTGTTCCCTGTGGAGTCACTCATTGTTCTCACTGGAGGATGCAATCAATCGGTAGAGAGAGAAGAGAGGGGACACAAACCATCCCTCCCCCCATATGGGAGAAGGAGGGAGGGCAGAGATGCAGAGGAAACCGCGCGCCAAAGCATCTGCCTGTGTGTGCACATTGCAGAGAGGTTGCGAGTGATCGGAGAGAGTCCCAGACGGCCAGAGTATTCGGGAGGTGAGAGAACGGGTGATAGCAGGAGAGTGTCAGTCTCATCTCATCCCTCTCCCTCCCCTGTCCCTCTGTTGAATGAGGTCCGAGAGTTATGTCTCGAGACTAGGGGTGGCTTTTGCAAGAAATCACTCTCTTCGCTTCGCACTCTCTCTCACCGGTCTACCGACGAGATAGTGTGCAGAATTATGAGGGCATTTCTTGCGAAGCTATCCCCAGTCCGTGCCTCCGTCATAGAGGAAATTGTGTCCATTTCCGGTCGGATAATCCAAAGCCGTGAAAAAGTCAGTGTCTATTTCACGGCTTTGGCGTCATTGATCACAAATTGATAGCAATGTTATCATGTTTGTCTCGTAGTATCTGCTAATGATGCATTATTCCATGTTTTTGCGCGCTTGCTTCGTTTTCCTCCCTTATTTGTCTCTCTTTCTCAATTAATTCCATTTTGCACCCAACTGCAGATTCAGATGGAAGTGATAGTGGGGAACTAGAGTGTAGATAGAAGTGAACAGAAGCTATGGCTGACAGTTCTCTCTCTCTCTCTCTCTCTCTCTCTCTCTCCATCCACTGTATGACTCTGGTCGACTCGCGCGCATTGCGTTGTTTTGGAGTAGCACGAGAGGAGTGACGGGAGAGAGAGAGAGAGAGAGAGAGAGAGAGAGACGGTCTTATATATCTATCCCCCTCCTTCTCCTTTCCTTTCTTGTCCTCCCTCGACTCGCTTGCTATTCTCAGCTACACCAGATAGCGAAGAACGCTATTAATTAGTTAGTCATTGGGAGCCGAATTTGAGATGATGCTGTTAATGGGGACACAGGGGAATTGATGTATGACTAGGTGAATGAACTAGTTGCCCTTTTGATGTTACTGCAAGATGGAAAGAAAGATTTGTATGGAGTCCATTAGTGGTAATGAAGTGTTGAATATGGGGATGGGATCAATATTGGATAGAGGAGAGGGAATATTCGTATGCACTTCATATTTGTATTCATAGTTCGGCAACGTGAGTAGGAAAAAAGTCGAAAATGCGGATGGGGTTTTTTTTTAAATTGGCCTTGAAAGTGTCAAAGTGTAGGTAGGCTTCGTAATTTTTTTCGTATCTGTCGATTGTGTTTGTATTGCACGCGTGAAATTGTAGGGTGATTGCATCATGACTACTCATCTTTTCTTTGTTCTAATTGGGATAAGTCGATTTCACGCCGATTGATTGATGAACGAGAAGGCCTTGAAAAGGAGAGCAGATCGCCCCCACTTTTTTGCAGTTGCGATAGCCATTCCTTTTCATCTCTCTCTCTCTCTCTCTCTCTCTCTCTCTCTCTCTCTCTCTCTTTCTTCCTCTCATCCAGATTTCATGGCGCACCGTGTACCAAAGAGAACAGAGATATTGCGTTGAGAGAAATAGGATGATGATACAGTTTCAGTCCCTTCTATTTCTCCATTTACTAACTCGTTTCATGCACCAAACTAGGGTGATTATGGTTTCAACCCAAAGATAAACTCCAGAGTGTTGTGCCTCGCCTTTCGAGGGGTGAGGCTTGGCCGGCTAATCACTGTGGGAGAGAGTCCTATAGCGTCTTTTTGCGTGTTATTAGGACAATGAGAGGGCAAGTGTGTTTAAAAATATTTTCCCTTTAAACAAATAATATTTTGAATACTGTCTCCTAAGCATTGGTTATATTGGCGTGTCTTTCCAATCCTTTTTCTCTCCCTCTCACATACATTGGATGGATGGGAGTACTACACATCTGTTAATTGATTGGCCGGTGTCAACCAACAAGGAGAATGAGGAAGGAGGACTAGTAATCGTCTCTCTCTCTCTCTCTCTCTCTCTCTCTCTTCTCTCCCCGTCTCTTCAGCAGTCTCCCCTCTCTCGTCAGTGTTGAGAGAGGGAACAAGCGTGAGAGTGGAGTGGTGCCGAGGATTGGAGTGAGAGAGATGGAACAAGGAGGACCCATTTACCCCTTTTCTCTCTCCCTCTCTCTCTCTCTCTCTCTCTCCTACTCTACTCACATGTCTCTATTTCCTTCTCCACTCTCAGTCGACACTCAAGATGCCGTCCCTTCTGAACACACATTTGTCTCCCTTTTATGATGCAGCTTCTCTCTTTCTTCCATATAAAACTTTTCCTCTCCATTATTTGAATTTTCCGCCTTTTGATACTGCGTCAGTTATTATTATATCTTTACGCGTTTCTATAGTTCTACATTATCTGATCACTTATTCCCGTCTTTCCCTCTGGTTGATTTGGTGGTGGTTCGAGTTTCTCTTTTTTCAGGGTCCTTGGCCCAGTGGTCATAGACTAACGAAGAGCTAAAAGATCAAAGATCACAGTGAATGATCAGAAAATGGCTGAGTGGGATTGCAGCTTCTCTCATTGGATCTCCGCCCTCGTCTGCTAGAGAAGAAGAAGAAGAAGAAGAGGAGGAAGAGGAAGAGAGAGAGGGACGAGAGAGGAGAAAGGTACGGTAGAAGGGGGAGAAGGGGTACTGTAGTAGTACTGTGGTATAAACCGACCTTACTGGTGAGCCCACCAGAGTAGTCGCTTGTCTACTTAAAGTCCTCTTGATTCCGGTACAACTTTTCCTTTACCTTTTTTTATTGTAGTAATGGGAGGTGATGAAATCAATATGGGTACCGTACCGTACCCAGGGTACGGTAAATATGGAGTGTCTTTTTGAAGTAAATGAAGATTTTACACTCTTTCGTTTCCTTTATTTTGTTTTGTTTTATATCGGTAACCTACAACAAATTCACACGAAACTTATAAAAACGCTGGTGGAATAAATATTTCTAATTTAATTGATTGGTAAAAAAATGAAGATTTTGTCCAGATGCCGACTGGCTCTCCTCGCAAATCGAATGGAGGAAGCGCCGTGAAGAAGAATAGAGGAGGAGATGAAGAGGAGTGGAAGATGGGACAGGGAAGAGTCACTCAGGTACGGTAGACAATCGACAACTGACTATTAAATGCTGTAGATCAGAGGGATACGGTACACACCAATTAAGCAGCCATTGCTGAAATACTCAGAATTCAGTAAATATCATTTTTGTACAGTACGAATAGCTTGGATTAATTCTTCGCTGACGTAGTATTCTTTCGGAATTACGGTAGCTTTAGTGGACCGGGATTGAATGAAGGTATACGGTAACTCGTTTCTTTGTCTCAATCAATAATCCGCTATCTTTCTACAGAATTCCGCCTCGGCCGCTCTCTTTTCCTCTCCAGACGAAGATAAAAGACGACGGAAGGGAGGAGGAAGAGACAGTGGGAATGAGACGAGTCCCAGGAGATCGAAGGTTAGGGGTAGTTATTGATTGATTGGAGACACGATAGAGTACGGTAGGAATACGGTAGACGGCTTGTTCAGTTATCTGATCCATGTCCAGATTTGCTTGCTGTACGTTACGAGTGGATATTGATTGCACAAGCAAACCTCATATTAATTATTATAATCGAAATTGATGTATTGCATTCCACCAGCGAAACGGAAAGATGGCTGGTTTCTGAAAATTATTGGACAACCTATCTTAATATTCCATTGATTTTTTCACTAGTTTATTTCATAATCCAATTTAATATTTTCTGAAATATTGGCGCAATTTGTTCGCCACGGGATCGAAATCATCTCACATATTTTTGAAATCTCTTCAGTTTTCATCTCAACATCCTTCTACTTCTTCTTCCACTCCAAAGAGTCCCTCACAGAAGAGAATGAAGAGAGAACCGAAGAGTAGTGAGGAGGTACGCACATTGAGTAGTCATGATGCAAATGTTTTTAAATATTTTTTATAAATGATGCTTTTTACTTCCGTTACCGAAACTATATTTTTAGAAAGAGATATATTTTAGTGTGTTGTGCAAGATGTGGCAAATTTCACTGTTGTTATATTTGTAGAACTTACCTACTAAGACAGGTCCAATAAAAATTCAATTTAGTATTAATTAATTGGTGTGATTGCAGGATTCTTCACAAGTTGACAGCACAGACAGCGATGATAAGGTATTTTAATTTATTATTTTATACAAATTGAGTCTGATTCGATGGTTCGTTCATGGTATTTGTGCACTTCACTCTATTTTATCTTCGTCATTTTTCCAAGAAAACAATTGCACAAAAGTCCAGTGCACTCAGAGCACGGCGTCGGATTTGTATTCTTTATTTTTTCATTTCATTTGCACGTTTTTACTTCTTTTACGAGGCTTAAATATACATTTATAAACACAAAATGCTGAAATAACGAAAATAGTGGGGTGCTGCTCCAATCGTTTATTAGGGGGAGGGTCCATTCATTTTATCGGGTTCGATCTTCAGCACATTCAGTTACCAATCTCTCGGCTCCTTCTTTCTCCATTCTCTTCCTTTCTACATCTCATTCACCGTTTTTTCCCTCAAATTTCCCACATTCTTCTATTTTCCGGTTATGCTGCGAACAATGTCCGGTAATAGGGAGAAGAAGAGGATTCCTTCAACCAAACCATCGATTGTCGGTAGTGTTGCGGGTTGAAACTAGGGGTTCTTGAATACAGCGAGATATTAGTAAGAAGAGAGATGCCAGAGGTCAACGAAGAGAAGATACGGGCATATTGGAAGAGGTGGTAGGAGAGAAAAAGAGAGAAGGAGAGAAATTGGGGCTATTCGACCTCTCAATGCGCTCTCTGATCATACCTGTTCTGTTCACCATCTCAGTCGAAGAGTGGAGAGAGAGAGAAAGGGGAATTAAAGAGAGTGCGGTAAGAGAAGAGAAGAGAAGGGGGAGAAATGTGACGATAACTCGGGTGTATTCATTCTTTCCATCTCTCTCTCTCTCTCTCTCTACCTTTCTATTGGATTCTCCCCCTCCTTCCCCTAACCATTCGCTTTTCTGACTAACCATTTGTCCATGCCGATTCATGAGTATTTCTTTTTTGATCTTCACCAAAAAAAAGATATATCGCAAACTGAAAATCGATGCGCGGAGTCGGTTTATTGTGTTTACTGTGTGAATGGGTTCCGGTCTGGAAACTGTTTGATGGGGAGGAAGAGAGAGAGAGAGAGAGAGAGAGAGCTGTTATACTCTCTCTTCCACTCTTGTATTTAGCATGCTCTACATTACTTATTGCCTCTTTCCCTGAATAGTCAGAGAAGAGAAAGAAATGAAAGCCGGAAGTCGGCTCCAGAAAAAAAAACGCGACTGGAAAACAGTTCCTTCTCTCTCTTTCTTTATCCATGAGGTCTCTCCATTTTGCGTGTTCTCTCGTCTCCTCTCACTGTCTCTCTCTCATTCACACACTCTTTCACTACAAGCTGTTGCTTTCCACGCGCCGTCGCTCCACTTAGAGACACGATATTTCCGGTATTTACTGATTGCGAAGTGGGAGTGTACCGCGACTGAAAGAGAGGGGAAGGGGGTGGAAAGGTGACGATATGAGGTTAGGGTAGAGTGAGAGGGAGGGAGACCCCCCCCTCTTTCCTCTCCCCTCCCTCACCCCCTGTCTCACTCTCGCTATGCGAGAGAGGCGATCAATCCATACTCGCAACTAACTTGCTCGTTTTGTGCGAGAAAGAGAGAGAGAGATCGCTCTCTCTCTCTTCTCATTCCACCCGACAGCGCGTGCTTTTTTCTCCTCTTTTCTGTGTTATTCACTCCGTTTCCTCTTCTTCTCTCACACTATTTCTAGGGTGCCCATGAACTATATGAGAACCATCGACGGACGAGTCTATTTCCGGTGGTAAACTGACACTGACGGAGATATTCTTAGAGTGGGATGAAATGATGTCACTATCGTTGATAGTTCAGTCACTATTTCGACGCCGAGATTAGTTTCGAAATGTGATCGATCAGCGGGCGAAATGATAATGAAATAGATTGCATAATTGTCGTTTTGCAGCCGCTGATGAGGCGCTGTGCGCCGCGGACGCCGTCGATATCTGCTGCAGCTGCAGCTGCTGCAATGACGCCATCGACGTCGACTGCAGCACTTGCAGCAAGTGAAAAGAAGAGCAGCAAGAAGAGAAAAGAGTTAGTGGTTTTTAGTATAGTATTTATATTTATTTTAAAGAAAGTAATAAAACACTCTAGGGTCAAAACGTGTATAAAATCGAGTGAATATAGAAATATAATGATGAAATTGCAGTGATGCGAGCAAGAACGGCCTCAAGGACCGAATAAAAGCTCAGTCGCCGATCGAATCGACTGGAACTGGTACTGTATTCTGTATTGATTGATCTATAATATTGTAGTTAGTATTGATCAGCTTCAAGTCATGGAAGAGGGATATGATTACGGTAGATGATATTGATTATCGATCGATTGCAGGCGCGGGCTCGTCTATAATCACTAATGGAGGAGAGATGTGGGGAGATATTCTGATTCCGGCAGAGACATGGGCCATGTATGAAGCGTGTACACTCAAGGCGAATGAGGTGAGTGAAGGGAGGGGAGGAATGAGAAAGGAACAGCTGAATTATAGGAAGAGTATTTGTAGGAGAAGTCAAACTATTATTTCTTTATGAATAGATTTCTTCAATCAAACTCCCTAGAGCCTTTGGTTTCTTATTTGTGTAGATTATGAATCCGGAAAGATGCGGGATGTTTACTGAGTTTGATCGCTGACTGGCTGAGATTGAGTGAAAGACTCACTAAAGCTATCAGTATTTTACTTTTTTTGTAATGGCGTACATGAATTAATTTATAATTATTTTCCCCTATGTTTTCTTATTCTCTAATTTCTCTCTCATTGCAGGGCGTAGAGAAGACGGCGTTGTTGTCTGCAGATGGAAGCGAGATTCCACGATGGCCAGAGACTATCTGCTTCGGTTAGAAACACTTATTTTTATTATTGAATTTTGAATACATAGGTGTATAGCGATTTGGATAAATAAGTTGGGTTTTGATAAATTTTCATGTAGATAGCGAGAAACCAATGTTGTTGATTCATTCTGACTATGCGATAGAATTTGATAACTTGTCAGAAGAAACGGTGTTTATAAAAGTGGATGACTTTACCTTATTTACTATGACGATGTTTTCATTAATAATATTTAGTTAATTCCAGGTCGATACGAGATGGAGACGTGGTTCACTGCTCCTTATCCCAACGAGTACGCCAACACGAAACGACTGTTCATCTGCGAATTCTGCCTGAAATACATGCGAACACTCAATCAACTCATTCGACACTCGGTTAGATTATTATTCTTTAAGCACAGCTAAAAAGTTGGTGGAATTCAACCTGAGGACGGGCAGGTTTTAGTTAAAGCTGACCGACTTCCAATCCTACTTTTTTTATTTATTTCTTTATATCTCTAACCTTTCTGAATATTCGCCTCCGTAGGCTATGGTGGACTAGCTGGTATAATATAAAGACGATTACACCTTTAATTCGTAAAAATGTGTTGCTATTGCAGAAAAAGTGCGAGATGTGGCATCCTCCGGGCAACGAAATCTACAGAAAAGACGACGTTTCTGTTTTTGAAGTGAGTTTAAAAAATATTCTTGAATATTAGCTGCCTTCTGTTTTGTACAACAAATGTAGTGTGGAGGTGTTACTTTCTCTTACGCACATGTAATGAGCTATACTCGTTTAAGAGCGTCGAGTAATGATGTAGAATAAAATTTCTTAAAATACCAGAAATCAATCCGATTCTCTTCAGGTGGATGGCAACGTGGCCGGTGTATACTGTCAGAATCTGTGCCTACTCGCCAAGCTCTATTTGGATCACAAGGTGAACATGTCTCTTTCTCAGGACCATTTTTTACTGTTTCACTTACTGTTTCACCTTTTTACACTTTCAATGCGAAAAGTACAATTTAGGCTACTTATTTTCTTGAGGTTTCATGTATGATTTAGATGCTCACAATAATGAGAGCGTGATTCTTGCTCTTGTAAGAAATTTATTCAAAATAGTAATAATAGTTATTGTTATCATTATTCCTACAGACTCTTTACTACGACGTCGAGCCCTTTCTCTTCTACATCGTTACTAAGAACGACGAGAGGGGCTGTCATTTCGTCGGTTATTTCTCCAAGGTAAGGAGATCGATTTCGTCATTATTATGTAATTATACTACCATCATATTGTGTGATCGATGGACGCGTAGGTCATGGATACACTCAATATTTCACCTCTCTCGATTGCAGGAGAAATACTCGGCGCAGAAGTTCAATCTGTCGTGTATCGTCACTCTTCCCTGTTATCACAAGCAGGGATTCGGGCGATTCCTCATCGATTTCAGTTAGTTTTTATTTCATTTTGTAATATATTAGCGAAAAGATCCATTAATGTTGGTCGTGTTTTCTGCTTTATAAATACTGAGCTATGATAGCTAAACTATGTTATTTCCTCATTTTTTTTCTCGTAATGAGATTAGCATTTGCCGTGGATGAATCTGTGCGATTTATTTTGCAATAAGGGATATTTTTAATGGAATATGTATCCAAATAGTAATGATAATATTGGATTTGCTAAAGGTTATCTTCTGTCTCGTCGTGAGAAGATGGTAGGCACACCAGAAAGGCCATTGTCTGATTTGGGAAGAGTGAGCTACGCCGCCTATTGGAGATCCGCCCTGTTGGAGTACTTGAGAAAGAAGATCAAAGTGGAGAAGAGAAAAGAATTCAAATTGGCCGGTGAGTATGGGAGATTGCTCTTGTAGAAACGGTTGCGGTACTGAGATGGCGGGGATTACTGTGATAGGCAACAGATCGGTTACGGTATTGCAACGCATCATGTATTGCGATTATGGGAGATTACAGTAGTAGGCATCAATTCGGATACGGTATCGAAACGATAATCTTACGGTATTTATTCTGTGGTTTTCAGACGTGGCGGCTGACACGGGAATTTCTCTGTACGACACAGTGGAAGTGTTGGAGGCACTTGGAATGCTTGTTAAGAGTGAGAACAGGTGGGTATGACGCACTATTTTGGTAGGAAAAAATGACGTGAAAACCCATGCGAATTATAGTTTCACTGTTATGTGTTCTGATTGAGTTAGCATGACTCAATGATACTGCGATGAGTTCTTTTTTTCGAATGACAGTATTTTTCGTAAAACATAGTGGCACAGTAAAAAAATATTAAAGTGGTTGGATGTATTATTAATTTAAATTTTTATTTCTGCAGTGGCGCAGTCGAGTTCATCTACAAGGAAGATCTCGTGGAGGGGCACTGGAAGAAGGCGGTGGCCAATAAAGAGAGGATATGGATTGATGAACATTCACTCAAGGTATACTAAAGGATGTAGTTAATCGATAGGAAACAAGGGGGTAGTGTACGGTAGATGCACGATAAGTTAAATAATGCATAATACGTGTAGTAGACGAGGAATGACGAGACAAGGGGGCATGTTAGCTTTTCTAGGTGGTAGATGGTTTCAGAACAATGTTTTCGACGATGGCCGAGTAGAGAAAAAAACGTAAATACTGATGAAGTCTCTTTCAGTGGACTCCCACTCAACACACTCCATCGAAGGACTTTGGCCATGTTCGATCGCCCCCTCGAGTTGTGTCACCCACTCCATCCTCTACGGTAGGTCGATTACGGTAGATATCGAGGGGAGGCAGATACGGTAGCTGATTGATTGATGTGTGAGGTGTGCTGTAGATTTCCAACTATTGATTGTCGTCTTTACAGCACGGCGTCACTCCGACGGGAGTTCCTTTCGCAGCGTGCGGCAGTACCATCAAGAGAGGCGCCTTGGCTGCAGCCAATGCCGGTGCTGCAGCTGCTGCATCCTCGTCGACGCCTCGCAAGCATCCACAAGCGACGTCGTCGAAGGCGAATGATAAGGTAATCAATATCAATCAGAACTGGAAGAAGTAGGGAGAACCGAGATTCACGAAGCATTTTTGAAATGCGTTGGACATGACTTGAACTTGTTTCTTTGAGAAGCAACGGGCGATACGACAATTGAAACTGACGGAGATAGGATTCGGAACTCCCAAGGCGACATCGACACCAGCGAGGAAATCGAGAAGGGTTAGATTATATTTACTTTCATATTTATCTTTATTATATTTGCAACGTATAGTAGCGTGTGATGTTGTAAGGAATTGTTAAACAGGTGCGAAAATGGTTATTTGAATAGTGATGATGAAATGCTTGTTGTAGATAGCCGCTGCCTCTGAGGATTCGTCGCTCGCTTCGACGTCGTCTGATGAAGAAGAGAAGAAGAAGAAGACAGAGAGCAAATCGAGCTGCAAGAGTGAGTAAAATAAGAAAGAGAAGGGGGATTGAGGATGCAGAGTAGATGTATGTTGAATGGTGAAGCTGAGAGAACTTGATGGTCCGATGAGACGAGTAAGGAAAAACAATTGTCTATTTCTTCGTGGCTGATGTACTGTATGCCAGTTGCGTGTAGGGGGAATGCGATATTTCCAAAATGTCGAAATAAATGTGGTGTGTGCAGCTGATTCAACGAGACGACGAACGAGGAGAAGTGAGGATTCGGAGGAATCGAGTGATGAGGAGAAGAAAGGAGGAGGAGCTAGTCCGGTTGGTTTAAAGCATCTTGCGAGCTTAAGTTAAACGATCCCTTCTAAAATTACAAAAGAAAATATCGATCTTTTTCATTATGTGATTTGCAAAATCAGGAATACTGGTAAATGTATGTAAGTAGAATTGAAATTTTGTCGTCGAAACGGGAAATCGGCTGCTTTCTCCCATTATACTCGACTGGTGATTATACAATGTTAGTAATACATGACGATGAATGATTGCAGAAGAAGCGTCCGACGGCTCCTCCTCCACCCTCCACTTCTGCAGCAGCTGCAGCCGGTCGGAGATCCAGTGGTGCAGCAAGGGGCGGAGCTGTAGCAAGTAGTCCACAGAAGGGAGGAAAGAAGAGAGGAACCAGGAGGGACAGCGATGATGATGAGGTGGATTACTTTGAAGGAAAAGAACCACCATTGACGTATACTGGTGTATTTAAATGATCATGTTTGGATAACTGTGCCACTTACAAACTGAACGTTTAAGTCATACTGGTGGTTATCCATATGATGAAACACAATCGAGTTGCCTGAAACGTTTGTTTTCCTTTCTCAAATTGCAATTTAAATGATAATTGAAAGTTTGTAATCGTCAATTTCAGGAAGGCGAGGTCTCTTCTGCGTACGCCACGAGTAGCAGTGACGAGAGTGATGACAGTGGTTAGTTTTATTATTATTTATTATCTATATTTTAAAACTACATGCCTTCACATATTAAACAATAAGATGACAGTGGACTGCCCATGTCGCATTCTTTAAAAATTGACTGTGTACTTCTCTTACAACAAAATTAATAATTGGTAGTGAAAGTGTATACTCTATCCCCTTTTCAGACGGTGATTTCTCGACTTCCTTTCGTCCCAATGGCCTCTCCTCTCGTCGACCAACGGCACCCAGCAAGGGAAAGAAGGGAGGAAAAGTGAGTGAAGGAGAGAGGAGGAGGGGGAGGAGGAGAGGGGTTTCATGTATAGTATAATATATCTGAAGAGATGTTCAAAGATGTTTGGTGCGGGTCGAAAGGCGAAAATTCACACAAATATGTTTACTATGATGTATTCTTCTAACTTCTAGTTTTCTAATATTCCAACGTATTGTATAAGCAATAAACTGTTCGATAGGCTGTTCATATATAGTGAATTCCTCGATTTTAGGGCAAGCCAAATGGGAATGTTCCGAAGAAGGGCAAGAGTGTGCCTCAGAAGGGAGGAACAGCGAAGAAGAATGGAGTGACGAACACTCAACCAGTCATGGTCAATGAGAAGAAGAAGGAATTGAAGAGTCCAGGAAAGGTGAGGTTGAGTAGTCATTTTTTTATATTTTTTATTTAATTTAAACATTTAACTTATAAACATGTGAGAGAGTTGATAGGCATAGGGGTATTTGACTGTGTTGTGAGTTATGAGAGCTAAACAAGTAGCTCAATTCAATCAAAACAATACGTGTCATCATTGCGAAGATGCAATGATGAGATGGACGATGTAAGTACTACATTATGATGAGTCTTCAGGTCTTCCCTCCCAACTACCTCAAGACTATTGCTGCCGTGAGTGCAGCCCGACATCTGCAGCCGGATGCTTCGGAGGCTGCAGCTGCTGCAGCAGCACAGGAACTGGATGCAGCAGCTGAAAGTAGCAGTGCTGCAGCTGCAGATGACGGCCGACCAGCGTCGCCCGCTGATTCACTCTGTTCCACTGCGACTATTCCTATGAGGTGAGAGTGTGCTGCAATGCGTTTCACGGTGTATTCGTCGACCTTATGCAAATATGATTTGCAATTGATGAGATAAATAATCTACGCAATAGTTTGTGGTTATTACAAACTCTTCCCTAATGATGATGCAATCGCAGACAAGCTCCCGAGGCGGCCGATCAATCGATGATGACGGATGATGCGCATGAAAGCGAAGGAACGCATACGGTAAGTGATACTGTAGGCAGGATAATCAATTTATTAGAATATTATTTGATGAAATGAAAAACGTAATAGCTATAGTGAGGGAATCTTATTTTACCTTTGAAAGTAGTATTCATTTACTTACCTAATGCTGATGCAACCCTCTCTATCTCCAGCCGGGTCCTTCTGCCTCTGCTCGCTCCTCTCGTCCATCCTCCAGTGCTGTGAAGAGTGGAGGAAGAAGAGGAGAGAAGAAGAGAAATGGAGAGAAGATGAGGAGAGAAGAGAGTAGTGATGATGAAATGACTGATAGGTGAGGAGAGAGGAGGAGTTACGGTAGGAAGATTACGAGTGGGTGTATGGTAGATGAACAATGGTACCATTTCAGTTCAATCGGTGGTTCATCTTCTGGCTCTTCATTCCGTGGAGCTTCTCCCCGTCCCATTGGAGATCGGGTACCTAGTACCAGTGGAGGTCAGTTGTACAGCATACTACTATTCTGTTTTTAAAAATATTTTTTATTTACACTTTTTGATTGCAAAAAAAGCAAAACGGACATTTATACCGGTATTCTGCTTGTAGAATTAGGAACAATATTCTTTTGTTACAATTTAATATATTTATACATGCAGGCACAATGAACATGGGTTTCGAGCCGGAGGATGACGATGAGGAAGAAGATCAAGAGATGGAAGAAGATGCTGATAGAACAATGAGAATGGAGATTGCAGAGGGGTACGGTAGTCAAGATCAGTTGTCGATAGATTGTAGGGAGAAATGCGCAGTACGTGTAAAGGAGTGGAGTTTGTGCCGGTGTTTCACTGTCTAAGTGGCAAGCAAAGAAGACATTTTTAATGAAATTTTTTTATAATGAATTCGAGTATTAGATTATCAATAATGAATGCCTTCAGTGCTGCTCCTCCTGCTTCTTCTTCTTCCTCTGAACGACCTCCTTCACTGCAAGCTATGTCGCCTCTTGAGAGAGAAGCACAAGGTACTTTTATAAAAATGTCATCGGTTTTCTAAAACTAGAATATCTCGAATATTTTTTTCTTGCTACGATTTTTGTTTGTTGTTTGTTTGTTTGTTTCAACATTTTCCGTTTGGATGTCTATTTTTGGTTGGGAAGTATCCACACCTAAATCGATTGCAGAAGCGCCTCCGACTCTCGGTTCCTTGCTGTCTCACGAGATGGCTAAGGATGGGTTGGATGCAGCAGGCAGCTGCAGCAGTGGAGTCTCCATGCTGCAGCTGTCGCAGCCTCGCAAGTCGTCGGCTGCTGCAGCGACGCCCATGCTGATGAATGGATTGGGAGAGAGCAAGGTTAGAATATTGATGCGATAATTGTATCAGGCTAAAACTTGGTGGTATATACGATAATGTTGAGACGTCGAGTAAATAGTTGGGCCCATTTTTATTTGATACGCTCTATTTTCTAAATTTATTTTATGAAATTACAGCCGGGAAGCAGTCGGGACGACCATCCGAATGCAGCATGCAGCACGGACGACTCGGAAGACGACGCGCCCCCACGATTGTCGCCCCAGTATGGAGGAGGGGTCAGTGATATTGAAATTATGGGGTTACGGTAGCGACGGAGGGGGATACGGTAACTATACCCGCTGATATGATATAAATCTATGAATCGATATTCAGGAGGGTGCCGAGGGTGATTTCCCTGCAGCCGGCTGCAGCAGCAGCAACGACGACGGTGCTGCATCGGACGCGAGTGCTGCACCCATTCTTGCACCCAGCAATGTAAGAGGAGTTGAATTTAGTTGTAAAAATATGTCGCAGATTGACGGTTGTGTATTTTGAAAGACACGTATGCGGAAGGTGCAATGGAGCTGTCGCTTGTTGTGGCCTGGGCAACCGAGACTAATAAACTTGAATCTCTGCCCTTACATCTCTTACAGTAAATATGCTTGTAATGCTTGCAGGTCTCTCGTTCGATCTCCCTCGACCACACGACCTCTACAGCTGCAGCAGCAGCAGCTGGCTGCAGCACAAGCAGCAACCACGGAATGATCAGTCGTCGCATTTCTGTAGCTGCGACCACCGAACACCAGCCATGTGCTGCACCTACGACTTCTACAGCAGCTGCGGCATACGACCCCTTTAACACCCCGCCCAAGGTTTGTCTTCTTTATTGGATAATATTGATATGAGGCCGCTTGCGATAGAGTCGAACAATCTTCGGACAGCAAAAAATATGAAACTCATTAATTACTCTCCGACAAGATATGCTAATTCAAAGATTTAGCTAAATTCACGATTATTAGCCATTTCTCTCAACTATTTCTCACCAATCTTGTCATAACTAGGAGAATAAGATCTTGATGTGTTGCTATTTACACTAGCAACAAGTTGACGTCTTCAGAAATATACATTTGCATATTTCTGGGCGGAAGTGAATTATTATCTCAAGTAGTTCTGATTAGAGAGGCATGAAATTCACATGGTATGTGGAGGACACTTCCAGTGATCTAACTTTTAAATTTGGGCACTCAAATCCGTGGGCAAGTCGAGTTATGAATTTTTAAGCGAGAGGATCTTGTTGAAAAATAAGATCCTTTCGTCCAAGAATGCCGCATTATCATACATTTAATCCCCTAGACACTGCAATTCGCGAGAGCGGTCGGTCGAAATAGGGAATTTTGTTCAAGTTCCTCTCACTTAAAAATTCATAACTCGACTTGCCGACGGATTTGAGTGCCCAAATTTAAAAGTTAGATCACGAGAAGTGTCCTCCACATACCATGTGAATTTCATGCCTCTCTAATCAGAACTACTTGAGATAATAATTCACTTCCGCCCAGAAATATGCAAATGTATATTTCTGAAGACGTCAACTTGTTGCTAGTGTAAATAGCAACACATCAAGATCTTATTCTCCGAGTTATGACAAGATTGGTGAGAAATAGTTGAGAGAAATGGCTAATTATCGTGAATTTAGCTAAATCTTTGAATTAGCATATCTTGTCGGAGAGTAATTTATGAACAATGAAATATACTGGATCGTGATCAGCACCATCGAAAGTGCCAAAGATGATGTTAATCTCACATTTCGTATTTTCTTCTGTCCGGCGCCCGTTGTGATTTGTCCGACTCTATCGCAAACGGGCTCATATAATTTGGTTCTGCGCAAGAATTTTTGTTCTGATCGTTGCTGATTTTCCTACTCACACTCTACCGAGTGTGAGCAGGAACAAGAGGAACATGCTGAAAATTTAGCTTCACGTACACTTTTGCAAACTGAGTTAGTGATGACGTAATTAATTTAGGCGCCGTTGCCCCACGCCGATCAGTTGCTGTCACAGAGGCCGTTGGACGGAGGAATCAGCCATCAGGAGGTGAGCAGCGATTGCGTAGTGATGACGAAAGACTTGTTTACAATGAAGGAACTTTTTATTTGTAGCAATAAATTAATAATATAATTAATTGCAGCTAAATTTTGGCATGGCTCCTCACTCACTGCATGGCCGATTATCGGGTGGTGAGGCGTGTCCCGGACCCCCGCCCGCTCCCCTTGCTGCTGCTGCTGCAGCTCAGACGTCGCCCTTGCTGCGGCAACAGACCACGCCCATCATGCAGCAACAGCAGCAGATGGCAGCGTCGCAGATGATGACCTATCCAGGGTATGTCTCAGATTTTCCTTTTTTTTGTTTTTTTCAGCACATCCACTGAACATCTATTACTGGCATGCATTTTTCTTTCTGTGAAATAGAAAGCTTGAAACTGGACTTCCCCCATTGCAGTTCTGCTTCTGGCGGCGGAATGCAATCGACGCCCGGCAGTGTCTCTTCCGCCCATAACACTCCAGAGATGCTGCAGCAACCGCAGCCGCAGCAGATGCAGCAGTTCATGAGTCCGCCCATGCAGCAGGTACGACCTACAGTAATTTCATGGTACGGTTGACCTATTGTACGGTTGGACAATTTATTATCTTGGATTGTTGACGAATTCCTAGTCCATTCCAGTACATCGAAAAAGGGTAAAAAATAGAATTTGATTATAAATCCTTGTAGATGTATGCTCAACAACCATCGTCCGTTCACTCCACTCATTCTGGTCATCACGATTTATCGGGAGGAGGAGGAGGACCGGGAAGTGTCCCACCCGGAAGTTACCCACAGCAAATGATGCAGGGTACGGTACCGTTTGGATATTGATCCATCTTTTTTTCTTTTCAATTCTGTGCCAATTGTTCCTTAGTTTGTTTTTATTTTCATAAGCATATAACTGGGTGGCGTAGCGGAATCATCGTGAACACATCAGTTTTCCTTTTGTATTGTACAACGAAACTCCTTTTCAGCTGGTCACTCTAATCCATCGACGCCATTGAGAGCGATGCCTGCTGGAGGACCGGCAAGCTGCCATCGTGAGTTCATTTATCGATCGCAGATTTCGTAGTCGTGATACAACACGCATCTTCATTCGGCTATTGCATAGTGATAACGAAATGCCTCTCTTGCAGAATCGACATTCAACTCTCCTCCCTCTGCTCAGCCCATGTCGGTGCCCGACCTTCAAGGGTGCAGTGGATCGGGTACGACAAGTGCAGCCGGTCGTCGATCGAGTGAGGCTGCATCGGTCGGACCTCCGACATCTGCAGTGGCTGCGACCAAGAAGAGGTCGTCGACGGGTGGCGCCGCGCCCGCGCCAACCCTTCCATCGCCCCTCGCTGCACAACAACAACAGCAGCAGCAGCAACATGCCGTGCAGCAGCAGCAACATGCCGTGCAGCAGCAACAGCAGGCTCTGCTGCAGCAAGCTCACATGCAGCAAGCGGCAGCTGCAGCAATGATGCAACAGCAGTTCAACATGCAGATGACCTACCCAATGTACCCGTACAATCCGGTGAGAATTCTGTTCTTTTATTTTTTCTTGCCGTCCATGCTTTCAATATTAGTTTTATATTAACATATTTCAGATGGCCCATGCTGCCAATAACTTCTTCCCTGCTGCAGCTGCTACTGGTTGGCCTACGACTGCTGCAGCACAATACCATCACATGTACCCTGGTATGTCGGGATTTTAGTCGTGGTAGTGTGAATAGAGTTTATCGTTATCTCTCTGCAGGCATGGTGCCGACTGGGGGCGGAGTCAAGAACGGCGCAGCAATGGCAGCTGCAGCTGGTCAGATGCCAGCTGCAGCAGCCGGCTTCTACCAGTATCCGACTGTAGCTGCAGCTGCAGCCATGCATCAGCAGCAGCACCCGATGCAGCAGCGTGCGGGCGCCGCGCCCGCGACCATGGCGGCACAGTGGCCGCGCAATCCTGCAGCCGGCCCGCCATTCCCGGGTGTGGCGGGGACGGCGCAGGATGCGGGCGCATTCATGTTGAACGGAGGCACGATGCCCCCTTACTTCCCGCAGACTCAGCCATTCACGTACGGTGTGACACGAAATGAGTGAGATCTCTCAATATCCCCTCTCCTTCTTAGATACTGTAGTTGTACACATGCTTAACTTTGTTGTATGCATTGTTATTTGTTGAGATATAATTGTGCTCCTCTCTATAGCCTCCTCCCTTCTTTGCTGTACACCGTATGCCTCTATTTCCATCCTTCTATCTATACACTTTTCTCTGTTCTCTGATCTCATTGTCCAATCTTCAATCCCCTTTCCCCTCTATGCTTCATTTATTCGAATTACTCATGCAGTTGTGTATATTCCTCTCGGATCTTTCCTTTCAGCTCAGTTTTCATCTTCGAATTCGAAAAAAAATGTCGAAGGTAGTCAATTTTTATAAGTGCTAGCCTGCTGGTTCTTTTCCGGTTTTCTCGGTTGTAATAATATTACTCTCGCAATAGTCCAGCGAAATTGTAATAATCAAATGTGGATCGGTGTAATTGCTCTCAATTTCCTCCTCCCGCTTACCGTATCCTCGAAGGCCGATCGATAATCTCGTTTTGCACCTCTTTCTCTCGGTGATCTACTACCACTTCTGGCATATATCACACACTTTACTCATTCTATCGCAGCTCTAAGCCCTCCTCAATCACATAATCTCATATTGTTCGTAGTTTGACTGCTAGAATTGTACCTGTATCTTTTCTGTTTCTCTCAATTCGAGCACCAACCTTCCATACACCACACTTATTCTGTCACAACGAGTACCCATCTACAGTATACCTTGCTCTTGAGCGCGATCAATCGATAATTGTTGGCCAACTCAACGTATTTGCTCTGATAGAATCTAGCGAATTCCACCCACACATTTCTCTTTTTTGTTGTTGTAACTCACACAATTCCCATGCGGGCCATTTCAATTGGTGTTATGAAAGATCGATAATATGAAGTATGAGATAAAGACTGGTATGAATTATCCGATTATTGATCTTTGATCTTTGCGTACTATTGATCGCACGAGAGTACATTATGTGTTATAGAGCGAAGTATAGAAGGGAAATTACGAAAAAACTTGTAATTTAAAAAAAAAAAACTGCGATGTGGAATACTTATCTCATTTCTAGAAAGTCGCTCTCCGGGAAGAAATCGATCGATATGAGGTTGTCTGCAATTAGAGGAGTGTTGACTAGAGGAAGGTATGTTGAGTAGCATGCAAGAATGGGAACCTAATCAGCATTCACAATTTGTATTGCAAAACGAGTGTCATTTGCTTAGAGAATTAGAGTAATGCACAAGCTGTCTTATTCGAATGTTTTAACGGTATTAGTTATTGTCAACCATACTTATTGATTGATGTACTATTCAGCGACGGGCAACCACAGTGGAAGGAAATCAGTCAGTTGTATTTCCCCAAGGGAGGAAAGACACTCACACTGGTCCAGGTGAGGAGCATATTGCCTCAAATTATTCGAATACTGTGGAATATAGAGTACTTTCTATACTGTTCATGCATTGTTAGATGGGAGTACTTTATTGTATCTGATAAGATTGCCTATGGATGACGTAATCTTCTCCTTCAGCGCGGTCTCTTCGTCTTTCTCGGTTGTGTCTTCCTGGGATCGTACGCTCACTTCCAGACGACAATCAACCCGGAGAGCAAATGGGCTGGTGAGAGATACGACTCATAGGGAAGCAAGTCTACAGAACTGGAGATCGAGGGCTTTCAAAGTCTAAAAGCCTCACTCCTACGCCTTTTTGACTTCGAAGTCCTCGCTGTCCAACTTAGACTTACCGAGTCGTAGACTTATTTTCCCGCGAGGAGTACTTAATTATCAGGCACTACTGCTGAAGACCGGAATCATCAAAAATGGTCAATCTAAGAACAATGTCATTTGAAATGCTCATTTCAAGAGCGCCTTGGCATATTTATGGCCTGTTCAGGGCTTCAGCAGTAGTGCCAATTATCATAATCAGGTTTCCAAATAGCCAACAACTTGGTAATTGGTTAGAGATGGTGTAGTCGCCATCCATTTAATTGCAGATATGGTCAACAGTGCAATGACTGATCCCGCTCGAGCACTCGGTTTCGACACCTCCGAGGCTGATTCCAAACCCAAACCTAGCTGGGCCTCACACATACAGTAATCCCGAGACGAATATCGAGCAAGTGGCTACGGTAGATTAGCAATTAGTTGAATACTTTAGTTGTTGTTATTGACGCATCACGGGTGATAAAGATTATTATCGTTTGCTATTCTTTTTGTTCCCTGATATGCGTAATTGGTGAAATTCCGGTGATCTATCTGCGAGTTCAGGCGATTTTATCGATTTAAATCTTCTCTACTACAGTATGCCAGGAGACGACAGGCGATCGGTGCTCTTCGTGTGTCTGGGTGAGTGATATTTTATGCCAGAGCCCTAATTTAGAACAAATTCGTTGATACTCCGAACGATTCGATATCGATTATTTTCTGTAGATGTAATGCATTGTTTTCAGGCAACATCTGTCGATCGCCCATCGCAGAAGCCGTCTTTCTGGAGGAAGTCAAGCAGCGAGGACTGGAGGTACGGTAGGGAAGAAGGTTACGGTAGTCGGCAATCTGAATTGGCAGCAAAGAATGAGTGAGTACACCAGAAATGAGAAGGAATTCTGATACAGTCACTCATTATTTGAGGCTGGTATAAAACACTGTAGTAGTGCCGTGGTTTTTATATTACTGTAATTGTTCTGTTGAGGATCGATGGGGCGCGGACAGTGCTGCGACCTTCGGTTATCACACGGGAAAGTCGCCCGAGGGACGAGCGATGTAAGACTATGTTTTAAATTAATATTATTTTAATAAGGAGAGATTTTCCGATAATGTAGCACATGAAACGAGTGTGTGAAATAAAGAGATTTTCAAAAATAATTTCAAAATGTTTAGGTCTACATTGAAGAAGTTCGGCGTCACCGACTACAAACATCGAGCGAGAGTGGTGAGTTGAGGGGGGGGATTGAAATGCAGTAACCACTTTTACAACACGATTTGTGTTTCACATGCTACGTAAATAAAACTTGGGCAAGGAACAGCTATTATTTCCGTGGACACTCTGTATGAACAACTAAGAATAACTGTTTCATGTGCTATTGGGAAATTAGTGACTAGAGATCAAAGGCCAACATTCAGTTGCATCGTGACGACGCCAATGACTTTGACTTCATCTTCGGCATGGACGATTCGAATATCAAGTGAGGCTTTATCAAGTTGATCTTTGATCTTTATGAATGCAACAGTAACTAGTAATTAGTGGTATGCTCTGATTTATTTCCTTTATCGCGTTCTTGTTTTATTTCAATGTCAATTAATGCGCAACTAATGTATTGTTAATATCAATTTTTTTGCCGTTGCAGTGATATCAAGGACGAATTACGCGGTGTGAAGGGAAAGGCGGTTATCGATCTGCTCGGCAGCTACGATCCTAAGGGTACGGTGACCTTTCCTACTGTGGTCTAACTGATTACCTAGTCATTACGCAATACTTGTTTGCAGGCAAGAAGCACGTCCCCGATCCCTACTATGAGAGTGGCACGGAGCGATTCGAGGAGGTAAGTCGTCGATTCACTCGGGGATACTGTAGCCATGCAGAATAGAAAAAAAATGGGTAATGTAGGGGTTCTACTATAGTCGATAATTACTCGTTATCAGGTCTACCACCAGTGTGTCCGCTGCGTAAAGGCATTCCTCGACAAGCACAACTGATCTTTGATCTTTGACTTGCATTTTACGACCGTACTCCGATTTGATTGTCTATAGACGCATATATCTGCTGTGCTTGATTATGTTGTATTTAATTTGTGATTTAGTCGGATAAAGTATTTAATGTAATCGAGTCACAGTGTCTCTAATTATGGGTAGATCGACCTAGTGAGATATCTTCGCCCCCGATCTGGTAATGCTGTCTTCCTTTCGCCCTCTTCTTATTAAGAGAACCTGTTAACTGAAAATACCGTATTCAAAATATCTTATTGAGATGTCAACTCCAGCATCGAATCTCGTGATGTACATAATCCTCCGTCGAGATCTCATTTCTGCACTCAATTGGCCCGTCGGAGCAGTCGCCACTCAGGTGAGGACTCACGAGGAATCCACTTACTCAACGAAAAACAACACGATTTTCTGTGTGTATTCGCACCTAGTGTGAGGTAAGGATGCCGGTTCGGTTTTGAGTGAAAGCTGGGTAATACGGCTAATAAGAGACAGTAAGTCAGAGAGAAAGAGACTGCCAGAGCCATAACACTGAACCGACATTCCTTGTGTGAGGAACTGCCTACTCAATTTCTCTAGTTTTTCATTGCCACGTTGTTTTAGGCAGCTCATGCTGCAACTGCCGCTCTGTGGACATTCAAGGATGACGCGGCGACTGTCGAATACATGACAGACATGGACAACATGCACAAAGTGACACTCGGAGTGAGTCAGCTATTGCATAGGATTGATGCACTCCACTAATACCTGTTTTATTTGAAGTACGGTAGCAGTTTAGTGTATTGTATTGCTTGTGGAATATGTTGATTAACTAATGATGACGTAGCAACTAATTCCGTTGTGTTGAGGTGGATAGTGAGGCAGAATTGGAAGCTGCGAAGGAGAGACTCGAGAAGAAGAATCTAATGCATCGGTCGGTTCATTCGTGCTTTGTTTTACTCACGTATTTTATTCAACTGCGAAAACATCTTGAGTACAGTTATGTGTATAGTCTTCCACGCAATACCCGCATTTTTGAACATTTCTATTTTTTCTAAATATTTATATTTAGAATAAAATAAAATAATTGTTTAGTGTGTGGGTGGAGGATGGAATGAAGGTGGCCATCGCTCTCAAGCCATACCCGAAGAACACTGCAAAGGACGCCACAAGACAACTCAAATTGTTCTGAGTATTGAGTATGAATGATGCAATTCCTTGATATTGTTGTTGTATGACCTAATAAATTCTAGGAATATATATTTTGAACTGGGTCGGTTGTACGTGTTGTTGTATGATAAATAAAGTTTTCTGAGAATTTGTAACAGCAAAATAAAAAACAACAGAAAGTGTACCGGAAGTTAAACTTACTTCGATTGACACGAAAAGTCAAACATCAAGGATAAATGAGTCGTCGTGGATAATTACTCTTCAATGTTTGACTTCCACCACCTACATGAAGTATCAAATTTCATCTAAAAAGAAGGTGCGCTTTGGACTCAGTTTCCATTTTTTTCCGCTTAGTCCGTACTTGAAAGCCTTACTCAGATTAGTTTCATCTAACCGTCATGGAGTATACGCAAACGATTCACGACTTGAGAGGGAATCTGTTCACCAATTACGACATGTCAGTAGCACCAATGCATTCCAAAGGTATACCTTTTTTTGGTTATTCTCTTCGCAATAGTTCCTTGTGAACTTAACTTATTCGTAGGGGATTTAGACAAACTTACATTTAAGGATCGTTCAACAGTTCATTCGTCCAAAACATCACCATGATGCTTTCCTATGCGAGACTCACTGATGTGGTTCGTTTTTTACTACCATTTTATGTTCTTTTTTGCTTGTAGATCACATTTACCTATTTTCAGAATGAGCGCAGTATGGAGTTCGCGATGGTAATGGGAATGATGCTGGTGAGTATTGATAATCTTTGATCTCTAAAGATTGATCTTTAATCTTTGAACCTTCACTCACATCACACACTCCCCAGAAGGATAATATTTTTTTGATTTTCACATTACTATTTGTACCGTATCTCGTTGCGCTCTCGGTCGTCGATAAAATGAAATATATTATTGATTATTTGAAGGTGTGGGTTGATCCTCGGCTTCGATGGAATCCTCTCCAATACAAGAACATCACCCAATTCTATCTAACTATCGATCAAATCTGGTTCCCCAATTTCCATCCATGCACCTCGTAAGATGACATTTATTTATCGATAGATGTACCATTCTCTTTTCTCAGATCATCCATCAATTATCTCGCTTTGGATAGAGATCAAGTCATCAAGGTGAGTTGTTTATTCCAGAAATATTTTGTTTGTCCGGTCTGTGTGACAAAATGCTAAGGTGCACTCCAACGGCGTCGTCAAAACGAATCTCCAAGCAGAAATCGCCTACTCTTGTGCGTTCAATGTAAGATTCTTAAGATTTTCCCACTTTTTCTCTATTTTCCCTATCACAGACTGCTAAATTCCCATTCGACATTTAACGATGTGAACTCTGTTTTGCACTCAATGGATACGATAAAGAGCAAGTTGTCTTCTCAGGAACAATCGACACTGGAGCTGTCAACGCGGTCTGTTGTTCCCGGTTTCTCGCCGTTTATCCTTATTATTCAATTTTTAACCGATTTCAGGACACGTCGGAATGGCTAGTTCGCATTGACAACAATGCGAATGTGGCAGATTACTGCTCCCTTGACATGTGCTTGGCTTTTGTAAGCGAATCGAAGGCAAACGCTTATTCATCTTTAACATCAGGTTCAATATCCGATCACTCTCTATCGCAATCCTCAATTCTGGATCGGACTCGTCATTATTCCGGTTATATAACTAACTCTTCACGAATTCAGAATATAATTTTCTAGTTTTTTTATCCGAAATTAAATATTCTTGCTCGGTTTTCCCCGATTAATTTGATAGATTGCACGAAGTCTAATAGATTTCACTCAGATGTTTCTTCTCGGATTCTTAATTTTCATCGGTCTTTTCTTCAGCGGACTCGATAATCTCGTAAACAACGCAGTAAGTTTATTAGAAGGGACACTTTTTGTGGATTTCGAAGGTCCTTTTAAGATTGGATTCGGATTGACAACAATGATGTCGATGATGGTCGTAGTTGGAATTCTCAATGATTCACTCAGCAAAATCGACACAATTCCGTGCATGGGTGAGATATTTTCTGCTTTCACATTTTAGTTTGCACAATTGATATAAATTATCGAAATATATGGGCGCAAAAGAAAAGTCTCATTTTTCCCGATAGAATATGCTAAATTTTTGTAATTATTGTAATTTTTGTAATTTTTACATTTTTGTAAGCGCTAGACAGATTTCACATCTCACGAGTATCTCACATTTCTCACAGGTCTCTTCGTTCTCATTCAAATCGCAATCACTTCTTCTGCTGTTATAAGTGTTCTTCTCACGGAGAAACTACTCAAATCTATTGGGAAAATCGCTAGATCGAAGAGGTGCTTTCCAAATTTCTAATGACAATGTTCCATTTCATTTTTTTCTCTATTTATTAATGTCTTCATTCATATGCAATTTCAGTCACGATCGATCACTTCGATGGCGCATCGTCAGAGATCTCACAAAAGACGGAAAGATGTTCAGAAACATTCTTTTCGCCGTTTTCACTATCCTCCATGTAGCCAATTTCATCTGGTTCCTCTCCAATAACGAAGTCGGTTATTCAGAATACATTTGGAATATATAAATCGGAAGTAAAATTACAAAATTGCAGGATTCGGGAAGGGCTGCCTTCATTGCTTCGACTGTAGATACAAAGAGAGCAATCGCTCCTAGAGAAATCACAAATGGAGATTCAATGTGAAGAGAGTAAAGAGAAAAGAGAAACAGAAATACAGTCAACTGAATAAATGCTGCTACTTCAATTTCCCCGATGATGAGAAGAGATATTGAACAATTTTGTAGAATACCGAAGTGCTTTCCTACGTTTGATTTTATATTGTTTTGGGATGAAAAAAACAACAAATAAGGAATTCGAGATCAAAAATCTGAACAAGCGGGCAAAATCAAATCAAATCATTTATTCAAGCCTAGGGGCAAGTGCCTGTTATATGATGGCTCAGTTCCATACATCGGGGAATCTTCTACAAATGCTCGTCCAATTGACTCCTAGCCGGTCTACTATCTCGTTCCACCATCTAGTCTTTGGTCTTCCGATTGGCCCCCTTCTCGCCCAACCACACTTTTTGTACATCGCTGTAACACTTGCAAAGGAACCTTCAGTGCAAAACATTCGCTAGTCATTTTATTCATTCTTGTTACGCCAGCTATTTTAATTCAATTCGTTGTGCGACAACAAGGCGGTTTGAACTTTCTTTGTTGTATCCCATAATTATATTTAGAAGACATGGTTCAACGCACATAAAAACGCTTCTTCTTGAAAAATGCTTCTTGAGTAACCTTTCGACTGCTCGATTGAAGTCAATCGAGCAATCGAAATGTGGGCATATCCATTCAAATGTTGTGCTGTACTGCGTTATACGGAACACCAACTCAAATATTGCAGAGTGCTGCACCACGTTACACGACGCGATAAGCTCTTTTTGATTCACTCCATTCTCCCTTTTTATCACACTCTTAAAGCGAGAGAGGGAGAGGGAAATATTACTCACTCGCAGACCCGAAAGTCCAAATGGTAATTTACTCTTGCTATTAATCCGATCCACTGTCCCATTTCAGTTAATACTCGAAACTCTTCCGTTGGAGAATGTATATCAAATTCTGTCTAATCTCAGTCCGATAGATCGAAGCAATGTGCGAGAGTGTAGCAAATTGTTAAAAGAGGCGATACAACATAGCGATATCGTTGCTAGTGTCGTTTCCCTCTATTTCCACGTTGGGAGATTCGGAAATGATGAAGAGGATTTGTTCGGGGTTCGTTTCTTATTTCATCCTCTCTTATTGCTAAATTTAAAAAAAAACCGTTGTGTATACTACAAATTTGTTTTCAATTGTTCTATTTCATCGCTCACAATTCGTATTGATGCGAAACTTGTTGTAAAAATGTATACCGGGAGTGAATTCAGGGGGACTATGTCTCTTGTCTTTCGAATTCCCGAGTACGCATGTACATATCACGTATACGACTACAATGATTCCGATGACCTCGAGACATTTGTTGCCTTGTTGAGAAGAAGCTGCAGACGTCTCAAATTCGACACTCTCCAGATCACGTGTGTAAGTGTTAGTATTAGAATCTCCATGAACTGTGATTACGATTATGGTAAACTTCCGGAGAGATCCGAGTCATGAATTAATAATTGTAGAGCAATGTGGACTGCGCTGTGACGGATATATTTGAAAGATAAAAAAATAAAGAAATATATTTAAGGGTAGAATCAGGATAAAAGAATCGCTTCTGGAGAATATCACTTCCCAGTTCGAATTCAATAAATTGAATATCACTTTCAACGACTATCGTCTATCTCAGTTTGCTGCACATTATGAATATCGTGCATCACATTTCATTTCAGAGTAATCGATTTTGCTCGCTCTTCTCAACGGAAAATCGATTCTCTCACTGCAATTGAATATTGTATTGGTCTGGAAATGAATACGGAGTCATCGAAGGATATGAGAGAACTGGACGTGCAACAGGTATTATGGTTTGAATCGTCAACAACATCGTATATATTTACGTTCGACTAAAAGTGATACGGATTCGAATGTTCTTTTCATGGCAAAAAAAGGTAAATGTACTTCCCGTCTTCGAGCTGGGCTCGCGCGAGAACATTACTAGGCTATGTTATTGAATTTTTTAAAAACTTATTGGCGTACTCAATTTGCATGCATTTTTTCAGTATCGAGAATTTATCGACCAAGAATTACTCAGTATCGCTAGTAACGAGTACAATTTCTTGATGTTATCCGTCGTTTTCTCCAATCCTTCCACTCTTAGTCGTCTCATCGAGGTCATTATCGATTTATTTATGGATGATACGGTAGAATATGCAGATAAGCTGTTCAAGTCGGTACATCGTAAGAATTACGATTCATGTGAAGGCATCGTATATCGACACTTTTCTTGAATCGATTGGACTACGAGAAGACGAAAACAATCTAATCGATTCGACAAATGAAGCAGTACTCTCAAATAGAGGAGAGATATATTATCTCGATTATGAGTCGGCATTTGTTAAAGTTCATCCATCTGCTGAATCCATGCGTTTTGTGATTATCTATACGGGTGAAATGAATGACTGGACAGATGAACTATTTGAGAATTGTCATTCAGTTCATTCAATCAATCGAACGTAGGAAAAAATTCACGATGAATTCATTTGTTCAATTCCTAATTGATGGCTCACATTTATGTTTTATTTATATATTACAGCTAATTTCGCATCTACGCTCAGACTTGATAAATATGCGCGATTTCAATCAACGAGTAGACCGAGTTACACATAAAAATTATCCCAGATAAAAAAAGCAAACAAATATAGAAGTTTTATACATTTAGATGTGAAATAATAATTATGACCTACCGTCAACACCGAACCCACACTTGTCTGGACAAAGTCCGTTGTACAACGCTCTACCCTTTATTTGGTCGCCATGGTTTGCGCCACGTCTCTATCTCTCACTTTCTCTCTCCCCCCCACCCCCATTCTTCCCTCTCTCCTCTCTCTTCCCTCTCCCTCTCCATTGCTTCACTTATCACTAAAAGTTCAAACGAGAGATATTTATTACTCATCTAACATTCAATCATTTCCGTACATTTTTTTCGATCGTAAGGTTTTACTTCCTGATTATATGTATCTTTCCATTTTTCGCATTCTTTTATTTTCAATTTCAGTTATGTTGACTCTCGAAAGTCTGCCGAAGGAAAATGTTTATCAAATTCTGTCGACTCTTAGTCTAAGAGATCGAAAAAGTGTTCGTCAGTGTAGCAAGAAGATGAAATATGCTATAGAAGAGAGTGATCTTGTGGTTGATATCTTCGCCATCGAATTTGATTACCCTGGCATGCCATTGGAAGAAGAGGTACAACTTAATTAAACAGTAATCAATGAAAATCGACCGAAGATAATGAGCCTTTTCAATGTCGTCAGAGGTCCCATTCGATTCCCCTGTGATCCCGAACCCCTTCTTGATAAACGACTATTAAACTAAATCAATGCGAATCTGTCGATTTAAGGATGACGATTCTCCCGTTGTTGAATTCGAATTGTATACTGAAGCAACCCTCCAAGGGCAACATTGCATAGATTACACTAACGAAGATTCGGTCAAGAAGTGCATGGACACTATGAACACTAAGTTTCGACGTCTCACCTGCAATACTCTCAGAATTGCTGCAGTAAGTCGATATCGATTGTAGATTACAGAGAAAGGTCATACCGTATAACTCAGTTATCGATCTTTGGGAAAACTATCTTCTATAATCATTCTTTTTTTTAGGATAAACGTGAAATCGATCGAAAGCTGATTGAGAAATTTCTGGAATGTGTCGATTTCTGTTCACTCGATCTCCGATTCTTCGATGTCAATCAGCAGAGGTTTATAAAATAAATACCCTATAAGTCATCTTCTTTCTATGCAACTTTCAGTATATTTGACCTTGCGGTGTCTTCTGGTCGACCCATTGATTGTTTTCATTCATTCGACGCTTCAATCAACGCAGAGATGGTTGCTGATTTACCGAGAGTGGGCGAATTAATTGTACAACAGGTAACAGGTATCTTGAGTTCGAACACTTCTAAAGTACGCAAGATGGCTTCGCAAGAAACAGCTCTCTTCATTTCGCACACTCTAACGACGGTCTGACGAGATAGTGTGCAGAATGATGAGGGCATGTATTGTGAAGTCATCCTTAATTATTGAAAATCCGCTTTTACAACGTTGAGGTTACAGAAGGAAGGATTCTCCGACACTCACGTAGTTGCGATCGCTGAACAAGATCACTGCAGAATAGAATTGAGTGCGAATCTCTCCGACAGGAATACAATAATCCGTCTAATAGAGGTGTGCATTTAATTGTCTCTTAACATGTTTTTTTATTGTTATCTCACTTGTTTCGTCGTCTATATTTCCGATCAGAGCGTGCATGCTACTAATTTATTTGCACTGTTTTCCTCACCCTATTTCCATCAACCAATGACGCCATTTCAGATTGTGCAAGCAAGTGAATACATGACTGAATTGACGATTCATGTCGCATTTTCGTATTTGAACGATTTTCTTTCTTCTTTGAATTTGCGAGAAGAAGGGAACAAACTAATGGATACAAGGGAGAATACGACGGTTATCTTGAAAGAGGACGATAACAAAATTGGACGATACTTTCTCAACTTCGGAGAGTGGTGCATGCAAGTTGAATGGAGTAGTTACAACACTCGATCTGTTATTATCTATGATGGGCAACTTCCCGAGGATTGCAAACCTTCTCATGCAGTCACACTCCCGATTGTGTAGTGAAACGATCTCTCATAATTTATTCTGGTTATTTCTTCACTCTAGAGAAAGTAAATAAAAATTTGTAAAAACCGGTGGTAATATTTATAAACAATTCTCGAAAAATGTGATTCACTATCTCATGAATAGATGTAACGACGTGTTGACCGCACTAGAAATAAGGAGAATTTATTAAAGATGGATTATGAGTGCTTGTCTCGCTCTCAATACTCATAATTCATCTCTTCCAACGAGGGTCATACACCAGTGATAAATGAAATTTGGGAGACAATTACTCGTCGTTGTTTGTCTTCCAACACTTTCGAAGTCTCGAGTTTCGTCCCTCACGCACTCATCTCTCTCTTCTTTTTTGGCTTTTACCTCAAATTTTACACTCGAATTTCGTGGTTTTTCTGTGAATTGTAGCGTTGCTAGTTCTCTTTAGATGGACTACACACAATTAATCCACGCCCTCAAAGGAAATCTCTTCACTAACTATGACACTTCAGTGGCGCCGATGCACCACGAAGGTTTGTAGTCATTACTCATTGGGAATATCGGTTCCGTTTTTTTGCAAACCCTCTGTTTGTCTTTTTTTCCCTGCCTCTCTACTTCCTTTTACCGATCTCTCGATCAAAATATCGGAATACGAATGTCTAATCGGCATTCCTATTATTCGTGTTTCTCTCAACAAGACATTGCAGGTCCGTTGAAAAGTTCATTTGTCGAGGATTTTTCAATGATGCTTTCATACGCGAAACTGACCTCAGTGGTTTGTCTCTCAATTAGAGAATTTTCAAATAAATTGAATTCTCAGAACGAGCGCAGTATGGAATTCTCCATGATTATGGGAATCATGTTGGTAAGTCCGAATATTGAGTTCGATGAGGCGTTTTAGTCTTTATTTTATCTATATTGCGTGCTGATGTATCAAAATATTCTAAATGCACTGACTGAATGCGACTGTTTCCAGTCGCATTCAGTCAGATGCATTCAATCAAATATTGAACATTTTCATGTGTGGGTTGATCCTCGTCTGAAATGGAGTCCACTTCAATACAACAATATCACTCGTTTCTATCTCTCCCTCGATCAAGTCTGGTTCCCCAATTTCCATCCCTGCACTTCGTAAGATTTCAATTGAATCAGTTGATCAAGTCGATTTGTCCAGATCCGCGGTCACGTATCTCGCTCTAGATAGAGATCAAGTCATCAAGGTTCTTTCACTTCTTTCCTATTTTAGTATTACTCGCTTATTTTTCTAGCACCCTTGTGGTGTACGATATACAAATAACTAAATAAAAATAAATGAATAAATTATTATTTTGCTTTCATTTGGTATATTTGAATTGTTTAAAATATTCGCAGGTCTATTCGAATGGCGTCGTCAAAACGAATCTCCAGGCGGAAATCACTTACTCCTGTGCATTCGATGCCAGTTTTTGGTCCCGTCGTAACCCAGTGATCCAGTTTTTTTCAGACAGAGAAATTCCCTTTCGACAGTCAAAAGTGTTCACTCTGTTTTGCCCTCAATGGATATGATTCGAATGAAGTCAACTTTACGGGAACTGTTGATACTGGAGCTGTGAATACGGTATGTTCACATTCGATTCATCTCATTTGTAGGGCTGTGGATAATGTCAATCTTATATAATCTGACTAGAGACTAGAATATATCTGATCCGATCGATCTGATATGATATACGATAATATCTGATATTATCACGGCATAGATACCCACTGCGGTTACACTAGTTGTTTGGATTTAGCTCTTACCGGAGTGTATGCTGAATGAACTGAAAATTCTTTCAGGACATGTCAGAATGGCTCGTTCGCATCGATAACAAAACAACTGCATATGACTACTGCTCCAATGATCTGTGCATCAGCATTGTATACTTTTGCCTCTTTTACACGTGTACACAACTAGTCGAAGATACGGGGGAAATTGCAGATTCAATATCCGATTGTTCTCTATCGAAATCCACAGTTCTGGGTCGGACTCGTCATTATTCCTGTAAGATTCCATCCAATTTTCAAATATTTTATCCGAAATTTCACAGATTTCCTTGCTCGGTTTTCTCCGTTTAGGTTGCTCTCTTTCACGAATTCTAAAAGATCTCACTCAGATGTTTCTGCTCGGCTTCTTGATTTTCATCGGGCTTTTCTTCAGCGGGCCAGAGAATCTCGTAAATAATGCCGTGGGTTTCTGGATCTAAAAATCTGTATTTAAAATGCGAAATTGCTTATTTATAATTTACTTTTACAGATCGGATTCGGTTTGACGACTATGATGTCGATGATGGTCGTAGTTGGAATTCTAAATGATTCACTCAGCAAAATTGATTGCATTCCCTGCATGGGTGAAAATTATCAAAACTATGAGTTATATCTAAGAGGGGGCGACGGAACTAAGCAATAATCTCTAATTATCTCATAATCAGGTCTCTTCGTTCTCGTCCAAATATCGATCACTTCTACCGCTGTTATGAGTGTTTTGCTTACTGACAAACTACTCAAGTCAATTGGGAAATGCGCCCGATCCAAGAGGTTCGAAAGTTATGGTTCCCACTCTAGAAATGTGAGACCACGGTTTCTTCATTTCGCACACTCTCTTGAGAGAGTGTGTGAAATCAGTTAACAGTGGTCTCACATTTCGCACTCTACTAGTTTCCTTGTAAAAAATGAAGCATCATTTTCAGTTGGTAAAATGTGGTAGAAAGGTCGATTTTTCAGTCACGATTCGTCTTCTCGTTGGCGTTTCATCAGAGATCTCACTCAGAATGGAAACTTACTCAGGAATATTCTATTTGCCATCTTCACGATTCTCCACGTTGCCAATTTCATCTGGTTCCTCTCGAATAACCAAGTTCGTTTATCGATTTAACGCGAATTTGAAACCTTTGATTGGTATTCATGACGTTTGAGCATTAACTTTATAATAAACAATAGTGATTTAAAAATATTTCCAAAATATAATTAAAATTATAGAACTCGGGAGCAGTCGATGTCTCTGATTCCACTTCAACAACGAGATCGATAACTCCGAGAGAAACGTCGACAAATGTTCCCAAATGAGTAGAATAGAAAATCAGAGAGAGGAAAAAGTAGATAATTTTGTGGATAAGTAATGTTTCAATTCTCACACTCATAATACAAGTTCACCATCAAAATTCATACATCACACCCTCTACATCTGTCTCGTAGTGCTACACATACATTTGCTGGGAGAACGGTTCATCAAGGTTTCGTTTTTAGTTTTTTTTTTCGTTTTTAGGTTTTTTTTAATTTCACCCACTCTCTCGTTTCGGTGAGTGTGAGAGATCGCGTGGGCTGAGGAGGTTGGAGAGCCGTTTTCTCAGAATCGAAACCTTCGTGAATCGTTCTCCTATCAAATATGCACGTAATATGTAAAAAATATGTCAGACGAAAATGTGACAATTGAGTGATCAAAGAATCAATTGTCATCTTTGTGTTTTCCTCCCTCATCCATCATTTACATGTAACTTTGTACGTGAGATTTCGTGCGAACGTGCGAATTGATCTAATTGAATCATGTAAAAGTGAGATCTCCATTGTATTATCCCTCTATTTCACATATTTCTCCGAGTATAAAATGGTTGCTCCTCTCCCTTCCCTTCACTTTCTCATCTCTACCCGACACGATGCAGGCCTTTCTGGCAGAAGATGGGACTTGTCGAGTGAAGAGAACTCTCGAGGGAGAGAGAGAAAGACACCATCGAGTATCGATAAAGGGTGTCACACTATGTGGTCTTTGAGCTTTTAATTGAGAATATTGTCATAGTGTTCGGTTGATCTTTAGTCTTAGAAAGTGAACAAGAAGTTCCTTGTTTCTTTGTCATTTCACTCTTCCTCATATATATTCCTTTGTGAAATCTCCTGGTGGAATAGTCCACTTCTGGTTGCGTGTCTCGATCCAATGAACTTTCCGAAGATGACTGCCGTCTTGAAATTATGAGAGAATACGGTGTTCCGTTTATTCTTCGATGAGGTTACGGTCAGTAGAAACTCTATGGGGACCGATTGGAATCCGACACGGCTTCTCTCATAGTGATTAAATATCGTGGGAGATAGAAAGAAAAGCATAGCATAGCCAATTCCTTACCGTATATCGGCCGTAGCGAAATAACTTTGACGTTTTGCACGTATCTTCTGCATTTTACTATTTTCATTTTGCAAAACAGCTCTCCTTTGTGTTCTTTTTTTCATTATCTGGTGGTGTAACTCAATTATCATAGAAATGGATGGTACAATTCTCGTCTTCATTTCATTTCTTCTTCTCCTCTCTCTTGAATGCGGTCGCCTTTCCTCTTCGCTCGTCGTTTCAAATTCGCCGTCGTTCGTTTTTTTCCTCGATATTATTCATATTAATTATTGATCAAAACCCCGTTTTTGTGGATGAGCTTAGCCCCTTTTTAATCAACGTTGAAATCAGTCGGTGATCTGAAGTTGTTGAATGCTCGTAAAGTATAAATTGAATACATCAGGTGGACGAGGCGCAAGCTCTGGCTAAGAGAACCGCCAGCCTCGCCAAAGAGTACACTATCAGACCGGTGAGAACTGCATTTTGTCACCGTGCCATTTAATTCTTCCTATCTAACTTCGATAATTGAGATAACGATATCCGACTTCCCTCATCTCATGGATCTCAGTGAGGGATTCGCTGCTGAGGAACCGCTGCTCAAGGTGTGACATCACACATCTTTATTTAAAACAAATTAGTTAATTAGTTAATTGCAGGCGGTGGGTGCCAATCTCGTTCGTTGTCGTCGTACGTGGGAACACATTTTCATCCAATCGATCGCATCTCAAGAGATTCTCAACACGTCGCTCATTGCATTCCATAAGGTTACTGAGATCAAGAGTAATGAGGTGTTATGAATGATTGTTAACACTGGCCGCCGGGGGCACCCATCACCCCGCCGACCGCTCCACCCTCTACCGCCACTGCGAGAGTGAGGGGAGAGGGAAGAGTGAGAGACGAAAAGGATCGAGTCTGATACGTTTCATAAAGTTGGAACGAGACATACCTATATGGTTGGGAGGGCTGGGGAGGTGTTCTCCCCGAATGACTTGTGTGTTTGAGGCCTCGGGTGCACCGGTCGGCTACCGAATGTACTACCCTGTGTGGAGGGACGATCGCCGTTGTCCCTATGCTGTCCCTGCCCACATTCCCAACGATCACGAACTGACTTTCTGTGAGTAATATTGTATCGATCATTTGATTGATACATGCCTGCAGATACGATGCTCGAGCGGGTGTACGGTAAGTTCTGGGAGGTCTATCCGGATCAGAAGGTGACTTTTTTCTTCCCAATCAAAATCAGTAAATCAATTTGAGGCCGTGGTGAAATGTTGCATGTTGACGCTGCTCACAGAGCTGGCGGCCTCTATCCCGTTATGTTCGAGTACGATATTAATTACGATGAGATACGCAAGGTGAGGGAAATATGGTTTGAGACCTTCTAAAACTATGACTTGCAGAAAACCGGTGCCAAGTATCTGACTGGTGCAGCGACTATCGACGAGATGAAGGTTCATTCGATTGAGTATATTTGATGAATTAATAAATGTTTAATTGATTAATTAAGTACAGACGATGACGGTGAAATCGTTGAAGAAAGTGTACACTGGACCGCCGACTGTGAGAAGATTCGATGGAATGGAGGTAGTTTAGATGCGTTTTATTGATTTTTATGTCAATATTGCAGGTGCCCCTTCCGTGTGGTCCAATCACTCTGTACTCTGAAGAGATGGAAGGGGCAGTGGCCCTTGATGTGAAGCCTCATTGGGAAAAGATGAAACTAATCTGAACAGATCATCGACCAATTCAACATTCGACATTCGAATATGGCTACGATTCATTGTATCGTGATAAATCATTAATTATGGATCGAATTGTTAAAAAAAACTGGACCAGTGTCATTAGTGTTTGTTGCTTCTATTTGCCAGAACAAATCGAGTTCAGAAAGTTACTAATAGCTGATCACTACTGATCTACTGACTAATCACTTAGTTACTAATCGCCAATGAATCTTTCAAAAGAAAACTTGATAGTTCTACCTCAACCTCTATCTCTTTTGATCAGAAATTGATCGCTAGATAGTGAGAGAACGAAAGAGAGGAGTGAAGAAAATTGTAAACAACCTTGATCGCGGCATAAATTGAATTGACTGAGTGAGTAATCGTAGTAAACTCTTCTTTTTTCGCGTTATCTCTTCTAAAGAATGGTTCAGAGTGAGTTATTCTGATATGTTTAGTATGTTTAAACCGATTCTGTCCAGGGCCAGGAGAACTCCCTCCAGTAGGATCCCCAGTGGGACCCCCTGTACAAACCTTAGAGGGAGTCAATAATATGCAGAGTAAGTTACTCCGATTTGCGTAGTATGCTCAATCCGATTCTGTCCAGGGCCAGGAATTCTCCCCGTTGGAATCCCAGGAGGACTCAATAATACAGATAGTAAGTTATTCCGATATACGTAGTCTCATTAAATCAATTCCGCCCAGGGCCAGGAATACTTCTCGTAGGAACACCAGTAGCAACCCCAGGAACATCCACTGCTGAAAGTAAGTTACTCTGATATATGCATAAAACCAATTCCGTCCAGGCCCAGGACGACTCAGGAATACTGTACGTTTTACTGTTCAAAGAGATTCCGAGCAGCAAGTGAGTCTCTTTTCCTCTACCGCCCCTTTCAATTTGAAAGTGTTCTTTGATATGAACAATATTTATATAGGAAATCGAAGAAAGAAGGCGAAGGGCAATAGAAGACATGAGACGAAGATTCAGAGCAGTTTATGATCAGAATGGAACTCTTCGAATTCGAGGAAAGACGGTATTGTTTTCAAAATTGCGCAAAAATACAAAATTAAAATTCTCAGGTCCAAGCAAAAGTTGCTGATCTGATAAACGTGAACTCGGCCATCAAATATGGAGCATTCGGCAGCGTTAGAATCTGTACTTTCAAGGGAGAATTAATGGCTGTCAAGGTGTGTTTTCAATTATTTTTGATATATTTATCGTACACCACATGGGTGCGTAAAATATTATGCAAATTTCTTTTTTTTGTATATTCCCAAAATCATAATACAATAACTACGGGTATTCGAATAACCAGATCAATAGCTGGCAATTTCGTTTCTCCTACTTGAAAAAGTTGCCCTGAATACATAAGACGGATCATTTTTTTCATTATAGGAGATGAGCCGATCTTCAAATCTAGATTTATGGAAGATGCAGATTATGGATTTGGAAGTGGCAACCATGACATTCGACTGTCCCTATATTGTACAGACTTACGGATACATCATCACAGATGTCGGTTCCCTATCTCTTTCGTAAAACAGACAGCATTGATTTATAAGATTTATAAGCTGATTTTAGTTAATACTATTTGTATTTTACAAAATTTTCTCATTCAACTCAAATTCAAAACAAATAGGGTGCTTGTCATTATATCATTCGATACGCAATTACGATCCTAATAATATATTATATTATTAATAATAACTCAGCTTCTTTAGGAGCGAGTGTTGGTGTGCATGGAGAGATTGGACATTTGTCTCAATGGAGTTCTCGAGGAGACGAAAAATGCAAATATCGATGAGCAAATCGTTGGACAAATTGCAGTTTCTGTGCTAATCGCCCTCGATTATCTCAAAGAGAAACATGTCAGTTAGCGGAACTTTTGTAAATGATAATCTTATTTAGCTCTTTAGATTTTTTAAACGTAATTTAGTAATTTTTAGACGCTAATCCATCGCGATGTGAAACCCTCCAATATTCTCGTTTCTTCTACTGGAATATTCAAATTGTGCGATTTCGGAACTTCTGGACATCTTATCGAATCAATGGTTCGCAATTTGGATTTTGCCTATATTGTAGTTTATGCCTACAGGTAAAAACTCGTCAGGCGGGATGTCGACTGTACATGGCACCCGAGAGATTGGCTCCTGATGTATGGTTCCATGGCCTATGAGATCTTAGATATCTTTATATTTCTCACTCTTCTCTTTAGTTAGAAGTAAATGTGGAATTACGAAAACTCAATATTGACATTATTGGCAGGCTCCTGAAGACTACGACGTTCGAAGTGACGTGTGGAGTGTGGGAATCACTCTCGTCGAACTGGCAAGAGGAATTTACCCGTTAGTTTCTCTACCAAAATTAAATATTTATCCGCCCTTCCAGATGTGTATATGAATGATATTGCAGGATTTAAAAAAAAAACTCAACTTAAATAATAATAATTTGTGTGACGCTTTCACAATCGCATCTAAGTATTTTAAACTATTTAATAGTTTTACATTTTTAGGTACTCTCTTTTGAATAACGACTGTGTCTTCTCTGAAATTCTTCAAGGAGAACCACCAGTGTTGAGACAGGAAGAAGTGAGAAAACTTTTACACAATAAAAAGTTGGGGGGGTGACAATTCCGCAACCGACATTTCCGCAACGGCTTATATCTTTTCTCAAACTCGAGGAATCTGTATGAACTTTTTTCCCCTGTTAGTTATTTGCTCACCTCCATCGATTCGGCTTGTTGCTGTATTTTTCTGACCATTTTGAATTTTCTGCTAATTAGCCAAATTTTAATTAGCTAATTAGTTAATTTGAGGGTTTGAGAGCCCTCGTGATTCTGATCATGATAACACTTTGGTGGAGATATGCAGATAGGTTTAGAGCAGTTAAAAACCTCGTTGCGGAAATGTCGCGTTGCGGAATTGTCACACCCCCCAAAAGTTTGGTGATTCAAGCAATGTCTTATTCTGTCAACTAACGGCTTTCTGAATACTCGAATGCCAATTTTTGTTTATCAACTTTATCAGCTGGGTGATTGAGTTAATTCAGCTGGATTGCAATGATTGTTCTCCATTGCGAATTCTAATTAATACAATTCAAACTAATAGTGAGTTTTGCAGGGATTCTCTCATGATTTTGTGGATTTCATTCGTCTTCTTCTGCAAAAAGATGTCACACATCGGCCAAAGTACCGAAATACAATGAAACCAGAGGATTCCCTGCTCGAAAATCACTTCTTCAAGAAATGTCTTCGCCAGTTAGAGGTATTTCCACTTTATCGATATCTCATTGTGATGCAATTCCAATATTTTCAGAACGAAGAAGTGAATGTGGCTGATTGGATTTGTGATATTCTAACGATTAAAGATTGATTATACTACGATTACATCGGCAATTTCCTCATCGGATATTATGCAACCCTTTACGGAATTAATATAAAAACAAGGAAACTAACAAGTTTATTGTGAATTCTTTAATGATTAAATAAATGACACGTTCGAATAATTCCATTAAATTTACCATGTTTATTATGTTCACGTTGACGCACCTTTTTGGTGCACGATAAATAAAATGAATAAATGTTTGGCGCTTTCACGAGAAAGAATGAGGGAAATGAAGAGTGAGTGTTTTCAAATAGTAATGTTTCCACATTGGTGTTGTGTAGATGGCGTCTCTCTGGTAACCGTCACTACATTCATATCTGCCAGCGCGTCCCTGCTTACACATATAAAGACATCGTCGAAGCAAATCGAATAGGCGACACCGAGATGGAGAGATGGATTGACAACGGGCGAGTCGGCCGACACAACAAGACCTGCACAAATATTGGGTGGGAGGAGATGCGCTATCTCATCCTCTTTCTCTCACAGCCCTAAACGAGAAGTAGAAGACTGGCAGTTCTGCAGCACCCAATGGTCATGTCTAGATGCCACTCACCGTCCTCCTCTCGCAGTCCAATCGGACGAAGGATGCGCGCGTCAAACTGGTCTTTGGGCACGATGAGTGTTACTTTCTTGATCCGATTGTTGCTTGTTCGAAATGCCTGAGTAAACGTATGCTTCTTAGCGATTACTAAGATTAGCACTTGCCCCCAAAATTCCGAAATAAAATAGTTATTTTGTAAATAATTTTGGTACTTAAAAAATAATGTACAGGGCTATCTATTTTCTCAATAGGCACCTCGATTATTCGTTGGAGAGTGGAAAAACGGCGCAAATTCAGTGTCAAAACCATTTCTTCGTGCTGCTTCTCGGCAAATTTGAGGACGTCCTCCTCTTCGTACTTTGGTGTGTCCGACGTCACCTGCAGATTCTAGTACACTTTGAAATTCGGGCCGACAATGTGTCTTGGTATTTCTCTATTTCGCACACCCTCTTGTTCATCGTCCGGAGTTGAGGGAGCGAGATGAAGAGTTACGAATCCTACATTTATTCGAGAATCTCGGAATCTAATTTCCACTCTCAGGAAGAAAGCTGTCACTAGAGTCAAGAGACAAAGTGAATGGGGCATAATGGAATATTGTACAACAATTTAACCAACTAAATTAACTGTAACAAACGTAGTTAATCTCGAGTCGATGCATCCTCGGCAGTTCATTGATCAATTCAGGGGAGGGAAACAATCCATGAAATTGTAGGCTCTTGATTGCACGTTCGGATCGCCGTAATAAATCGATCGCACTGTAAATGGCCTTGAAAAATGATTATATTTAAATTGGAAACGCGCTCGTGAAACTCACCTGTTCTGCATGGAATTGGCGACATGCACATAGATCGAGCGGAACTCGAGTCGATCTGTCACTTGCTTGAGAATTTCGTCCGGAACGACGATATAAGTCTGAATTCGTTGAAATGAGTGCCTGCTGCCCTTATTGGACGTATATTCCGCGAATACGAAACAGCACATAAGCAGGAAGAAAAGGGAAAGGTTTTAGGGATGAGAGCATTCGAAAAGATGCGAGCTCGCAGCCCTTTTTTTGCCGTATCTTCTTCTTCCGATCTTGGCTTGATTCACAAGGGGAAATACCTGCTTGCTCACTTACAAAGTGGATCGACAGGCAGTTGGTTCGTGCCCGGCGAAAGATTCGAGAGAGCGTCTCGAAAAAGGCGGCCAATGAAGCTTCATTAGTGTATTCAGCCGTATAATAATGGAGAATCCCAAAGCACAGACGCACGTTGCGATGCTATAAATTCCGCAAATTTATCGTTGATTTTGCACATTCCATCGTTCACTGGTGTAGATCCGTGAATATCCACAAAAAAATTATATCGATTGGTTTTTTGTAAATACATATTGCTAGAGTGCATAATTCTGGCGGACCCACATAGTCAAAGGATAGCCATAGACGGTCGGCGATAATATCACTCTGTTCCACTGCTTCCTCCATTGTTCTGCTCAGTTTTCTGATTGTTGATCGGCAATCGAGAGGAATGTGAGAGAGAATACGGAAGAGAATCTCTCGTGGAAGACATTCCAAGGTCAATTCCACCTGCGGCTGCGATCATTTCACGGAAAATTATGAACAAATGCAGTCTTGAAATGACTACTCGTCGGAGTATTTAAATTTTGCAAGATTCGTTTCATAAGAAGGGTTCTCGATAACGAGTTCAAGAAATTAAGTGTGTGGAACAAGCAACTACTCCCATCGTTATTTTTCGAGTTTTCAAAAGTCTATTGGTGAGAAAGTAACGATGCAACTATTTGCTATTTTTTCGCATTAGATACCGCAAAAACGGTCGATTTTCCTTTACCTAGTTGAAGTAAGTTGAACTGACCATGACTGGGTGTTAAATGCGAGAGGCGACAGTGAAACGTAAAACGGAATCGTTATCAGATGATCAACTAGAGAGAGTAGTGAATAATCGCACCATAACGTGATTCTAAAGAGATGTGCAGAGTGTTTATCTTGAGGGCAGAATGAACAAAAAAAATAATAAATTATTTTGTAATAGGGAGGCACAAAGTGCACTAGAGTGAGTATTGAGAAATATTATCTTTTTTTTCTGCTCGAGAGATTGCAAAGCGAAAACGAGTGATGAAATGAGAAGAGTGGAGCAGTCAACATAGATAGACGAGGGAGAGTAATCGACGTGTGAGTAATCGACGAGAATTCTCTCGTATCCTCGACCACTGTCTCCGCAATGATCGCTAGTACGTTATTCATACTATTTGTATCATTAATATTCTCATTCATACACTCTATCGTGTTAATACTATATAGTTGCAGAAATGATAGCGGTAGTATGTATATCCGAAAAAAAATATTTTCCTTACCCTTTTCAGGGCCAACAGGATTCGATAATTCCGAGTCTATTATTGTTGAAGATCCTATTCTGAAAGTGAGATTACTTTTTTTTAAAAATTCGACCACGAATTTCCGAATTGACGAAAACTGTGGATTAATTTATTTTTTTTTAAATTAAAAAAAGTGTTTTGTCAGGGCAAAGAAGATATGAATCGTCGATACAAGGCAGTTTGCGCTCACTCACACATACTTCGTATCAGAGGAAAAGAGGTATCTTCATCACCTGAACAAACACAATTGACAAATATCAGATCCGTGCAAAATTAGAGGACTTGAAGTTTGTAATGGAGATCAAATCGGGGGCATTTGGGAACGTCAGCACTTATTCATACAATGGAGAACTTATGGCAGTCAAGGTAGGCAAAATTTCAAACAAATGGGGTAGTTTTTGGCGAGAAAAATTCAAAAATGCTTTTCAGACTTTTTGCTTTGCAGGAAATGAGTAGATCGACGTTGCCAGACAAGTGGAAAGTGCTCATTATGGACTTGGAAATTGCAACGAAGACATTCAATTGTCCGCATATCGTGCAAACATACGGAGGATTCTTCATTACCGAGGTTTCTAGATACTTTTGTCGATCGATACCTAAAGAAAAATTTCTATGTGAAAATAAATACATTTCTCGTGCATTCTTGTTTGAGTATGTGCTTGAGATATTTCATTCAAACCGGTGTTTTTTTACTAACCACTAACACTAATGTGAATTCTATTATGTCTATTCTCCAAATTGTCTGTACTTCAATTCACAACACCCTTGCAGGACAAAGCAAAAGTGTGCATGGAGAACATGGATATGTGTCTCAGTCGACTACTGGAATGGACCAAACACGCGCCAGTTCCTGAAAGAATCATCAGAGAAATCGCGATATCTGTGCTCGTTGCCCTCGATTATCTCAAAGAGGCACACGTCAGTATATTTTATGTTTCGCAGGGTTAATTTCAAAAATCGTTGTTTGAACACGAAATTGCAATTATTATCTGAAGTTATTTTAACATAAAATATGTTGTAGAAACTAATTCACCGTGATATAAAACCATCAAATATTCTCGTCGGAGTCACTGGCATAGTGAAGTTGTGCGATTTCGGAATGTCCGGAGTCCTAATACAATCAAGGGTTCGTGCACAATAGTCGATGCTATATATTATCATTTCAATAGCCTTATTCATCTGGTAAATTCGCATTCTAGAAATTGGACAGTGGGATTAATTTGAGAACACGCTTTGCATCTTCTTTCTGCAAATGCTATAAAACTGTAATTTGATATTTTCAGGTAATTTCACAACAAGCTGGCTGTTATCAATACATGTCACCGGAGAGAATAGCTCTGATTGTAAACCCACTTTCACACAATTGATACTAGTCAAAACTAAGCGCAGAATTTTTGTTCGATAACATTCGGTTTGATTGTGTCGATCAACATTTATATCCAGTAACAGGCTCCACCGGACTACGATGTTAGAAGTGACGTTTGGAGTGTCGGAATTACTCTAGTTGAACTAGCACGAGGAATTTACCCGTAAGTTCACTGTGTTATGCTACATGATCTAACAAGGGGAGATCGCATATTCGATATGGAGTTTTCGAATGAGACATAGTGGGTTGGATCACTATCATAAAAGTAAGAAATAATCGGCGGTTTAAAAATGCTAAGCAAGTCTCAAGTCTTCTCCACCTTTAGTGAGATTAGCGAATTTTCCGGACATATTCTGGTTTTTCTGCCCCACTGGGGCCCTAGCAAAAGTGGGCGTGGTTTCGCTCCCCCAGTGGGGACCCAGAACAAATCTAGAGGCGATTGCCTCTCGAGAGTGTCAATTTCGCCCCAGTGGGGCCCCAAAATTTCCCAAAGTAGGTCCGCAGAGAATGAAGTGCGCCACTGAAAATGGATTGGCACGCTCATTGAGTGCGCCTGAGAGGCGTTTCGAAAATCAATACAACTTTACGTTTCAAGCCGTTTTACACGCTGTTTTCAGTATTCCATTGATCATTTTCGTTCTTATTCTGCACGTAGACAGTATGCAATTGTCGCGAGGTGATCGTTGCTCAATTTGGACTTGTCAATGCGTTAATTTCGTCATGTTTACGAAACTAATTGTTTCAGAGCACAAATTCCCGTTTCACTCGATTCCGATCGGTGAAGAAGTGGGCGACTGAGACTGAGAGTGACTGCAGTGGGACTAGCAACTGCAGCATGACTGATAGAGGTATGATTTCGGTGATATCTTTCCTGATTAAATTAGTTTCAAAATAACACATTGTTACTAATAATAAATAAATCGCTGTTCTTTTATATGGTGAAATGGTTATTTTGTAGACGTGCACAACTTTGATGATGTAACGAAGACGGTCGTCTTCTCGATCTGTTTGGGCAGGGAACTTTGGATGTGCAAGAGGTATGTATTACTATTTGCTTGCACATTTTAACTGTCGTCGCACCCTTGTGGTGTACGATAAATAAATAAAAAATAGCGAAATCGGTTTGGTATCATGCTAAGAGCACATGGCAATATTTTGAGAGAGAACAACAAGAACAAATCTCTTTTTGTGGTCTACAGCCAAGGGCGAAAGTTATGCACCCATAATCAACAATGTTTTACAGTTTCGCCATCGATTCGGGAGATGCATCATCGGTCGCTTCTCCATCCTCAACTATGGAGAATGAGTCCAACAAGCAGGAAAGAGTGATATACGATGGCAACAAGCCTTCCCTTACTGACCTCAAAAATCTTTGAAAGATTACCGTATTAATCACTTTTGTTATAGAAACATTGAATCAACTCATGATTACCATAGAATACGCTTCGTTATTGTTATTTGCTAAAATGTTTTTTTCGCGTTCTCAATCGAATAAAAACGAGTGCACTTTAAAATCAATTCAACTATTCGCAGTGCAAGAATCATATGGGCCCCAATGGGGCCCCATTATTCCCTCAGAACAGTCCTGAAATTAGCCCCAGTGGGGCCCCAGCAATTATTTAGCCCCAGTAGAGCCCCAGAGTTAGCCCCACTAGGACCCTAAGCTGCCTCCCAATGGGGCGAACTCTGGGGCCCCAGTGGGGCAGAAAAACCAGAGTAGCCGCAATTTTAGCCTCTTGCTCACAGAGAGTGCAGATATCACAAGTTCTATTTAGCAGTTTTAAACCACCGATTATTTCGTACTTTTATGATAGTATTCGATTCCATTATGTCTCATTCGGAAACTCCATATCGACTATGCGGTCTCCCCTTGTAAGTATTTGTTTATTGAACTACAAACGTTTGCATTTTGTACAGCGTCGGAGAGTTTATTATATATTTGTACAGATACGCTCATCTCTTGAATGACTTCGACATTCAATCTGAGATTGTGAATGGAGAACCGCCGGTTTTGAGAAGTGATGAGGTGAACTTAAGTGTTGAAATACTATTTGCTACCGCATTAACATTCCATCTCTTTAATTTCAGGGCTTCTCAGAGGAATTTGTAAACTTCATTTCACTGCTGTTGCAAAAAGATGTGGAGCAGCGACCGAAGTATCGAAGTCCAATTGGAGATTCCTTGTTACGACATCCATTCTTTGCTCGCTCGGGGGTAAGCAAAGAAGAGCTCACAGAGCGGATGAATTCAAAAATTAATTGCAGAATGAGCAAGCTGACATTGCGGAATGGCTGTACGATATCATAAAACTGGAAGATTGACTTATCTCACAAATAGACAACCTGATTGAACCGAAATATATTTCCTGGAAAAATGTTAATTTGTAATCAGAGGAAATCAGCTCCACAAGGCTACGGCCGGTGGAAGTAAGCAAAATACTTTATTAGTATCTTCTTCTCGCTTTATCAAAACCTTCTCGACAATTTTGGACGGAGACGACGTTTGGAGTGGAAACTCCATAGGAGATGTACCATGAAAGCCTTCTTCTTCTTCCCCCTCCTCTATCTCCCTCCTCACCTGCTTGTTCTGCCGTTCCTCCAATTGCAATAGTCATCCACGAAGGTGTTCCATAGAGATCAGAAGAGATATCCTCGAGGTTCCATTTGTCTCGCAGAGTCTGGAAGCATTCCAAGTCACTTCAAATTGAAGATAAGTCTATTATGATAAATTATTATGCCTTTTCAGAGAAGGATAGCCGATATTTGTAATTGGTTATTTGCACGAACCGCATTAAGTTTCACTTGAACTGCGCAGACTTTCGATCCAGAATCGTTCTTGATCCGAAGTGTGTAGTGATTAACCGGCTGGCCGTTGTCCTGAATATAGAATTTACAACTAAATCGATTATTGATTTTTTCATACCATCCAGGAGTTGACCAAGACCGCCGTTGCGCTAACTCCGCCGGTAGACGTAGAGAAAGTTGTTGTTGGAGCTGAGGGGATTGTAGTTGTAGTCACAACATTTCCTGTGCACGACATGTTGAACATTGAAAACAGAACTATGTCTTATCCTCGATGGAACTGTCAACACAATTACCTGCAGTCGTCGATTGCGGCTGAACTGTCGATTGACCACCGAAGCGACAATGACTCTCGGGGAAAACTCCCGACGTTATGCAGATCTTTCTGATAACGAAATGGTTTCAACGCAATCATATGCATCAACTCACCCGTTCTGCACTGCGAACTTGGTTGGATTTGGTTGGGCGCGGTTGGTGAGTGCGATTTTTCGAGGGATTGGTGTGAGCCAATCGTCCTCGAGAAGACCACCAGTGTCACCCGAATTGGGATTTAGACACCAGTAGAACTGAAGAAGATTGGATAAGCAAGATGACGGAATATGGTGTAAACAAGTTGCCTACCTGTCTGACGTAATCTTTTTTTAAAGATAGCAAGCATTTTACTGAGGTGACTCACATTATTAGTGAGACATTTGGTGCGCAGCCATTCGATATACCACTTATTCCATGTCTCATCACGAGTTCCGACATCCGCCTTTCCACCCCATTCCCCCACTACAACTGGATGACCTGGAATGATTTTGTTCAATCATGGGGGAAATCACTTTGTAACAAAATTGAGAAAAGGTGCGTACCAGTCTGATTGACAATGAATCCATACTTCGCCATGTAGATTGCATCCAGATTGTTAGGGAAGTCCGGCGTCTGGAAATGTTGACTGCCTTTGGGCACCAAAATTCGAGCGTACATTGAACTCGGGTCTATCGTAGACACTTGGGTCATAGCAATGAGGAGAATATACAACGCGGTTGTTGAGGGAGGCGGTTCCTGGACAAAATTTTCATTTGAACTTATAGAGGTTCTGAAGACCTACCAGTATTGATGGGAAATTGAGCGACGTTCTCGAGTCGATTTCCCCATTCGATTCCTTCGATGAAGAAGAGACCAGAAAAAGAGCTTAGATTCTGCAGGGGTTAAATTTATTAGATGAAAAAGAAGAGCAGACGCTGAAGATCGATGTTGAAAAGACTGCACTTACATTAATAATTCGTTCAGCAGCTTTATTCCAATCAGTCGCAGCATTCGAATTTCCCCAGCTGGCGGAATCGTGAGGTTCGTTCTTGAGATCGATTGCGAACACGTTCCATCTATACAGAAACAAATCCATATTTCAATGTTCAAACATATTGATGATCTGGGGGGGGGTGAAAATTTCGCAACGCGACATTTGCGCAACGAGGTTTTTAACTGTTCTAAACCTATCTGCATATCTCCACCAAAGTGTTATCATGATCTGAATCACGAGGGCTTTCAAACCCACAAATTAACTAATTAGCTAATTAAAATTTGGCTAATAGCAGAAAATTCAAAATGGTCAGAAAAATACAGCAACAAGCCGAATCGATGGAGGTGAGCAAATAACTAACAGGGGAATAAATTTCACACAGATTCCAGAGTTTGAGAAAAGTTATAAGCCGTTGCGGAATTGTCACCCCCCCCCCCCCGATGATCTTGGGGAAATAGTAAACCTGTTGCTGTATCGATCGACGAGTTTCTGCCACAGTGAAATGAGTTGCGACTCGGGATACTCGTTGTTGCACCTGCACCATTTAGAACTGTCTTCATACATTTATTGATTTTACCATAATTCGGATATTCCTCCACTCGCTGTGATGCGATGATTGTCAAGCATAATTAGCAATCCCCGATCTGCCGCTCTGTAAAATCTCATGTTATATATATTATAATATAAGCATTCTAAATATGTATTTTAAATTCTCACCGATCAATAAACACATCTAGCAGCTGGAGTGCTGATTTCCCGCAGAGACCTGGGTTTGTAGCACAATTGATGTTGAGATTACTCGGGTCGTTCCTGAAACACTTCGATTGGCTATTTCAGGGAATAGAAAACAAACTGACTTGACCATCTCAAGTGAGAAGGGCACGCGTATTGCATTGAAGTCATTGTTCTGAATGATTACGTCATCACTAGTCAAAACACTTATTCACCTTGATAAAGTCGAGATAATAATTAAGATCGTAGCTCCATAATCCATGAGGGGCGTATGTTTCAGTTTCAAATCCAAAGTAATTGATTCCCTTGAGAACGAGAGGCTGTCCTGTGAGAAATAAGAAGTTTTTTTTCGTGTGTGCAAGGGAATTATTTCAAAACAACTAACCATTCACAATAATATTTCCCTGTGAAGTGGACCATTCCAGTTTATCGACGCACATTTGACCCATTGTGATTGGAAGTAGGAGAAGTACTGGGGATAATTGGCCTAAAGCCCCCATCGTGGTAAATTTCACTGTGCAAGTGAATGCTGAAAAGAGTGCTGTTAGTCATTGGTTATCAATGGTTTGTAATAGATCGGAAGCAAACGCGACACAGCTCTGCAGTTCATGAATAAGCAATCATAGATGGAAAGAGAAACAAAAATAAATAAATGGTAAAGGATGGGAAACTTTGTTGAATTTGTGGTTTGGTTTGAATCGTTTTATACCGTCCATCCATCCTTCGTTCCTCTATCTTCTCTCTGCCGTTTCTCTCGTTCGACTTCTTTCCATCAGATAAACACACAAAGTTCTGCTTTCGAAATGAACACTGATCGACAGGGCGGCTAGTCACACTCTACTGCATCTTTCTCTGCATGTTCCTTTCATTTTTCATGCTCCTGTCTGAACTGCGATCGATCGTTGGTGATTGTACCCATCCATGGCCGTCCATTCAAGCTGACCAAACGAGGAAGAGGAGCAGGAACGGCAATTGATATCGGAGATCTCTATGATTTGCAAACAGAATTCGTCAAAACATAGAAAGTATATTATTAACGAAATCTGAATCCGAGAGAAATATAGTGAAATTAGAAATGAAAAATATCTTCTTGTTATTTTTATTTTATCGTATAAGAAACTGTTTTGGAGCTTCGGTAGATTATTGATTGGAGGAAAAAAATATAATTCAGAACTATGTTCGCTCTTACCTCACTCCCTTCAAATGAAAACTTGCCGCAAATATTTATACTTCCCACAACAGTTTGTAGTCTATGTAGAGTACTAAAAAAATCAAGAGTGCAGCGAGAACAGGGAAAAACTCTGCAAAAACAGCATTAGCCGCCATAGCTCAGTCGGTTAGAGCGTGGGTCTAATAAGCCCAAGGTCGCAGGTTCGACCCCTGCTGGCGGCAAATATTTTTGAAAATTTTTTATAAAGGCTTTGTTTTAGAATTAGTACATCGCAAAGTGCACAAAAAAATGAAATGCATATTTGAGAGCTGCGGTTAGCCCTCAGAAATTACTAAAATCATATTTACAAGCACAGTTAGAAATTGTGAACAATAATATTCGGAACTCATCGCGTGAGTTTGAAAAAAAATAACTTGTACGTTTTGAATATACATTTTCTTTATCTAACTAACTCATGCTAATCGCCACCGAAGAGATAATGCTTTTCTCCCTGTAGGAAATATTTTTCATTTCGAAATGAGAAGGACAAGAATTTTTCCCAATGATTTCAAGCACAAAATTTCTAATTCCATAAATCCTATTTTTAGTATAGTGATTTCATTTCATTATTATAATCGCATGTAAAAAAATAATTTATAATGATGCAGATATAATTTTAATGATGCAGATATTTCATATAAAATTAGTTTACGATCCAAATACTATGGCTCTGTTTACTGTATAAATCCCCGAGAAAGCACAGAACATGCTCCCGCACGCCGGCCACACAACTCGTTCTATATTTGAATTTTGCATCGTTTTATCGTTTGCAGCCGGCTCCTCTCGAAGTGACGCCGGTTCCCATCTCACACGGATGTCGTTCCTCTTCAATGTACCAGACAGCTTGAAAAAGGTTTGAATGTTTTGTATAGTGCATTTTTGTTTTAGCGCTTCTAAGTTTCTTTTTTGTCTATTATGTATGTTAATCACTAATATTTGAAGATTTATTATTGCAGAATGCGACGGGCGGCAATGGGAGCAGGGATGCATCGCCGAAACGAATCTATCAGCGGCCAACAACTAACTATGCCGTGAGTTCTCTCAGGCAACTCTTTTTGAATCTAATCAGAGTTTGGTAGAATTTAGAATCTAATCATAGAGTTTTTAGAGTCTACGTTGAATCTAATTAGATTCTGAATTGTTCTTGAGCTTTTGAATCTAAACGGAATCTAATTAGATACTAAACTTCCTTCTAATATTTAGAATCTATTCCGATAGAATTCAGAATCTAATTAGATTCCAAATTATCTGTCAACCCCGTCTCGAGTACATACCGTCGTGCCTACTCATTGCCTCGGGTCATTCAAGTTCGTATCATGATTTTCCCTGTTGGGTGATGTACTGTGCTGATATGTCAGCCATTTTTGGATCGTTTCCCACTCTCCCCTTCAATGCGAGAGTGGGGATCGCAAGCACCTTCCCTCATAAGGGACGAGGTGCCCCGCTGTGCCTGGATAGGGCTACATCAATTTTGAAAAAAAATGAGGACAGCTCAGAAAATCATCATCATACTAATTTTATAATCTATTCAGAATTCATTTAGAATCTAATCATAACGTTTTTGGAATCTAATCAGAACGTTTTTGGAATCTAAACAGAACGTTTTTGGAATCTAATGTGAACTTTTTTAGAATCTATTCAGGACGTTTTTATAATCTAATCAGAATATCTAACGAATTTAGCATCTAATCAGAGAGAAATTAGAATCAAATTTAGCCACGGTTAGTGTTAAAATTGTTCTGATTAGATTCAAAATTGTTTCTGATTAGATTCAAAACGAGTTGCCTGAGCTTTTGTTGTTGTTTACTTTAATGTTTTGCGTGTTTAATATTCACTAATTAATTAGATTCATTTGAGGATCTTGCCGACCCAAACGGTTCTTCTGCTCCATCAGCTCCCGAACGACGACCGCGATTGGCAGCGGTGCAAATGGATCGATCCAAATTCTCACTCAGACGGGCACCAGGTCAACAATATGTTATATTTATTTATCGTTCAAAATGAAGCAAAAGCGATAACATTGTCTGGATAACGCAAAATCCTATCAATGTCATATTTTAGACGGATCGATTATTCCGAAACCGTCATTGCCGCCCCGAACAGTCACTCAGTTTGGAGGTTCGTTTCGTCATTATTTCGATTTCCCCAAGCTTTTGACTCTTACCAAGTTTCTACAGTTCTCTCACTTGCGGTTTACTTTTAATTGCAGCTAAACCATCTGCTCCTCCTCCTTCACGAGGAACATTCACACGAGCTGGGCTGATTCCTGCTGGTGCGAGGAATCCGTACACACTCAAGAGGACTGGACCCGGCAGGCCATCAATTCCGGTGAGCATTATGGACTATTGATTGACAATGAATTGCCGTCACCCGGGCACTCTGCATTTTCGGGAAACCTGGTGACGAGGATCTATACAAGAATTCAAGATGTGAAAAGTTAAAGGTTTGGGTAGTTACTCAATGCTGTGGTCACTATGCAATCGAGTAAAACCAGATTGGGAGCACTCTGCAAAAAATGAAAACGTGTGGCCCTATTCATGACGTCATGTTTCTGCAGGAACGTCATCCTTCACCAGCTACATTCAGTGGAGGTGAGGAAGGTGAGGTTGGCGAAGAGGATGAGAATGAGACTCGTCCTTCAACTTCTGTCCCTCCTCCCAAACCTGCTGGAACAACGTTTGGAGTCACGTTTGGTGGTGGAACACGAAGCTCACTCTTCGGTGGTGGTACGGTAGCAGATGGAGGACGGTCGATGGACGATGCAAAATCATCGTTCCCTGCAGGAAGAACAGCGTCACCGTCGAGGGTTACGGTGCGTAGCATGATTATTGATTAATTAGTGGTAAACTATGATGTTGATTTCAATTATTTATTTTGCATGCGATTTTGGAATAGAATATTTATGAGAAAGATTGATATCGTATTGCAGAGGAGACGAGAGGCGTCACCGTTGCAAGTGCCGGCAGCGCCTCTACGCGCCGCTCACGCGACTGGCGCGCCACCAGAGACGCGTGATCGATCCAGTGCCAGAACACTCACTGCGCAAGATCTATCCGGAGTCAAGAACGCGTATGTTTTTCTTCTTCTGTTGTTTTATGTTAAATTGGGAGCCAAAAACAGTCACAGAAAAACTACTTTTTTAGTTAATCGATTTTGCAGTAACGAAATCGCTAAGCAGCTACGTCGACTGATCGGTCGTGCTTGTCCCGCTGACTTCGATCGATATCAATTGCTCGATGAGAGGGACAAACTACTGTTCAAGCTGAGAGAGGTACTGTAGATTCGATAGCTATATATTCATAGGTCAAATAGGTTCTCGCTTGCGAGGATAGGCACTTCTGCATGGCGTCCTGATCATGTCGGCAAACGGATATTTTGAATATTTCGTGCATTTCTAACCACATTTTTGGTAAATTTATCAGAAATAGGGCAATATGCACTTCAGCAGGCGATTTTAAGCATTTCTGCACGAATTACCTGTGAGAACCCCATTTAATCTATGTATATATTGGGGTACGGTAGTTGATACCGAGGATGATAACTGCAGATTATCATGGAATTTTGACATTGTATGCTTTTCAGATAAAGCCCAATTTCTTCTCGAAGAGCGGTACTTGCAAGGATATGTGTCCGGAAAAGGTAGGCGATTTGTTCAATTCGAAAACAATTTATTTGGGTGGAGAATATACGTATTATTTGTTCTGTAGTGACAAAAAAATACTTTGAAACTCATTATTACAATTGTTCGATCGATGGAAGTAGTATTGTTATTATAATAAAATAATGATTATTATTATTATTATACAGGAACGATACGTTCGTGTGGTGCAGATGCGAGTAGCGGATTTCGAGGTGGACATGCTGGGAGATATGGAACCGAGGTACTGTAGTTAGGCTTTATTGATTACTCCGAGACTGTAGTAGAAAATAGGGTTGGAACAACGATATTAACGGCTTCTACCATAGGTTAAATGGGGTTCTTGCAGGTACTTCCTGCAGAAATACCTAAAACCAATTGCCGAAGTGCATATTGCCCAATTTTCGATAAATTTGTCAATGATGTGGCCAGAAATGCCTGAAACATTCAAAATTTGCCTCTGCCGACATGGTCAGTACGCCATGCAGAAGTGCCTATCCTCGCTAGCGAGAACCTATTTGACCTACGGCTTCTACTTATCTTGATGTGGTTTCTTCACCAATACAATGTACAATGTTATCAAATGATATCACCTACACATATTTCGCTTTACTGTTGTAGCCTTATCGTTTGTCCTTTATGCAATTTAGACTGAAGATAATTTAATTTGCAGACGAATGGTGAAGGAATATTCTCGATCTGCCGCTGATCAAGAAGAGCCACTCGAACATGAATTGAGACCCGCCCCTGTATTGGAGATGGCCATGGAATATCTACTAACTGATGTGAGATAAATAACCCTTTTTGTATATAATGTCGATGTTATCATAGTAATATGATGCATTTATAACAATCTATCTCTGGATGCGAAATGGGAATGGGATGGACTTTCCGAATTTCACTTGGGATTACGGATTTTTTTTAAAAATCTTGATTTGATTACAGATCGTTGATTCAACCGTCGAATCGTCGCCCGATTCTGCCAAATGGTACGACTTCCTATGGAATCGAACGAGAGCAATTCGGAAAGAGTTGACACAGCAGATGATACTCAATGAAGCTGCTGTTAGACTCATTGAATGGTATGTTGATGGGAATTGTGTAAATAGATGATAGACATATTTGTTGCATTGATTCGAATCTGGGAGCTAACGTGACGGCATACGGTAATTGACACTCTCTAAGTTATTTGGTAGTGTTGATGTAAGGCATCTAAACAATTCACTGTACTTGTCTCCAGCTGCACCCGCATGCACATGTTCGCTGGTTTCGCTCTCTCCAAACTACCACGAGAGGAATTCGATCCATCGATGAACGAGGAGAATCTGAGCAAATGTCTACAGTCACTACGGCATCTATACGAGGATCTCGCTAAGAAGGTACAGTTTGGTCGTTGACCTTTGTGACTTTATCAACGCCACTGCGTTATTCCTTTTTGGTTTCTGTGATATTTAATTCCTGATATCTTCCCCCATTCTCTACTCAGGAGATCTTCGTCGAAAGTGAAGCTGAATTCCGTGCGTACGATGTGATGCTGCATCTGAACGACAGCAATATACTCCGACAGGTCAGAGATTTAGGAACCATCTCATTTTGTTTCCGAATTTAAATATTTCTTTTAAAACCCAGTTTTTATTCGATTAGTAGCTTTAGTTCAAAATTATTGCAGTGATCTGGAATGCATTCGCTTTTCAGATGTTCTTCTAAACTGTTGGAGATATTTATATAATCTTGATTCGTAGATTGATGATTGAAGGTTCTGTCATATCGTCGATCAGTGCGTGAGTCGGCACCCGTTCGATTGGCTCTCAAGCTGTTCTCTACCATCCAGTCAAACAATTACTCTCGGTAAGGGCAATTTCAAATTTATAGTTTCATAATTAATCTATTATATAAGGCTGTTAAGAAAGTTTCGCTCGTTTTTCCAGCCAGCATATTTTTACTAATATCTCTGGACGCGGAGCGCGGAGCTAGTTCATCCTTAGGCGCATTTTGAAGGTTCATCATTCCTCTATGTCTCTCCCACTTTGTGGTAGCCATCGATTAATAACATCAAACCTATTGGTCTCTTAATTATGCATGGTGGGTATTGAACGGTGCCTAGATTTTGAGCTGCTATTACAAAAGTAGGGTAGAGAGATCTACTAGCTGTGTAGTATTACAAAGTACATTGATAGGTATATCTACTACGCCCTATGTCACATTTACACCACTTCGTGCAAAGCCTGGCAGGGACCGAAAATTTACATTAAGGGTAACCGCGTACGATCAAAATCTCGATTCCAGATGTTACTCAGGGCTTCGAAAATGAAATGAGCTGGTATTATGTTCAAATACAGTGCACGTACACTACTTTCAATTGATATTAAAAGCAACTTCATTGCATCATTCGAAGCAGAAAAATATTGCTATAAACTATACCACCCCTTTTTTTGTTATCGAAATTGACATGTTGGCGAATATTTCTACGTTCTTTCACGATGAAATTCAAATATCTCTTGATTATTCTGGAGAGTAACCATAGTTAAAGAGTTTCTATTTGAAACATCCTCTCGAACTCTCCTTGTTCCGATGCCAGAGAATTCCTACGAAACCACCATAAGACAGATTTTTCGAAAAAATTTCGAGATTTTGGTGATTTTGTCCATTTTCAATTCTCTTGGAACAGGAGGTTCAATATGCTAATCCATTGTGATGAATACTTGTATGACTATTACACGAATACAGCGCCCCTGATTAGACAATATCTGTGAGCTCGCCTACTGAGTTGTGTGATCCCAATCTGGGCACGTGATTTATGAGATTACTATACTCGACTAATCATATCTCTATATTCTGGAAGCTGACCACCGAATGAAGTATAGTGGTTGAGAGGTGTGTTATGGGGCTACTCATTTATTATGAGTCACAACGATAGATAAATTTCCGTTCTCAAATCCAACCTCTATGAATAATATCGCGGGTTTACAGTAAATTGGTCGTTTCTTCTTTAGTATTTTCCTGGAGCTAGAAATTGCGAATAGTTCAGCCAATGTATGACTATAGACAACAACTATTGCCCCATAACATACTGTGAGCAGGGGCTGTTTGCATTGACACACGCTGAGATACATTGACTCCAATGTCACACCCAAAATCGAGCGAAACTTTCTTAACAGCCTTATAGTTAATGTTACCCATTTACTCTCTACTAACACGCATGTTCATTGCACATTCATGGCGATTTTATCTTGAAAGAAGAATATATTTCAGATTCTTCCGTCTCGTGCGTGAACAGGCGACATTCTCACAATGCTGCATCCTCTATCGATACTTTGGCAAGGTATACTGTACTTTCATTTATCGAAAAATGTGTTTAGTATGATATCTCGTCACAATTATTTACATGCATTTTCGCCCGGCCCAGATCTCTCATTTTCACACACTCTCTCGCCTAGCATAAACACGTCAGATATTTCATAAACACGTCAGATTTCTATCGGAAGTTCGATAAAACAGGTCAGATAGGGGTCAATTCTTACTAAACTCGACATTCTGCGTATTCCTAGATGGGTCTCGAGTCTCTAAACTGCCTGGTTCAAAAAAAGTGTAAACCCAGAATCTGGGCCAACGAAAATGTATGATTATTTATTTATAATTGTACTTTTCTAGTAATTAAGTTATTTTATTTTGAAAAAGATCAATTCTAATTTCTCTCGTTAGATGCGTCTCTCCGCCTTCTCTACTATGGTGACTGCGTACAACAAAGGAGGCACACTGCCCATGGCACTCATCACACAACAACTCGCATTCGAGAATATCGAACAGGCGATAGAGGTAAGTGGGTTACGGTAGTCTGTGATGTACTGTAATTCGAAAAGCTTGACTGTCTGACTCATAAAAAAAATGAACTAATCGTAGTGAAAAATCGAACGATAGTCATTGCTAGTACAAGGGATAAAATATAAAATGTCTACATGTTATTTATCATTGTTCCAGGTAGCCTCTCAGTATCAACTCAACTACACGGAATCGACGGGAGCGCCTGCACTCATCCCCGATAACAGGTGAAATGTTTAGAATATATACAATATTTTCGATGCCCCACATGTCTTATTACAATACACGAGTAAAATAATGAGAGAAATTGTGAGGAATTGATGAATTATCCTGCCGGTATATTCGCTGTTTCATTTTTTTTGATAAAATCAGTGAGCGAAACTATGCATTGATTTTCTGATAAAATCAGGGAGCAAAACTATGCCTAGCTCGTTTTGATTTTCGTTTTGAGAACATGCTAATAATTGTCCATCCCTTCAGAGACTTCAACCCTAATGTGGGAGAGGTGGCGGTGCCGGCTGCATGGATCAACGATAAGAGACATGCACAAAAACTGTCGGAGGTGGGAACACAGTTTGTTATTATTATGTAATATATCTCCAATCTCCGCTTTATAGTTTCAAGGAATATATGTTCAAATCTGTGACATACGTCTAGTTTTAGGATCAGGAAGTGTCCTAAAACAAAAAAAAAGAATTAGACAAAAAAAAAGAAAAAGAATTAAAAACATCGAAATTACTCACGATATCTTTGATTCGCTCTGCCTGTTCACCAACATCTCTTGATCAGATCTTCCGTGGTGGTCCTGCTCGTATTTCTGTGAACGTCGATTCGATCTCTCCCGTCAATTCATTCGATGCCGCCATTGGAACCTACTCGTACGATCCCGTCCTGACTGCGTATCTCGAGAGACTGGGAACGACGGGTGAGTGTGTGCTGCAATATAAAGATCATAGAAGGGCAAGGGTTGTTGCTGGAAGGTCAAAAGGTTGGTGGCAAGACCTTGTGATTTGATTATTTTGGACCAGTGTTGGTGAATTTATAATACGCCTTAGCCCATCTATGACACAGATTTTTTTTTATCTTACCAGTAATTTGAATGTGAAAATTATGTCCATCATAACATGATTTACGAGCTGTTTCTTGCAGTAGACGACCCGGTCGTGCATCCTCCCATCGCTCACGCGCCCGAGAAGAGAGCACCCATAGTCGTGGAACGACCGGCTGCAGCTGCTGCAGCTGCGAGTCAGTCGGCTGCAGCCAGCAAACCAGCCTTTGGAGGACTCTTGGGAAGTAGTCTGTTCGGTGAGTGAAATGAGATTAATCGAGAATCCTCTTATAGCATCCTTCACAGCGCTTGGTAAACTTCCGTTTACAGGCAAATCCACTACGACAAATTCGGCCGGTGGGTCAACGACGACTGCTGCTGCAGCACCGACTACAGGTCGGTCGCAGTTATATTTGATGACGTCATCAACAAATTGAATTGTAGTCCGATATTCTTTTTGTTGCTATTCTAATTGCAATTACATGAACATATACCTTCTTCAGGTGCTTTCTTCGGGAAGGGAGCTACAGTAGCTGGAAGTTCCTTCGGATCGGGTGTCTCTTCATTCGGAGGAGGATATTCCTCTTTCGGAAGCTTCAAAACTGCGCCAGGTACTCTTTGAATATTATTTTAATAAATTTTTGTCGGCATTTTAAAACTGTACATCGCTATCACTTGATTTAGCAAATGGTTCTTTGCCTCTTAATGGGAAAAAATAAAATATTTATTTTTCTATATGTAATCTTTAAATATTCGGTCCATCTCAGAGTTCTCATTCGGCAGTGCGGCCGGCTCTTCTGAACCCGCTCCTCTCCCTTTACTACCCAAGGTGAGCTAATTTTTCGATAAAATATATTGTATTGCTAGGTCAGAAATCTGTTTTTTTTATTTCAGAAGGAGATCAAGCCTGAAGTAAGCGCAGCAGAAGTGAGACAGACTGCAGAGAGGTTGTACGATGGAATTGTGGAGGAGGAGACGAGGTACTGTAGAATGACTGGAGTAGTATTGTACTGTAATTGGAATCCGATCGATAATAACTGTCGAGATATTGTGAAATTCATAAAGGATTTTTTTAAATGAAATATCTTGTCTCATTTCAGGAAAGTTGTGAGTGAAACGGTAGATGAGGAGAAGGCGAAAGTGCGGAGGAAAGAGGAAGAAGAACGAGAGAAGGAGAATAAGGAGAAGGAAAGATTGAAGAAGGTAGGAACAGTATTTTTAATAAATCTATTTTCCCGAATCTAATTTAAGCTGCTTAAACCGACTCACGGAAGTGCTTAAATTAAGCATTTTCGTGAGTCGGTTAGATTGTGATAAAACTCCGAATTACCCAGACGCATTGCAGGAGTTGCAAGAACGACAGAATCGTGAAGCTGCGGCTGCAAAAGAGCGAGCTGCAGTTGCTGCAGCTGCAAAGTCGGCTGAGAAGAGAAGGTGTGTCTGTTTTGCTTACAGTGATTACCCATGTTCAGTTAATTCAATACTGTAATTATTTTTCTTCTCAGGAAATCTCAATTGAGTCGTCTCTCGTCGTGCACTGACCATCTCTTCAAGCGAGTTGTCTGGCCAAGTCTCATCAAAGAGGTGATACATATCAATATTGTTTGCATTTTTGTTGTAATTATATTTATATTCAAATTTTGTAAATATTTTCTTTGAGGTGATCGATGCGACGACGAAAGAGATCACGAGAGAAGCAGTGAGAGAAGAGGAACAACGAGTAAGTAAAGGGCTCTTTTTGTAGTTTGATCCATCTACTCAATTCATAGTTTGATCTTCGTTGTCTCAGATGGCCGATGGAATCGCTCGATACAAGGAGAGAATGCACTGCCTCTGGTTGCGACAGTTCACCGATCGATGGAAGGCATATGCAAAGTGGAAGAAGGTGAGGAGTATTTATTATTTATTTATTTATCATGGTGCGTCAACATGTACACAAATGTGCTAGTAAAATAAATGGGGAAAATGTTATTAAAAATGGTGGGAGAGTAACAACTTTACATCATTTGAGGTGAACGGTTGCAAATGGTTGAAATATTGATTGCTCTGTAAATATGTCTTTTATGGAGTACATAAAAAGTAAAAAGGCCTTTTTTCAGGAAGAGCGACAGCGTGTTCGCCAAGTGCTTGCAGCGATAGTCTCCCGTGATCCATTCGGTGAGTGGTGTGGGAGGGGTAGTGTGGCGGGTGCAATATGGGTAGACGATTTGTCACAATTTGCTGAATAACTTATTTTCTTGTAGAAGGAATCGGTGCACAGTCAATGAAGCGACGACTGAGCTCACCCGATCCCGATGATTGGGAAGCGAAGAGAAAGAGGAGGGGACCATATGGAAATATCGACCCGTTGGTGAGTAATGACGTCATTCTTATGCAATATACTGCAATCATTTTGAAGAGTATGGACAATGTACGTTGTAGACGGCACTGGCAGTGATTTCATTCGTGGAGAGACGGAAGGAGAGGATAGTGAGAGGAGCGGCCACTCATTGGAGAGAATGGGCAGAGAGAAGAGCGAGAAGGAAACACATGATGATGGTACGGTAGGGAGTGGAGATTACGGTAGTCATTTCATGCAAGTGACATGTTTTGGGAAAATATTCGGCCGTAATTGCTGGTATGCACACTCCTATAGCGAGTAAATGTTTCGGATAACTTCAGTAACATTCCTCTAATATTGATAATAATAACTATATTAAGTGGCCACTTCGTCGTGAGTACGTGGCGGGTCCTCGAGTGCGACCGCCGACTCCGACTGAGGAGAATGGATGCGGTATCAACGGTGGATACGGTACTGCCAATACGAGTCTCCCGATCAATATGGGAAGGAGTGTGCAACAGCAGAAGAGACACAAGAGTCGAAGGTACGATTCAATTCGTTATCTGATTGCAGAATGGAATCACGTACGAGATTGGAAGGTTTAGAATGTGAGAATTGTATAACTTGTGCAAACTTGTATGCCTTTTGTATACAGGATGGTACTGTAAGCGAGTAACACCTGCTGAACTGATGGTTTACTATTTCAATGTATAGTAAGATAATGTGTTCAGATCCATCGGTCTGTATCCGTTCCTCGATGCAGAGGATTCGTTCCTTGATGGGCGAGCGACGCCTCTCACTGGAGTCACTCCAATACAGAATGTAGAGGAGAGACAGACGAGGAGACCGAGAGGTGAGGAGTGTACTGTGTAATTTGTCACTGATCGCCTAGTGCTCGAAACGCGTCTGACCCGATAAAATCTGATCCAACCCTTCATGTACTCGTATGGCTATGATTCAGCATTCTAACTAACTGATTCCCTCATGAAGATAACAAAGCATATTCACTTCGTTGTTCAAGTGACAGTGTGACTTTGTTGACAATATACCACTTGTCTCTACAGTAAAGGTTCAGAATATCTATTATTGTATATTGTTGCGTTAGTACTGTATTCTTCAGTGTCGGGCATCTTCAACTCCACTGCAGTAGCTGAGACAACGGCCCTCCCAGCCATCGGATTTCAGACTTTCGTTGGACGACAGGAGAGAGCCGTCATTACTGATGAAGGTTAGTTGCATCATCCCTTAATAAATGAAAATAGAGAGGGAAATGTTGTTACCATGAAATGACTGGAGGGACGTTGTGTAAGGCGGTAAATAGTTGTGCATATTTTGTGAGTTTTAGCACTTGTCACGTGCACAAATCATCTACACTCTAATGGTATCTCCTTATGATCTCTGTGCGAAACACGAAATAGCCTTGCAGTCATGCGCACACACACTTTATCGCGACGCTCTCAGCACCGGAAGTATAGGATAGAGAAAGTTAGTGTAGGAGAAGACATCGTCATTTGAGGAGAGAGAAAATACTTGGCATTCGATGTACGAATGGAGAAGAGATCTTCGAGAGTGGAAGAGTGTGTGGTCATATTGACGATTGTGATAACACGATCATCATGACTACCACTAATTGTAATCGTTTGAACTCGGAAACGAAATGAGACAGAAATTGACAAGATGATAACCAAAATAAATGCGATAAATATGTAGGGAAGATAAGGAAATGGAGAGGGAGAATGTACATAAATTAATTGGAGGAAGAGACGCTCCCTCGTCCCTTGAGAGAGGCGCGTCGCTCGACCTCACGGAAGATCTGAAGAGAAATCAATCGATAATTGTAAAGATATGATGTAATCGGACTATGAGAAATCGATTTTGTCGCAAAAGTGATCGTACATCGATTAGATTAGCAATGACATCGTAAAGTGTCGTCCATGCCTCGGCGATATCTGTTTGGAGTGGCTTCTGATTGAGAGTATTGGCGAGAACGTCGAGAACTGGCAGAAGCATGTTCTGCATGAAGAAAGAGATTATTGATTTATTTAGGGGGATTGATTGAGGCCAATTCGAGAAAACCACTGAGTGAATATCGAGCCGACTACGGGAAGAAGCTTATTTAGATATAAATCTTATTTTTAGATGTAGTACTGACGGATTTTGTCATCAAACCGGAAGTAGTTGCTTTCAAATGTTGTCAAAAGCTCTCTAATTCATTCTCGCAGGCTCTCTCTCTCCGATAAAGGGGAGACTCGTTATTTTCTTCTAATATGAGCAAAATATCTAGTGATGATTGGAAAGAAAAGTGCTTCTTCGATTTTACTCAAAGTACGAATATTCGATGATGGTCAAAGGGAAATCCGAATTATTCGCTCTCAGAATTTTAGTTAGAGATCAGTATGCATTGGCTAGTTCTGTCAAATTGGGGTGACCTCGTAGGCAACTATCTGTGTTGAGGATTGATGCAAACTAACCATGACATGGACCTTGTGAATGTTCCATTTAATATGAGCACGGGCGATTCGCTTGAGCTGATCTGCCAGAGAGATTTCATCATCCATAGCATCGATAATTGAACGGAGTCCCGTCATGTATCTGCAGAATGATTGGATAGAAATTAGGTTAGAACAGTGGACGACAGTGTGTCTAATTCAATAGAATAGTTGATGCTTATTTGTAGAAGTAATTATAACTCGATATCTGCTCTCACACTGAAGCGTGTCTTCTCAATTCGACAGCACTCATGAGTGCAGAGTCGGGAATGGCACGAAACTGCGGCCAAATATTCTTGTAACGAGGATGCTCCGAGAAGAGACTGAATCAGAGGTTACGGTAGATGCACTTTAAGAGTGCAAGACTCTGTGTGAGGACAGTATGCCATCGATTGCCTCTGAATGATGCGATGCACTCACAGAAGCAGCACTTGCAGTGCATTTCTGACAGCGTCCGCTTCCATTGCTGGGAAGGTTCTCTTGACGATCTCTCGTTGTGAGGGAGTGAGTCGTTGCATCTCAGCGTACGCTTCGTCGTCTGAGAGATTACATAGGGATGATGCAATAAGCAAATATACTCACATGCGTATCCCTCATCATGTGGAATGTCCTCTTGCGTGCCGGCACGCTGCATATTTATACGACGCATCGTTGCTGCCGGGCCCTCAATGAGAGAAGTCAGTCAGACATCAATATTTATTATCATCTGACATAATGTTCGTATGAATGGACGTTGTCGTAGTATGTGTTATGCTCACTTTTGCAATAGCGATGGGTCGATTGACTTCGATGGGAGAGGGAGGTTCGGGTGAGGAAATATGAGGACAAGTGGGAGAAGAAGGGGAGGAATGAAGATCTTTCTGTTGATCGTGAGGAGTGCGGATGATGGGCACTTGCTTCCGGGTCTGTGAGTGTAGTCATTAGTTGTGACTATTTCGTAGTGACGATGAAAGTGGTGGTTCTAACCTCTCTTCCATTGGGAATTGGAGGTCGTCGACGATGTTCCGAGTGACGATTCTCGTCCTCGGATGAGTGACGAGCACGCTGCGAAATGATACATTTCGAATTTTAAAAAAAAGTTAGTAATATAGAATGGAGAGGGGGCGTAGTAAATTTAAAGAATGAGCATACATCAACGAGGACTGCTTCTGCTGCAGCTGCTGCAAAGGTCGTACTCGCATCACGATTGCGACAGTCGTATGAGTGTTGATGATGAATATCGTCGTGGTCGTGACGAACGTTCATCTCGGCAAGTAGCAGACGATACATGGTTACGGTAGAGAGAAGAGTAGGGGTTACTGTAGTCACGAAATGGCGGACACGGTCGAGTAGCGGATGTTATGAGGACGATCTATATGGGGACTGGCTGAATCAGTGGAATGAGGGAAGAGACGAGAAGGAGGAGTTACTGGAAAATGGAGTGGAAGCACGATGGGACTCCGGAAATGCGAATGAATGAGAGAGAGTAGGGGGAATGAGGAGAGGCAGAGAGAGAGTGGGGAAGGGTAGGGTTTACGAGTAGAGAGCAAATACCTGACATTGACGGCATTTTTTTGCTGTTTCGGGATTTCCAGGAACCTATTGAGACTACGATTTTGTGCATTTTTCCCTAATGTGCTGTGCGCTCTGAAGGAATTGGAAACTTTTACGCAATAATGCAATTATAATACTTTTGAAATATCAGATGTGGACTACGCGAAGTCGTTGATGGATCAAACGCGATGGGAATTGGGCGGAAAAGGAACGAGAGAGAGGACGAAACGAAGACTGGCTGCGGGTCCTGAAGCGATAAGAAGGGAGGATTGGATGACGAGGTAATCGGTAGTCGAGAAGGATATTGATTAGACTCAGCGTTGTTGTGTTATCGTTAATCAGTGATTTTCATGGTCTCGGATTAAGGGAACCCCCTCGCAAACGTAGACCAAGTGATTTACAGTATACCGAACGAAGTGAATCGCCAACTGTTTATATTTCACTTGTTGCCCTATACTTTGCAATTTTTAAATAATTGTGAATACTTTGCGAAGGGGTAAATCGATAACCATGGTGTATATATGTGATTTAAAATTGTTTGTACGAAGTTACGTCGTGTTACTGCCGAGAAATTGCATTCCCGAAATCCTCCCTAAAAATATTCCATTTCGGGTGTTTCTAGGGAATGAGATATCTCACGTTTGGAAAAAGATTTTTGATCAATCTTTTTTTCAGTCGATAGGTTTTCCCGAGTAGTACAAGAAAACTCCTTCGCACAGGTGGGAGTATGATTGCGTTCAGAAGATATGGGTAGTCCAAAATTAAGAAAAGTGTGAATCCTGCCAAAGTAGACATTAATTTCTCAAAACTTATCCCAACTGGGACTCTTACACATATCAGGAATTGTCGTACGACATGTCTAGTTACCTGGGAGAGTGATTGCGAGGGGCTAAAGGAGGTGGCATAATGGTGAAATTCTTGATTTAAAATCAATGTAAACGTGTTTCTCAACATTGGTGATTATTCAAAATATTTTTTGAATAGTAATTTTGTGTTTATCTTTTTTTTGTGATAATATTTTTAAAAAAATCAAATTTAAATTTCCCGCTCTGGCGACCCCACTGGCGATCCTCCCCTCCCCCGGTCGTCAGACCCCCTCGCGCGGCTCCCAGAATTCGGGGCCCATGAAAATCACTGTCGTTAATTCATGACTCGATTTGGTAGTGTTACTGTATCCACCATACTCGATAATCACTATCTTTCTACAGTACTCCTCCGGTGACTGAGACTACTCCGAGTTGGCGTGGACTCTTCGATGCTCTCAATGCAGAGCCGGAGAGGAGTCACGAGAGGGCGGCGAGGAGAGCGGCCGAGACGCCCCAGTCACTTGACGCGACCACGCGGACGACCGCCGCCCCATTCGTGCCCACGCCTCTGCCACCTCTTCCATATGAACGAGAGCAACAGGAGAAGAGAGGTCAGTTGATGGAATTATGAGTGCTAGATGTCTCCTATTGCCAAAATATCAAAAAATGTACTCCGGGATTTCAACGCACGATGCGCGCGCGATTTCCACTACTAGTTTCGCGTCATGCAAAACCAGTAGCGGAAATGTCGCGCGCGTCGTCGGAAATCGTGTGTCTGTTGAAGATCTTGAACGGAAATTACGGTATTCCTATAAGGCCTGAATGAGACCCGCACACGATGTTTTGCTGGAATCGCGCGCACATCGTGCGTTGAAACTCCGGAGAATCTCGGAAAGTCTATTTCAAGCAGATAAAAGACAATATGTATTCATTTTCTACAATCAGCATTATGCAATTGTGGAGTTTGGATGACGTTTTGAACATGTATTTGTTAGGAAGAAAATCGAGGTTCAAGATCTCTTATTCCTCCGTCTGTTTGTCTGTTGGTTTTTTTCCTTCCGCCTGACGGACGTTTTTCCGTTTTTTCCACTATAACTTTTTTCAAAGTTTACCAATCTTCTCAGATCCTTTTGTATGTGACAGGCAACGACGAAACACATCGAAATTTATATTTGAAAAATCGATAATTGCATGGCCAAGTCGGTAGCGAGCTCGACTAGAAATCCGAGGATCTCAGGTTCGATCCCCGCCGGTGCATAGTCTTTTGCCGCATTTTTTCCAAGTGTCAAATGTGGCCCAAACCCATTTTTGAGTAACGAGATTCACATTTGAGCATCTTTTGCCGAGTTTCGAAGTGAAATATCGATTGATTTCACATGATTTCACGAAATTTTCGTACATTTCGTTCCAAATCATTCCACATGCTAGCAAACCTCGCAAGAAGGGGTTTAAAAGGAGAGAGCAAGGGACATCGAGAGGGACACTCTCACTTTGGCACACTCTCTCGCCCCTGACCCCTTTCTGGAGGCTCGGAATCGTGTATCGGGAAGCTTTATAAATTGGTTCAAAATCGCTCGATCTTCTCGGATCCTTTTGCAAACGACAACAGACCAAAATCCCCTTCAAATTTTACAAAATTTAATTGACCAAATTCATAGCCAAGTGGGTTACGCGCTTGGCTTCAAATCCGAGACCCCCAGGTTCGAACCCCGCCGCGGGCAATACGTTTGCCGCATTTTTCTTTGTCAGAAGCCCTTTTAGCACGTTCTTGAGTAACATGAAACATGATTTCACCTGTTTTGCCGAGTTTTAACATGAAAAATCGAAAATTTTGAAAAGTTGCCAATTGATTCGCAGAACGTGGGGGATCAGGGTGTTCTGCGATGTCGGAAACGTGTTCAAACACGCCCGGGAAATCAACACACGGTATCCTGCGTTTCCGTTGAGAAAGCCTCGTGAGGCTGAGAGCGATCGAAAAAAGTTGCCACGGAGCCACGAAGTGGCGTAGTGACAACTTTTTTCGAATAAGCCAGTACTCTTTCTAGAGATTAACATTCCCCAACATACTAAACTCCTCCTGGACCGTACTTGGAGCCGACTACCGAGTCCTTCTCCCTGGACCGAAGCTCAAGCAAGCTACCGAGGTCCCCCTGAACCGTACCTGAAGAAGGCTACCGAGGTCCCCCAGAACCGTACCTGGAGAAGGCTACCGAGATCCCCTTATACCGAATCTTAAGTAGGTTACTTAACTTCCCCTGGACCGTACCTGGAGCAGGCTACGAAGTTCCCTTGGACCGAACCTCGAGCCAGCTACAGATCTCCCCCTGGACCGAACCTTCACCCAGAACTGTGCATAGAGCGTAGTGTACGCATAGAGCGTAGTGTATTTAAAACGCGTTCTCCGTAGTAGCGGGAAAAATTGTGTAGGGGCACCGCACAATCTTTTCAAACTCATCACCAATGATCCATATTTTGGGTATGGAGTCCCCAGGAGCGGGATACACTTCAGCCAAAAAAGTTTTGAAAAATTTTAAAATTTGGCGCGAAAATCGAGAAAAAAATTTTCGGAGTTGAGTTCCGAGACATATATCATTCGAAAGAGCGTAAAAAGTTATCCCAGAAACTCGTTCAGTTTTTAAATTGATCACCTTTGACACAAGTTATGTGTCGAAAACTTCGAACGTTTACACTTTTCTCGAAGTAACGAGTCACATCTCAGGTTCTTATGAAAAATAGATCGGCAAAAGTTTATATATTGTGTAGTTTTCATTCTAGAATATGATAGCGTCGAGAAAATTGAAGATATCGTGGACAGGACATACTTTTTTTGCTAAACAACATGACTCGTTTGTCGACGCGGGTTCGATCCCCGGCCAAAACACAATCTTTTGCAAACTTTTTTCATTGCCTAAACCAATGTTTCCTGTGATTTCAGTAACTTTTATGATATTTGCAGACATAATATGATATTTTCAAGAAGAAAGGAACAATTTAGCGGTGTTTTATTTTTTGGTCCAATTTCAAGATTTCACACCATGAACCCGGGTTCATGGTGATTTTTCTCAAAAATATTTTTTCTCTCAAATGTTGCACCAAATTTAATATATTTTCACATTTTGACGTACTGAAGATATGAATAACTTTTCCAGCCGATTTGAGAAAAAAATATTTTTGAGGAAAATCACCATGAACCCCCGGGTTCATGGTGTGAAATCTTGAAATTGGACCAAAAATAAAACACCTCTAAATTATTTGCTTTCTCCTTGAAAATATCATGTAAAGTCTGTTAACATCATAAAACTTGCTGAAATTGCAGGAACCATTGGTTTAGGCAATGAAAAAAGTTTGCAAAAGATTGTGTTTTGGCCGGGGATCGAAACCGCGTCGACAAACGGGTCATGTTGTTTATCAAAAAAAGTATGTCCTGTCCACGATATCTTCAATTTTCTCGACGCTATCATATTCTAGAATGAAAACTACACAATATATAAACTTTTCCCGATCTATTTTTCATAAGAACCTGAGATGTGACTCGTTGCTTCGAGAAAAGTGTAAATGTTCGAAGTTTTCGACACATAACTTGTGTCAAAGGCGATCAATTTAAAAACTGAACGAGTTTCTGGGATAACTTTTTACGCTCTTTCGAATGATATATGTCTCGGAACTCAACTCCGAAAAATTTTTTCTCGATTTTCGCGCCAAATTTTAAAAATTTTCAAAATGTTTTTGGCTGAATTGTATCCCGCCTCTGGGGACTCCATACCCAAAGTATGGATCATTGGTGATGAGTTTGAAAAGATTGTGCAGTCCTCCTCCCACTGCTACAGAGAACGCGTTTTAACCTCAACACATCCCGGCTAGTATTTTCTTTTCGAAATTTACTACCTAATAATTACGAAATAATTTTGAGATGCTGATGCGAAGTCAATATCGGAGACGGAAGCGCGATTGGCCGAGACGAAAAGATTGAGAGAGGAAGTAGCCGCTGATCAAGCGCGCCAAGCTGCTCTCTTGGCGCGACTCGGATGCTGACGCGCTTCGAGTGAGGGACAGAGATTTAGTGAATGCCATTTCATATTATTTACCCATTAGGTGCTGATGATCGTGATATATGTTCTTTATTGTTGCTATTTTGTGTTTTCTCTGGTGGTGTAATACTGTAACATGGTACATGTAATATTTCCGACGTTTGTTACCATTCCCTTTTTCGTTTATTTGAGATCGTTGTTAAATTCTGATTGATACGGTAGCTCGTTTGAATAATATATCTATTCCTTTGTCCGTTTCACCCGATATATTCAGATCATAAAATATTATTGTTTTCATTCCTGTAAAGTGTCTTGTCGCAGATACGGTACTATTGATCCATGCAATATCTGGTAAGATGTGGAGATAGTTACCTAGTGATAATGCAATCATACAGCATGAATGCTCGAGATGAAATTGGTCGACAGCTAAACGCCCTTATGGGCGTATCTCGCAATGGACAAATTGATGAATCTACGGTATATCAGGTACGGTAGAGGCGGTCGGTCGCGTTGCGGTTCCATTCGAATAATATTTGTTGATTGCAGGACAGGAAGCACTGTCGACAGTTCCTTGCTATCGGATGGTGCATGAATAAAGAACTGCAGAGTACGAGACTGCCGAACGAAATGTGTCTACTCGAACACGATGAGAGCGTTCGGTGGGTCACATTTGTGATTTGTAGTGGTATCACTTATTTATTTAAGAAGATGGGTAATGAAATTGCAACACAAATGTATGTGAACAAATATTGCAGAAAGCTCTACTTCGGATCTCCCGAATACTACAAACTAAATTGGGAGAAGGTTTGTCATTAATATTTAATTTTTTGTTTTAATTATCAATCAATGTTCGTATAGCCGTAAAATGATCCTTTGTGAGTGTGATCGTTGATGTTCCTCTGATCGATTGCTCTTTTGCGAATCAGATCTTTGATATTTTCAGAACGCCTACGATCATCTCCAAACGCGCTCTCTCGAAATTCGGCACATTATCCGCGATCACGTCCGCAAGTTTAAGGGAATCACTACGTACGGCGGTGAGTACTGTAGAACGGTGGGGCGAGATAATGGGAAGTGGTGTTGATTAGAACTTTGTTACGTCTTTCAAAATCGGAACTTTTGACATCGGGTCTGAGCATGTCTTAGGGGTACCTAATACCTCGTATAGTTCAAATTCAGATCGGTCTCCGGTGACTTTTGCCCTTCCCCTGTTAGTAAAAACTAGGGATTGCTTCGCAAGAAATGTTCTCATCATTCGCCACACTATATCGTTGGTCAGACCGGCCAGTTAGTATACACAATGAAGAGAGTTATTTCTTGCGTAGCCATCCCCCCTAGTAAAAACTATGCTGATATAAGTACCATCACTCATCGATAGCATCTAATCTACCGAATCCCATGAATTCGTTGCAGGAGAGACAGACGATGCTCGAATGAGTGCAGCGGAGCATCGAATTGAGATGGCGAAGGCCGAGATTGAGATTACGGCGAGGATGGCACAGGCGGCGGTCGCAGCTGAGAATGGTCAGAGAGGGGGGGGGGAGAGATAATTCAGTTGTTTATTCCGCCAGTGTATTTTGAAGTGCTGATTATCGATATAGTAGGTGAAAGAGCTCCGCCTACCCAGACGAATTGGTTTTTTTTTAGACTGAAATGGAACACGAATTTTGGTCTAAGAATCTGGAAGTATGGGCGTGATTGGTGGGCAAACGTAGCTTTGTCTGATCTCGTCGTCACTGGAACGACATTGTAATTGGTTGTAGGCGACATCGCTGGTGTGGATGCTGCATGCGACGCAGCCGATGCTATCAAGAACAGACTCGTCACCCATCAAGCACTGCACAATACTAATCTGTGAGAGCCTAGGAATTTATGTATTCTCTATTTGCCCGGCGTTTGTATCAGTAATATTACATATTAGAAAGAAATTGTCGTTCCTCGACTAGTCGCGTCTCACTAATGTTGCTTGACAAACAGGTGTAACGCAGGCGAATACAGGAGCTTTAAATTTTCTACCTTTCTATTATGAGTTTAGTTTCGCACCCATCGGATACGCGGGAAAAAACTGTATTTTAAAAAAAAGTGAGTAATTTGTTTCTCGTCAGTCGATCAATGGAGCTTGCCTCGTCTAATTCCGTGTGTGAGACATGCAATCAACGACTCGATCCATCTCGACCTGCTGACGTCGAACACGCAGAGATGAGGGTGCATAAAAGTACGGTACAATATTTTTTAAAGTTATTTATTTGATACTTCCGCGAAAGGTGTGACAACGATTAAAGAAACGAGTAAGAATAAAATGTAATCTAAATGTGGATGGGGAAGGATGTCTTCTATACTTCCTTTCATGTTGTGGAGAGGTTTACAAAAGAGGTTTTTCGCTTTCGCTTGGAGAGGTTTTTCGATGTGTCAACAATGTCCTTTCAGCGATCCTGCGTATGAATTCGACGATCGACGAGTTGTTCATAGAATTGGACAGAAGAGACGAAGAGTGGGGAAAGAAGTACGGTAGAGATGAGCTAATCGATATCTGCCCTAGTCATCCTGTTCTTTCCGTTTATCTGTTGATTTGACGTAGTTATTTTTCAATTTGATTAGGAATTTGTCTCTATCCTTGCATATCGAATACTGGCAGTTATCTGTACAGGGAACTGAAGCGACGGGCGTTGGCCGAACAGAATTTCCTCATTCAACAGACAGAAAAGGACCTCGACTTTGAGAAGAGGGCAGAGGCACAGGTTAGAGTTGCGTCAGCACTAGGCAATCCATATCTTAATGACAAGTTAAGCGATTCAAACAATGGGAAGTCCGCGATATATTGTACTTAGTCACAGTGATACTTTCTAATTTCACACACTTTTTACATATTATTTCTAACTCTAGAATCGCTGGTGGTCGCACCAGTGGCATGTATCGGCCGGTCACCATTGTCTATTGGCATTGACCACTAGTCGGACCACCGGCGATTCAAGAGAACTTATGAAATGTGTCCTTTTGCAGTATCGAATGGGACGTGCATGGTTGAGTTCTCCCGCTGGATTGGAATGGCAAGTGCAGCCTGATCCCACTCTGAGAAGAGAAGCAAAAGCGAAGAAGGAAGAGAGGGAGAGGGAGAGGTACGGTCATACATTTTAAGACACGGATATTGCGCGTAAAAATATTTTTGAAGGGGACAGCTTTGACCCTAGATATGCGAAATCTCCAAGGTAAATGGTTTCGCAGTATTGTCCATGATACGAAAATGTATGAGTACGGTAGAGATGATTGGAATACTGTAGATTGAGTGAATTAGAGATTTGTTGGATCACGATTATACTTTTTTTATTTTTTTAAAATATTGAGGCTGCAACAATTTTTTTACAGAGAAAGCAGTGATCGGCGAAGAGGAAGCAATCGAGAGAGGGAGAGAAACTATCGAGATAGAGATTATGGAAGGAGAGAGGAGAGGAGGAGGTACGGTAGAAGAGATACTGTCGCAGATTAATAAGTATCGTCAACTGACGATCCAAACTCTCTTACCTTGAGTTTTCGAGAGCGATGAAGAGGTCTACCATGTATTTTTGGTCTAATAGATGGCGAAAAGTAGCCTACCACAAGATTTTCAAGTGAAAGTATTGTCCTACCTTGTGTTTTAACACCTGATACAGAAAGGTCTGCGGGTACTGTCTTTGGTTGCTGTATATTGATTGGCATCTTGACAGATCACGCAGTCCTGCCAGAAGACGCTCTCGATCTCGAGACAGAAGACGGTCGAGATCTCGTGATAGAGGAGAAGATCGACGAGATTACGGTAGCACCGCCCCCTCAACTTCCCGTCAGGACGACACGAAGACATCGACTACGAATCCGTGGGGATGGTGACTATAGTGGGATAGTGAATAGTTTTAATCTTTGATCTTCTGATCTCAATTATTGTTGTACACTTTATTTACGGGCTCTCACATGATCTTTGATCGTTGATTCGTTGTTGAAGTGCTAAACACGATAAACAAAGTTTGATGTTTCCTTGGAAATCAATTTGTTTCGTAAATCGCAGCATAGCCGGAAGGCATTGCCATGAGTATCTCTCGTCTCTGTATTTATTCATTTATCCCCTTTATCTTCAATCACTTTCCTATGGAATATGTCATCAACTCCAGAGTTGAGAGCTTAGACATATCATTCGAATCCTTAAGACCAGCCCGAGGCGATGGTAAAATAAAAGTGCAGGACTTTCGAGCTGATTTTGGTAAATTCAACGATTCTCACGAAAGTTCAAAGACCAATCGAAAAATAAATTTCACAGATCGAAAGAGCGTGGAAAAGTAACCCCAGCTCTAAGAGAAACGTTTTCTCGGAAATTGCGTTGAAACACTGAAAAACGGCTTCAAAGTTCGCCGACTGCGCCTTACAGTAGCTGTAGCAAATTGAGGAATGACTTCTGTGGCATAATAGCTCACCAGGATCTTAGTTGTACCTAGAGGTATCAAAAAACGTGAAAAACTCAAAATCGAAAATGGCAGCTGTGCCAAGTTCCGTCCGAACCTCTCGTGAGAGGCGTGATATCTGCGCAAGAGTTGTTGCCGGTAGATCAAAGCGATAGACCAGGGTACAAAATCTGGCGAATTTGAGCAAAACGCGGTAGGGTCTGATCCGAAATCATTACGGCTTGAACCGAAATCGGGTGGGTTTGAGGCTAAAAAGCGGGAGGGTTCTATTTCTGGCTACACCCTAGTCCATGTGTGATCACTGTTCGTCTCTCATTTTCCCACTCTCTTTGACACATTTGGACGGAACTGGGATCACTCTCTCTCATTGAGTGGAATGCAATCTCATTGCTTCATCTCTCTGGCCTCGAGGCTCTTTTGATTCTCTCGATAGCTCATCGTAATTAGTCACCCCCACTCCGTTCGTTCCCATTCCAATACAGAGATTCAATCGGCGAACACAATCGATAGTGCGGAGAGATACAGTAGTCGATTGGTCGACGATCTACTATCCGGGAGCTGTGAGAATACGGTACAGGATACGATAGTTGGTAATTTTTGTCTATAGCCAGGAATACTAGCAATCGATTTGGTTTATTACTGTAGTCAGTTCGTAATCGCAGTAGTTACCGTAATCATCGAGTAATTCAACGTCCTTTCCCTTACGTTCTCTCTTCTTCCGCTTCCCCGTTCTTCCGCGTGAGTGAAAGAAAAAGAAACAACTCGAAGCAGACAATGAGGCCACGCGCGCTTTTTAGAACGCATCGTGCGCTTTTTGCGGCGCGACTCGCGTGTCACTCGCTCTCTTTCTCCCTTTCGATGCCGGCGCGATAGTAGCTGATCGAGGAAAGGATCACACGAAAGTGGAATCCACCCACGATATTCTGGCGAGTGTATACAAATAGAGACAGGCAGTTAGAAGAAATACCTTGTAAATGGGAGATGGTCTCACTGCGAATTCAGTTATTGCATTTTGCCCCGACACACCGTGCATCCATCTAAAGTAACTCCCGTTCTTCCTGTCTTCCAACGTGGAATGGCTCTTTTTACACTGAATAACAGAGGTGTACTCTGACCTAAACTTTCTCCTCTTATCTATTGAGCACCCGAGATTTGCAACTCTTTCATGCAGACAAGCTCTCTATTTCTCTCTCTCCCTCTGTAAAAAGAGAGCTCGTTTACGACATCTTTCCCTCTTTTTGATTCTGAGAAAAGGAGGAGATACAACTGCCTCTCCTCGTTCTACACACTCTCTAGCTGGTCAGAGAAGACGAGAGAGTGCGGCCAAATGAGATAGAACTCCCTCTCAGGTGATTCTTGTAAACGGAAATGGGAGATCGTTTATGTTTCTGTGAGAGAGACAGATAATGGGCGAGAGAGTGTGGGAAGTCGAGAGAGCGCCGAAGGTAAGAGAGTGTGTGGATCAGAGAGAGGCCAGAGAAGAGGGAGTGAGTCATGCTGTGTCACTCTCTTCTCTTTTCTATCTTTCTCTATTCCCCCGCCAGAATTTGTGAGTTTCCGCTGTCAGTGGGAAATTGGAACTGACACATTAGACGGCGCGCCCCTTTTCCTCCCCCCCGCCTTGTTACTCTCAATTACTGCCTAGCGTTTATGATGTCGAAGAGAGGTTTACTTACTCGCGAGAGAGGGAGAATTGGTGACGTTTTGGAGCGAAAGTAAGGCACTTTTGCGCGAGACTTGCAGAGGAAAAAAAGTGCAGAGCACTTGTTCCACTCGCGTCGAGATGGGAAACGGCGATTGCGCGTTTCAACGACTATGCAAATACCCGGCCGAGTTGTCATTTATGGTTGTCGTTGGGCTGATTTCTTGTAAAATATTATTAACCTGTCGGTTCATTGCTTTCAATTCCCATCACCGTTTGACCTCATTCATTCATTCATTCGTTCGTTCTCTATTTCATCGTTCTTTTCTTTTTTTTGCTCCGTTCAAACGATTGGAAAATGAATAGAACGATTTGAACGCCGTTGTCGGGCGAAAGAAAGTTAATTGAGCATGAGTAAATGGATAGGGAATTGAACACCGTTATTCACCCGCCTGCTCATTCGTATTTCTCTCTCTCTCTCTCTCTCTCTCGATCGTTCGCTTAGATGAATCACTGAAATGATTCAGTTGGGGGAAGAGAGGGAAGGGATCTTCGTATCTCGATCGAACGGCGTTCTGGCAAAACATCTGGATTTTTATTCGTAGCAGGATCATTACTTTAGTTTTTTTTCAATTGAAGTGGCCAATTGGGCGATTTCCGATATGTTTTGATTTTATTGATTAGATAGAATCTTCGCTGTGGTTCGAACGTCGATCAGATTGAATCTCTTGTTGTTTGCAACGTCGGTTCCAAAGTATTCGGGTGTTTATCAGTCATTGTTGCATAGCTGTCAATATTCGAGGAAGAGTCTGAGAGGATTGGAGAGAGAGAGAGAGAGAGAGAGAGAGAGGGAAGTGATAAGGAGTTATCAATGGGTATCACTCCCATTCCTCTCGTTTTACCGCGATGAAAGAGACTTCCCTCTGTCCTCTTGTATCAATTGGTCTCAAAGTGTGACTAAAGGACATGTTTTCATCGGTCCCAATCCCTTCTCCTCGTTCTCGTGATCTCTAGTCCCGTGATGATCTACTCACAAAGAAAAAATAACTTTGTATATGCCAAAATCCAGGATTATAAAAGCTAATGCTAGAGAGCTAGCTGACAAAAAAAGTTACCATCTCATTTTAGCACGCTCTCTCAACATTAGTGTACCCTGGCTTTTTGCATTCCGAAACTCTAACTTTCTATTTTTTTTCTTTTATGTGTACCATATTTGTCTCTCATTACTAATCACTTCCGGTAATTGACGCACAACGACTCGCAAGTGTGAGAATCTGTTTGTGGAGTGAGAGAATGTGAGGGGGAAGAGCCAAAGAACCACTGGTCTGGGCCGGTTCTCTCTCTCTCTATCTCTCTCTCTCTCTCTCTCTCTCTCCCCTCTCCAAAGTGTGGATAGAGAGTGAGAGTGAATCTTCCGATAATCTTTCCCTGTTCTTCTCTCACTCATTCAATCCATACAAACACTCTGTGGTGGTAGGTAATCAGAGGGGAGAACTGTAGGAAATCTCTCCCACGCACCAACATTACTGCGTAGTAAAAGTTGCCCTAACGTCGTCAAAGTTAGTCCCCCTCCCTCAATCTCAGAGGGTCAAATGAATAGTAATAACAGAAGGGCCTCGTAACGGAACGCACTCTCTCCATTCCAAGTACTCTCTCACCATACTCTAATGACCTGCACTCTCTCCAATTCCCATACTCTTTCTCGAGATGCTCAAGGAGGTCCTTCAATGTCCTATTAGAGGAGTGAAGAGATTTCCCCGTTCACCCTCTCTTTATCCCTCACTCTCTCATACACTGTCTCCATCTCTGCCAGTCTCTCGATCCTGCACACTCTCACATCATTTCCTCTGTCTGTCTCTTCTTCTTAGAGAGAGAGGACACATTGCATTGTGCTAGCATGTTATCGATTCCCCCTCCCTCACTTGCTTTTCCTTCCTCCCCTTTTCTCTCCTCCCTTTTCCACTCTCTCCTCCCCTCTCCCTCTCTTCCCCTCTCTCTCCTCCCCTCTCTCCTCCCCTCTCTCCTCCCCTCTCTTTCTTGCTTCATTGCTTGTCGAAGAAGCGACACTGTTTTCTTCTCTCGTCAAACCCGAGTTGTTAACTCCTCTCCTCCCCCTCCATCTCTCACCTCCCCTTGTTTCTCACCTCCCCTCTCTCTTCCTCCTTCCCCAAATGGTATGGCGAAATGGGCAAACTTGCCTGGGCGCGTCTCTCTCTCCCTCCCCCCTCTTCTCTCTCTCCATTCGATGCCGTCATTCATTCATTTCAACTCTCTCCGTTCAGTTTGATTTAACCTCCCCCACTTGAATTCAATCAGTTCTCGATTTGCATTTGAAATCTCCGAGTTGATTGTGTCTTTGCCTCTTTTCGCTTTTGAGAAGAGCCTGATTCTGACGTGTTTTCCAGTGAGAGAAGAAGAAAAAAGGAAAGAGTGCCTAGTCGGGGGGTTTAAATCTATTTCAATTTGCGAGTAAACTGCCACAACCAACCACCGAAAAACCTCGCCCGAGTCAAAATATGAACATACAGATATTTCTATTCCATATTCCTTAATCCCTGCACGGGAATGGATTGGTGATAAAGTATAAGTATAAGTAGAACTAGTCGAGAGTGCGAGCTTAGTTGTCCCTTCTCCCCCCATTTGTTACCATGGTCTTCCATTGTTCTTCTCTCTCACTCAATTCCTCTTCTCTCTCGTTTCTCGACATTGTTTGATTTTTGCGTCTTTTTCCACTCTCAATCCATAGATTTGATTATGGATTGCCGACGGCGCGCGTAGAAATCTGCATAATCTTACGAGTAAATCGGATTGTGACTGGGGGCGAAATTGGGAGATTTAAGGGACTTGATCTATGCCCAAATTGGACGGTTTTGTCCTTTTTTATGGCCAATTTTGGACGATTTTGCACAATTTGGGCCATTTATTTCGTGTTTTCTGTGTAGAAGAGTGATTATTTTGTGGTTGGGCGATACTTTGCAACTAATTACTTTGGACCTTTGTTGAGGATAATATCATATCATTCCACAGATCAGATCGATAGGGACACTCAACTTTGCGCGATCTCTCGCTTTTGTGTAGGGTTGGAATCATGTTGGGCGCCAAAAAAATCGTACTTGTCGCGCGTGTATGGATGAGAGGGAGAGTGGCGTCCGATGTGTCGTGTAGTAAGCGGGTCCGTAAACATCGGCATCGGTACTGGGGAAGAAGAAGAAGAAGAAGATGAGTTGACTGGAGAAAGGGGAGAAGAGGGATGAACTAACCCCCCCCCCCTCCCCCAGGGAGATTACTCGAAGAGAGAGGGAAGTGTGAATCTAAGAAGTATGATTGCCACCTTTCTTCTCGGCTGTCTTCTCGCTCTACCCTTCCATTCATAGACAAAAACGTTTGTGCCAAAAAGTCCAAAACGCTGTTTGATTTTTCGAAATTTCTTCTGAAAAATCAACATTCTGCCGAACTATGTGCCCTGGGACGTACCTTTTGGTCTGTGCTTCCATTTCACCCCCTGTCTCTCCCTCTCCTCACTTTACTTCCCCTATCCCCCAGCACTCCATCTCAGAGATTATTATTGTTATTTTTGTGAGTCATGTGGAGAGAGAAGGAGAAGAAGGAAGGGAGCAGATGTGTGGCCCCCCGATTCCACTATGCATCGAAAGAGAGATGGTGTTTTGAGTGTAGATCGATCGAGAGATGATCTTTGATCTCATTATGCCCATCTTCATTCATTATTTATTTACTCCGTCAGAATATCACATATTAGAGAGTTCACTGTTAATGGGACAAGAAACGGATGTCCGTCAACGTAGACGAATCGGTTATATTATTCAGTCTACTGCCCGTCATCTGAAGGGTGACTGCTCCCTGATTTGCATAGTCTCCCGAGACTTCTCACTTTCACACACACTCGTCTATTGAGAGTGTAAGAGAGATGCAGGAGAGTGATCCCCTCTCCCTTTGATCTACCTTAGACCATAGAGGATAGAGTTACTCTATTGTAAACAGTGTGAGCACACCTCGTAGTATCAATTCCTTCTAGGGGAAGTCATAGGGACTCTCCATTCCACACACTCTCTCGTCAGTGAGAGAGTGTGGAAGGAGGAGAGATATTCTCTTCATTCATCCGGTATCATGAGCATACAAGGGAGAAGGTATGTGAGCATGTGTAGAAGGATGGTCTGTATGCACATGTCTGACTGTAAGAGGGAAGGGAGCACATTCCGCACTCAAATCTCTATCTCTCCTCCTTCTATTCTTACTCCAATTCTCTTTCTCTATCCTATCATTCAGTCGGTTTCCATTTCGTTTGATCCCTCTCCGGTTCGTCTTTTATGGTTATGGTTGGGTCCGGCTCCTTATGGTCCCCGTTCTGGTAGCCATAATAGGTACTAGATGCATAATCTCATTCCCCTCTGTCTCGTCTCTTTCCCCTCAATTGTCCATCTATTAATCAATCTTGTTTCTGACTGGGAGGCTGATGAGTCGATGAGTGTTGTCTCTTTCCTTCACACACACTCTCATCCTTCCTCTGTCTCTCTGCCTTCTCCTCATTCTCCCTTCTCTCTCATCGTTCATATTCCATTTCTGTACCTCTCTCTCTCCTCTCAATCTGCTATCACTAAGTGCCCTTCTTCTCCTCCTTCTTCTACTCTTAATTGCACTCTTTGCACCTCGAATTCTCTCTGTTTTCTTTCTTTTTCTCCTCATTGATTTTTCTTTTCTGCAGCTCGTGCGGCCCGTCCGACAGCCACTACTTGCTGCAGCTGCAGTGATTCGGAGTGAGAAGGTAAGACACTCTTTCATTTGTCGATTGCGTAGTGATCACGCAAGATCGGACGCTTCTCTCGCTAATTTGATAGTACGAATGTTACACTGAGAGAGTGGAAGTCGCGCGATCGCTGTAGTAGTAGGGAGGAGAGAGTGTGGGAATGGGAGAGAGTGGGAGACAGTCAGAGACGATGATAGAGTGTGTGAATAGAAGAGACGAAGCAGAGAAGTTAGAAGTGAGGGAGATTAAAGTGAGCCAATCTCTGCTCTCAGCTGTGAAATCGATGCGAGTGGTGTGGGAAATGGCCTGAGGATCTAGTATAGTTGATCTGATCTAGTCCCATTTTGCATTGATGTCGATTGCGGCCAACTGCGCACGTTTGTATGTTCGTTTCTCTTCTGATCATCTCTGATTACATTACGAATTAGTGCAAGAGATACACTTGAAAGTCGCGTTTTTCATTCGGAAGGAGAAAGAAATTATTGATCACCCCTGAGGGGATGAGAGAAAGAGAGAAAGAGAGAAAGAGAGAGGGGAGATGGAGGCCTTGAACTGATATGATAACCGGACGAGAGAGTGTGTGGAGAAAGGAGAGAGCGGCAGAGAAATGATGTCAGAGAGTGCGTCAAATGAGGAGAGTGTGATAGAGAAAGAGATAGAGAGGGGTTTGCCTATATCGAATTACGTAAGTGATGCGTGTTGTATGTCTTGTGAGAGAGTCTCACTCACGGGGTCTCACACGGATAATATGTTGTGATGAACGACAATCGATTGATTCATTTCATCATTACCAGTTTATCGTTGGTTGTTTACCACTCTTTCTCTCTTTTCCTATCTCGAGAATGATCTCCTCCTGTTTTCTTGGCTAGCTTCTGTTTGAATCCACAATGAAGCAAGTTTGTGCAACTGGGCAAATTTGGGAGAGGCTCCATTCTTTTTTTGCCTTCTCTTGCACCGAAATTCGATTTATCCATTATTCCTTCTTCGAAAAATACTAATGAATATTGGATTGTGCTTTTTGAGGAATCAATGTTACAGTAATTGCACTAAAATAATCTACGAGTATTGACATATCTAGTGAAATTTGGAGAGTCCACCAATACCTTCCTTTTATGTTTTGCTAAATGTCAAATCTAGATAAATTATTTTTATTATTATTATTATTATTAATGCAGGAATGACACGTATCGACGAGGGATCGGCGATGACTACTGAGATGCTGTCCAAGATGAGCAATGAGAGTCTCGTCGAACATCTACTCGCGTATAAGGTGAACGGAGAGAGAGAGAGAGAGATCTTTGATCTTTGGCAGTATGAGTCCAATATTGCATTGATTTTTTAAAAAAACTTTGGGTTCTAAAATTTGCATTTTTTTCAATTTCGCAAAATGCTAAAAAAAATCTAAAGCATAGACAACCAAGTAACAACTCGCCCAATGTTTTTTTTCTTAGCAATAATTACTTGCAGGATCGATACGAGACTCTTTCGGAGGAATTTGATGAGTACAAATCGAGTAGTATGGAGATGGAACAGGTGAGAACACACGCTTTAAAACACGGACAATCTGTGTGAACAAATTATTGAAGTAAACAGTTTTGCCCGTGAGCGAGAAGAAGATTGGGAAGAAGGGCAAAGATAACTTGGATAATATAATAGAAGGAAGACCGGGTGATCTGTTGAAACTAACCAAATTATCTCACGTACTGTTCTCACATATTTTGGTATAGCAACTGCTCAGTTGTGTAGAATGCGCCTCAATCGGCCATGGTTGTACTCTCAGTTTATTGTATGTAGGTAGTGTTCGGAACACAGTGGTTGTGGAGCTGTGAAGGATACGGTACCAAGATGAATATTGATTTTCTTGCAGATGCTGGAGAAGGAACTCCAAGAGGCAGAGAAGGCGAGGAGAACAGCCGAGAGTGAGAGAGATGGAGTCAAGAGGGAATTGGAGAGGGTTACGGTAAGAGAGATGTTATTGATTGATTGGTATTGATGGTTCTCAAATTTATAATGGGCCGCGACGATGAGAGATGAATTTGTTAGGATCCTATTCTAGTTTTGATCGTGCATTTACCGCTGCTATTCATCCATTCATTCATTCATTGCTATAGCACCGAACGCCGAACAATTAGTATCTCTGCAGATACGCGCGGACGCGGACAAGCGTGAGTCGTGCGCCATCGAGGAGCGGCTACGCGTGGAATTGGCGGCGGCGCGATCCGCGTTGGACGCGGCACGCGCCCGCATCCGGACACTCGAGCAGGCTAATGACGATTTGGAAAGGAGAGATCGAAATCAGGAGCAGATGTTGGAAGATCTATCGAAGTGAGAATGAAATAGATCCTTTACAAAGATTTTGGATGAATTGAAATTAATCTTGATTAAAAAATACAATTTTGTATAAATTTCTGAGACCTTTTAATTTTTCAATTCACGAATGAGCCCAGGGTGTCCTTTTTGTTAATGAAAGCTATTGTCAACTATTACTAAAAAAATAATTGTGAATCGCATGTTCTCATACGCTCTGTAAAACTTTGAAACTCCGTGTGTTTTGAATTCGTCGTATTTTGCAATGAATGTCTAATTAGAGCTAAAACTAGTTAAAACTCTTAGTCTTTAGTCGTTAGTAGGGTAAATTATTATAAATTACTGACGAAATGAATCTACTGCTTGTCCTCTGCAGGAATCTTGAGTCGACGATTGAACGAGCGGCGTTGCTGGAATCTGAATTGGCCGAGATTCACTACCAGACTGAATCTGCATCCAGAACAAGGTACGACATTAGTACCTTTTTGTGTCAACCACATATACATCAATGAAAATGTGTTCCTCTATTGGCCTCCGCTACACTGGAAATGTAACAACTTTATCGCCGTGTATCACTTTGACTCATTTGATCTTTGATCTCTACAGGGAAGAGCTTCGATCGGAACGACCGCGTGTCGCAGTCGAGCCACTGCGAATGGAGAGAATCGAGCATACGGTAGGTGGATACTGTACACAATTCCTAATTGAATTATCGATTCGTCCAGTGTACTTTGGGTCTCCTGTATCAAATATTCTATTTTGCAGCCTGAAGATACTCCAGAGGAGGAGAGAAAAGCCTTTGCTGCAATGCACATCGATGATAGAATGGAGGTGAGAAAGGGAAAAAAGAAAGGGGATGATGAAATCGAATTATTCTTTCCGCGATTTTTATTATTAACGTTTTCAAATTACTGCAGTTGCATACCTTGATCAACCATCATACTTGAGGTGGACGAGGCTCATCCGTCAACATCAATGGAATGCATGCAGCACGTGCAGCAAGTGCAGCCCATGCAGCTGCCTCCTTCGCCCGTCAGTCAGGGAGAAGGAGAGTGTGCAGCTAGTGGAACTGCCGTAGAGGAGGAAGGAAAGGTACGGTAGAGGGACAGGGAAGATATTGATTGGAAACAGTTAGGAAATATTGTGGTGTACCCGAGATGGTATATGGTGAGTTCACATCAGTATGGAAAGTTGGATTTTTTTATCTCCGGGGTATTGCGTAGAGATGATGTAATGGTTTCCCTCTCAGACTCGTCGACCATTCACTCACTCTATCAACAAGATCGTCAAGGAATTACTCGTACGAGTAGATCGAGTTGAGAATATTCTGACGACTCTCAAGAGCGGAGGATCGACGCCCGCTCCACGCTAAGTGCCAGCATCGCGCCACCTCCCCCTACCGTATCCCTCTCCCTCCCTCCTTTCTACCGTATCAGATATCACACGTGGTAATGCATTTATATAGACGTTTGTGGGTTAGACGTTTCTTTGCTCATCATTTCCTTTTCCCCATTTTTCTCTCGTTTTGAGTCCAAAGCAATGTTGACTGATGACAATTTCCCCCTCACTCTTTCTGTGAATTGAATTGATCTTTCGATACTAGGATTTCATATAGCTTCCTGATCTATTGTTCCCTTCTCAATGAGGTCGATAACTTCGTTGATGACCATGTATCTCTTCTCTAAATGTCTCTCCGACACCTCTCTCCTCTCCCTATGCGAGTATTGCTACAGTAATCCCCCGATCCTTCCTTTCTGCTAATTCACTCACCCCGGTTTGCCCGCCCTTCAACGTTGCCAACAATTAAATGTATGTAATTGTGCCTTTTTTACAGTTCCCCTTCCCTGTAGAACTGACCCCGGATCACTTCTGTTGTACAACACAGGATTACTCGTAGCTCCATTTTTACCATACCCCTTGATTCATAAAAAGTATATGGATTCATATAAATGGATGTATACAATATTCCAGCTTGTACCACAAAGCAACACATGATTTTTTAAACGTCAAAAGGTTGAACGGGAAAAAGAAGAGTATCAACAAAATTCAATAAATTTTATAAATTTGTAGGTCTCGAAACGACTGTCTACAAAGTACGGTATGTGGAATTGATGAAGGTTTTCCCGCGCTTTTTAGATTTTGAATATAAATTTTCATTTCGCATTGATTTTTGTCCCTTTTCATATTATTGTGTTCTCTGCAGTTTGGGCGGCTGCTGCGGCAGCTGCAGCCCCTCGGGGCAGTGCAGAAACCGCCAATCTACCGTCTCAAAGTGAGGATTTCACTTTTTTTTAAAATTTGCTTTCTCCGATATTCTTTCTCTTCTGCAACATCGCCTCTTTGCAGTTTATGAGATAGGTTTGAGAAGAGGAAGTTAAAGAATGAGCGAATGGAAGAAACTCTGGAATAGCGGAGAATTGGAGGAAGTTTGTTACTACTTTTTGGATTTACGTAGCGAAGTATTATTCATATTCTGCGAATAATGGCCTTATTCAGTTATCAAACGAGCAGCATCCACAGCTGCAGCCCCTCGGGGCAGTGCAGAAACCGCCAATCTACTGTCTCAAAGTGAGGATTTCGCTTTTTTTAAAATTTGCTTTCTCCGGCATTCATTTCTTCTACAAAATCGCCTCTTCGCAGTTTATGAGATCGGTTTGAGAAGAGGAAGTTAAAGAATGAGCGAATGGAAGAAACTCGGCGATTGAAGACACTCTGGAATAGCGGAGAATTGGAGAAAGTTTGTTGTTTCTTTTTGGTTGGTGCGAAGATAAAGTGTTATGCTTCTATAACTGGAAATTGTGTTCGTATTCAGTTATGACACGGGTGGAATCCACGACATCACTATGAGGAGTAAATGTTATGTCGAAGGTGACGCATCGACCGTACGTTTCATCTTCCCTCTTAACTTAGCGTCTATTAGACGCCGTCTATGGGCAGTAGTTAGAGTTGCATTTGTCTTCACATATCGCTCTACGAAACAGTGTATTTTGTTCTACCAATATCATTTAGACTCACTGGAGATGACGAAGGACTACGCATCGGCACGTCTGGAATGTGATTTATTTTGTCGGGAACATAATTCGATCCTGATTAAAGTATCAACGACGTCAATCGATTGATTAGGAACTGCAGTATGGTGTCACTCGCCGCTGCTGTGCATTGTAACCGGGAGAATGGAGACTGGTTCTCTATTTGGTAGTCAGCTATTGATCGGCTAGAACTATTGGTCTGAGAGACAGTCTCGATTTCGCTGAATTTAGAAGGGGTCATACGCGTTCGATATTGTTTTGTTTTCTATGCTGACATTCTCCATGTTATACATTCTAACGATACAATTTTCTGTTATTGACTTTGATAAAGTGGTTCACCGGTTCATTTACTCGCTCATTCACACAATTAAGGATGATGGAATAAATGAAAGTTGATCCAAGACACGCGCTAACTGTGATAGGGAGAGCGACAAATACGGGTTTCTCTCACACTCTTTTCATTTATCCCCTATCGATTAGTGACTCAGCCTTGTTTCTTCTTCCTCTATCTCGACTTCCAATTGAACTCTATTCCAATCAGATGTCTGCTAGAGTTCGTTTCTCTTCTCAACCAGGGGTCACTCATACGATCCCTGCCTCTAATGAAGTCTCTCTTGAAGATTTGCGAAATCTTCCACTTCCCAGGTGAAATTTATAAAAGCTAAATATTTATCTTATATTATTTTTCCAGCCATGTCTCAGATGAAGCATACCACATGGACATTTTTACTGCTGCTAGCATCGGAAACGTAGAGATAGTAGAGGTGTGTGATTGTCTTCTATTTGAACGAGCATTCACTCATCATCCGATGTAGTCTAGTGGTTATGATTTGCGGCTCTCACCCGCAAGGCCCGGGTTCGATTCCCGGCATCGGAACAAATCTTTTGCTTTTGTTCCAGAGATGGCTACGCAATAATGACGCAGCTAATGCAGTCAATCGATCGGGTTGGAGCGCCCTGCTGTACGCAGCTCAGTTGGATCACGCAGAAATCTGCGGAATACTCGTATCACGAGGTGCTAATGTAAGTGGAATCGTCGTTTTGATCTTTGATCTCTCATTGAATGCAGGTGAATCAAGCGAACAAGAAGGGACAGACGTCGTTGATGCTTGCTGCAGCCTGTGGCAATCTCAACACTGTCAAGGTATGACACTTTTGTAGTTTGTGGTCATTGATAATCTTGCAGGTGCTTCTAGAGCGTGGTGCCGATGTACGAGCGGCGGATCGAAAGGGACGAGAGGTAACATACTGTATCTCGCGATTACTGTATTGATTAATCTCATCAGGCATTGCATGTTGCTGCAGCCTGCTCACAGCAGCTCATTGTTGCTGAACTACTCACGAAAGGAGCTGACCCCAATGCTGTGAGATTACTGTATTTGATCAACACCGGAATACTGTCGCTACTTCTGTATACTGTATTCTGATCTTTGAACTTTGTTCAGCAAGATAAGGAACTGATGACTCCGACACTCGAAGCATGTACTGCTGGTCACGAGCAGACTCTTCTCTCCCTCCTCGCCAAGGTTCCGAATCGAATCTTTGATCTTTGAACTCTAATCGTTCAGGGGGGCAATGCGTATGCGTGCAATGCACAGGGAGAGGACGGCAGATTGCTGGCGGCCGATAGTGCCAAGGTACTGTAGCTGTGACGTTTATTGATTGCTACAGTAATATATCCACAGATCCTGGAAGTAATCGAGGGCGCACCTCGTTCTCTCACTGAATTACTCGTGAGAATGAGTCTGGAGAAGTACGAGGTACACGGTAATTGTCTACTCATATTGACCCAATCGATTACCATCAGGACAAACTGCGAGAGGAGAATGTGGACTCACTCGATGTGTTCTTCGATCTCAATGATCAGGTATACGGCACACTGGATTCTATAGTTAACGTAATCTCTTCAGGATCTTACCGATATGAAGATTCCGTATGGACCGAAGAAGCGAATGTTGGCAGTTATCGATCACTACGAGAAGACGAAGGAGATTAATCCAGGAGCAGTTGAGAGTGGCAATTCGCCAGCCGTGAGCAGGGTACAGTAGGGAGGAGAATGAACTTGACTACGATAGTCTTATCAGATCGACGCTCCTTCCTCTGTGCAACAGCAGGAGGTGGCATCCACTCTACGACATATTGTGCAGCAGAATGACGAATGCAAGCGACTAGCAATGACTGCATTCGAACACAGGTAGATTACTCAGATTACTGTATTCACTCAATTTGCGATAGTACCCCTCCTTTCAGAGAAGATCCCGCACAACTCTGCCAACTGCTGGCTCAGATCATCAATTGTTGCGATCAAATCGCCACAAGACTCGCAAGGCACTCTACTTCATAAAATGATTAAAATTATACTATTCAATGAATTTACTGGGTTTACCGTTGAATAAATGTTGTTCAAACGAGGCGACAGACCACACTATTTTTTCGGATTCATCCCATGAAAAAAAGAAAAGAAAATAGAACTGTGAAAGTAAATAATTTATTAAATAAATTATAAAATAAATAATAAAAGAAAATAAACGAAAAAAAATGGGCTATCTCTTGGCCCCGCCACGATTTTTCGTCCCGCGGTAGCCACAATTCGAACGTGCGAGTTGCCTCTCTGTTCTCTCTCTCAGCGTGTGCATCGTTGTTGCTCGTCGAAATGGCTCCCCCCACCTTTGCCGACCTCGGAAAGTCCGCCAAGGACCTTTTCAACAAGGGATACAGTGAGTTCGACCTAATTTTGATGTTTTCTGAAGTTTTAGCGTTTGTATTTAAATATTTGCACTTGTGGTGACATCGCTTGACCTTTTTTGTAGTTCGACAAATGTCTTAGGACGTCTTGAAACATTTGATACAAATATTTATTGTGTTCTTTGCAGACTTCGGATTCCTCAAGATCGATTCGACCAGCAAGGCTGGAGAGAAGAACGATGTTGAGTTCAAGGTTGCCACCGCTCACAACCTCGCTTCTGGCAAGCTCGGAGGAAACTTCGACGTGAAGTACAAGGTTCCCCAGTACGGTACGTCAACTCCGTCCACTTCTGCAGACACAGGGAATATGGGCAAGCGTAGGCGAACTGCTCGCCAACCCGTAATGACTTACGGGTCGGGCGTGCGGTTGACCGACTCCTCGTCGCGACCCGTCCGAGTTGTACATAATGTAGCTGCGAAATGGTCCTTCCCCAATTACGGTGAATCATGTGCATGTTTTGCTTCTTTTGTGGTGCGTAGGGAAATTGCTCGTAATAACGCTTACTCTTTCTCTCGGCGAGACTCATTTTCTCGATTTTAGGAATCACTCTCACCGAGAAGTGGAACACCGACAACCAGCTCGGCACCGTCGTTGAGGTTAACGAGCAGTTCGGCCGAGGACTTAAGGTCACCCTCGACTCCACCTACGCTCCTCACTCCGGAAAGCGCTCCGGCAAGCTGAAGGTGTGTATTTATTCTTCTCCAGTATTCAACATTGTCATCAACTTCTCTATGTTAAATAATGTTTCTTAACCAAATAAATTGTAATTCAGGCCGACTGGTCTCTCCCCACCGCTCGTCTCACCACCGACGTCGCTCTCACGACTGCCCCCGTTGTTAATGCGGCTGCCGTCTTCCAGCGCGAGTCTTTCCTCATCGGAGCCTCCGTTGCTTTCGACACCGCCACCAACAAGATGACCAACTCCCAGCTTGCCTTCGGACAGGCCACCAAGGAGTACACTCTCCACTCGTGAGTACTCCCTTCCATGTCCTATTACTTATTTTCTCGCGAATTATTTACCATATCGAATTTAGGTTCATCATCAACTCGAACGAGTTCGGAGCGTCCCTCTTCCACAAGGTCTGCCCCAACACCGAAATCGGAGCTATCCTCGGATGGAAGGTATGCCATTGTATCGTTTGTCTAATTTATAATTTTCTAGCAATGTACAAAAATGAAAATGTTTTTACTTCGTTGCTCCATGTTAGTGATATGAATAATCGTTCTACTCTCTTTCCGTCTTCATGTTAATGATTTTTGGTCCACTCCTCCGTGTCACGCGCTGTGTAGCCCCGTGGAATGGTGTCGTGTAGAGTGATTGCGAAAGAAGTGCAGAGTTGAGATGAAGAGACGGAAAGAGAGATTGACGAGTGTAGGGCAAAGCGACGAGAGAAGATAGCAGAGAGAACACATGGTTCGATGCGACTCGCGTGAGCGAGAAAAGAGAAAGAAACCCTAGGAGTGATTGGGATGAAAAGGGATGAGTGAAGAGAAGCCGAAGATCGGAAAATAGATAACGAGAACGGGATAAATGCTTCTTCTATCATGCATTGATCGATTAATTGATTACAGGTCGGAGGCACTGGCGCCAACTTCGCCGTTGCCACCAAGTACTCTCCCAGCCGTGACGTCACTTTCCGCGCCAAGCTCAACAATGAGAGCCAGTTCGCTGCTGCCGTCCAGCACACCCTCTCGCCCGCCCTCAAGCTGAACCTCTCGACCCAGATGAACCTGACCTCCAATGAGGCTCACAAGTTCGGTCTTGGACTCGAGTTCGAGCCCTCCAACTAGATCAGTTAGGACGAAAGAGATCGGGAATGTGTCGTGGTTGGTGACCTCGCCATTCCATTTGTAGACAATGAGAATCGTTTCAATATTTTGTACCGTCTATCGCGCATTATTTTGGTAATGAGCACACTGACTAGATGTTTTTGTTTTGTTTTCTGGATTTTCGAATATTCCAAATCAATATTTCCTCAGACCTGATAGTCATTGTGCAGAGATAAATTTGAGACTAGCAATTCATTGATGTCACAAAGATCAATTTATTTATCGGACACCGGACATAAATTCAACGGGAAAGATGCGGAAAAATGCTATACCACAGTCACAGAAGTATTAAATTGATTTCTAACAACGAACAACAAACCTAGAGATACTATCTATACAAAGAACGGGAAGAAAATCCTGAGAAAGTAGTCAACGACGGGAGAAATTATTATAGAGTGATGACAACCGTGGCTAACAATTGAAAGGATGATGTCATATTCGATTTACAATCAGGATAAGAGTAAATCAATCATCGTTCTTAGTTGGAGTACTCCTTGTTGAGAGCACGACCAATGATGATACGGCGAACCTACAATTATTATGTTACCATTTGCCGAGCGATCAAAAATAGCGTACCTCGCTGGTTCCGGCTCCAATCTCGTACAGCTTGGCGTCTCTGACAAGTCTACCGGCGGGATAGTCATTGATGTAACCGTTTCCTCCTGAAGGGAATTAATCGATCACTGGCATACAATTCGAAGTCGGCATTACTACCGTACTCACCGAGGATCTGAACAGCGTCGAGGCACACCTGAGTCGCCTTCTCTGCCAGATAGAGGATCACACCAGCGCAATCCTGCAATAGCCTACTGTAAGTCAGTTGAATTAATGATCGATTCGGAGTGCGGAAAACAGAAAAAAAACAGCCTGTGAGAGGAATTCATCAAAATCTATCTTTGATTATGATATCGGTATTTTTCGTATAGGAATCATGTCTAAACCTATTCATTCGTACCCTATTCCCGGCATAGTATTCCTCGTCCCTCGTACCTTGTTCGTCACATGTCCAGCATCCGTCGCTTTGGCCACAGTGTACAGATAGGATCGAGAGGCGTTGAGAGTCGTGTACATGTCAGCCATCTTTCCTTGCATCAACTGCAAATATTATAATCGTAGTGTGAGAAACTTATGACGGTATAATGAAATGAACGCCGTATGTCTGCTGTTGTACACCATTCTCACTTTCATCTTCATCTACAGTACCTGGAAGGTGCCGATCTTCTCTCCGAATGCCTTTCTCTGATGTGCGTAGTCGAAGGCGATGTCACACGCTGCCTGCATCAATCTACAACGAGAAGATTACTGTAGTTATCGAGTAATGCAGTGCCAGCATTATATTTATCTATAGCGCAACAATTCATCGTTTATTGATCGATTTTCGACTACAGTATCTACTATCTACCGTACCCGAGGGGTCCTCCAGACAGTACAAGTCTTTCGTAGTCGAGACCAGTCATGAGCACGTACACTCCCTTTCCGATTCCGCCCATCACATTCTCCTCTGTAGGAATATATATTGAAAATATGCTGACAACCATCTGTGAAGCATATATTTACGAAATTGGAATGAGAAAGTTCACGAGATAAAAAGTTCGTTCTTATTCTCATGGAATCTATGTTATTTTCAACAAGACTTGGATGGTAAGAGGGGAAGAGTAAACTTTCCAGGTACTGTATGTGAAACATTTCACGTAAAAAAACCTCGTTGTATATGTCACCTACCATTTCCAAGCTACTGGTTTTGTGTTTGACATAATTTAATTTGTTGCGATAAAGATAAACTCACCCGGAATCTCGCAGTTATCGAAGACGAGTTCGCACGTGTTCGATCCTCGCATACCCAGTTTGTCCAACTTGGGCGAGGTCGTGAAGCCGGGCGTTCCCTTTAGACATTACGATGTACAACAATCGCGCACGTCGGGCGTGTGCCGCGCATAAATTCCAGAAAATTCGATGCAAACCTTCTCGACGAGGAAGCAAGTGATGCCGTGCTGGTGCTTCTTCGGATCAGTCTTGGCGTAGACAACGAGCACATCGGCATCCGGCCCATTCGTGATCCAGAACTTGGTTCCATTCAGGATATACCTGCAATAGGAGGGATTTAGATGAAATGATTTCACGGTAGTAGAGTCTTTCTGTTCTTCATTTCTCCTGTTTTGACTCTGCTGTGTATTCAGATATGAAATGACGTAATCGTCTCTACTCAAAGGGAAATAAGTCTACGACTATAGATTTCTCGGAGCTGAGACTTTATAAGTCTACTCGCTTCGATCAGAGGCAGGAGAGCGTCATTTTTAGACTCTAAATTCGTCGCTCGGCAGCCAAGACTTCTAGAGTCGTAGACTTATTTCGCTCTGAGTACCCCCCCCCCCCCCACCCACTTGTCTCCCTTCTTCTCAGCCGTGAGTTTCATGGAGACGACGTCAGAGCCGGCGCCGGCCTCAGACATGGCCAGAGCGCCGATGTGCTCACCAGAGATGAGCTGCAAGCAGGACAATGTTAATGGAAAAGAAGAGAAAAAAGTAGTTCATTTGGCAGCACAAAATATAAAAAATAGATCAAACGATTTAAAAAGGGGCTAAGTTCTAGATTGTCAAAGGAGCGGAGCTACATCATCGTAGTTCTCATCATTGGATATCCTCTGACCTTGGGTAGATACTTGTCCTTCTGTCGGTCGTTTCCATTCCTCACCAGCTGGTTCACACACAGATTCGAGTGGGCGCCGTACGAGAGAGCGATGCTGCCTGCGGAAAGAAGGACATTATCGATTAGATGGGTACAACAAATTAGGCAAATCTCATAGTCTACACTTATTTTTGTCGAGAAATTCCAGAACAAAAAAGCTACTGAAGTTTGACTTAAACGTCTTGTAATGGGACTTTGAATATATCACGCGTGAAACATACGGATCGAGACAAGTGTCGTGTACACAAATTAGCCAAATTCACTATTTGCACTATTCATCGTTTTGGAGCTCTCTCAAAGTGATCGAAAAGATAGCGTATGCACAATGTTTTCGAAATGTGATGCGACGCCAGCTTTCCAGCAATTAACTCGATTAATAATTAATTCTAAGACCTCTTATTGTGTTCTTTACAATCTCCAGAACATTTTCTACATGTCTTGGTGAATTCCTTCTGAATTCGCATCTGAAGCGATATTCAGCATCAAAGACTATGCCAATTTTCCGGTTTTGAAAGCAAACGTCAACTGCCTGATCTTGTGAAAAAATGCAATACGCTATATTTCAGAGTTCTCTAAAAATGTATAGAAATGTGACGTTCAGAAACTGAAATCTATATCTTTATTTTGTCTCGATCCATACGTGGAACGCTTGATATCTCGGGATCTTGTCATAACATTCCATCTCGATCGGTGAATATTAAAGTTCTATTTTTCTCTACCGACTCTACACTATCGGAAATCAATCGATACTCGTCTAACTACCGTACCCGATGCTCTCGACAGTTCCTCCATCGCGATGACGTGCGAGAAGTATGACATGCCCGATCCACCGTACTTGGCTAAAACAAGCGTTCATTATTGATCGATCATCGAGAGATTACCGTAATGTTATCGTCATCTCCACTTACCAGGAGCGGTGATTCCCAGTAGTCCGTGGTCGCCCAGAAGCTTCCAGAACTGACGAAGACGGCTAAAGAAAGAATTAAATACAGTATCAAATCACTAATAATTGAAACAGTCCATCGCAATCAATAAATCGATCGATCTACCGTACCTAAAGTCGTTCTCCTTATCGATCTGCTGGGCGTACGGCGCGAGTTCCTTGTCGGCCAACTCGCGAACGGCGCGACGCAGCTGCAAAACAGTTATGAGTATCGATTGAGGTTGTCACATTTGATCTGCACTCTCTCAAATGTGCACACTCTCTCGCCTGTCAGAGGGAACGATAGAGTGGGTGATTATGAGAGGATTAGAGAGATGGTTACTCACAGCGATCTCATCCTCCGTCAGTCCGAATACGTGGTCCTCGATCGGATAAGCGGCCATGTTGCGACGACCTGCACAATCACACAATTATTTTTAATGAGAAATGATTAGTCAACAGTTTTTTTTTGGCAAAACTGAGAAAGTTTTTGACACTGAATAAACCTTCAGTAGGCTCTCTCTAATCTTCTCTCTCTCTAATCGATATCCATTATTAGTCTACCGTACTCATTGACCTACCCGACACGACGGCGGTGGCCGATCGCGAAGAAAGAAGAAGAGAGGAACCGAACGAACGGAGAGAGGAGACCGACATCCTACAATTAAAAATAAGTTTTCGAAAATATTCACGGAAAACAACATCGGCACAGCAAATGCGTTGATTACTTGGCATTTATAAGAGTAATATTGCAAGTTTTGAATTCACTATCGCACGCAAAACATGACGCCTTTCGGAGAAGCGAGCGTGCTGATAAAAAGAGATAAGAGAACGCGTGAGACTGCGGGCAAGGGCAATTTGAGAGATAAGGTGAAGGAGGGAAGAAGGAGAAGAGGAGAAGGGGTCAGAGATGAGAGAGACAAAAAGTTTGAAAAGAGGAATAGGCAGAGAGACTCCCAAATTACCCAGGGAGCAGACAATTACTAAAAAGTTCTGCGCACTATCTTCGAACTTTTCCACTATGCTTACACACCGATCACCCACAATCTACCCATTTGTCACCCCATTCCAAAAAAGAGCCCCTGTGTGGTAAATGAGCATGAAAAATGAGAACGACAGGACTCTCTAATACTTTGTAAAACTCATGGAAATTGACGGAAAGAGGTCGTGCAAAATCTCAAGGATAATTCTTCCACGAGAAAGATAAGGATGTGAATCTCAGACGGGGTCCCACATGCTCTGATCACTCTTCACACATCAAAGATCAGTGGCACTGATGGAAACAAGAGGAGACAAAAGTGTGAATATACAAAACATAGTACTCAAATACGCCTGAATGCGATCAAAATAGTTGGGCTGATACCGACTTTTCTCTTCGTTTCTCTCAGAAATTGAGTGTTGACAGGCGCAGCGCTTCAGAAAATTGAGAGGAGCAATCAGCAAAAAAAATCCACGTGTGAGAGACGCAGAGTGCGAGGTAGAGCACAATTTTCGAGTGTAAGCAGGCAGCACGAGGGACGTGAAGACGAGGAGAGAGCGACAGACAACCAGAGTGTTGAGATGAGAGAAGAAATAGTAGAAGAAGGTTAGAGAAGATGAGAAAGATAGGGAGAGGAAGAAGAACAGAAGAGCAATGGCAACTTGTGGAGGGGGGGGGGGAATAGGAATAGTATCAATCGGAGGAAAGGATACGCGGAGAGGAGGGACAGACGTGTTTTAGTTGGACTTCGACCTCCTCTCTCTATGTCATCACGTAATCTGCACACTAAGAGTGAGGTCATTTGGATGATAGAGGAACACTTGATCGAACAGAACATTGACTATGACACACGGTGTTCCGCACACTAGCATATAAATAGGCTATTATATCACCACGAACCCTTTTATTGCATTTTCCCCAGATTTGTCTGGGCACACCATAATTTATAAGACCAGACGGTAATTTTCATCTGAGCGATTGCCGCCCAATATGATAAATTGATTGATTGGTTGACACCACAATCTACAAATATTTTAGGGGTAAATCAACCCACTCGAATTATCCACCTTTTCGTATTCACGATAATTACAAAAGATTTTATCTCGGATTATGATAAAACTGACTATAGGTACAACTACAATAATTGGTGAAGTGATATGATACAGTGAAAACAATTGAGCTGACTGGCGGATTGGCAACTAATAAAGGAGTGCGATATGTGGGTATTTAACAGCACGTGTTAGTTCAATGTGATCATGGTAATACAGTACGATCAATTTTCAATTAAGATACATTATATTTTCACTGCTCCGGCTTGTCAGGTAGTTGTTGTTTGATCTGAAACAAGTTATTCTTTAATAATCACATGGTACTCCGTGATTCTCGCCATTGTTAGATATATTGCAATTTCTGTGTACTCAAGTGTTTTTCCACATTTGTATCTGATCAGTTCTGATCAGATTAAAATATTTTCATTCGCAACTAGCGGGGTTGTATTGAGGTTAAATGCACTACGCTTTATGCGTACACTACGCTCTATGCATAGTTCTGGCTGAGGGTTCGGTCCAGGGGGAGATCGATAGTTGGCTCCAGGTACGGTCCAGGGGGTGCCCTGTAGCCGGCTCCAGGTTCGGTCCAGGGGGAGCTCGGAAGACGGCTCCGGGCTACATTAAAGCTCGCAGTATGATAGGGAATGTTAATCGCTACAAAGAGTACTGGCTTATTCCGTTGCAAAAGGCTCGTGAGGCTCCGTGGCAACTTTTTTCGATCGCTCTCAGCCTCACGAGCCTTTCACAACGGAAACGCAGGATACAGTGCGTTCAGAATTTTTAGAACACTTTCAGAGATGTTTCCCGTGATTCCCCACACCCTCTGAATCTTTTTGGAACTTCTCAAAATTTTCGATTTTTCACGTTAAAACAGGTTAGAACACGTTCAGACACGTTTCGAACATCGCAAAACACTTTTCCTGCGAACCCCTACGCTCTCTGAATCATTTGGAAACTTTTCGAAATTTTCGATTTTTCACGTTAAAACGCGTTAGAACACGTTCAGACACGTTTCCGACATCGCAAAACACTTTTGTAGTGATACCCTACGCTTTCTGAATCATTTTGGAACTTTTCGAATTTTTCGATTTTTCACGTTAAAACGTGTTAGAACACGTTCTGACACGTTTCTGACATCGCAAAACACTTTTCCTGTGATCCCCGACACTCACCGGTGCGTTTGGAGAAGGTTCGAAAATTTCGATTTTTCATGTTAAAACTCGGCAAAACAGGTGAAAACGTGTTTCACGGTACTCAAAAACGGGTTAGGACGGTTTCTGGCACTTGCAAAAAATGCGGCAAAAGGTTTGCCCGCGGCGGGTGTCGAACCTGGGGGCCTCGGATTCAAAGTTTGGCTCGTAACCCACTTGGCTATGGATTTGGTTAATTATATTTTGTAAAATTTGAAAGGTATTCTGGTCGGTTATCATATGCAAAAGGATCTGAGAAGATTGATTGAGTTTGAAGCGATTTATAGCGAAAACACGAAAATTTTCGTCACGCGGTTAAAACTTGGCAAAACAGGTGAAAACGTGTTTCACGGTACTTAGAAACGTGCCAGGAGCACTTGCGGCACTTACGAAAAATGCGGCAAAAGGTTTGCCCGCGGCAGGGGTCGAACCTGCGTCGGTCGGATTGCTAGTTCAGCGCGTAACCCACTTGGCCATGGATTTGGCGATTTAAATTTTGTAAAATTTGAAAGCAATTCTGGTCTATTATCATATGCAAAAGGTTCTGAGAAGATAGCGCAATTTTGAAGCGAAATATAAGGAAAATGAGAAAAAAGTGTGACCGGACGGAAGGAAAAAAAAACGGACAGACAGACAGACAGACAGACGTTAGCATTTTCTAATATATAGTAATTTTAAACCTGAGCAGGCGTTATGTGAATATGATCAGACGAAATTACAATTTTAGGATTTGATCAGGGTGACACGAGAAGAATTCAACATTTTGTTTATGAGACGTTTCGGGAAAACTTCTCTCCTTCAGTCGGTTTACATGTGAAAATGGGTAAGCTTAGAAGGGTGACATCACCGTGGCATACAGTGATAGTGATTCATTTTCGAAACATGTCACCCGTCTAAACATACCGGAAACGTCTCATTGAATAAACTAAATATTCAATTCTTCTGGTCGCTACACTCGGAAATACACAAATTTCTCTATTGTTATCGAGTGAAATGCATCATAAATGCGTATGAAAGGTCGGCACGATTCATTCTGTCATGTACACACTCATTCTTATCTTTCTGGCATCATCACTATGCAACATGGACTCACCAATATTTTGTGTTGATGTGTTTCTCTCGCAATTTCTCTCTGTAGTGTCCCCAATCGATCGGTGACTGCAATGAGACGAGAAGAGACGTCGCCCACTCTGCAAGACAACCATCAAGGATACCGTACATTGTACAGACGAAAACGTAAAATAGTCATACATTAAAAAATTGTCAAAAATATCGTACAATGCGATATTACCATGATCAATTGATACTTAAAGCTTATCCAGATGGTGTTCATTAATATTACCTCCTCTGGCAGTCATTCAATTTCCTCACTGACGAAGAGATGTCGAAGGGTTCCCTGTGGTCACTGAGCACACGAAGAAACTGAAGGAAGAGAATAAGAAAAGATAGAAGATGGGACTCATTCGAATTACGATATCGATATTATATTCCGAGACAATATAGCGACATAACATATGTTTAAAAAAATTGGAACGGATCCGCAAATTAGCATGTAACATAGACAATAAAATATAAACTCGATTACAGTAATCTAACCTCCGAAAGTTCTTCGATCGATTTCGTCAGCTCCGACTGGCTGTTGCGTGTGAGTACCTGCAAATGAAATTGATTAAATCATATTACCGAAATTTAGGGGATTGGAGAGTAGGACTGATTGAAATAGTTTGACACACCCCTAGCTAGGGACAACCATCTCCAAGAGCAAATTGTCAACTCGGACATGAAAACTATGACAACATGTATGCAGAATGTGGTATGCAGAATGACTTTTCTGAAGAGAAAAAGTCATATAAACGTTAAGTTTTTTTAAATGTAAATTATGAATTTTGAAAATCCGACTCTTTCAAAAAGTGAAGCTACCTCATTAGATGCGTTCTAGTAACCGTTCTAGAAGAGGGCCGCAACTTTTCAAAGTTATAACTGATAGAGTAAGGTATCCCCTCATAACATATCCAAAAATTACGTGATTCTGCTTGTGCCCCCGAATTCTACAGTAGATCAAAGATTAAATGTTACGGTGAAATTTGATCTACTATTAAAAACCGGGAGCACAAACAGAATTGTCTAATTTTCGGATATGTAATGGAGGGATGGCTACTTTATCACTAAAAACTTTCAAAAGTAGCGGCCCTCTTCTATAACGGATTGTAGAGCGCTTTAAATGTGAAATTACCATTATTTGTTGTACGCACTTTTGAACTTCAACGCGCTATAGCGTGTGAGGGCACAAGCAGGTTTATCTCATTTTTAGCTATAAGTTAGTCGTGATGTTCCGATAGATGACTGCGAAAACAGAACACACGGTTCTCTCTCTTCCCGTGAGTTACAGGCTTTCCAATCGGATAAATACTGTTTCCAGGGGATGGATGGTGGTCCCTAACCCGTAGCTATATCTAATTGTAATACAAGTTAACGTGGCCGAATTATTATATGAAGGTATGAGTGTTTCACTCCCTATCGAGTCTCATAGTCGCTTAGCAAAAGTATTCTCGTGCTTTTTCAAGCTGGATCCCGATAAGAAATGGTAAGAGGGAATCAGACAGGGCTCCAGCTAGGAAAAAATGGCAGAGTAGTAGTTCCTTCACTTACCGTGTGTGCATCGAGTGTCGCAATGGCGGAGGAGAGTGACATCAAAGTGAGATCCGCCGCCTCGAGTACGGTATGAGACGCCATCTGACCGACGGGTTACTGTACTCACCATATTTCGCACCGATCGAGTAAATCATTGACAGATAAAATTTTGCGAAACGAACGCATTTCCCATCGCAGATAGAAGTAATTACGAGACTTTCAAAGGATTTTATCCATTAGAACGTAGTAAAATATGAGGAAAACAAGAGATCAACAGTATGTACAATATTATCTTCTTCATTCTTCCATGGGTTTCTCATTCAATTCCGTACTACTCGTCTGAGAGGAAGCAGTTCGATCCCTCCCTCCTCCACGCGATTTCTTATCCTCCGCCGCACTCTCCTCCATCTATAAAAAAATCAATAATCACTGATAATGAAATTTGAAAAAAAGTTAGTACGTTCCATGCAAATCAGTGGACGGGGTTAGTAAAGAGTTAATGGGCACAGACCAGTTCATCCACTGAAGGGCTCAGCATTGAACCGCGATTCAGTTGGAGAGATGACAATCTCTGCAAAATTTCATTGCGAAGTTGCATGCAATAATTCAAACAAAATGCAATAATAGTATTTAGTAATGTTATTAATACATGCATGCAGATACCGAAGAGAAGCATCAGAACTCACCATTACATCTCCTTCGTCCTTTTCCTTTTCTTTCTCTTTCTCCTCCTCTTTCTTCGCTTTTTCCTCATCTCCCATTTCCTCCTTTCTCTTCAACTCAGCTCTTCGCGCAATATCTCGCTCTTGTGCCTGAAATATTTTTTTAAAATTACAATAAATGGTTAATATGTGTTAAGACGACAATACTAGCGTCTAAAAAATGACACGATACCGAAATTAGATTGTAGCTGATTTCTAAAAAGAATCAGGAAAAAGTCAACTAACCCGCTCCAACACTTTGTCCAGCATCTCTTTGTGCTCCTTAGTGTGCGCCAGCTTGACATCGCCCGCTCGAATTAACTCTACGCCTCTGCAAATCAATCAATAATGGCTAGTTTAGTTTCCCGATATTCAATCGTCGCATGGCTCTACCGTACTTGGGGGCCTCCATTCGGGCAGCTTTGAAGAGATCGATTGCTCGCTCTCGTAGACCCGCCAATCGATGTTTGTCCAGTATCGAACGATGGTCATCGACGATCTTCAACATGGATTGAATGAGGGAAAGAATTAGGATAAATAGGATTCATCACCAACCGCTGTTTTGATAACTAATATCAAATTGTTCACATAACTGACCTGATACGCTTCTTCATCGGGGCGTTCGCATTCCCATCGAAGAGACTGGAAATATTAGAATACCAATCGATATCGACGCGTATATGATACATTCAAATTCAATTCGGAGTTACGAAAGGAGATTAAACCGTCATTCTCCTCTCTCATGAACGAATTACCTCGAGTGGGTACAATTTGTTGTCGATGAGAGCATGCACAAAGTGCTCGGCATCGAATTCATGCGCGTATTCAGCAGCGCGACTTGGAGCCAGCCTGAATCTATCGTTATTGATCTCCGAATTTTAAACTTTCATAAAAAATTGAAATATCGTTTTCGTACCTACTTGTTTGAATTTCTTAGCTCACTACCAAATACCCCTATGCGTATCTGCTATTATACATGAAATTGTGTAAATGAGATAAATTCAATTGATCTCAGTAAATTCTATCCGCTGTAGTCTGACCATGTAATCCACGCGAATGGTCGTTTGAACTGGTCATTGATCATCTCTCGAATCTGTGCAAAGTACGGCAGATCGTCGTCCACGTCGAATAGACACACAATGTCGCCCACGCTGTACACCGTACCCTCGAAAGCAATCGATAATCAATGCACTAGTAGATCTAAAAATGGATGCAAAGTGGCAAGTATTTTTAAAAAGTGATTCATAATAGACGTCGTTAATAGTAAGTAGAAAGTAATTAAAAGTGTACATCATGTTCAATCTCTTCTTCCTCAGTGATCCAGGGAGGGAACTGAGATCGTTCCTCGATTAGCTTCAGATACTCTTCACGACTCTCTGGATGCTCGGCTAGAAATCGAGCAAGGCGATGGCTGCGGAAATCCCTGTGAATAATAGTTTTAAAAAAACAATTAGTACTACTAATTGTTTTTTTAAAAAATAATTTAGTAGGAATAAAGCAGGCAGTGAAATACTTAGGCTGTTTCATTGAGTCATGACCATGTTCAGACATACGAGTGAGAACTAGGTAAGTATGGGAGTGAAAACTCACTCGTCCTGGTCAAAGTCGGTGATGATACTGGTGAGACGAGCCTCTGCTTTCGTCTTCCGTCGTTTCAATGCTCGTGTATTTACAGGAGAGAATGGAGAACTGCCGCGAGAACCAGGCGGCTATAAATCAATGGGTAAATGCAAATAGAATAAGGTAATCGAGAAACTCACCGAATCGAGTACCACAACTTCGTCCGGTACGTGGGATTTGCGAGGACGACCTTGCCCGCGCTTCCCAGCCTTGTTCTGCAACAAAACAATTTATTCACATAATAAAAGAAACCTGGATAAAAGAACTAACCGTTTTCGGAGTGTCGCCGTCTTGAGATGCCGAGGCTTCGCTGCCCTTGCTCTTGACGCGTCCCGGACGACCCATGAATGTTCCTGCATAAAGAACGTATTCGCATGAAGGAAATAAACACATAAAATCGTTTTCAAAGCAACGTAATTATTGAAAAATAAATTAATTTTTAAAATGGAGATTCAGTTTGCGATTAAATTAGTTTTAGTGTATCGTCTTACTGTATTCAGAAAGGTGCGACATTTACCACCTTGGCTCGCATCCAACTCTCTCCAATTTTCGCGTTTTATCGATTTATTTATTGTTCAATACATGTTAAAGTGTTGTTTTTAAGCACGCAGGATGGGGAAGCTGCTGTCGAAGATATTTGGAAAGAAGGAGTTACGAATCCTCATGCTGGGGCTGGATGCTGCCGGAAAGACTAGTGAGTCACTCAATTAGTTTGTTTATCTCCGAACCAGTTTTGAGCTAATCGATATTTCAGCGATTTTATACAAGCTCAAGCTCGATCAGTCGGTCACCACAATTCCCACCGTCGGATTCAATGTGGAAACCGTGACTTACAAGAACATAAAGTTCAATGTTTGGGTCAGTTTCCCCTCGTTTTTTTGTTTGTTTTTTTCGCACTTGAACTAATCATCACTATTTTCTCGAGTTCGATTTGTATTTATGTGTGCTTATTGAAGGATGTCGGAGGACAGGATAAGATCAGGCCTCTCTGGAGGCATTATTACACCGGCACTCAGGCGTTGATATTCGTGTTGGATTCCGCCGACAGAGAGAGGTATGCAGTTGAGAAGATTCACAGTGATAATTTACTGAGAGACAATCGATTTGTGATTCATTCTTTGCTGTTCCGCGAGATGCGCCGGCATTGGAATGTCAATTGATGGTGGCTTCTCTCAGAGTGGACGAGGCGAGACAGGAGCTGCATCGGATAATAAACGACCGAGAAATGCAAGAAGCCGTCATCCTCATCTTCGCCAATAAGCAGGATCTCGCTGACTGTACGTTTCTTCCCATGCTTCCTTCATTTTCTGAACTCTTACAATTTAAAGTTTGAAGGATTAGAGAGTTGTGTGCGAAAGCGATTAAATACTTTAGCAAAGGAACGAACATTTCAGCGATGAGTCCACAAGAAGTACAGGAATCACTGCAATTGAACAAGATCAGAGATCGCGCATGGTCAGTTTTTTTTGAATGGCTACTTTGTTTTTTTTCTTCAAATAAATGCTGTGGGGGTAGTGAAAATCGTTTTTATTGTACATTTTGATTTAAATAATTGAAATTTATATTAAAATTATGCGCTCTCATTCACGACAAATTCGTATATTAAATTTGGATGGTATTCAACAATATTTCCTCGAGTATAACGAGAGTTGTTTTGTCACCATGCTAATCTTTGATCTCTGAAGGTACGTTCAACCGGCCGTTGCCTCTTCTGGCCAAGGTCTTCACGAGGGACTCACTTGGCTCTCTGCCAACTGCAAGACGTGAGAGTGATCTACCGTCCACAACTTCATTTTTTCTCTCACTTGCCTACGTTTTCCCGATTGATGGAAAACGAAACTTTTGGTATGTACCTAATTCCACTCCTGAGTATTTCCCTCCATCTTCTGGACTCCTCTCTTCCCTTCTCCATTCCGGTGTTTGTTTGTGTGTGTCTGCATAGTGTACAGTGATTACTGTAGAGACAGAGTGCTACGATGCCAAATATATTGATGCACATTATATAGATTATCCTCTCCCTCTCCATTCATCCCAACTCTTTCCCCTTTCTCTAGACATTCTACTCGCTGGATCGATTACGGTAGACCTGTAGTATCGATTCATCGACTAGCGCTTTTCCATGCCAAAGGCTCTCACTTTTTGTAATATACAAAATAGAATATCTTTTTTTCATTTCCTAATTATTAATATTTGCACTCTTTTGTGATATGCGTATCTGATTCTATCGATTTATCTGACACCCTCTATAGTCATTCAATCGATTGTTTCATAGCGTCATCTCGTTTTGTCTCATTCGATCGTTTTATTCATTCGCCACATAGTACTAATTTTTATTGATTTTATCACCTCTAGGGAGTGTCCATTTTTTTCTTTTTCTTCGGATTTCTCACAGTTAGGAGAGCATTGTATCCCTCACTTTTTTCCATGGTATTTTCCGGTCAAGGGATAAACGAATTTCTCCTCTTCTCAAATGGAATCGTCTGAGAAGTCTAACGTGTGAATAATTCTAACTGTGTGATACTTGTGGTGTGCGTAGTATACTGTAATTGGTGACGGAAATCGATTACAGTGTGAACACCAACGAAAAGAAGCAGCAATGTCTGAAGGTACGATATTTTTGGCTAGTTTGATTACGGTTAATCGGATATGGTGAGTAGTTCATTCAGCTCGGTACTCTGTGATGTTCGCTCGAGCGAATACTCGAAAACACAAGAAGTGGGAGGGCGACGGATTCCTTACCATTCACGCTAATGGAGAGGCAGAATTGACGGAGGAGAATGGAAGGGAGATATCCAGGTATACTGTAATACTGATTATACCTGGGGTACTGTAATCATCAGGAGCACATTCACTGCGAAGAAACGAGCGGAGTTGAGTCATGGATATATTATGATGATTGGAGGATATGAAGTGGAGATACAAGAGGAAGTCGACGCTCTCCCGTGTACGGTAGACAGTGTACAGAATCGATAGACACTAATGGATTACGTTAATTGGAGAAACGATACTGTAGCAGCGATAATTATTTCAGTGCCGGCTGCTGCTCCCACGGCGAACATTCCATCGCCTACAGTAATTGCAGCTCCTACCGTATCCACGACATCGGGATATCGACTGGGGTAAACCGGCTAAACTTTCGTTGCTACGCACGCGTAGAGGTGATCGATACCGCCTTGCGAGTAAGATCTAACAGAGGAGAAGAGTAGAGTGCAAGTAGAATTTGTCATGAATTATGAATTTAAAAAGTACATTTTTGTTCAGATCATCCAATTCATCTCTCGCATTCAAGCGTAAAATGGAGCCGGTCGTTTCTACTCCCTCTAGTCCCGCTCCCAAACGGCGATTTGAAGAGCAGCAGCTTCCATCTGCAGCACCTGCAGCAAGTCCGGCAGCCAAGCCCCGCCCTTTCTCAGCATCTAGTCTGCTCAAATCAGTCTCGGGTGAGTGAGAAAATACGGTAACCGGAGTACGGTATCGGAATTTTAGGTGGCCCGGCAAAAGCATTCTGCAGTCCTCTCGTGGGTATGAGACAAGAGCAGACACCAGCATACGTCATCAATGAACAGGAGGTGAGGGGAAAGGGAAGTCAACGGATACTGTACCTTTCATTATAAGTTTCATAATGCGGTTAATCATCGTACAGCGAATACGTAGCGATTAAACCAATAAAGAACAGTAGTTGGGCGATGCCAATCGTTCTAATCAATAAATCCAACCAGGTGCAAGAGTACGGTGCTGCTCCGATCACTCTGGAAGGATGGCTGGCTGACCATCTGAGAAACCACCAGAAGGAGGGAGTCGCATTTCTTGTTGACAAGCTGAAGGTGAACTACCGTATCTTCTCCAGCGTACTTTGGAATACACGATAAATTACTGCAATTATATTACATCTTTAGTCCCGAGGAGGAGGGGCCATTCTCGCAGACGATATGGGACTGGGCAAGAGTATTCAGACGATTGCCACTTGTTGGGCGCTACTCAAGAGAAAGGTAGATCACGAAGTTGACCCATCGAGAACCACGGAGAGTACGGTATTTATTACAGACTGCTCGAGTGGAGGACGTAGTGAAGAAGTGTCTGGTGGTCGTTCCCTCTTCTCTTCTCCACAATTGGAGGGCCGAATTCGCCAAGTGGTTCAGAGCAACTAGAACTCCTGTAGGTTGAAATAATGATACGATCACGATTAATGGAAAGAGAAATATGTGCTGCAGCAAATTGTAAATGAAATAAGAAATTGACAATTCCAAAAATAATACAATAATATTGATTGGTGAATGCCCTCAGGCAATGCTGGTGCGAAAGGTGTCCGACATCTCATCCTATTCATCGGCCCATAAGATCACTCCCTTCCTCGTCGTTAGCTACGATATGGCACTCAGGTAAAGGATTGCGTCAACATTAGGCAATTGTAAGAAATGTGTTGTTTTTAGAAATCGCGAATCATATTATCATTGAATTGTATTTTAAAAATAAATGCGTTATGCAGACGAACTTCCCATGTCTGGAGAGTCGTATGCTTTGTGTTCGACCATTCACACTCTGCTTTCAGATACGCCCCAGCCCTTTCATCCTGCCAATTTGATCTACTCGTGTGTGACGAAGGCCATCGATTGAAGAATTCATCGGGCAAACTGAGAGAAGCGGTGAGACATACTGTAGCAATCGATGCTCATCGATTACAGTATGTTGTATCTGTCCTGTTACGGTACATGAATATCATTATTGTAGTTGTGTTCTCTCTCGATTCCTCGTCGTCTCCTTCTCACAGGGACTCCAGTGCAGAATGATCTCGACGAATTCCACTCCCTACTTGACTTTGTCCGACCAACATGTTTTGGTGGGTTACGGTACCCCTGTCTCCGGATACCGTACATTAACGATGCCGGTTCGGTATTGGGCATACCCTCTGATAGTCTTTTTCTCTGACTCTCTTCGCCTTATCAGCCTTAATACCGATCTCTCACCCAAAAGGAGATAGTTCGACTACCGAACTTGCATCCCTACCGTACACCTATATGTGAGTACCGTCATCACGCTACAAGCGCGTTCTCAGGCTCACCCGCCGAGTTTCGTGCGTTGTGTCGAGATGGCGGTGAGGGAGAAGGTGAAGAGGGCGGCGGGGAATGTGAAACTTCGTCCGACGTCGCTCAACTGCACGCATCCATCGCTGCAGTGATGCTGAGAAGAACGTCAGAGGTCAATGTGAGCCATCTGCCAGACAAACGTGAGTGGGAAAGAATTGTTGTGCACTCACAACATGGGTCAAATAGGTCTTCGCGTGCGAAGATAGGCACTTCTGCACTTTGCATGTAAAGGATTAACGTAACGAGAGAGTGCAGGACAGACTCATGAAGGCCTCTGTTTACATCCCCCGACCTATGCTAATTGCGAACTTGCGAAACCCCCATTACTATATATTAGAAAATGCTAACGTCTGTCTGTCTGTCTGTCTGTCTGTCTGTTCGTTTTTTTTGTCCAGATGTCCGTCCAGATTTTTTTCTCATTTTCCTTATATTTCGCATCAAAATAACGCAATCTTCTCAGAACCTTTTGCATCTGATAACTTGTCAGAAAACTTTTCAAAATTTAAAAAGAAAAATGCGTTAAATTCATGGCCAAGTCGGTAGCGCGCCAGACTGTAAATCCGAGACCCCCAGGTTCGACCCCCGCCGCGGGCAAACCTTTTGCCGCATTTTTCGCAAGTACCAGAAACTGTTCTAACACGTTTTTGAGTACCGTGAAACACGTTTTCACCTGTTTTGCCGAGTTTTAACGTGAAAAATCGAAAATTTTGAAAAGTTTCAAAATGATTCAGAAAGCGTAGGGGATCGCAGGAAAAGTGTTTTGCGATGTCCGAAACGTGTCTGAACGTGTTCTGACACGTTCTAACGTGAAAAATCCAAAATTTTGAAAAGTTTCAAAATGATTCAGAAAGCGTAGGGGATCACTACAAAAGTGCTTTGCGATGTCGGAAACGTGTCCGAACGTGTTCTAACGCGTTTTAACGTGGAAAATCGTAAATTTCAAAAAGTTCCAAAATGAATCAGAGAGCGTAGGGGATCACAGGAAAAGTGATTTACAATGTCGGAAACGTGTCTGAACATGTTCGAGTTTAACTTGAAAAAATCTAAATGTTCGAATGTTTGCCAAACAAATCGGGGCGTCTCGGGGGTCACAGGGAATAATATTTTGCAATAAAAAAGAAGGCTCCAGGTTCGGTCCTCTGGGCCGAACCTGGGGCCAGTTACCGAGCTCCCCCTGGACCGAACTTGGGGCCAGTTACCGAGCTCCCCCTGGACCGAACCTGGAGCCGACCACCGAGTCCCCCTGTACTGAACATTGAGCCGGCCACCGAGTCCCCCTCAACCGAAACTGGAGCCACCTACCGAGATCCTCCTGGACCGAACCCGCCAGAACTATGCATAGAGCGTAGTGTGCGCATATATGCGCGCATCTATAGAGCGTAGTGCATTTAACCTCAATACAACCCCGCTAGTTTGACCTATGACTCACAATGCATAGTTACCGCATACCCCAGAATACAGTATTCCCATACATTTGCATTGACCGGAATTTCCAGTCCACGATTTTACTAACCAGAACACCATAGGTCAAATGGATTTCTCGCAGGTATTTCGTGCAGAAATGCCTAAAATCGTGTGCTGAAATGCAGGTTGCGAAATTTTCTACAAATTTCTCAAAAAAACGGTCAGAAATGCATGGAACATACAAAATTTTCGCTTGCCGACATGGTCTGGACGCCATGCAGAAGTGCCTATCCTCGCTAGCGAGAACCTATTTGACCTATGCAGAACACCATGCGAAACCGATTTAAAAATGTGTAAGAGATCCAGATTACTACGAATAATACTCTATCTGACCAGTTTCCAGAAGAAGAAGAAAACTGTTCAGAAATACCGATATTTCTGGCCGGACGAAAATGTATGAGTATTCTGATCAATATTGCAGACGAGTATGTGCTGTTCTGTGCAGCCTCACCGATGCAGATCAAGATTTTCGAGGTTAGTTGACTTAATTATTATCGACTAATTCTCGACAATTACTCCTTTTTAGGCCATTGCTGACCACGTCACGGGAGAGCCACTCGTGTTAATCGATCTCATGAGAAAGGTACGGTAGGCTTGCGATGTACTGTAGTGAGAACTGATACGCAGCTGGAAAACAAATGATTCTTATCAGGCGTCCAACCATCCAGCCATTCTATTCAAGCATCTACAGAAGGGAAATGACGATGGAGAGGTGCGGTGGTGATTTAACTATTTAAAAACTAGCGGGGTTGTATTGAGGTTAAATGCACTACGCTTTATGCGTACACTACGCTCTATGCATAGTTCTGGCTGAGGGTTCGGTCCAGGGGGAGATCGATAGTTGGCTCCAGGTACGGTCCAGGGGGTGCCCTGTAGCCGGCTCCAGGTTCGGTCCAGGGGGAGCTCGGAAGACGGCTCCGGGCTACATTAAAGCTCGCAGTATGATAGGGAATGTTAATCGCTACAAAGAGTACTGGCTTATTCCGTTGAAAAAGGCTCGTGAGGCTGAGAGCGATCGAAAAAAGTTGCCACTACGCCACTTCGTGGCTCCGTGGCAACTTTTTTCGATCGCTCTCAGCCTCACGAGCCTTTCACAACGGAAACGCAGGATACAGTGCGTTCAGAATTTTTAGAACACTTTCAGAGATGTTTCCCGTGATTCCCCACACCCTCTGAATCTTTTTGGAATTTCTCAAAATTTTCGATTTTTCACGTTAAAACAGGTTAGAACACGTTCAGACACGTTTCGAACATCGCAAAACACTTTTCCTGCGAACCCCTACGCTCTCTGAATCATTTGGAAACTTTTCGAAATTTTCGATTTTTCACGTTAAAACGCGTTAGAAAACACGTTCAGACACGTTTCCGACATCGCAAAACACTTTTGTAGTGATCCCCCTACGCTTTCTGAATCATTTTGGAACTTTTCGAAATTTTCGATTTTTCACGTTAAAACGCGTTAGAACACGTTCAGACACGTTTCCGACATCGCAAAACACTTTTGTAGTGATACCCTACGCTTTCTGAATCATTTTGGAACTTTTCGAATTTTTCGATTTTTCACGTTAAAACGTGTTAGAACACGTTCTGACACGTTTCTGACATCGCAAAACACTTTTCCTGTGATCCCCGACACTCACCGGTGCGTTTGGAGAAGGTTCGAACATTTCGATTTTTCATGTTAAAACTCGGCAAAACAGGTGAAAACGTGTTTCACGGTACTCAAAAACGGGTTAGGACGGTTTCTGGCACTTGCAAAAAATGCGGCAAAAGGTTTGCCCGCGGCGGGTGTCGAACCTGGGGGCCTCGGATTCAAAGTTTGGCTCGTAACCCACTTGGCTATGGATTTGGTTAATTATATTTTGTAAAATTTGAAAGGTATTCTGGTCGGTTATCATATGCAAAAGGATCTGAGAAGATTGATTGAGTTTGAAGCGATTTATAGCGAAAACACGAAAATTTCCGTCACGCGGTTAAAACTTGGCAAAACAGGTGAAAACGTGTTTCACGGTACTTAGAAACGTGCCAGGAGCACTTGCGGCACTTACGAAAAATGCGGCAAAAGGTTTGCCCGCGGCGGGGGTCGAACCTGCGTCGGTCGGATTGCTAGTTCAGCGCGTAACCCACTTGGCCATGGATTTGGCGATTTAAATTTTGTAAAATTTGAAAGCAATTCTGGTCTATTATCATATGCAAAAGGTTCTGAGAAGATAGCGCAATTTTGAAGCGAAATATAAGGAAAATGAGAAAAAAGTGTGACCGGACGGAAGGAAAAAAAACGGACAGACAGACAGACAGACGTTAGCATTTTCTAATATATAGTAATAACATTTAAACACACTTACAACATACATTTTATAACACACACAATGTGTGTGAACAATTTTTTGAAGAAGGCAGTGTTGACCATCGAATCCTATCTATAAATACGCGGAAGGATGAGTTTAGTAAGAATAAATTCAAATCTGGCCAGTTGTATGGGACTACTTGCACTATAGATCTGGCTAGTTTATATATTTCGCAATATGCCGCATTGTGCGTGGGACGAAAATGCATGACTTACAATTTCTTGTCATTATTCATGTGGCCTTCTATCTTTTTCAATATTCATTCAATTATTCAAGGAATTATAAGGTATTCAAGGACTATTACAATGAATTGTATCGAGGAGACAATGGCAGAAGTTACAGAGTGAAAGAGTCCGAGGATGAATTCATCCCCATTGGTAGAGACGAAATTGAGAGCGTGCTAAGAGGTTTCACGTCTGGGAAATCTCCGGGGGAAGATAAAATATCTGGGGAAACGCTCAAAATGGGTTCTGATATCCTATCACCATACCTAGCGTCTACCTTCAATAAAATCCTCATTGAAGGCTCTATCCCAGCTGGTTTCGGCGATAGTCGAACAATCTTACTCCACAAGAGCGGGGACAACACCAACCCCAAAAATTATCGCCCAATTTCATTACTCCCGGTCATTCAAAAGACCCTCACCGCCGTCATCAACAATAGAATCGGTCGCTCTTTAGATAATCAAAGATCAAGGGAGCAGCAGGGATTCCGGGCGGGGCACTCTCGTAGATGGTATCTTCACTCTAAATACTCTCATATCAAACTGCAGGGAATACAGGCGCCCTCTCTACCTCCTTTTCCTAGAAGTTAGCAAGGCTTTTGACTCTGTACTGTGTAACTCCGTTCTTTCTGCTCTCGAACGCGACGGTGTTCACTCAACGTACACCAAGTTTCTGCAGTCACTCACAGTACAGAGCAAAAGTTCAATCATCGTCAATGGGAAAGCAGTAGAGGTTTCTATCGGAAGAGGGGTGCGTCAGGGGGATGGTCTGAGTCCGCGTCTATTTGTCTCGGTGATGGATACTGTATTCAACAGGGTCCAATGGCGTAGAAAAGGAATATGCATAGACGGCGAATATCTCTCACATATTCTCTACGCAGATGATTGCGTACTTATTTCCCACGACTCACGCCAAATCCAAAATATGGTAACGGAACTAGAAAGGGAACTACTTGCGGTGGGCTTGCAACTTAATGGCTCAAAAACTGTCGCTTTGACGACTAATCCAATTGGCATTTCGGTCGTGGTAGGAGGTCTAGTAGTTAAGACGGTGGATAAGGTGGTGTATCTTGGGCAAGAAGTTACTCTTGGTCCGGATAGGTTTAGAGGAGAAATGCATAGGCGGGTCAGAAGCGCGAATTGGGCATTTTCTAAATACTCGGAATTCTTCCGAAAGCGAGGATGTCCCATGCCGCTCAAAAAGCGCTTATTCGACGGTGTAGTTCTCCCCGCACTCTTGTACGGAGCTGAAGCCTGGTACCTTTGTAAACGCGAAAAACAAACACTCTCTGTCGCCCAGCGCAAACTTGAACGCAAAATGATAGGAATCACCGTATTCGATCATGTTACCAATGACCGGATCCGTGGCATCACAAAACTGAAGGATGTTGTTAGAGAGGCGGAAAAGCGGAAATGGATATGGGTAGGGAGAATCTCGAAATTGTCCCACGATCGGTGGAATCGGAAGATGGTCGATTGGACACCAAGAGGGAAGCGAAAGAGAGGAAGACCCGCTAAGAGATGGAGAGACGACTTCGTCAACGCTGCCGGTCCTCAGTTCATGCAACTCGCAAGACACGATCACAGGCAATGGAGAACTATCATGGCAACCCAGCTGAATTAACACCCTCACCCAGCTGATAAAGTTGATTAAATGTAAAATGTAAATGTTATATATTTCGCAATATGCCGCATTGTGCGTGGGACGAAAATGCATGACTTACAATTTCTTGTCATTATTCATGTGGCCGTCTATCTTTTTCCTACATCGGTTGGCCATATTTGGCGCATGAAAAATGAGTGAAATGTATCTATACGATTCATATTTGTTTCAGAATCGCCGAGTGAGCTACGGATCGATACTCTCAGTGTTTCCACGCGATTTCGGCACGAGATCAGTGGGATTGGCCGATTCGGGTGAGATACTGTAACTATCGATCACATCTGACTGTACTCTATTTTAGGTAAGCTCTCAGTACTTGTCGAGATGCTCAGTTCATTCCGAATGATGGGTGAGTGTACGGTAATTGTTAGTCAGTACACGAAGACACTCGACATGATCGGACTTCTTTGCAATTCTCTCGGACTCCGATTGTACAGGTACGGTATGCTACAGCAGATCAATAATTATGAACATCAATATCCGAAGGTGTGAATTGAAGACTATAAGCTAATTCAATAACTCAAAATTTGCAGACTCGATGGTAGCACACCAGTGGCAGATCGACAGAAACTGGTGAATGACTTCAACCAAGCCAGAGACCCCACCAACGTCTTCCTACTGTCGTCCAAAGCGGGTACGGTAGCACGGAGTACTGTAGGTGAACGAGGGTATCGCCGTGATTTCAGGTGGAGTGGGACTGAATCTAATCGGCGCTTCTCGTTTGGTTCTCTTCGATCTCGATTGGAATCCTGCCTGTGATCTGCAGGTTCGGCCAATTATTGCATAGTAATTATGAAATGAGTAATCCAATGACGTCATAAAGAGTCAACATCTACGTTCAGGCTATGGCGCGTATCTGGCGCGATGGACAGCCTCGTGCATGCCACATTTACCGTCTCGTGACTACTGTAAGTAGTCGTCGGATTACGGTATTCTGAATTGATCGACCCATCATTGCTTAGGGCACGATCGACGAAAAGATCCTGCAGCGACAGATCAAGAAGACGGGTCTCGCAGCGATTGTCAATGTCGTCGACTCCCTGAATACGCAGACAGGTACTGTAGGCATAAAGTGGGTATCAATTGAGGAACGAATTTGCAGAGAAACTGTCGTTCCGCGACGAGGATCTGGCGGACATCTTCACTTATAAGGTGAGATACATGACTATTACCTATTGTTGACGCCACAATTTCAGAACACGTGTTCGAACACGCATGATCTACTAGAGTGTGGGTGTGAGGGTGATGGACTCTTGCCATTAGAGAGAGAAGAGGAAGAAGAGGCAGAGAGATCCAATCAAGGTATGACATAGGGATGATGTAATCGGTATTTTTAATTTATTAGAATATAATTATTTATTTCCCCAGACGATATCGACGAGGACGACATTGCTGCTTCTGTGGTGCAATCTGCCGGCACTGACCTACCAGTTGTCCATCGATTGGACGAGGGTACCGTACCCGCCGATGAGACTACGGTAGTAGACGAGGAAGACGCTGCGGAGCTGCCTACGGAGGTACTGTAGACACCTTCGATTGCGAGGATAGGTAGACGGATTGCAGCCAGCGTCGATGGCTGAACTCTTCCGATGGAGACACTACGCACCCACGAATGACCTACCCTGGCAGCATCTCAAGGCACTCGCTGGATTAGGTGAGTGTTACGGTAGGTCACATAGACTACGGTAAGAGACTTCTATAGGTCACTCTACACAAAGTTAGAATTATCAGGAAAACGGCCACGTAGTCGATCGACTGGGATTCCTTTAATTTAGAGTTGCCCCGCCAATTGATTTCGCCTCTTTGAAAATCTCTTTTCAGGGAATATGGAACTGCAGGATCTAACGTTCGTCCTTCACTACTCCAATGTCTTCTAAGCGGAAGATTACGGTAGTCCCCCTCCATTTCTCATGTGTTGTGATGATCTCGTGCTTTTGCAGTCCTGTGAAGTTTTAAAATAGTAGATGATAAATTGTGTAAAGTGGTATCTTTTGGAAGACCTACATCTGAGAATTCCCACGAGGGATAAAGACTGCATAATGTTTGAATACGCGGGATGGACGACCGCGACGCGTCCGACGCCTCGTTTTTTGTCCATCTTCAACGTCTTCTCTTCTCTTTTCTCCCTCTTTCTCTCTTCTCTCTCATTCGAGACTCGCTTCCACTATGACTCAAGAACAGAGGGAATTGCGTGTGCTCACACTTGGATTGGATAAAGCCGGCAAGACGAGTAAGTCCCTGTTTCATTGACAGGATACGATACTTACAGTAACCCGTCTTTTCAGTACAGTATCAGGTAAGGGAATAATTATAGCTGTTTCAGCTATTCTGCGTACATTGAAGGGAGATTTGTCCTCCCCTTCATTCCCCACACTCGGATTCAATACTGAGCTAATCATTCACAATGATGCGAAATTCACCTTGTGGGTAAGATCTTCACTCCATAATTGCTGATGTCTCCGGAGCATAAATCTCATGCGAAATAACGATCAAAGGATGAATAAAAACGAATCCATACTCTCTCTTCTCCTTAATGTCTAAATGAAATGTGCTCAGGATGTGGGAGGTCAGCGATTAATGAGACCAATGTGGCACTTGTATGGAAAGGGATCGCATGCATTCATTTTCGTCGTTGATTCGACTGACCGAGAGAGGTCAGATAATACTTTTCTATTCCAATTATACATTTGTGGACAGAAAGAGTTTCAGAATAGACGAAGCGAAAGAAGAATTACATCGAATAATCAATAATCGGGAGCTGAGGGAAGCGGCAATTCTCATATTGGCCAATAAACAAGATTTGCCTGACGGTCAGTAGTAGAGCACAATAATCGACGCTCCTATGACACTTTTATGGAACCTCATTAATGAAAATCGGACGTAATTTGCAGCAATGAGCTCTCAAGAAGTGCAAGAAGCCATGCAATTGGAAGGATTCACAGATCGCCTCTGGTGAGATTTATCACATTCTTATTGAAATCACCTATCAGTTATGACTTATAAGTGTAATTTTAAATATTTTTTTATTACAAAAATGATAACATTGACCCTCAGGCACGTTCAACCATCCATAAATTCTTCTGGCGAGGGACTAAACGAAGGACTCACGTGGATTTCAACAAACTGCAAGAAATAAAAATTCGCACGTTTCTTATATTGCGTAAAAAATTATACATATTTTGACCACTTTCGAATTGCTATTTCATGATTCTGCAACCGGTGGAATAATGTCCATCTCAAATTTTTGTTAGGAACATTTATGCATAAAGAAAGTCATTCATATCATTTTCATATTTTATGGCAATAACAAGAAAATCGATGATACTATCAACAAATCTTGATCTACAACAAAGGTGATCTACCGCACTACTCGACTTTAATCTACAATACCTCTTTTCTTCATGTACCTCTTCTGTTCCATCAACAATCTTCCCACATCAGTCAATAGAAGATCGTCGAAGTGAGATCCGATCAATTGCACTCCTATCGGAAGTTTCTTGTCTGATGTGCATCCAAAGGGAAGAGAGATTGCGGGGTTGCCTGAAGTTTTTTAAAAATATAAATACCATTCGTTGATATTCAAAAAGGTGGGCATACACTTTGTCACTTCAGAAGTGAAGTCAAAGACTTTGCAATTTTTGTATAAGGAACCTGAGAAGAGGACCTCAAAAAAACCGTGATTTACGTTATCTACCGCACGTATTCATCATCAATGAATCGATATAAATTAGTCTTGTCGCGAATCTTAAACTAGACATACCGTATTCCTGGATCAATAAAAGATCACCTGCTAGATTAACTGGTTGTGTGTAGAAGTCATCAGCGTCTTCCCTCTGGAATCCTCCCTTTGACAGATCAGAATAGAGGGGAGGGGCACCACAAGCGACTGGAGTCAGAAGAATGTCCGTCTGAATAAGGGAATGAAGGTTACGGTACGTCAAACAAACATGTAATGACTCCAATATTTTAGAAAACGATGGAAGTGAACTAATAATGATGACACACCTTCTCAAGAGCCTTCCTCATTCCATCTGAAATCAATCTTCTCACTTTCAACGCTTGTTCATAGTATTTCTCCCGATTCCTGCAGATTTTTAATTGTGAAGATATTATGAAGAAAATGTAATTATAATAGAAAAATGCGATCTCACTCTTTCATGAGATAATAGTTTCCAGCGAAAATGCGACGACGGACTACCTGCAATCAATTTTAGATTCAGTTTTAATAATAAAAGTGAGCGCTACCGTAACATTCATAGAACGAGCTACAATCCATAATAATTACAGTAATGCTAACTTCGTTGAGTGAGTCGCTCCTCGATGCAGCCAATAGACCGTATGTTGAAGACGTCGATTCCTCATCTGATTTGGATCGATATCCGAAGGAGATACCGTCGAATCTACAGTATTTCAAAGTACGAAAAATTAAATAACCGTGACAACTTATAATTGCTATACCGTTTCCCATCCGACCTCAGATAGCAATACAAATTCGAGAAGAGTCATCAAATATTTGTATCGTAATCAAAAATGAAGGCAGTATCATATCTCGCCTATCATATAAATACATATCATTTTGGATACTGTGGGATTCAGTGTTCATCAATGTACATTGATGTACTCTTCATTTCACACACTCTCTCGACCGGTCGGTGGACGAGAGAGTGGGCAAAATGAAGAGTACATCGATGTGACACTGAAGGGGGCATAACAGACGATTGGTTGCTCTTACCTAGCCATATTGGATGCCACATCGACTGCCGCCAGTACGTGATAGCAAATGAGGGAGTAGTTGATATACGGTAGTGAGACAGTTTCCAACACAGCTCCTGCATCAATCACATCGTCTACCGTACTCTCACATCACTGACTAGCATACATGGACTAGGGCGTACCAAGCAACAGAACCCTCCCGCTTTTATCTGCCAACCCACGCGATTTCGGTTAAAACCTTCTCGAGTTTGGATCGAGTAAATTTCAGACACTACCGTTATTTTTTGCTCAAATTCACCCGTTTTCACTGACCTTCCCGTTTTTGACCCTACAGCAGCAATGTTTGCTCATCTACGACTTACCTGCTTGCTGTAGTGCTGCAGCTGCTGCATTCCACACTGCCCATGCGTCTTGCGACAGCGAATCGTTGTGCATTTCCTGTAGCATTTAATTTCAATTTTTACTGGCTAGATAAAAGTAAAATTACGTTCATGTATGAACCACGATAATTTGAATAATTTTTAAAAGTGGATGAACCACCTTGGGAATTCCGATTCGGAGTCCCTTCAATGACTCAATTCTTCGTCTATTCTTTGGAAGATCGAGAGAAGTCGCATCCAGATCGTCCACACCAACCATCATTTCTACAACACGGCATTTCAGCTCCACGTAAAACCAAGACCACGCCATCAATCAAAATCACTCAATACCGCTTGAATACCGTGAATTATCTCAGGGAATCCCGCGAATTTCAAACAACTGTGTAGCAGCCCAGCATACCTGTAGTGCTAAGAATTGCTAGCCGCGAATTTCAAACAGCATTAAATTCAAAAATATATTCTTCCCGCGCTGTCCTATTTTTCAGTGGTGTAACACGCAGTAAATTACCAAATTGGGTCTTGAAATGCCGTGACAACGGGAAATTAGGCAGTAATCAACATTGAGTGTCAACTCTCGAGACTCTCAAGAGACAGGGTGTGCATGTGAGATACTTGCGAATGGAAGACCGACGCCACACATTTTCGTCTGACCGAAAATAACATTATTTCTGACAAATCAACTTCTTAGAAAAATCAACAAAACTGGTGAGATCTAAAACCGAAACTGGACGGACACTGATCAGATAGGAGTGATTCTTACTAATCCGAACTTCCTGCACGTGTTGGATAAAAAAGTCTACGAGAATTTCGGGCAAAAAAATGTATGAGTAAAAGACTCACCCAGGTACCGAGCACATTCTTTTGGTGTTCGAGCGAAGATCGATGGAGCGTCCATTGAATTTACGAGTGGGACGAGACCGAATCTGGATACTAAACATCGGAACGAGTACTGTAGCAGCTCACTTACCTCGAACAGATACCGTACGTGGGTTTGAATCCGACCAATCCATTGAATGCAGCTGGATTCCTCGTGGATCCACCAGTATCAGACCCGAGACCCCTACGAATTATTTCGTAATCACTACGTAATCTACTACTCTCACATCTCAGCAAAACCCATCTGCACCGCAACAGCGGGTCCACCAGAAGAACCGCCTGGGATTAGCCAGTCCTCTTCGATCTTCGATTCCTGAACGGAAGGAGTAAAGTACGGTAGTCGGAATATAACTCACATCCGACAATCCACTCTTGACAGGACCGAAGTAACCAAGTGCAGAGCTCGTCCCCATACAGAACTCGTCTAAATTCGCCTTGCCAATCACGCAGGCTCCTAAACGGAAGAAAGGTACCGTATTAATAAGGTATCGATTACCATTATCGATTAGCTTGCGGACTACGGTAGCCGTGTAGGGCGGAGTGAAGGATTCGAGCATACGCGACGCACAAGTCATTGGAACGGAGTCGACTCTGAACAAGAACTTGCAAGGAGAGTTAAGGAAGTAGAACTCACGCGAAGCAGTCTTTGACGACGACAGGGAAAGGCTGCAAGCCCTTCTCGAGAGCTGCTCGAGCTTGAGAACGCGCTAGTTCGAATGTCTCGGTGATGAGTGCATTGTGAGGACGAGATCGGATGGCGAAAGCGATGGCCTGTTCGATCTTGTGCATCCTACCTGGATAAGATATATAATAAGTCATTAATTAAAGGAATACAAATAAAAACAAAAATAACGACATTCAGTCTTCAATAAAATGCGATGAGTATCGTAGTGAAATCACAGAAAATCACACTTGTCCAGTTTTTAAGCAGTCTGGCAAAAAGCCAGATTTTTGAATAATACCCTGAATACAGTAATCGATCAAGATCTGTTTCGTGTCTGACTCTCTTCTTTCTCACGTTCTCTCGCCATTTTCTGCTTGTTTGCTCTCTCTTCCTCTCGTATCCCCCACGTATGCAACCAACCTCGTCCCGTAGTTGGATTGTCTCTCGTGTTTTTGCTTTTGAATTATTTTAGTAGGTTATTCTCGCGAGTGGAGTCGATGCTCCACATCCGTTTCCTATTTGGGCATCTCCATTAATCACGATATTCGTCTTGAAAATAACGTTTCTTTGCATATTTCTCAACAGTGTTTTTGTTTGTTGTCGTGACGATTTATCGCCACTCCAAGACTATTGATTACAGGTATTCTGTGGGCTACTTCGGTAGTTTCTCAAACTTCGATCACACAGAAACCATCGATAAAGGTTGATGTGTTTGGCTCTCCCCCTCCTTCAACAATAGTTTACTGCAGATGGTCCGTCTGTGGTTGCCACTTCTGCTGCTATGTGGCACAGCTCTTGCTGATGAGCACGATCACATGTATGAAGTTAATGAAGAAGTAGTTCTCTGGATGAATACGGTTAGTGATTATCTTATTCCTTTCAACTATTTTCCATGGAATTATTCCCTTGCGAGCTTTCTCAAACCACGTGCAATAAACATTCTTCAGGTCGGGCCGTACAGCAATCAACAAGAGCGATACACCTACTTCTCGCTTCCATTCTGCCGTGGAAAGAAGGAGTCAATCGGGCATTACCATGAGACGATGGGAGAAGAGTTGCTCGGTGTTGAACTGGACTTCTCAGGACTTGACATCAAGTTCCGAAGTATGTTTCTGAAATTAGCAAATTACTCTCTTCTTAATTATTTCCGTATCAATTTCTGGAAGTATATTATATATTCAACGTATTTTCATCATAAATAGCTAGATATAATTCGTAACTTTGCAGCGAACGTCCCTCACACGGTGTACTGCAAGGTTACTCTGACTGAGGCGGACGTGAATACTTTCACTTACGCGATCATGAATCAGTACTCTTACCAGATGTATCTCGATGACATGCCCATCTGGGGAATGGTTGGAGAGGTGAGTAGTGCAATATTCGTGTTTGTACTTCCTTTTTTTTCCTTCAAGGTGTTACGACATGAAATTGCTTTTACACAATCACGCAATGCCGAATAATCCCTACACCTCCCTGCTATTGTGTTTCTTTATGCGCGAACAATATTTGACATTTCTTCAATACTCATGATTAGTGTAAGTTTAGGTTGAGATCGACTAGGGACAATTGCAATAAGAATTATTTCTATTCACAAAATCCCTAACAAACTAGTCAAGTCTGCGCCAATATTTATTTTATGTTACAGGCAGACCACAAGACGACTCCCCCCTCGTTCAAGCTATACACACACAAAAAGCTTGATATCGGATACAATGGAAAGCAGGTAAGATTGTTTTGGAAAATGAACTTTAAATGTATTTTTTTGAAAAATATTAATTTAAACTTAAACTGTCGATTCTAGTGTAACAATAAATTGTAGGTTGTCGATGTAAATCTAACTTCCGATGGCAAAGTCGAATTGAAACGAGGAGCCGAGATCGAATTCTCTTACGAGGTTGGAGTGATAATTATTGTTTCTTACTATGTGTCATCGTCAAGTATTTCGTGACTTTACGGTGTCGTTACAGGTCAACTGGGCTTCTTCTCCCGCTGTCTTCCACGACAGATTCGAGAAGTATCTCGACCCGAGTTTCTTCCAGCACAGAGTACGTTAACACTATTTCTCAATCAATATACATTAATGATTAATCGCATTTTGCTCGCTGTAGAAATTATACCGTTTTTTTATAAACCACAATCGTAAATCGAATTTGTCCTTTTATTTTGTTGTGAATACCGTTCCTTGCAGATCCACTGGTTCTCGATCTTCAATTCCTTCATGATGGTCGTGTTCCTCGTTGGTCTCGTGTGGATGATCCTTGTGAGAACATTGAAGAAGGACTACGCCCGATACAAGAAAGATGAGACCATCGAGGATCTGGTAAGCACTGTATTCATCCGCTTGTGTTTGGGGAACCTACAATTTTAAAATAAGCGAATTATCCCGATGAGATGAACAATTATGGCGAAGTTTATGCTTGTGAAGTATTTGGTTGATACTGCTTGACAGTCTCTTTAAAAAAAATATTTTCAATAACACTTTCTTCTCTTCAGGATGGCGATCTGGGAGATGAATATGGGTGGAAGCAAGTGCACGGCGACGTCTTCCGTGCTCCTTCAATGCCTCTTCTATTCGCTTCTCTCATCGGAACTGGCTATCACGTATTCGCTGTCACAATCATCACTACTCTGCTCGCAATTGTGGGAGAGTTCTACACCGAGTAAGTTTTTTTTAATTTTCCAATTTTATTCTCTCAATTCTGGTTTGATTTTCGTTTTCCGGATGATTCATAATTGTCTAGACATCATTTTTGAGTGACGTCTTGAACTTTGGTTGTAAATTACACAAACGGGGCAGGAATTTATCGGTTGACAATACGCCAAAAAATCGTAGTGAAAGTGGAATTGTTCGAATCAATGTCTGTAAACAAAAAAAAAAAATTTCCAAATTTGTATTCTGTCAGACGTGGTTCTCTTCTCTCTGCTGCCATCTTCGTCTACGCCGCTTCTTCGCCCGTCAATGGATTCGCCGGTGGATCGATGTATGCGAGATTCGGAGGAACCAACTGGATCAAGCAGGTTAGACTCATTTCAACGCATATTTTCTTAATTTGGAAAACAAAGGCGATGGAATTGGAAAGTGATATTTTGGAGAAAAAAGTAATGAATCGTTGACTGTTATTGATACTTTATCTGTCAGTTGACTGATATCCAACTCTTCCTTTCCAGGCTCTCTTCGGTGCTTTCCTTCTTCCTTCTCTCGTCTGTGGAATCGCCTTCCTCATCAATTTCATTGCTATCTACTACCATGCAGCCAGAGCCATTCCCTTCACTATCATGGTCAGTCATGAAGAATTGAGAATGCAGAGGTTTATTTAGACAAATATTCACGTGTTTGTGTGATTACGATACACTGTGAATGCTGGCTTCAGAGATATATCACTAGGACATGGTAGAAAATGTAAGTTATTGCCTATGTTTCTTTTCCTTCAGTTGATCGTTCCTGTCATCTGTATCGCCGTCATTCTTCCTCTCACTGTCGTTGGCACCGTTCTCGGCAGAAATATGTCCGGCCAGGGAGACTACCCATGCAGGTACGGGTAGTAACTACTTGGGCCAATGCGCAGAAATTACTAGTGACATACGCAGAAATTACTATTGTCTTCGGTGAAACACGCCGTGACTATAGTTTGAGCTTTTATATTGAGCAGCTGAAAGTGAAATTCAACTTGGCGACTTTGATATTTCAATAAAAAAATAGTTTTAACTTTAAATCATGTTGATGTTATTTAAGAGTGAACGCCGTCCCCCGTCCGATCCCCGATAAGAAGTGGTTTGTGCAGCCATGGCTGATCGTGTTGGCTGGAGGAATCCTCCCCTTCGGATCCATCTTCATCGAGATGTAAGCATTGCGGCTTAGACAGCATAGGGATTGTATTTAGGACTTTTAAATTAAACTATTGTCTTTTTATTTAAACAAAATTAGCACATTTGTATGGTAGGTATTGTTTCTCCTACTTTCGTGCGACACAATTTTTTCCTTATATTGTGCAAATAATACATGTATTGTAATAAGTTGGTTATTGCAGGTACTTCATCTTCACCTCCTTCTGGGCGTACAAGATCTACTACGTGTATGGCTTCACTCTCCTCGTCACTCTCATTCTCGCAGTCGTCACTATGTGTGTCACCATCGTTTCCTCCTACTTCCTTCTCAATGCTGAGGACTACAGATGGAGGTGAGGAGGAGGGCGGATGACTGCGCCATCGACATTAGAGGAACGGTGCCAAGTCGAATTTAGACATCGCTAGAGTTGAAACTGCTATTGACAGAACTATAGCATTATTAAAAGTATAATAGTCATTTAGATAATATTTTTAAAAAAAACCAACCTTTAGTTATCACCTTTTCATTGTGATACTTGTTCTTGCCACTGTGCATTAATGTATTCCTCAACTTGATCAATCGATAATAATAATGTGTATTGAGATGGACGTCATTCGCAGCGGGAGCGTCTACTTCCCTCTATGTCTATCTCTATTCCATCTACTACTTCCTATTCAAGACTAAGATGTACGGTCTCTTCCAGACCGCTTTCTACTTTGGATACATGGGACTGTTCTCGATCGCCCTCGGTGAGTATACGGTAGTGTTGGATATGGTCGACATAGGTCAAATGGGTTTTTCGCAAGTTCGCAATTAGCATAGGGCGGGGGATGTAGACAGAGGCCTTCATGTGTCTGTCCTGCACTCTCTCGCTACGTTAATCCGGTTTATATTTGACATATGATAGTCGACGGGGGTGAATTTATTTTGGTCTTGTGCTGATTCGTAATTTCAGGACTGATGTGTGGCACCATTGGCTACATTGGAACTGCCAAGTTTGTGAGGAAGATCTACTCAACGGTCAAGATTGACTAAAGGAAGATCAAGCATAATTTATCGATTGCACCCATTCTCCCCGTCATTCCGTGTACTGTAATAAGCAATAGAAGTTACTTGGTATACTGGGAGATTCACTGAGCTTCGGTGATTGGTGTTTCCCCATGTTTCATTTTTTTCTGTTACTCCTGTTTCATGTTGTCCTAACTGAGGTCTTCTCCCGATTGAACTTTAATGAAGCAGGATCCCACTCTCATGCTCTTTATCATATTCTACGAATCAAGGGTTTTCAGAAAGCATAGAACAAGAGTTATTTATAGATATCACATGTATTGTACAATGTCTTATTCTTTTGTATAGCAAAGTCGGTTTTATTAGCAATGATGAAAGATTTTCCTTGCATCAGTTTCGCTCGCTTTCAGAGTGATTGTTGTACTACTGCTATTGTGTACAGTTTCTGTGTCTGCATCCTAAGACTCTCCGGTAGCCACGAATTAATTTATTGCAAGAATGTGTCTGTTACAGACCGCTTGATCGATAACCAGAAAGATAATCATGTGGTCGTAGACATTCTCCATGTATTTTTTCGCGTGTATAGAACTGTGATAAAGAAGCTATGATTATAAATAATTGATATTCCACAATACATGTTATAAAAGAAACAATGAAGAACGAAGGAAAAAAAAAGAAATATTAATTTAGCCCTGAGCATCTTGATCGTCGTTGCAGGACCTAAAATATTACGGTAGATATTTGAATTAAGCGGGAGTAAATTCATACTGTGAGAAAGTAGAATTATTAACTAACCATATTCTTTCATTTATTTTTTTAAACTTTATTTGATTATTCTGTTTTCTGTGTTTCTCTATGTTCCTCTATTACATAATAAATTCGTACTATTCCCTGAGTACATCACGCTCTGTTCATCTCCTACCTTCATCCCCCCGTATTCATCACTTTATTCGCCTCTTCGATATCTTATTTGTCGTGTCGCCACAACTATTCTCATGCATTTTGTTAACTCGACTTGATCAGCATTACAAATTGGGCGTAAATAGAGGGATCGGTGAAGTAGTCGTCAGTCCTCTCCAGTCACCTCTTTGTCTTTTTCTGTATTCCCTCCTGTCCCCTCGACACTTTTCCTCCGGCTAAGAAGTTGTTATTGCATGCGAAATGAGCCTTGATAGATGAAGTGGTAGTAGTAATCGCGAGTAGAGAGAAGGAGAACGGTCGTTATTCTTTCTCACAGTCAATTCACTTCGTGATGCATTTCAATGAGTCTTCTTTCACTTCAGATGTCTCCTCCTCTTCGTCGAATCTCCATTCAATCGCATCGTTGACTCCACCCCAATTCTACCGTAGTCAGAGGTACGCGATAGTTGATATTACTCCCCGCTCCTCTCCTCTCTCGAGATGTTCACTCAAGCGAGGGTCGCTTTCCGTTTCCGATCTGCCCCAATATCTGCCTTGCGGAGGCCAAGATAGGGGATATGATGCGTGAATTGGGCAGCAGCTGAGAGAGGCGAAATTGGCGGTGCTGTTGCTAGGCGTCGGATGAGAGATGGGGGACAACAGAACAGCTCGCTTTTCCGGCCCATTCCATTTGTATCGAATCGAGTCTCGACAAGATGTCATCCGATTACTGTAGCCTCATTATTATCCTCTCTTATTGATTATCTCTGACGTCTTTGCATGAGCTCATCTGGCACTTTGTGTGTGCTGTAAAATGCAGTTTCGTCTTTATCACTAGAACATCTGCTCGACGTGCGTTATTCTTTCCCTTCAGTTATCGATTCCCGATTGCTACCGAATCCAACAACACGTGGACAACAAATTATACAAACTTTCCCAGGGGGACTCCCGTCCCGATTTCACTCGAGCGTACAGTTTCCCTCATTTTTTTATTTTGTTAAATCCTACCATTGACTCCCAAAGTTTCAAATTTTCAAACATTGAGCTTCGGCAGAGTGCCACTTATCAAGCTTCTTGAAACTGCGTAGTGCCTCCGGGTGATTGTGCCCACGTCTGTATCCAACCATGGAGGGTTTATCTGATGTGTGATTGTGTATTGTTGTATTCGAATGACCGGAAGTGTGACTCGGATGTGAAGGGAGGTCGAGAGAGTCGAACAAGGGGATATTGAGTGTGTGTATCGAGTGAGTGAGTAAACACTGAATGGCTGATTAACAGTTGGAAGGAGAGAGAAGAGACGAGGACAGAGAGAGAGATACTCACTGTGTTTGCACAGATGAGAGAGAAGAGAGAGATGGTAGTGATAGAACACGGTGGTGGTGTCGTGTTACGGTAGTGGCAGAGGGGCAAATAATCAGTGAGTATCTCTATTTCACACTCTCTCTCGTCCACTCTGATCGATGAGAGAGGAGGCAGAAATGAGAGAGTGGGGGAGGGGAATCAGTGCGATGTGTGCAGAAGAGATGAGAAAGGAGTTAACAGAAGCGAGTGGGAGAGATTAGAGGGAAAGCGCAGATTACGGTAACAGTGAGAAGGTGTGAAGAAGAGGGCAAAAGGGCAAGTGAGGAAAGGACTAGAAGAGAGAGAGGCTATTAGTCATCGATCGAGTGGGGATTACTGTAGTTGGTATACGATACATATCAATTGGCAGTAGATTTAAGCTAGATATTTTCTCAGCATAGGTGGCCATGGTGTGCCGGAAAATGTAGCAACTGTGTGTAATGTTTTTTTTTCTCAAATTGACTATTAAAATGCTAAAACGTGTGTAGTTTTTTTGTTTTATTTTGTTGTTGTATTTTCGCCGTTTTTACGTGCCTATCGAACTATGTTTGGCAGACTTTTATCTTTTACAACTACTTGGCTACTTGTTACCTGCAGTCTGAGTGGATGGATGTCAAGTTGTGGATGATTATTGCAGTGGAGTGGGGCGTGATTACGTCTCCTTCTACACAATGGACTATCTATCTATGGAGTCAACTGCACAATAGTGGGAGAGAGATAGCCATCGAGTCGAGAATTGTATCGAGTCGAAGAACAATGGATGGAGAGACTCTTAAGCTGCTACCTGCCCCCGTTACGCAATGATAATGGGTGAGAGTGAAGAAAGAGTGGAGGAGTCTCTGAATGAACACCCCCATTCGTCCACCACTTCAGATTACGGTAGTGTTGATAGACTATCGATCGATTCGAGAGATCTGCTTGGTCCCTTTCTCTCCCTCATTTTAATCTGTCGTCCAGATGGTTGAGCGAGAGAGAGGAAATCAGAGAGTGATTGGAGTGTCTTTCGCTTCCTTCTCTCTCCCCTCTGTCTTTTCACCTCCTTCCTCCCGATAGGAGAGGGAGAGAAAGGACTCTTATTAGCAGTTACCAATGTGATGCAAGGTCGCTCGTAATCGGTCACTTCTGATCACAGCGTGCTGAAAAGGATAGGAAATGGATGTGACAGGTGTGCAGTTGAAAATGACCAGGAATTTGAAACGAATGGCTAACGATCAGTGGTCGGACTGAGTATCGTGACCCCAGTTAGCTGACGATCTGCGGTTGGACTGAGTATCGTGACCTCAGTTGGCCCCTCTTAACCGTCGTTATCTGAGAGACGAGAGAGAGGGGAAGTGTCAAGTAGTCGGGTGAGAACACGAGTCGATCTTGTATACACACATCAGAAGGAGGGGGAGAGGGACTACCTCCTCTTCCTCCTCTTCTCCCTCCTCCCTCTCCTCCTTCGTGCCACCTCCCTCCCCTCTTCGCCTTGTTTATCCGCTATCTCCACACTTATCGTAGTCCCGTCGCTCTTTTGTTGACTTACAGTAACCCCCTCCCCCCATCTCCGAGTGATATCCACCCATCAGTACCGTACCCCCCCTCGTTCCTCGATATCGATCGTTGTAGTAGCTCCAAACGAGTTGGGTGATATAGCGGGAGTCACCGCTTAGTCCCTTATGATCTCCTCCATTCTCTCTCTTCTTTTCTTCCCTCTATCCACACAAGTCCTTGATTCGCTATTCATAATATGATAGAGACCTTAGCGAGGATCTCCCCTCCTTCTCTGTTTCTCTCTCCTTCTCAAATCTAAAATCTTGTTTCATCGGCCAGTTGAGCGTGGCTCTTATCCATAGAAACGTCGTGGCCTCTCCGTTCTGTTCCATCTCTCATCGGTTAGATACAACTAGAGATGAGAGGAAAGCGAGAGAGGCAGAGATGTGATACGCGCCAGTCTCTTACTCTCCCTTCTAATATGAGACTATAGTCCTTGCCTATCTCCTCAAACATATACTCGAATCTCTCCCTCTCTCTCTTTCTCAATATGAGTAGTGTTACATGTTTGAGATTGGAGAAAGAACACGTTTCAGTTCGGTGGTTGGTGAAGAGGAGAGAAAGATAGGAGAAGATAGGCTCCGCCCATCGAGAATGCTCGTTGGCCCGTGACTAGTGATCAGTGCTCGATAAGAAGAGATACGGTAGTTGTGGGAATACTGTACCTGTGATAAGTCTGTATGCTGCCGTGTCGTTCATCGTTGTTTGCCGTTGGTAGGCAGATCTTCGTATTCTCTTTAGTCTTTTTCTCATCTTGCGCCCCCCCCTCTCTCTCTCTCCTCATCTTCTTTCAATTCACTATCCACTCACTCCCTCCTCCCAACCACTGATTCGTTCTTTTCTTCTTCTTCTTCTTCTCGATATAATGTTTACCTATCTATCGATGTCTATCTCTCGATAGCCTCTGTATTGATCAGGGACCACCTTTGGAAGAGAGGCAGAGAGTACGGTAGATATCTTGTTGAGAGATGAGAGGAGATGAGAGTATTCGTGAGATTGGGATAAGAGATGGAGGATATTCTCACTCAGAATAGTTGAGTATTTTGAGGCGTCTAGATATCACAGTGTTCCCACATAGGAGATAGTTGATAGTAAGGGAAGATGGAGAGAATAGACAATGAGATTGTGAGAGGAACGGATATTTCACTCGGTATGATGAGACTTCATTGTACGGTAGTAGAAAAGCATGGCCTGTCAATAGCAGATGGGTTTCAGTAGCGTGTATCTTTTAGCACTCGTTGTTCAAGATTGTTCGACCACGCCAAATTTTTGATATTCGTGTTGTTTTTATACCATTTTAAGCTTCTTTATGTGTGCAAAAGGTCTCAAAACACCTTTTCTGTATGAAATTATACATCCCCGTTTCATTGTAAAAAAACGGATACGGATATTTAGTCATGGTCGAGTAGGGATGAAGATTGAGAGAGAAGAGGAGAGATAAGGAGAAGGATTAATTGTGAGAGGGGCGTGATCATCACTGCAGGTGGTGGAGAGATGATCCGAATGGAGATGAGAATGATTAGAGACAAGAGAAGAAGTGATCTTGACATCTTGACATCTGTATTTCTCCTGTATCTCCTGTATTGCTACGAATGATCTGTTCTCATGACTTCTATAGAAGATGTGAAGTAGACAGGTAGTAGCGAGAATTAACACTTTTAACTTTCTCTCTTCGTTTAGATGTTAGACTGCGTAGTAGCTAAGATATCAGATGTAGTCTTATGTATAAACTATTGTAGAGTTGCTGAGTCTTGCAGCATCGCTACCAACTGTGCGGAAAACGTTCATCCGAGAAAAATATGATAGATTCTATTACTTGAAAATTTATGCACACAATGCAGTTCTCTTATCACTGTTGTATTTGGTCCCCTTCGCAAGATAGAATATTCCCTCCATCGATCCTTCCTTCTTCCATCTAATCTATCACCACATTTCCCATCTAGTGGAGGAATACTGATGATAGAACAAAGGAGGGCAGAGTAATGGGAGTAGTAGGAGAGGGCATTCCACCGCTATTCGACCCCCGCTCTCTCCTCCCCTCTGCTCCCTCCCACCTCCCCTTGTTCATCTCCTCCCCTCCCCCCTCCAGAGGGGGAGGAGAGATCACTCTATCGTTTCACATCTGCGCACGATTTTGTTACTCGCAATTGTGTCCTCTCCTCCCTTTATCTCTTCTACCCTCTGTCTACTCCCTCTTCCTCCTCTCCTCTCTCCTCCCTTCTCCTCCCTATCATCAGGAGCCCCATTCGTGCTGCAGATGTTCCCTCTCTTTCTGTGTGATGAAAGCCGACGAATCTTTTCTATTTCTTTCTTTGTTGTTCTAGTTCTGTCAGTGATTCTACTGATAATATCCCAGTCCGCCCCATCACATTTCCATTGTGTCTGAGTGGCCCGTTCGATTGGTTTAAGTTCTACTTAAAATCGTTCAGTTCTATGTAGAACTGTCCAAAGGGCAGAGTAGTTGCATGGGTGAATTGTCTAGTAATTGGTTATCTAGTACAAATCGGGATCTACCAGTAGAGTCCAATGAGTGTTACGACTGATCTCTGAATGTCGGCCATTCAAAGGATTCAATATAGAAAGACGCACCCGATATGCCCCCTGCTGGCTCAGCTTCTACCTTATCTTTTGATGTGTCAGTCATCATATCTCTCCTCCTCCTCTCTCTCTCTCTCTACCGCATATCGCTTTCTCCTCCGCCTCTTCTCTATCTATCTCATATCTCTCACTATATCTGCTGCTTCTTCTCATCTCAAAGTGTAAGGAGCGCCTCTCTCTCTCGACTGCTGATCATATCCCTCATATCTCCCCTTCCCCTCCCCTCCCCTCCTCCCTCTCCTCTCCTCCCATTCCGAGACCCCTATCATCTCCGGACACCTGCTTAGCACACTGGAATGATGATAGGTGGATGATTTATCGGGACGTCCCTCACATCTCGAGGAAGATTGAGAGAGGGAGGGACACCTTACCTGTTTACGACCTTCTACTCCCATTCAAAGGCTGGCTCCATCCCAACTCTCATTCGTTATCAATGCACTTTTGTGCAGGGGACTGTACTCTGGGATATTGTATCACTTCATTCGATTGATCGATAATACCGTATTCTATAGTAGTTCTGTTCTGTCCCCCAATCAATTTTATCTGATTCGATGACCAATCGTTTCTCACATTTAATTCGGATTACGGTAGTGATCTCTCTCTCTACTCAATGGATGTGTCTGTGTGTTAGTGTTAGTATCGAGTGAAGTGGAGGGATGGTGGAATTGAGGGAGAGATAGTGAAAGAAGAGAAGAAGAGGAGGAGGAGAGGGATAATCGATAGAGAGATAACTTGACCTCGAAAGTATGTGATTGAACAAGTGAGAGAGAGGCGGACCTCGATAGATAGGAAAAGAGAAATTGTGATCACTCGTCAGTGAGTGAACATGGTTGATTCACTCAATCACAGTTACCATCGATCATCTCCCTTCTCGGAATCATCGTTTGATCAGATGATAACAGTCAAACACCTATCATAGTCTTGAACTCATTTAACTTGTAGTACACTTTAAATAGATGTAGCTATTGTAACCAAATCCAATCTCTTATCATCTCCCTATCAGTCGTCCCTTGTTCAGTTGTCAGGTCAAATGAACACTAAACTACCGCTCGTAGATGGTATCTATCAATCGGTTTCGAATACTCCGTTCGAATTCATTTGAGTAGAGGGAAGAGATAGATGGTTATCAACTAAGTGTGAGAGTTCCCTATTCAAACTGTCACTCCCCGCCCCATCCTCTTTCCACACTCGGCAGCCTCTCTCACATGTATTGATAGGGGCTACCAGTTGGAGAGAGAGAGACCCTTTGACCATCCCACGTCTCTGATAGGGTAATGAGCCCCATTTGAGACGACTAGAAGAGACGAGGAAATGGAATGGTGATGAGAGATTTCCCCCCCTCTATCACAACTTCCCTTCTACTCGTAGTGATCTACCATCTACTCTATCTCTATCATATCACTCTCTCCCTTCCATCTATCATCTATCTCTCTATCTCTCCAATAACTACCACATGTGTGTATGCAGCTGGTAGTAGAGGAGAGAAGAAGGGGCAGAGGAGATAGGAGGTGATAGAGCGTCCGATCAATCAATCGATACGTTGATTGATGCAATACGGCGTCTCATCACGACAATCCAACGCTATCACCTCGCAGGTGTACGGTAGGTGATAAGCCCCGCCCCTTGAGAGAGATGCATTAGACCAATGGGAGTGGGTGATAAGAGGTATCTCTCTCTCCCCTTCTCTCTCTCTCTTCACCGTAGTTTAACACTGCCTCTATCACTCATCTCAGTTCCACTCATATTTCCGAGTGTTTTCTTCGTTCTTTTCTCTATTTCTTCTTATATTCTCTCATCTTTCGATGATGTGTTGTTGATAACTCGTCTCTCTCTCTCCCTTTAGTAGTTGTCAGTCAGTCGTTGAATTCTCTCAATTGGCTTAGCACCTCTCTCTCTCTCCCTCCTCTCCCTGCTTACTTACTGCTTAACTATTAGCATGCAAAGTTGTTCACGCGCGGGTTTATCTCTCTAGTGAGGGAGAGGAGAGAGTATTGTCTGTACTCTCTCCATTTCCTCCACTCTCTCATCTTCTCTAACCATCGAGAGAGTATCTCTCTGTCCACTTGTGGTTCCCTCACTACTAGAGTAGTAGCCAATGTTGTCATCTCTCTATCTCTGCCGCTATCTATCGATTCCCTCTCTTCCTTCTTCTTTTCCTCCTCTTTTCCCTCCTCTCTTACCGCCGCTGCTCGTTTTTCTGTCTGTTTCGCGTGAGAGACGAAATGATAGAAGGAGAGAGATAGCGAGAGAGGGAGAGAGAGAGAGAGAGAGAGAGAGAGAGAGACGGGGGAGCCAAAGACTGATGAGAAATGATAGAACGACCCCTGCATTACTAGTTACTTTCCCCCCTCCTGTGTAATCGGATTGCGCGAGATTACGTAGTGATGACGCAATCCCTGCATCATCATCATCATAATGAGACTGTTGACTGCTCAGGACAAGTCTGATTATGCATGCTCACGCTAAATTGGTGGTGTAAAGCGGGAGAAATGAGGGGAGAGAGAGACTGTTGGTTGGTCAATTGGTTAGTGAATAGATAGTGATCTACCCTATACTCAGTCAACACACACCGGAGGGGGGCACACTATTAGCTGCTTCCTCTCTCTCTCTCTCTCTCTCTCTCTCTCTCTCTCTCTTCCACCATATGCTTCACTCCCTCCCTCCTCCTAATAGATTGGGTATCTGGACTCACACCGGGTCTGTTCACTCGGGGTTCTAATAGGTAGAAGAGAGAGCGACGAATCACCCGGGAGAAGAGAAAGACAAGATTCTCCCTCCTCTCGAAATTCGCCTCCCTCCTCTATCGCCGTCAAGTTCTTACGTCGTGGTTATCATATGCAGCGACACTGAGAGAGGAGAGAGAGAGAGAGAGAGAGAGAGAGAGAGAGAGGAGAGAGAAAGCAGGGGAGAGGGGGAAAGACTCCTTGCTATCTTTCCATGCCCCTTTTTATCCACGAAGCTTTATTCCTCCCTCCTTCCCTCCTTTCCTTTCTTATTCTTCTTATTCTTCCCCACAAGAAAGTCGTTGACTTCCACAATTCTCATGGATTAACTATTCGAAATCTCCGCCGTTTCTTGTAGTGAAGACAGTGTCTGTGATGCCCTTCCATCTCTGAAATGTCCCTCCTCCCAATTGCATCTCTCTCTCTCTCTCTCTCTCTCTCTCTCTCTCTCTCTTCTCCTTCCCATCACCACCCCCTACTGATAGGTTCTCTCTCTCTCCTCCTTCTTCTTTGTCCGTTGCTCCCTTCAATAGACCGATGGTATTCCCACTAGAACATGACCACTGTCGCTCCTCTTGTTAACCCTTTGATGACACCGATTGCGTCATATCCCCCCACTAATTAGATGATAACAATGGTAGATCACAGGGGGTCGACAACATCGACAATCGATAATATTAATAGGGCGTACTGTAGGTGAGTGCAGTGTGTCATAGTTTCGTCCGTTCGTTTCATCCGTTGTTTACTCCTTCCTTTTTGGTCTCTTCTCAACTTACGGTGTTTATCTGTCTTCTCTCTTCCCCCTCTTTTCACTCCTGTCTCATCCATTTTCAGCCCTTTTCCCACACTCATTCCGTGATATCGCCCTATTAGACACACATGATCACACGCATTTTACTGTAACGGCGGATTATCGATTACACGCCGAGTGAAGATACGGTATTACAGTATACTTATTGCAGGTTGCAATCGTGGCTTCGGAGGCGTCGCTCGAGGATAATCAGGAGAATCGATTGGGTAAGTTATAATAATAATATTTATGCGAGTCGCGAGGAAACGCGGTACAATAACATAAATTAAAAGAAAGGCACGAATCATTATTGGACAACAACAACAAAAGTAAGAAGGTCACTCAGGAAAACTGCTCAATTTTCCGGATTTTGAGTATAGCTTTGCCGCTCTGAGAAAGAAACTATTATGCCTGTAGTTAGAGGTTGAAGAGGCGTTTGTGAAATTGATTCCATTCCTAATAAAGTAATAGCAAAAGTGATGCGGTTTCTTTTTAGATATTTTGTATTTGCCTATGAGAAGATTTCTGGCCGACTTCAAATCAATTTTCTCCCTGCGCTTCTCTAAGGAGAGAAGCCCTAGCTTCTTGTTCCTAGTGGTTGAGCTAGGCATTGTTTGCCAGCTTGAATTATAGCATCGTATGAACAGCCTTCTGGTGAAATAATTCTGAACCTTTTCAAGAACTTCCTTATCGCGTTTTAAGTAAGGATTAAAAGCCATTATCTTATTGGTATACTGTAGAATACGGTAGCGTGTATTAGTACGGTAGCAGAATAGTAGTTGAATCTATCAATTACCATTCAGCTACGATAGCTAGATAGGAATGTAGGCATACGGTAGGAGATGATTCAGAGAGATGACTTATGCCCATGTGGTGAGATAGACAGTAGAGTGGAGAAGAGAGAAGAGATGAGAGACGGATAATCATTAACCGAAGATGCTCTCTTTCTGCCAGCTTTTATCCATCTCTTCCTCCTATCTCTCTCTCTCTCTCTCTCTCTCTCTTTCTCTCTCTCTCTTTCTCTCTCCTCCCCTTCTTCCTATCTCATCGCGCTAGCAGATGCTTCCTCCCCGCCAGAAGTTGCATTATCAGAAATTGGGAAAGAAGAGGAGGGTTGAATTAGAGGAGAGAGAGAAGAGCGCTAGAGAGAGAGATGGGTAATATATCGGATCAGTAAAGGAAGGAATAGAAGAGAATGGGGATTACTGTGCTACTACTAGAGAAATGACGAGTGATGATAATGGAGGTGGTATTAGTCAGTCTCTACCGTACCCCCGTGGCAATTAATTGATTGTCGGAAGGGGAGAGAGAGACTGAGTCAAATTGCTCTTGTCATCACAAGAGTGGGAACAAGCAAAGAGGGCGGAAGAGAGAGAGAGAGAGAGAGAGAGAGAGAGAAAGAGACGAAGAGGGAGGTATTGGGTATCCCCCATATCTCCCCCGTCTTTCCCCACTATCTGTGGGAAGGCTGGTCACCACGCCATCTTCCCCTTCTGAATATCTCGGCAACAGTATACTGTGATAGCGCGTTATCACACTTTGTTATCAGTGTCCCTTGAGATGTCTCTTCTCTCTCTCTCTGATATCAGATGTCTCTCTCTCTCCTATCACTCCCTACTGGTCATAGAAGGAGGGAGGGGGGAAGGGAGAGTGGCACGAGTTGTCGTGTCTGTGTTTGTCAGTAGACGACGGCACTACTACTGACAACCATCGGAGGGTAATCATCAAGAGTGGATGGATCTCTCCTCTCTCCTCTCTCCCTCTTCTCCCTCTCCTCCCACCTCCTCTTCCTCCCTCTCCTCCCACCTCCTCTTCCTCCCTCTCCTCCCACCTCCTCTTCCTCCCTCTCCTCTTCCTCCCTCTCCTCCCACCTCCTCTCCCTCCCTCTCCTCCCACCTCCTCTTCCTCCCTCTCCTCCCACCTCCTCTTCCTCCCTCTCCTCCCACCTCCTCTTCCTCCCTCTCCTCCCACCTCCTCTTCCTCCCTCTCCTCCCACCTCCTCTTCCTCCCTCTCCTCCCACCTCCTCTTCCTCCCTCTCCTCCCACCTCCTCTTCCTCCCTCTCCTCCCACCTCCTCTTCCTCCCTCTCCTCCCACCTCCTCTTCCTCCCTCTCCTCCCACCTCCTCTTCCTCCCTCTCCTCCCACCTCCTCTTCCTCCCTCTCCTCCCACCTCCTCTTCCTCCCTCTCCTCCCACCTCCTCTTCCTCCCTCTCCTCCCACCTCCTCTTCCTCCCTCTCCTCCCACCTCCTCTTCCTCCCTCTCCTCCCACCTCCTCTTCCTCCCTCTCCTCCCACCTCCTCTTCCTCCCTCTCCTCCCACCTCCTCTTCCTCCCACCTCCTCTTCCTCCCTCTCCTCCCACCTCCTCTTCCTCCCACCTCCTCTTCCTCCCTCTCCTCCTCCCCTACTCACCGTGTGCCATCATCGATTGTTATCATTACGCAATCTCTCCCTCCCTCCTCTCTCCACCCCTGTCCATTTCGCGCCAAGTCGAGCCCCCCTTTCACATGCACCTATTGGGAAACACCCCCTATCGTTACCACTGTAGCATTACGGAGGAATACTGTAGCGCGAAGATTACGGTATCTCGAGAGACGAAAGTACGTCTATCTATTCATCTATCTTGTCCTTCTCATCAACATCGTTTATAGAGGAGGGCTATCAGTCTCTCTTCACCCATCTCTCTCTCTCTCTCTCTCTCTCTCTCTCTCTCTCCTCACTTCTCTCATCGTCGTACAGCCTTTCTACATAGACGGCTTTAATTAAAGCTGGCCAACATACGGGGGATCTCTCTCCCTCCCTCTCCCTCGTTCCTTCAATGCCTATCCACTATCTATCTACTATCCATCCATCTATCTCCTCTCCTCCCCCTTCCCTCTCTCCTCCTTCCTCCCCTCACTATCCACTATCTATCTCTACTCTACCCCCGCTTCTCGTCTCAATACACTAATTTCCGTTACCACTCTGCATATCGTTATCCGCGGAAAGAGAGAGGAAGCGATATCCATTTTTTTTTGTCGGAACGCAACGCTACACCCATCATGCGCGGTAGGATGGCAACGTGCGCGCACCTTGCCCGTGCTCCGCATCACCGGAAACGTTGCCTGCACTCTGCGCCCTTGAGGGGACGCGAGGTTCCGACTGCTTTTATCTCGTGCGCGCACCGAGCGGAGAGAGAGAGGACTTCCTCTCTGTTTCTACTGCCACTTCTGCGTATCCCCTTAAGAGCCCAGCTCCGGTCTCTGACTATGATTGCTATCATTATCTCCTCCCTCCTCTTCTCTCTCTTCTCCTCCTCTTCGTTCTTCTCCTCCTTCTCTCCTTCATCCCACTCTCATTTCTGCATCACACGTCTCTTGCCAGGAGAGATATCGGCCACTCTCATATCGTGAGCAACGTTTAGGCCCTAGGAGATATCGCCTCCTCTCTCTCTCTCTCTCTCTCTCTCTCTCTCTCTCCACCTCCCCTCTCTCTCACTCAGCTTTATCTCCCACTCCATATGGCCCAGCCGACTGTGTGAAATCAATCCCCTTTCCTCTCTCCCTATCTCTCTCTATCTCTACCTCCCCCTTCTCTAACCCAGTCAGTCAGTCCTACCTCTTATTTCCGGAGTATAGAAGGGGGTTATGGAAAGATGATGAGGAGACTGTCGAATGGGTCCTTTGATCTACTCATGTGGACTACGTTTATGATGCGCCGTTGCTTCTCAAATTGTTGTGGTCCAGGATGTCATTCAATTTTGTGTACTGTTGCTTGTGATGCCGGGGCATATTAGTGATTACAGTAAGACTGAAGTATTGTTTATCTTCTCTTCCTATCACATTTGCTATCACTCCTCTCCTCTCTTCTTCTCTAATTACTTCCATCTCTTCTCTATCCTATTCTACATCACTCCGATATCAGCACATGCCACTGGGTAGGATGAAACCTACTGGATGGGAACTTTTTTGTTGTTGAAATAATGCTATCTCAAAAGCTTTATTTCAACCAGAGACTTGTTTTAAGATGAAATTTTTTTTCAACAAGTTGGTTCTCACCCAGTAGGTCCTACGGTTCTCATCCGACCAAGTGCCCTGCACATATATTGAGTGTGTATCCACTGATTGTACTCTCTCTCTCTCTCTTGCTTCACCGGGAGTCCTCATAATCATATGCTTGACCGCCTACAATGCCCAGTTGTCCCCGTATGGACGCTCTCCCAAATGATAACCTGATTGGAACACCTGGCATCAACACGCAAGAGGTAGACGAGGCACTCAATTATGGGTATCATCTCTCTCTCTCTCTCTCTCTCTCTCTCTCTCTCTCCTTCCGTATGTTGTCCCTTCACCTTTACTCTCTTCCTCAGATCGTGACTGTGTACGAATATTCATCTGTTTTCGTCGAAGTGATCAGCGTCACATGCAATTAGTAGAAGATATTGATTGTTTTGTAGAGAGAATCGTCTAGAATTGGGGGATTGATAGTCGTCCCATTCCATGGTTGCTATTGGAGGCAGTTTGTTGATGAGGACTGCAAGAGGTCCTCTTCCTCTCTCTCTTTTACTATCCCTTGTCCCTTCTCATCCCCCTTTTGAGGTGATTTCTGTCCCCCCCCCCTCTCTCCCGTTTCTTTCTCTCTCTCACCTTCTCGCATCAGTACGGTTTCCAAGGCGATTTTGAGCGATGGAGTGGGCCAGATGTCGAATTGACGGTGACAGGTACCGTAGATTGAGGGGATACGGTAGATGATGCGAATTTGATCGATATCCATCTATCTACAGTGATAAGACACTGTAGGATACGGTATGATTCAAATGGGAAAGTGCTTCTATTTCACGGTATTTCTTCTCTTCTCAATTCTCTCATTCACATCAATCTATCTCAACCCCTCCATATACCCATTTTGAGAGTCACTCACTAAGGTAGTGAGTGACTCTCTCTCTCTCCTCCATCTTCCCCTACTTCCTAACAATCATGAAAGGGCGGTCTATCTTCACCTCCCCTTTCTCTCTCTCTCTCCTCCCTTTCCACGAGTAAATTACCCTTACCTGTACTCTCTCCTTTCCACCTCGTTTTCTCCCCTCCTCTCGCCTTTGCCCGTCGTCCAGTGCTCATTTTCCATATCTCCTCCCTCTCCCTCTCTCTGCTCTCTCTCTCTCTCTCTCTCTCTCTCTCTCTCTCTCTCTCCTCTCTGAGACTCTAACAATCATCATCATCATCTTGATTTCTCTCCTCTTCCTTTCAATGATTCTTCTCTCCTTCTTCTCATCTCAAGGACTGCTCATGCACTCTATTATATTCAAGTGTATATCCAGTCGCATCCATTCGGTATTCAATCGCAGATATGACCTAGCTCACGCTCCACCGTGATCGGACGAGAGAGAGAGAGAGGAGAGGGATACGGTAGGAGGCGGGGCTTATCAGTTGTCTCTATCAATCTCTCTCTCGCTCGCACTCTCACTATCACGGGGGCGTTGCTAGGGGAGAGTTATCAGTGAGAGGGGTATACGGTAGGAGGAGAGGCGCACTGTGCAGGCACAGAATCAGCGTTGAAGAAGTCGCGCGGACTCCGTGCCTGCATAGTGCGTCTCCACTTCCCTATCTTCATAGTACACAAAGGGACTTCTTATCGATTGTTCCCCCTTATAGAAGGTGGGACTATTATCTCTGCCTTCTTTGCCTTCTTCCTCTCGACTCAAAAGATCTCAGATTCCTCTCTCTCTCAATTTCCCTCTTCTCCTTCTATCTCCTGTCTTCTCATGCCTGCTATCCCCTCCCTATCCATATCTATACACGACCGAGTCTAGTCTCAAATCTCATCCTTATTATCTCTCTCTCTCTCTTCCTTCCTCATCTATCCCATATATCCATATCCTCGCTCACTATCCGTAAGCGCCTAAGGCATTGAATCTCCAATTTCGAAGCAGCACAGAATTCCGTCCGCCTTCTTAATGATATGAAGAGGATGGACGGGGGTTTAAGACCACGATGGGAGAGATGGAGGAGAGAGAGAGAGAGAGACGAGAGAGACGAGAGAGACGAGAGACGAGACGAGACGAGAGACGAGGACAGGGAAATGAGAGATCTCTCATTTTGTGTGAGCGAATTCTCATCAAAGTGGTGATGATGAGATGAAGTTTGTTTGCGGCCAATGATTCAACAAACTCTCGATGGAGGGGAGATATTGAGAGTGTGTGGGTGTACGGTAGTGTGAAAGAGACTACGGTAGGTCATGAGCTTGTTGACGCTATCGAGGACTGCCCATAGATAATGGGGGGGGGGGGGTAGCGGATAAAGAAGTCTCTCTCTCTCTCTCTCTCTCTCTCTCTCTCTCTCTCTCTATCTCTCTCCCCTTCTGCTTCTGAAAGATAATGGCAGTATTCTCCTCTCCCCACTCACTTTGCTTCATTCTCTCTCTCCCCCTCCATCCCTTCTTTATCTTGGTAAGCACTACTTGCATACAAAAGATCTCTCTCTCTCTCTCTCTCTCTCTCTCTCTCTCTCTCTTCTCCCTCACAATAAGGGTAAGAGATACGGGGTAGAAGAAGGGGGATTACAGACAGCCAAAGAGTTGTTTGTGTTGAGATTAGCAATCGCCTCTTGCGACTTGCTGCCAACCACCGACATGTTTATGCAAGTCTCTTTCCTGATCTCTCTCTCTCTCTCTCTCTCCCTTTAAGGAGCCGTGATTGTATATAGTAACAATAATTCTGTGCTGACTAGGCAGCTTCTCTCTCTTTGTGCATAACTGAGACGATTCTTAGAGATAGAGTCCTTTGTTCAATCTCCCCTCCCTCCCCTCCTTCCTCCTTCTCTCTCTTCCCTCTCCCCCTATCCCACCACCCAATCGTCTCCCAATCAACTTACCACTTTGTTATGGTGTCTGATGTGTGTGTTGATCACTTTCCGTCGTCACTCCTTGTGTGCGCGAGATTACGGTAGGAGATGATCGAGAACTGACTAAAGAACATGGCCCAATCTAGAGACTACATCCTCACCTTGGTGTCTATTGTGATACGTGATAGTGTTCTTTCGATCTTCTCAATAGACTGGGGGTGAAAGGGGGTCATGGATGGTCTCACCATTCCTATCCCTTCCCTCTACTATCGCAGTCACTCAGTACCCCTTGTCAATGACTTATCCATTGTTCGATTGAGTCGAAGGGAGGGGGAGGAGAGAGAGAGTCAAATCCTCTCTCTCTCTCTCTCTCTCTCTCCTCCCTCCCAACAGGGGTCCTCTCTCTCTCCTTTCCTACTCTGATAATTGTCGACTTTGGAGCTAATCTGAGTCGACGCATAGAGGTGAATGAAGAATGGGAGGGAGAGAGACTCCCCCTTCTTGCTCACTATCTATCTCTTTCTATCTCTTAACCATCCACCGACTAAACCACAATAGTTAACTACTGGATAGCAGACGCTATTTCTTAAAGGTAGCGTCTTATCACAGCCCCTCCCATCATTCTGAAGTTTGAATTTAAAAGTGGGTAGAATGAAGAGTAGATTGTAAGACTCTGAAATGTTTCCCCTCATTCTTTCTTTCGTTGATCTACCTTCATCATGGCATTCTCTCTTTATCCGCCTCGTTGAGCTCTTCTTCTCTATTAGGTTGATCATTATCTGTGCATGTCTATGGATACAGTACCTCAAGGGGAAGCCTCCCCTTCTCCCCTCCCTCTCTCTCTCTTCTTCGTTTCGGTTCTTATCGTAACTGACTATCTCTCCTCTCCTCCCATTTCCACCGTGCGCGAAATCAAGCTTGTCTCTTCTGTCACCACTCGCGGTCTCTCTCTCTCTCTCTCTCTCTCTCTCTCTCTCTTCCCCCTTTTCGCATTCCTTTTCCTCCCCTCCCTCCTGTCGTTTCTTTATCTCAAGAGTATCTATCTCTTCCTCTCCCTTCCTCTTCTCTTTTCCGTCTTTTCGCGCTATCTCGAAATGTTATCGTTTGCGCAAATCGAAGCGACCGCTCCCATTTACATATCGATACTCGAATCACCGACTGAGAGGAGAAGGGATACGGTAGTAATGGAAGCGGTGTTGATTAGAGTCGCAGTCTGGGATACTGTAATGATTTAAACTATCGATTCGAATAAACGCTATGGCTGGGTAGTGATCTTCACTTGATTAGAATATCTGAATTGGGACTACGGTAGTTATCGATTTGGATCACCTGCTAAGGTACAGTAGTGATCTCTGGCGGTCATGGGCAAGTTGTAGATGATTCGACTGATAAACAGCGAGTAGATGAATGATGGGACATGTCGTGAGGAGGGAAGTTGACACATGGGCGATATGGGAGGGATAAGAGGAGAGATTGGAGGAGATTGGATACGGTAGATGATAATGATGAGGAGAAGATATCGATTGGATTAGTCCGAGTCATCATAACTGCCGTATCTGATGATTGTATTCGCGTGATATGACTACTCCAATATTGTATGGAATCCGTCCAGTCTGATCAGTCTCATTACCTCAATCGTTGATACTTTTCTGTGTCTTCTCTTGTCCTCATAGTCGATATCCACAGCAAGAAGGATGAGCAAAAAATTTCCCACACTCCTGGTTTCGCAAGCTCTCTCGCCGGTTAGCTTTCGAAATAGAGAGAACGCCCATCCCTGATCCACAATATCTCCATCCCCCTCGTCATCTTAGATCTCTGTCTCACATGTAATATCTCTCTCTTCTTCCCCGTATCGAATGCCTTCCTCTTCTCCTTCCCTCTCCTGCCTGGTTTCTATCTAACATCATTGCGTGATATGCACTAATCGAGAGTCTTTGTGAGGCATATCGAGCTATCTCGAAGAGGGGAGCGAAAAAGGTAGATGAGAGGAGTGGGACTGGTCATCTCAAGGCTGATCATACTACTGCCCAACGTTGCTTGTTTTACCAAAAGTGTTCCAGAAGCCTGGACAGCAGCACATCATTCATAGGCCGGTCAACCGTACGGAAAGGCCTTTGGAATGAGAGAGCGTGTGAAACCAAGAGGGACTCTCTCACTTTTGCGCACTTTCTCGCTCTAACCTTGCACTGTTCGTTTGGAATCATGTGGCAGGTGATACGTAGTCCTGTGCAGCAACCGGCCTTACCGGTGGGCCCCAGCAGAGTAGTCGCTTGCCGACGTAAAGTCTCTTGATTCCGGTAGTAACTTTACCTTTACCCTTTTGCTCATGTTACCAATGGTTGGGATGAGTTACGACGGGGTTGTCAGCCACGGGGCAAGTGGGGGAAGGTCGATCACCCGGGTGTTAAGACGTCATAAATGGTAGTAAATCGTCGACGGACTGAGGTAGATTGCTGATAATATAGTGCGGGTGGAGGGATAAGTGGAGAGAGAGAGAGAGAACGGATAACAGAAGATGGACGTCTGGTTATCATGAGATAGGAATGATGGGTTGAGAGGGGATTAGGATTTAGGAGCGATAGATTAGTAGGAGATCACCCAGAAGTGAGAAGACAGAGTGCCAGTGGGTAACTTCTGCTGAGATAAATGGTGATGAGACAGTGAGTGATTATTGTTAGTAGATCAGTCGTGCCAGAGGGAGAATTCACTGATCTAGTGATAGGATACGGTAGGGAAAGCGTTGGAGGACGCGGCGTTATCTCAATCGATAGAATAATGGAAGGGGGCTTCCGATCTATCTAGGGCACGCTAATTGTCTCAGATGTCAGTCCAATCACTCTACTAATTTGGCTTGATCTGGGTGACATCTAAGCCTCAATCTCTCCCATTGTCACATTGTCAATGTAGAATCAGTTATTTGTTCTCCGTTGAAGTCGTTATCGACTAATTAGATCTGTCGGTATCTTCTCTAAATGAGGGCAGTTGACATGCTCATTTCACCCCCCCCCCCCTTTCTCTTCCTTCATTTCTCCCCTTGTCTTTTACCTCTCTTGTCTTGTCTTCCCCCTTCTCTCTTTCGCTCTCTGATGTTATCCACGTAACTGTCGGCCGACCGATCGGGGTGATTATAATCTGCTGATTCGCTACCCCTATCTGCCCCCCTCCCCCTCCCTTCCTCCTCCCTCCTCCTCTCACTCTCCTTAGAAGGGGGGCGAAAACCCCGCCTCCAGGCCAATTCCCGACCCCGCCCCCTCACTCCCGCAGTACCCATCAGTGTGTGCCCAACTGGAGAAGGAGGAGTTGACCAGGTATCACCCTCCCCCTCCTCCCTGATATTGACTGATACCGTATCACTTATCACTCCTCGATCACTGATTGGCCATCTCTCCCTACCGTATTCCCTATATCTCAATCTCTATTTGGGACACCTGTTGTGGCTTCGCTTTCTTTGATATGTCCGTGCTTATCTCACCTGTTTTTGTTCGTCTTCTTTCGGTCTCGCTGCTTTTATCTCATTGAAGCTCCCTTAGACCTCTTTCCCTCCCTCTCCCTTCTCTCACACTTCTGACCACTCCTCTAATTAGTAGGGACATATTGTAATTGGCTAAGAGGGCCGACAACGAATCTGAGTGAGTCCATATGGCATCGAGCAGCGGCTTCCTTTTGATGACTTCTATCATTATCACCCCTTGTAACTCTAGTAGTCATTCGGTCAGTGCATTGCGTGAATCATTTCTTCTACCGTATCCTATCGTATTTATCTACTATTCCTTGAATATCAATATTTTTCGATAGCTTCTTCTACCGTATCCTACCGTATTCATTAATATTAAATCATTTATCGATAGTTCTCTCGTTACAGTAATGACGATGGTAGCGTCGCCGCTCAAACTGAGCACGACAAGCTCTGCCTCTGCCTCTTCGTCCACTTCCTCCTCCTCTCCCATCTCCACCTCTCCCCTTCTCTCACTCATTGCAGTCAAACAAGAACCTGCAGCATCTCCGACTGCAGCAGCAGGGGGAGGAGAGATGCAGCAACAGATGTGCAGCAATGGACTGGCTGCAGCTACTGCACCACCCGCCACTGGTGAGTGATTACTGTAGTTATGAGGGATTACCGGTAGATGGTCATTAATTAATCAATTGTTTTTTACTGTAGTTATGGAGTACGGTAGATGATCATTAATCAATCGATTGTTCTCAGATCCCTCCACCTCGTGGGATCTGGCGAATCTGACGCCGACGCCCGAGCCGCCAGTGATGACACAGCAGGAATCGTGCAGCGGCTGCAGGTTAGTCGCGCACAATTCGTGCCCCTCTGCCGCGCACTTTATCTAAGAAATGAAAACGTTTTCCGTTCAGCGTCCTTCGAGTGGAGATGCACCGAGAGATGGGCGAAATGCGGGGGAAGATCGACCGACTCTTTGAAGCTGTACACAAATTGATGGCAGGTGAGAGTGTGGGAAACCAAGAGAGTACAGTGTGGACAATTCCCTAATTGCAGCATCTGCAGCCAATGTGGGTGAGCCTGCAGCCAAGCGTGCTGCACCTGCAGCTCCAATGCGACCACTCCTCCCTCCAACTTCCCTTGCTGCAGTATTGGCTGTCAAGCCAGAACCAATGGAGGTCGTAGAACACAAGGTGACCTTTTTTCATAGGCTCATGTTGGCATCATCACGATTACCAATTTTCTTAACAATTTCGAGAAATATTTGATCTTTAGTTTGATGAATGATGCATTTTGAATATTGGGTAGAGATAGATTACGGTAGTGATGATGATCAGTTGGGAGAGAAATGGGAACAGGTCGGAAGAGACAAGAGAGAGAGAAGAGAGAGATGGTGCGGGTAGATTACGGTAGGAGATAAGAGTAAGGGAGAAAGAGAAGAGCGAAATGGAGGGAGTTGAATCACTGTCTCTCCTATCGCTATCGTATCTTTAGTGGGTAAGGAGAGGGCCCCTGTAGTCAAGTTGTTATGTGGACACACAAAAGAGGCGAGTTTGTGATTGTGATCTACCGACTGACCCAATCGAACACTGGAGAGTGACCGATGAGATTACGGTAGCTGCTGCTGGCTGTTTAGATCAGTCTGCTGGAGCAGTCGCCGACCCCTGAGGGGCTTAGAAGGGATTAGAGAGACAAAAAGGAGGAGAAGGGGAGAGTGTTGACTAGTGTGTTAATGTTATTGAGAGAGAAGAGATTGTTTAGAATAACGTATCTTAGTTAGAACAGACTGATGAGAGAAGAGAGAGAGAGACGAAGATTACTAGAAGAGAAGAGAGAAGTAGAAGTGTCAAGTGACATTCTGACAGAGAGTGGAAAGAGATTAGTATGTGATCCATCCAATCAATCGAGGCTTCTGACTGGATTAGTTATGAATACTGTAGACAGTGGTGGGAACGATGAACAGTGGGTAGACGAGAGAGTGTGTAGATCGAGGAGAGCAATCGATAATGGTCGTTTATTGATTGATTGCAGCCGTTCCTTCCATCCAGTTTCACTCCTCCCTCTACCAATCAACAGTCGCCGCCTCCTCTACAGGGATCGAGAAAGAGGAAACCGACGAAGGTGAGCAGTCGAGATTAGACTATTATATATTCAAAATAATACAACGTTCCGCTTCTAAACAACAAATATGGGTACGAGAGAGCATGACAGAGAGAGAGACACGCCGAGGTATAGAAAAGGAGTGCTAGTCCATTTAATGAAAGTATCATTCTAAATTTTTTAATAATTTAACACTTTTTTTAAAATTGTAACACTTCAATCTCACACTCTTTCACCCTCATCCATCTCTTCTTCAGGAGTTGATCCATCGTATGGCGGAGGCAGCTGGCTTCAACGGTGGTCTCTTCGGTGCTGCAGCCGGATCTCCTCTTGCAGCAGCCCTTGCTGCAGCTGCTGCAGCAGGCAGCAATGGAGGCTGCATGCCCACACTCACTGCACACTCGCCCTCGCCCCCAGTGGCACAGTCGACCACTCCACCCAACAACAACCATGTCAACACTCAGAGAGAAGGTGAGGAAAGGAGAATGATTGAAAAGAATGAAAGGGATGCAGAACAGCGTGAGATTAATTTAGATAATATGGCAAATTAATTTCGAATACGTGTAAGTTAGTATCGTAGAGTAGATGAGAGTAAATGGTGATGCGGATGTAAAGTGAATGTGTCCATTGAAGGAACTCCGACTGGAGCTACAGCCACTGTCTCGATCACTGAAGGAGCTCCCTCACTACAACTGGAGAGTCTGATGAATGGAATGGGAGCAGGTATGTCAATACAATTCAATTCTTTATTCTCCCAAGTGGTAATCGACTTGATTCTTGACCCACTAGTGATAAGACCCCATAGCCACCCACGTCCTCAATTGCTGTTACACACCTCATATCATCTTGCATTCTCTCTCTCTCTTTCTCTCTCTCTCGGGTGATAAGAGGGGGTGGGGGGTGGATATCAGCTGAAGCATATGTTGTCACTCTTCTTCTTCCATCTGATCACTCATCTTCCCTCTCTTCTTTCCCCTCTTCTCCCAGTCATAAATCGAGTAGATCTTCAAAATGCTCCCAGTAACAGCCATTGTTAAAAGAAAGAGACGTAAGTGTAAGTTTAGTTACTAGGCAGTAATGTACAAGTAGTAACGTGATAATTTTGCAGGTCTGTCGATGGACGCCCTCGCACAGCAACACCAGATCCTGTCGATGCTCGGACTTGGAATGCAGGTAGAGATAGAGTTGATCTTTGATCTTTAGCTATCCCTTCTTTGTCATAGTTATACCATCGACGTGCTGTGTCTGAATCTAGAATGCTCTCTCAAATCGATGCCTTCTGCAGTCTCAAATGGGCGGTGGTTCTCCCGCAGCCGTCTCTGCTGCCTCCACTCCACGACCGGACAATGGCAACGGCTCCGATGAGAGTCTACTCGACGGTAGCATCAGAGAGGTGAGAGGCTATTTCCTGGCCCCGGCTCTCGACACGGTTGTGTACTTGCTGCCAACGGTTCTTGATGTAGATGACTGACTGTCTTGTTTTGTTGTATGAAAAGCACCCTGCTGTGAGAGAGGAGTGGAACCGAAGGCTTTTGTTCAGAGTGATAGCAACGGACTCAAACCGGAAGAAGAGAAGAGAAGAGAAGAGAGAGGAGTTGGTTACTGATTTGAGACGGGGAGGGGGCCAGAACCGGTGTTTAGAGACTCACAGTTATGATCAGTTAGAAGAGAAATAGAGGGGACAAGGGGTTGTTATCGATACTTGTTGATCTTATCTGGACTTGTAATCGAATTATCGGCATCTCGTTAACGATAGGTGTATCAGGAGGAGAGATCAAGGGGAATTGAGAGGGAAAGGAGAGAACTCTCCCATTCACACACTCTCTAATCTAGAGAGAGAGATACTCCCGAAAGGGAAAAGGATGGATAGTGTCTAAGGTCGAAGGAAGAACATGATGATATGGTGTAGAAAGAGATAGATGAATAGGACAAACAAGGTCAGACTGAGTGGGGGATAATGATTATAGGGACATCAGTGGAAAGATGAGATGAGAGAGAGAGGCAAATTGGTCTGATCGGGGAGGTCTTGCAGTGATCAGGGTGGTTGTAGGGATACGGTAGTGATAAGTAATCAATCGATAATTGCAGGAGAACGAGGATTCGTCGGTGTCTCGTTGTTCGAATTGTCAGACGACGAAGACAACTGCATGGAGGAGAGATCTGAATGGACGACTCGTGTGCAATGCATGTGGATTGTACTACAGACTGCACAGGGTGAGTGATTGCAGAGGGATGATCACATACTGATTCTTATCTCTTTTGATACTAGTGAAAAGACGAATGGCGATGAGTTGTGATTACTAGGAAGGACGGTATTGTGCATACCCTTTGGCACTGTTTCATTGTCTCTCTCTGCCGTAATACAGAACTCTTCCATTTGGCCGTACTACGAATACCGAACTTGCATCCCTAGTGATCACTTCTCCGTTATGATCGAGAGAGGGTTACTGTAGGAGTGGGTGGGTGGGATAAGTGGTTTGGTAGCAGGTGGATACTCTCGAGTGGATATACGGTATACGGTAGACAATTTGAGATCTCATTTCGCGCGTCAAGAGTTCATTGGGGGACTTCACCTGTCCTTTCTTTTCTTTTGCTCTCCTTATTCTTTTGTGATTCGAGTATAGAAGAGAGAGAGTGAAATTGATTCAATTGACGACTCGAGATTGGGCCAAGTATGGTATATATGAAAGAGAGATGGGTAGATAATTTGAGAGAGAGAGTCTCTCTCTCTTAAAGAGTGAGTAGTATCCGGCCTTGATATGGGAAAGAGAGAGGGGGAGTTCCACTCGGGACCTGACCTCAGAAGAGCAGCCAGTATCATTAGAGACCGACTCAAGAGGGCTCCTTTTTGACTCTATTCTCTCTCTATCTTTCCCCCCTCTCTCTCTCTTACCTCTCTCGAATTGAGGTGACTTATGGATACGCGAATGTGTGAGATAATTGAGCATCTCTCTCTCTCTCTTCATTCACGGCTCAAGTTGGAGTGAGAGATGATTGCTCACTCTCCGTGAATATCTGAGAAGAGAGATCGGGGACCAGTTAGGATCTACTCCCGCATTAGATCATCGATACCGTATACCTCCTAGGGTTCTGATTAATCTACAGTATCCTTGTCCCTAACATCCTCTGATAGAATTGGGCGCCAGCGAGTCGAGTGACAATAAACCTCGTTCCATCTTGTAGATACTAGAGAAAGAAAAGAGAGATTGAGAAGTGAGAGGAGAGAAAAGAAGGTGCAAGTTTATGTACCATGTGATGTGAAAGATAAATGAGATGAGGAAGAAGTGAAGAGTAATTAGAAGAGATTGACAGATGAGGGGAGAAGTAAAGAGTTCATGGGGACTCAGACAAAATATTTATAAATAATAACATTATTATTATTATTATTATTATTTTGCAGACTAACCGACCGGTGCACATGCGAAAGGATCACATCCAGCAGCGATTCAGAAGACGCGTCAAGGTATGAATATCGATTGATTGATGATTATCGATTGCTGAATGCCTCCCTGACTACCGTAATCATTTCGTTCGTTGCAGGAGGAGGAGCAGGCGACGAACTCTGCGGCGATGCTGAATCAATTGATGGCTGCAGCTGCAGCAGGCGTGCCCTCTCCCTTCCCCTTCCTCGAACAGATGCAGCAGCAGCTGCAGCAGACGCAGCAGCAACAACAGCAGGCTGCAGCACACATCTAAATCCCGCCCCCTTGCTGCAAATCTCCGCCCATTTCCTAGCCCTCCCCGTCGTATCTCAGCCGGTTGACCATCTGTCGTCGTATGTGCAAGTTCTGTCTCATAGTGGTTGCTATTCTGTTTCTTCTCCATCTTAATCGTGTCTTGACTCAGTTTCATACTTTCCCTCCAGCATTCCAACGAGACTTACGGCAATTGTTACCTTGGAGATTACTGTAATCGTAATCTTAGAGACAGTATTATCGATACCGTATCAGTATTAACCCCCTCTATCAGCTACAGTATTATCCCCTCTCCTACCTGTTGTAAGTCATTCCCACCCACCCTCCAAGCATCAATCAACAATTGTATCGAGCTTTAAGAGGAGACCTACCGTGTGTTGTGGACTGCGGTAGGTCGCCCTCACACATACCGTATCCCAGTATGATGTCTATTGTTGCATATTCCGTTTTATACTATAATTTAATCAATGTTTGATGATCACTTATCTACTAACATCTCGATTTCCGTTTTATCATCACTGAGTCTCCTTGTATTCTTTTTTCTTCTTCTGGCAGTTATAAATTTTACAAATGAATCTCTGATAGACAATCACTCTCACGTAACTTTCCATTCCTTCCCTTGAGTATTTTGAGTCAGAAAGATCTCTCTCCCTCAGAGATTTAATCAATAGTATTGATTGCATTTATGGTTCTTAGTCTCATTCACTTTAACAATCGTACTCTGCCTTTTGTTAGCTTCTTCTACCGTACTCCGGATGTTATTGATCGAGATTTGACATATTGTGTCTGACATACCGTACCCCTCATACACTCCTCTTCAACGCACACTCCAGTTTTTCAATTGCGAGCTTAGTATTCGTCGGTTGGTTCGACTGCACCACACACACCATGCTTCCTTTCTGTCATATCGATAGGGGAACATAATCCACACCCCCACTGGCACACTTCTCACTACACACTCATTGAGATTACTCAACGAATTACTTAGTACAGAGTTGTCCCCCTTTTCATCTACCTACAGTACACCGTTGTACCACAATAATCGGTTGAAAGTAATGGTTCCGCATAATAAATTTGAATGTTCATGTCTCAAATGTCTACCACATGCAATGTAAAATCGAAAGAAGAGCAAGGTCAGAACACAGAAAATATTAACTTCGTTTTATTCACTTTGGCGAACAAATTATAAGGATGTGAACACGGAGGCTCACGGGGAGTATAAAAAACCGGCCATGGAAAGTCGTTGCGCACAACAGTTGCGCATATCGTAATGTCCCATGCGCAAGCATCATGCACCTTTCGTGCGGCAATTTCAGTTCGCGATTGCACCTCCGGTCCCAGCGTGAAAGCCCTGACTTCTCGATGTTTCATACAATCTACGGACAGTCGCTGTTCATTTTTTCTTGTCGGGGAACGTTGGTTTTGATCCTCCGTGGTTATTATCGAAAGCTCATTCATTTGTGAGATTTGTGAAGTCTTCCGAAAACATAAGCAATGGTAGGTATATCAACAAACACACTCCAAACAATAAAAATACAGTATACTGAAAATTATAGGTAGATCAAGAGGGAGGTTGTGAGGAAAAATCACGGCCCTCCTTTTTCCGCATAGTTTGGTCTTCTATTTTTTTGTTTTACTTCAAAAAAAGTATTTATGACAAACCAGTGCGGGTTAATCAAAAGTCCAAAAGGGATGTTTCAGACAAACGAAGGAAATTTGGAAAAAAATTGAATTTTGTTTAGAGTTACGAACGCATAAATTCCCTTGAAAGGGCCCAATTTTCTGCGTGGAATTTTTATCATTTTCAAAAAATCAACAACATTTTTTTTCTTATTTTCTCACAAGCAGACAACAATTTCCTGAAGATTCTTGAGCGATCTCGTGTATTTTAATTAATTTTTCTCTGCAAAAAATGTATTTGCTTACATCTGGAAAAATTGAAAAAAAACGTCATCTGCGATACTTGCTATATTTCTCAGATATATTTTTTTAGATACAGTAGGAACCTAAAAAGTTTGGCACTATTTTTATATATCGTATCAGATCGTCCGAAACCATGAAATCTACCGTAACCCAGTTCACTGATCCTTACACGTGAGAGTCCTCAATCCTGATTCCTGAATGCGAGTGAAGAGGTTGAACCTAATTGAAATTAAACACGAACGAAAGTCTATTTCTGATATCACTTTGTGACAAACATCATGATTTGCATGAGAAACTCAAGTAATTAATTTATTTTGTCATCGTTGACTGCAGTACGAAAAAGTCAATTTTTTTTAAATCTGACTAAAATTACAAAACCAGTACATGTGATAGAAGAGCAAAAGGATTGAGAGATCAAAGATCAATCATTCCGATCGCCGGCAGCATGTCTCAAACATGTGTAAATATCTTACCTTAGCGAACATTAAAGGAAAAAACATATGTATCATCTGATTTATACCTGTGAACTCCCAGTTTCTTATTTTCTCTAATACCGACAATTAATGGCTTCTTACAGAAAATTACGTACTTGAAGGGAAGAGAGGGTAGGATAGTCCGAGGATGCATACAGGGAAAATAAAAAGGTGTAGCAAACATCACTTTTACTTTCTTAGAATGCGTAAACGATAGAAAACGTATGAAACGGTGGCTTGAAAAAAATGTGATCGATTGAAGGAGGGCGAAACAATGTGAAGATCTAGCTTTGGATGTTAGATATGTCGCGCTAAGAGATATCGATAAATGAATAACCAATGACAAAATTATTCAAATTATTGATGCAAATTTATTTGTTTTTTGTTAATTATTCAAATGAATTAAAATAAAATCAGTTTCTAATCGGACTACATAATTTGCACTGTAAGAATAATCGTCAACCTTCAGCGTGGGCTTTAAAATTTTGCATAATATTCTCAGTGCGTCACGTCTTTTCCTCATGTGTTTATTTATGTAAATCTTTTATTAAATTAGTTACTCTTTCTTGTGACACTCGTAGTTTAAATGTTCCCGCCCTGCTCTGTCTCTCTGCCCAGATGGGCGTGTCTCTTCTCTCGTTCAACTCTCTCACTCTTTTCTCCCTTTCTCTTTCTATCAACTGTCTCTCTATCTCTTCCACACCACTTACAGCATCATTTCCCATGCAAAATCTGCATGGATCACAGCAAGAATTCGATGTAGGCATCGTGTTTTAGCTCATTTATTGTGCCTTTTTACTGTAGTTATGACTACATTTCAGTTTGATGCACTCATGAGGCGTTCCGAGGAGGGATTTCTTCTGAGGAAGAAACAGGAACAATGGGCGAAAGAGAAGGGTCAGTATAATTACAATTACAATTATTTATTCTTAGTGGTTTCGTGTGAATTCGTTGTAGATTGTCGATTGTAGAGTATCTGCTTTCCATCCTCCCATTGACCCTCTCAACAGGGTCCTTGCCTTTCCATACCACCTGCCCAGTCCATTGATTGGCATTCGACGCCTTCTTTGGTGCTTCTGATGCACATCGTGTGTGTACACACTCATCATTCTCACACTCTCTTCCTCTCACTGATAAGGGGGTTATCATATGGGGGCGTCACAAATCTCGACCGAGTCAAAGCTCTCTTGCCCATTTCGAATTGCGCAACGGTGAGAGGATGCCATCTGGTTTGTTTCCCTCTTTAGTCCCTCTACTATCGATCGTATTCTAGTGTGACTGGGGTTTTGCATGAGAAACAATGAGTAGATCGATATCTATCCATGTACATATTTTTTATGGACGCCCAAAAACCGCATTGGAATAATGTTAAATAATAAACAGTACGGCTTACTATAGGGAAGTGTTGTTTGGGAGGGTTGCGATGTTTAAAAAACATTTGTAAATATAAATATTCTTGTAAATAAATCAGAAGAGCACGTCGACAATTGGTTTCCATTCGGATCACCCGGAGGAGGCAATCCGAACAAGAAACATGTAGCCAGAGACTACGAAGTGGTGAGTCCCGACACGAAAACATCGGTTACGGTAGTCATCTTACGGTAACTTGTATTGCAGAAATCGATCAGGGCTTCGACAGCGGCGACTGAGAATGTGCCGCCTCAGGTGCGTATTTTCCTCTTTTTTGTTTGTTTGTTTGTTTTCGATAGCGTTTTGAATGAAGTCGTAAGCTCTTTTCTCCTCATTCTTCCCATTGATTCCACTGATTTCCTCTGCTCAGTGTACTAGCATGTTCAGTGATCAGTCTTGCCAAGTTCCCTCATTTCTCTCTCCCCACTCTTCTCTCTTGGCAAAGCTGTCACTTTTTGCCGCGTTTCTTCTCCAAGGCCGATCCGGGTCGTTGATTCCAATTGCCGCATGTATGTGAGAAACCGAGAAGGAGAAACATGATGACGTCATTACTAGGTAATCGCCACTCCTTAACCATCTTTGTACCTACTTTTGCTCTTCCAGTTTTTTCCTTCCTCTCTTTCTCTTTCTTTTTTCATGTGCTGAATCACTCTGTTCTTCTCTTCTCCTCACTTCTCTTTGTGGGGAGCTTCGATATTGAATCATCATCTGAAGAGGGAGGAAATATGGTTGATATTTGCTTTAGTTGTCGTGCCCTGTGGACATCGTTCGATTGGGGGAAGAGGTAGATCAGTGTGGACAGCAGTCCAACTTGCAAACGTGGGTTAGGGTTTAGCCAGCAACAGAACAACAGAACCCTCACTTTTTGCCGGAAACTCACCCAATTTCAGTTCAAGCTGTCAGAGTTGTGGACCAGACCCTTCCGCTTTTTGCAAATAAAATCACCAGATTTATCTCCAAGCCTCCCGCTTTTGACCTTCCAGCGACAATCCTTGCACAGGTAGATCAGTATGGAAACAGTCGAACTTGCATGCACTTGTCATGCGATGGGAATGAGATCGAGCCTCTCCCTCCCTCCTTCTTCTTCTTCCCAATCTAGCCTCAGAGCCGCCACACCCTGAGAGGGGAAGAGAGAGAGAGAGAGAGAGAGAGAGAGAATCTTGTGATGGATCCTCTGGGCAAGGGGATAAGTTGAGATTAGGGAGAAGATCCCGTGTTAGGAGATATCACAAGGAGTTGGGGATATCATGGAAAGAGGGAAGAGATAACACATAGGCAGCAAAATATTTTTTTTTGCATAGTGCTCCCACCCTAGTTTTACTCGATTACTTAGTGCTTCCAGCATTGGCCAATTCCTCATACCTTTTACTTATTACATTTTGGAACACTAGGATTCTCGAAAATACAGAGTGCCCCCGGATGAAGAGACAGATGTACGAGTCACTTTTTTGTGGGATTGGTGTAAGTGGACATTCGAATGGACACATGTTGGGTGGGAGGAATTGAGACTTCTTTCTCTATTTCTTCAAAGGAGAAATCTCGAGATGACCATGTGTCTGCAATAGGAGGAGTTAGATGGTTCAGAAATCATACTAGGATTCTACTGTAAAATCCTACTAGGAAAATTAGTAGGAATCCACTAGAATCCTATTAGGGAAACACTAGGAAACTCGACGGAGGCGCCAAACACAAACATGGGAGTGTGGGTGTTTGCGTCTTTTAGATTTTCCTAGTGGTTGCCTAGTAGGATCCTCATGGAAACCTAGTGGAATTCTAATCATTTTTACTAGTAGGATTTTTCTGAACCATATTAGTACAATCAGAGTATACGATCATATCTGACCAGAGAGGAGAATACCTCCTTGTCTACCTCTTTACTATCTGCCTCTGTCTCTCTCTCCATTCTCTATCCAAATCGGATGACACTCTGATTTATGCTCCCGCCAATAATACCACTTAATGATGCCCCCACAGGGGCGAAGGGGATTATGTGAGAGGTTTGTGAGTATTGTGGTGTAGTGTGGTACAGTAACCCTCTGACTACCGTAGTGTGAGTGTACAGTAACCCTGTGACTGCACCCCCCCCCATCTCTTCCGGGAATCGCTGCTTTGGCGTATCGGCGCGGCGCCTGTACAGTTTTGGCAAAAAGAGCTCTGCCTGATCGACCTTTTTGTGTGTGTCTATTATTCATGGAACGCCCGTTTGAAAGGAGGGCAGAAAGAGAAGAGAAAAGAGAGGGAAAATGCCGCTTGATCGGGTCGAAAATGAATGAAATGATGATGAAGAAAGAGACGAGATGTGAGAAAGAGATACGAGTATCATGACCAGAAGGAGCAACAGCCATTTGCACTTGGGCTTAGCCCCCCTATCTCACCCCTTTTCTCTCTCTCCCTCTCTCTCTCTCTCTCTTTCTCTCTCTCTCTCTCTCTCTCTCTCTCTCTCTCTCTCTCTTTCTCTCACTCCCCACACTTCCATTCAAACTTCCGTTTGTCTCCCTCGTGCAAAACTCGCCTTCAGAAGAAACGATCTCATTTCGAGAACTGAGAGAGCGACTAGATTGAGGGAGCAGAAATCGAGTGATTAATGGTTGCATGGTGCTGATGAAATGTATATTCCTATTAAAGAGGTAAAAGGTTAAATTTGTCCTGTCTTCAGAAGTTTTACACGCGCAGAACATTGCGGTTTTCAGGTTTTCATTTTCAATCTTTTTTCACATTTTTCGCAATCACATTCCTAATCATAATTGGTAGAGGGTTTCCATGAGTAGTAGTAGTACGATTTCCTCTCACCAATTGGTGGTGTTAGATGTGGGAGTGAGATAAGAGAGGTCGAGAATGAGTGAGAGAATGGAGGCACTTTGAGAGAGGAGAAAGAAAGGGAAGTAGAAGATACCAGAATGTATCTCTGATCAAGATATTCTTTAGTTTGTTCCATCCATTCTTTCCATAGGCCGACAGGTACGTATAAAGCGACGAAGCCTACCCACATTTTTGCATTTTGAAACAACAATTGTAATCCGAACCAATATTTTGGGATTTTCATGGAAACTTTTGAAATACCCTACCCACATTTTCAACATTTCCTACTGACCTTGTCGACCTATGATTCTTTCATTCGTTATTGTATTTTTTGTGTTCGAACATTGGCCGAGAAATGAATCTCATAATGTGTAAGTTGGTTTGGGGTTAAGAAATGGTCTCTCTACCATCACTTGAACGGGCGTAGAATGGGGGGGGGGTGGCCGATAGTTGGCCCATTTGAATGCTAATGTTATGGGGAACGGTAGAAGAAGAAGAGGGGAAATGGAGAGGATAAGGGGTCGAGGATGACGATTAGAGATTTAGTTGGTTGCTATTGTTATAGAACATCTACGATTTACTCTAGTGCAAAACAGCGAATACTGAGAAAAAACTATCTAAAGGGTTTGTTCGCATTCAATCTTTGCTGTTTTTGACCAGTGGTAGACGAGATTAGAGAAAGAGAACCAGTTGTGTTGCTTGATATTTCCAAATGTTGTTCCTTCCTGTGTATGAGATGTCTCTATTAGCTCAGCGCTTCTTCTCCTCCTTATCAGTATTTCCTCTGGTTTTTCTGCCCCATTGGGATCCCAATGAAAGTGGGCGTGGTTAGGCTTCCCCAATGGGATCCCAAACCTGTAGAGGGGTCGAGAGGGGTCAAAATCTTCCCATTGGGATCCCATTCTTTGCCCCAATGGGATCCCAATATTCAATCAATATTATTGGCGCGCTTCGTGATGGCGTCGCTGTGGTGTTTCGAAATTCACCTATTTTCGCAATTTTTTTACGTTTCTATTTCGCTTTTCATGTGTTTTTCACGTTTGTATGTTCCTGTCGTGAGTAGGCGTCTATTGTACTACGACGGTGCTAGGATTGAGTAAAATTATGCCTGTATTTCCAGTGTTTACCAGTTCTTTTCAGAACTTACAATGTTTTGGTTTAACCGTCGATCCCCGGCTACGACTACTTTCGTGATTTTTCTTATTCTCCACTTTACTATTCCAAAGGAGTCAATGGGCACAGGTATTTCCCATTATCTCGAAAGAAATACCGCATTTCAGATAGCTCGTGCTGACTCAATTCATTGGTTTCGTAGAAGACCATTCGTATTTTTTGAAGGAGGGCTCTGATGTAACATTGTTGAAAGTTGCTCATGTTTGTATCAATATTTCAAGATAAACGTTATGTCAATTAACCACTTAAGTATCGCACACATATAAATAATCAGTAGTCCCTTCCCAATGGGATCCCAACATTCTCCTAATGGGACCCCAATAATTTCTCCCAATGGGATCCCAAGCCTGTCAACCTCCCCATTGGGATCCCAAAGAACGCCCCAATGGGATACCAATTCGCTACCCAATGGGGCAAACCTTGGGATCCCAATGGGGCAGAAAAACCAGAGTCCTTTGTTTACGCAGACGTAGTACGTGGGGTTTGAGATGGGAGTGATAAGCCTGTGATAAGCCTTGAGAGGGAACAGTCTCGTGCCCCCGCGGCATCCCTTTTGAATGCATTTTATGAGGTGTGAAAAGGTGTCGATGACGAGCCACGATGAGGTCATCACGTAATAGAATCACGTAGAAGAGAAGGAAATGTGCCAATATCGATTGATTTATTCTTTTCAGGACCCTTCCACGTCCATGCGACAAGTTACGGTCGACTGCGCTCCACGACTGCAACAGTACGACGAGGAAAAGCCGCCGAATACGGTAGGTATAGTGAGTATACTGTAGAATGGAATTTAGTTTTATACCGATGAAGTTATTATAATGTGGGTAGTGAAAATTAGTTCTCCTGGAGAAAAATACGTTTCAAATATATTTTATTTACAAAATGTAGATTATTTCAGGCGTCCCACTACGGTGTTGCTGCAGCCTCTGCAGCCGCTCCTCATCCGTACATGCAGCATCCGATGATGTATGCAACGACTGCAGCAGGTGCAGCAGGAAGCATGCAGCCAATGGAGTACATACAGCAGGTGAGTCGAGGATTCAAATAGATCGGAAAGTCGTTACTTTTGAAATATTTTCTCGATATTGTATCACAACCACACGTGGGCAGCACTTATCCGAGTCATTTTGCAGCTAGCCCCCGATCGCCTACTGCGTTTGCACACAGCTCCCGAGCCGTATTTTTTTAAAAAAATCAATGAAATTAGCTCTACATTTTTCTTTTGCACAGAGCCCCGAAAAATCCCAGCCCACATTCGCACAGTGCCCCTGCCCCCTGCTGCCCATGTATGATCACAATTTTAAATCAATGTACCGTGAAAAACTGAGACGCATGACTGTAGAGCACGTCGCGTCAGTCATGTTTTGACACAGTTATTGCGGTCTGAAATCGTTGGACCATGAGAATATTCGGATGTTATTTCTTCCTTTTCCTTGCAGTACCACTACGCTCCGATGCCTGCCTATCCACCATATGCCTACCCTGGTGGTGTGGTTGACGGTGCACCGAGTGCGTCTGGTTATCCGCCATTCCCCACCTACCCTCCGCACCATATGATACCGGTACACGTCCTACCGCACGGAACCATACCTATCCCTGTGTCGATACCGCAGCCAGTCGGCAATACGGTGGGTTACTGCATAGGTTCGAAGATTATGGTAGATTATTATTGATTGATATGTGATGGAAACGTTTTATTCTTGTAGATGAACTCATCGTATTCCGAGCGATGGGTGAACGATTGGACGAATCCGCATATGGGAGGAAGTGGCACTACTATAGAAGAAATGCCCGAGGCAAGTTGGTTACTGTATGAATGGGTACTGTATCTCAGTTCGTGATGGGCCTACCTTGTATACTCTATGTAATCGTCCCTTTCCATTCCAGGACGCCTCTAGTACGTGCGGAGCAGTTTTACCCATGGCGACCCAACACGCCCACACTACCACCACTGTCTGTACCATGCAGCTGCAACAGCAGCCGCCGCAAGAGCTGCCCTACGCCCCGCCCCCTGCTGCAGCTGCGGCAGTCGCGCAGTCGCGTGACGTGCCGCATGCTTATATCAGTCCGTTCTCGTCCGCTGCTGCACCGAAAGCGCAGCATTCGAGTGAGGAGGACGAGTATGCAGGATACAAGGCGAGTAGAGGATTACGTAGTGATGAACCATAGATCGACAAGGTGGTTCAAAATTGGGCGTGAAAAATTCAAAATATAGGTTTATTTTACAATTTTTCTCTCGAAATACGAAAATGTGGATAGGGTTTTCTCCGAAATTGGCCACGAAAATGCCAAAATGTGGGTAGGATTCGTCGTTTTTACGTACCTGTCGACATATGGATGCTACTTTATGTTGTTGAAGTTTCAAATAATTAGTTTTTGCAGGCTCAAATCATGGAACGGCGTCGATTGGAAGCAGAAGAAGAAGAGAGATCGAGAAGAGAAGAAGAGAAGATAATGAGAGAGAGGAGAGAGAAGGAAGAAGCGAAGAGGAGAGATGAAGAGAAGAGAGAAGAAGAGGAGAGGAAGAGAGAAGAGGTGAGAGAGGGGACTGAAGAGACGGATTAAGAAGTGATACTGAGAGCGAATGGAAGAAGTGATTGCATAGTGATGATGTAATCTGTTGCAGGATAGAGAGAGGGCGGCACAAGCAGTCATCGAAGCTATTGAGAAGGCAAAGAAGGAAGCTGAATTGATGAAGAAGGTCCGACCAGAGATAACGCTATTTCTCACCTGTTAAATTTCTTTGTTTAAATCGTTCCGTCCAGAATTTCTGGCCAACGAAAATGTATGCTGATTCTTCTTCTCTTTTCTTCTCTCGCTTCCCATATTTTTGAGAACTTCATCGAAAAACAAGGGCTATCCTGCGACAAAAATAAGTAGGTCACTCTTTTGCAATAACAAACACTACGAAGCAGTCGTAGGAATAGCTTCTTGACGGTTTGTACAGTTAAAATAGCGTTGTTAATCTATTAGTACACTAATTAAATATGTATAATTATGCAGATGCGTCTGCATAGACACGCTCTCGAAGGGGCGGCAGGCAGTCCGGTCATTGATGGAATGGATGGACGACGAGTGGAAGAGATGAAGAGAGAAGTGAGTTGGCACCATGCTAGAGGATATTGGCATCCTCCCAATGTTACAGTACGTTATCGATTGATTGCCTGCAGGTGGATGCATTCGAGCGACACAAGCGACTGGACCAGGAGGAGATTGCGAGGAATGCGCCACGGAAGGAGGAGAAGAAGAGGGGAATGGTGAGGAGGACTATTACGGTAGAAAAGGCGAGAAACAGAGTTTATTTGAATAAGCAATAAAAAGCGGAAAAAGAAGCTGCGGAGGGCAGGATTCGAACCACATAACTGAAAACTTCAGCCAGTTCGAGGATACGGTAGATACGTGAAAAGTGGTGCAAACAAGAGGAATGCGAATGATAAATTGTTGCGACGATGGCTCAATCGTCGATTCATCTTTTATGGAATGGTTGAGAAGGGAAGGGAGAGAGGAGAGGGAATAGGTTAGGGCGGCATTTATCATCTTGATCTCCATTGTTGAATGGCCGATTCGAAGAAGGAGAATTTCCCCTTGTGGCAACCAAGACTGCGACGTTTTTGCACTGCGTGCTACCAGGTTACTGTAGACGATTGGAGTACTGTAATTTATTGGGGTACTGTAGCTTACGGTATATCATCAGTTCTCAATTGCAGAGTCTCTCTCGATCGCCCTCGATATCTGCTCACTATGACAGTGGGCGTGGGGCGACATCGACAGACGAAAGTTCACGCAGTCGACCGCGCGCCCCCTCCACGCCTTCCGCCCCACTCGCGTCACCCTTCCGACGCGCCGCCTCACTCGCTCTCGCTTCGGGTGCGGCCAAGCGGACGCAGCAATCGGCTGCTGCAGCATCTCCGACGCCCCCACGGTCTGCTGTCGGGTCGCCGGCGTTCCAGAGAGATTCGAACACGAGGTACGGTAGGGAGTACGGTAGTATATGGAACCAAAAAAAGTCTCTAATGCACTCAAAAAGTAAAGTGATAACAGATAATAGTGCAGATTCTCCCTGCGTGGTACGCCCTCTCCGCAAGGAGTGGTGTCGAGATATGCACATCTCAATCAATCACCCGCACCTTCTGCGAGGTATGAGAATATATATGATGGTAATGGGAATTGTAGTATCTACAGTACTTAGTCCAACTGTATGAGATGAGCACAGTTCTTTCATCGTACAGTATTCAGTTCAATTAGTTACAGTATATCGTACAGGTGCTACACTTGTTATCCAAATTGAAGAAGTGGTAATTTCCTCTGTTTCAGAGTGACTACCCCTGTTGCTGCAGCAGTTCGATCTCCCTCAGTCGGTCGACCGCCCGTTCCTCCACCCAGAACGAGAGCAAGTGCTGCTGGTGGAGGAGGAGGACAGATGAACTTGTGAGTGTGCTCATCGTGCCTACTCATAGTATAGGTGGACATGGGGCACCGTGCATTTGGGACTGCAATTGACTCATCTGGTATCGGGAGCATCATTTTAAATGGCTTGGACGCATGCTGCCCATCTATGATCATACGATTCAGATGAAACACCCATCCGCCTTGTTTCTCGAGTCATTCAATTGCATGGTCTTGTCCAACTGCAATTGACGGAGCAATAATGTGTGTTCTAATGAAGGGAATGGGTAGTGCTTGACCTGCTTGTTTAACAATGGAGTCAATCGCCCTCTCTCTCGCTGGTGCTATCACCATACAGTCTCTCACTCACAGACACTCTGAGATTCTGCATTCCAAATAGGATCTATCTCAAGGCGTGTGCTCTCTCTCTCTCCATTCTTCCCTCCTCCCTACGTGTCCCCCTCCTCTCTGTTTGCTTGTAGTATTTCTGAGCTATGCGAGACGATCAGAGTCAGACAACTTAGAGAGCTAAGAGAGGGTCATTCAATGGGAATACTTGGAGGACAATCCCATTTGAGAGTCCCCCCTGAAGAAATTCTTCATATTTCTCCCTCCCAGAGTGAAACAAGTCTACGACTCTAGATTGCTGGGCTGCCTACGACTTTTAAAATGTCGTTCCCATGTGCCTATTAGACGAGTCGTAGACTTATCTCCCCCTGAGCTTTCCTGTGTTCTCGAACTTTATATCGAGTGTTAGTCATGCTTTCAATGATTGGTCATCAAATGTCAAATGGTTCCTCTCTCCTGGAATCAATTCCATTTTATTGGGCACAAGGACACAGATAAGAATGTCGTTATTCTCTTCCCTGACGATTCTTCATTTGATCGATACTCCATTCGTTATATTTCAATCAATATTAATTACAGTAGTATGCCGTCGCGAGATTCGCCCCTGTCGCGCACCTTCCACGCCGGTGATCGAACTCGTCGATCGATGAACGAGAAGGCGAAGAGCTCGGGATATGGTAGGAATAGTTATCGACTGAGAACTACGGTAGATGGATGAAGTGTAATCTATTGTTGTGATTGTAGGAGTGGGAGGTAACTGGTTGTTCTCCTATTCTCCTTCTGCCAGTCGAAGTGCGACGCCAGATAGATTGGGATGGAGTGGAAGAACTGAGAGCAGTGAGTATTTAGATAAAGAAGCCGAACTTCCAATGAGAAATAGGAAGTTTACAAAGTGAACACAAATTTCCGCGATATTACTAGGAAGTCTTAGTACAGAAAGTTGATTTTATGAGATAAAATTGAAAATTAGCGGTATCTCTCACCGACACTGCACTCTTATCTCCCGAATGAAACTCGAGAGTTGCAGGTGTGACTCCTGAACCGCCACAGAGGAGAGGAAGAGAAGAGGAGAGAAGAAGGGACTGTAGAGAGGAAAGCTTCGATGATGGAAGAAGCTCACCTAGATCGAATGGTATGTTAATTTATTACATAGTGCCTAACTAACTACCTTAGTAACTTAGTTCGGATAGACATTTTACGCATCGTAGTCTATTATCCTAATGAATCTATAGCGTTTTTTTCCGTTCGTAAAATGATGAAAATATCCAAATGAAGAATTATGCAGATACCTTCATCACCTCTCCTACTGTAACGGCGACGTCCCGAGTGGATGAACCGAGGATACGGTATGCGGAGCCACTGGACGATAGAACACCGGAGTACAGTAGAAGAGATCGATCGATGTCGAGACCCTCATCGAGACAGGAGAATGTGGATGATTATGGAAGGAGATCACAGGTGAGACGGAGGAAGAGGCGAAAGGGGATGGGAAGATGATATTATTTATTAATTTATATAAAATATGAAATTCAGATTCCAATTCCTGCTCCGAGAACGAGGTTTACACCGCCAACTCCTCCACAGACATCGGTTACGGTAAGTGGACGTGGAGTACGGTAGGCATGTTTTCGATCGATTGATGCGTCAGTGACTACAGACTGAGTGATGGGGGTGACGTGGGAGGAGTAATATAGGCGTCCTCAGACAGAATGACCATAAAAAGTGAGGGCGTGAGTGAATAGTGGTAATTGCCGGAATGGTGGAGTGGTAAGTGGTCGTACTCAGCATACTCTAGCACTCAGGACAATTATTCCAATTTGCATGCCTTGTTCCTCTAATTTGATTGCATTGTTGTCCCTCTTATTGTCCTCATTTGTCTCATTTTTACGCTTTCTCCCATATTGGTCCTACCGACATTGTGATGATTCATTCTTGCTTTCCATATTTTGCCACTCCTTGTCAAATTTCGAATGTGCTAGTCAGCGATCGTAAATTGGCCATATTTTGCTTGATAGAGAGAGGAGGAGCATGATTGGAATGGAATGAGGGGCATGTGAGAGTGATTGTGAAATGGATATAGTGATGGAATGGAAGGATGATGATGATACACACCATTCCACAGTCCGATCAACCCTACAGAAAGGGGTTTTCAGTGAGAGAGAGAGAGAGAGAGAGAGCGTGGAATAGAGAAGTACTCACTCACTTTTGCACATCCTCTTACCCTGAGCCTTTTCTGTCGGTTTGCAACAATGTGGATAGTGAATGAGGAACGCACGAGGGATCAAGCCTGGCGGGGTAGATCAAAGGGTGGTCCATCCTCTCCCCTCCCCTCTCTTTCCCTTTCTCTGCCCAGACCTCGTCTGATATTGGAGTGACAGCTTCATCTCTGGTTTGTTTAGCCAACTGCTAGTCCACGCGTCAACAGAGGTGTGGTAGGAAGTGAGGAGAGACGAGTGAATGACCGACAGGGGGATGATCTATCTACCGTATACTTTATTGATTGATTTTTATGTCAATGCTTTCCATCCGCTCTTCATTATCGTGCCTCGGCGGAGCGCTTTTTGAGCCGTTCGTAGTTGACTCGAAGCTTGTTCCTGTTCCTTTTCATCTGCTCAGTTCTCTTTTTGTCCTTCCGATAATCACCCCTCTCTCCCTGTTCCTTGATCAAGATACTCGATGGAAAGCAGTGAGAAAGGAAGACAGTAGCTATGTGAGCAGCTATGAATAGAATAACTTTTTTTATTATATTTAAATATACTATTAATAGTATGATCGCAATTTAGATTACTGTATTAAAATTTAATTACGAATCTGACCCGCACTGCGCTCCACTGACGTTTTCGGCAAGTACTGTAGGTTTGTAGTTTATAGCCTGCGCGCAGCTCGATTTTTTCTTGTTTTCTCCTGTTTTTGTCCTTGCTTCGCGATGTTCCTTCCGAATTTGTGCGCCGACGCGCGACCATTTTTCGACCCTTTGTCCCCCGTCCATCTTCCAGTAGCAATGATTAATGGATTGAGCTGGAAATAAGGCGAGAGGAAGAGAGAGACGGATCAGGATCGGTTTACCCCCGGTTTAGCGCGCCTCCTCTCCCCAGACGATTCCTTTGTTTAGATGCCCTGATTGATCGCGCCTCTCTCACAACTTCTTTGCCATCATTGCAGTAAAAGTGAGGCGACGGAGCGTGAACAACCGTATAGTGGACATGGTCCGCTTTTTTATTGCCCCTCCTCAATTGCCTTCTCTTTTTTCCGTTGTTTGCGCATCTTCTTCCTCTTTTCCTTGCCCTCTTCCGCACTATTCAGAGTTATCTTGCAAGCTAGCTTCGCCGGTCCAATCCAGCACAGAATCTCGCTTAAGCGAGGACACTAAATACCCGAGAGCCTCCCATCGCTCCGACTTGATTATTTCTACGAATCGACCCGTATAATATAATCTGTTTCGACACGTCATGGTGATCGTCTGACTGACCGCACCCTTTCATGGCTTCACTGATAGCTCTTCCCTTCACCCATTGCACAGCCGCTGTTATCAGTAGCTTTTTCGCCCCCTATTGTGCTCATATATATTTGCAGAGATTTGAGTTGATTGCGGCAAACATCATCAAGTTAGCACCATGCCAAGAGGATTTTTCGTTGCCTGACACGCTCGCTCGCTTCGCTCTCTCTCTCTCTCTCTCTCTCTCTCTCTCGATGATTCCCTCTTTTTATCTAACTTGATATCGCTGTTACTCTTCCGGATGCTGTGCGTCAAAGTTGTACAAACAGTTGCGTGTTGTTTAGGGAGACGCTTGACTGCCTTATCTTTTTGAGTGTCAAGGTGACGAAAACAGTGATATGTCAAGGGAAAGGCGACTGAGATTTATGCTCTCTTCTCTCTCTCAGAGGTTCTCTTCCCTCTCGATTGAGGTCGAGTGAGATAAGCGATCTTCTCTTATTCTACTGCTATCGTCTCTGTTTACAGAGTAGTTGAACAGAGATGCACTTCTCACACGTTTTTCTTTCTCTTTTTCCCCCTTGCTTCTTTGTTTGCTTTTATTTGTAATTGTGGCCATTTGATCAGATGTTGTCTGTGACACATTCGCATTCGCTTTTGCTGTCCAGCAGCAGCTTTTTTCCCGCTCTTCCAATCAACTTCGAAGAGAGTGTAATATTAGTAGGGGGACGCTGTCCACTCTCACATCTGGACTACGAACCCTTCCTCTTTCTCTCCTCTGTGTGGACGTCCTTTTCTTCCATGATTTTATGCGCGATTCTCGATTGGATTGTGAAAGGGATGATAGAGGGAAGAAGAAGAGGAGGAGGAGGGGCGAAATTCTATGATTATTCTGTTTGCCGTTCGCACAATGACTCATTCTATCACTGCACTGTCCACTATGAATCGACACTCGATTCTCGATTATTCTCTCTTCCGTTGCTAGCTAGATTCCATGATTCTCCTCGATACCTCTTCCCATAGATGCGCTAGGGTTGTTGCTGGTAGGTCTAAAGCGGGAGGGTAATTGACAAAATCGTGAAGGTTTGAATCGAAATCGGGTGTGTTTTCGGCAAAAAGTGGGAGGATTCTGTTGCTGGCTACACCCCAGCTCTTCCTCATCTCTGATTGACGTGACGACGGGGTCACACAATCGATGGAAGGAGGGAGTAATCAGTGCTTTTCCTCCCTCCTCCCTCCCCCTCTTTCTCCTCTCTTATCACGACCATTCACCTCTCTGTCTTCGTGGCCCTCTATTACGTCGTCCTCTTTCACCCCCTACTATCTCTCATCACTGATAATGGATGATTATGGAGTGATCGCCTCCCTCTCTCCATCCCTTCGGAGGACCCGTTTTGAATCGATTCCAGTATCACCATTATCACTGTTCTCTTCTCTCTCGATTAATTTCCCATTTCACTCGATGGTCTGATATAATCCTGTTCACTCTATTTTGATCACTTGATTGTCTTGGTTAGGTTGGAGTGAGCAGTGATGTCAATGTTTCCATGCAGTTGGTGTCAACTTGGAGTCAAACGCGACGAGTGTGTTAATCTGTGAAAGAAAGAGAGAGAGAAGGTGAAGAGAGGTGAGAGAGACATGTGTCCTTTGCTCCCTTTTTGCACGCTTCTCTCTCCTCCCTCTCCCTCTCTCTTCTTTTTCTTTCTTCTCTTTATTCCTCCCTCGCCCTCTGCCACCTTCACTGATCTCTCACACATTTCGTAATGAAGGAGATGCCGCCTATTTGCAACATCTGAGAGAGATGATCTCTCACCTTTGCTTCCCTTTGAGTACCATCACTCCTCCAGTGGACCCTTCTCTTTCCTCTGATTTTCGCACTATTCGAACCTTGCACCCTGTGCGCTTATCTCATTCGAGCCTCTGCCTATTTGTGTATGGTTTGTTGCGAAGACTTGTTACTCGATCGATCGATATCACTGCTGATCATTTTAAAAAGTTTTATTATTTAAATATAAATTAGTTTCAGAACCCGCTCTTCACACCCATTACTACTCGTTCACGCAAGATGCGCATATCCAGCAAGGACACACCCGCTTACAGGTACGGTAGGAGAATACGGTTGATCGAACGATAATTGATCGATCGATAACTAGCGTCGAACGATGACAAATCAGATTTGTGTCGGCCGGTTCAAAGTCAAAGCTCAGCTGATTAGATTTGTGCTGAGCTGGCCTTGTTGTTGTGGACCAAAGAGCGATACAGTGATAGTAGTAAGAAAGTGAGTTGATTGGATGATGTATTACATTTATCAAATGATACGATCGTACCAAAACCCCGGTAAACACAGGAAGTTCCATTTTGTTTGATTGTATAATTTTATATATGATGTCTTGCAGACGAGAGAACAGCATGGAATCGTCAGTGACTAGCAATGACAGTGGAGCGAGCAGTGGAAGTGAGGGAAATGGAGCGAATGAGGGAATAAGGAAGATTACTGCATCTGAGAGGTACGGTAGAGGGAGGATATGGTAGGAAGTAGAAATACTCATTCCAGAGTCGTCCCTGCAATCAAAGTCGATGCATCCACAGAGGAGACGGACGAAGTTCCACTCAAGGTGAGTTGCGGTTCCACTTGTTTCCTATATAATTACGAGCTAGTTAACTTTTGATTATCGTGATACATCTAGTGCTGATATTATATATTATATTCAGTCTAATATTTACACAACAAAATAGTGATAATTTAATTGTATATTTATAAATCATACTATCGTTTGAGATGTTCACTCCCCGTTTCTCCTCTCGTCCCTCGACTCCGTCTGGAGAGAGAGGAGGACTGAGACACTACTCGGAGAGGATGAGAGAGATGGGCACGGCAACTACTCCTGATAGACTACGGGTACGGTGGAGAAGAGATTACTGTATTTGAAAGAGGGGGATGATTTGAACCGTCGTGTGAGATGGCGAGATATTGGAGAAAAAGCGGCGAGACAAATTCACGCGCCATATCACGCAGGGAGAGAGTTTCTTGTTCGATATAGTAAATAGCTATGAAGACGTTAGTTAACAGCCACTATATATCCATTATGTGAGTTGTGCATCTTAAATCATTCAAAAAATTATTTAATTTAATATGCATACTTGAGTAATCTATCTCTTATTCTCAGGAGCCGCTCACTCCGACAGTGCAACCTCGTGCGGGCTCACTGGAACCATCGTCGTCCCTCTCTGCCTCGTTGAGGAATCTGAGAGCATCCATCAGCAATCTCAATATGGCTGGTGAGTGAGAAATGATAGTTGACAATGAGGGAATAATAGTGAGAGCGGAACGGCAAATAGGGACGATAAAAGTACGTTTGTTTGATATGAGATGTATTGGTAGTGGACACACAAAACAGTGTGAGATAGCAACTTGTGTAAATAGGTGAATCACGGATTCATTGCGGGGATTCATTGGCTCGACTTTAACAAGTCTTGATTTTCTTTCGATCACGATCTGAGATAGTGCACAAACAAAAGTCCCTGGCTATGCTCCAGACTAGCGAATTGCGAGTTTCACGATGGTAATATATATTCTGACTTTCGAATATCCTTTGATAATCTTGACTGTTCTTAATAAATGCACTCTCCTCTCTCAGGTGTGGGTGTCTCTGATTCCCTCTCCCCCTCTTCCTCCTCCTCCTCTGGTCGTGCTCCTGTCTCTGTCGGTGTCTCTCCTCTCACTTCCACTGCTTCTTCCACTACTCTCGACTCGCCCGGATTGACCAGATTCCACTCGAGAACCAGCCAATATCGCAGTTTCAACACGAAGAAGGGAACCGAGAAACAGCAGCAGGTGAGAGCAGAGGGACAATTATTGACATCCGTCAAATGGGGTTCTGCGAGTGTGCAATATGCATAGGGCGGAGTGTGTGTCTCTCATGCACTCTCTTTCTATATTAATATGGATTACATGCAAAGTGCAGAAGTACCTATCCTCGCTAGCGAGCACCAATTTGACCGATTATTATTCATTGTTTTATTATGTATGATTCATTCCTAATCACTAGCGTGTGAAAAGCGAGAGAAATTTCTGTAAATTCTGCTCTGTTCCACGTGTACAAACCATCAATGAGATTGCATCTCTTTGCTATCACTGTTCTGCATGATTTGTGTAAAAATAGTTGACCACTGTGAACACAGATTAAATAGTTCCGTTTGCTGAGAAACCTACCTTATCGCAAAGCAATTTATCGGAACTTTTTCAGTGCACTGGTGCATACATTAGACTCATGGCCTATCGTTGACCTTATTTCAATTTAAAAACAGACTGTTCGTGGTTTGTAGTTTGCCAGGACAAGGTAGGCCCCTAACGGTGAGATTTCGTCATTTTGCGACCACATGGTAGGTCGAGGTTTATACTGACTTCTTTATGAACACTGTCCATTCCAATTCGCATTGGATATACATGAAGATTTTGGGAACATTTTAAAATAATTGCCGGATGGAGCTGATGACTCTCGTCTGAGAACACAAGATAGATTGGATTACGGAGCTATTTAATCTGTGACTGTGAATACTTCGATTCACTTCTTCACCCTCTCTAATTGCAGTTGCTGGATCGTCTCGTCTCTCTACGCAATCGACTTCAGGACACGCAGTCGTACAAGGACCGACCGCTGTCCAGACAGGTACTGTATTCTGGTTGCTGCAGTATTTTCTACCACATGAGTTTAATTTTATTCTCAAAATTCGAAACATCGTCTGGAATTATTCGACTCCCATTTTCCTCACGAGTTGCCATCACAATGCTGGAGTTGGACGAGATTCTGATTAGAATCTATAGTTGAGAATGACTCATAACAATTGAGAGTGTCCATTGGATAGAAACAAGATTGTTGTCCACTCTAAATGACGTCATTCATCTCAATTCTCTCTATCTCTCTCTTTCAGGGTTCGACCCTCTCCATCAATGGTGCCGGCCTCTCTCGATTCACTGCCAGCCCCTAAGTGATACTGTATCTCCACCACAATATTCTACCTGCTAACTCTCGGATCGATAATCGTGCTCCTTATTACCGTATCTACTTACTTGTTTCTCGATCCGATCTTTCCACCCACACCTCCCTGCTGCAACACCCATTTCATTCCTCTTCCACATATTTCATTGATTGTCGTTCATTTATGCATTAATTGCTAGAAAACTGATGAATTAGTCGCTAAGAGTGTCTGTCTCATTTCCTCTCTCTATCTCTATACAAAATTCCCCTGTGCTTCCGGTTTTTGTTATTACCGTGCTAGAAATTCAACCTATTCCGATTTCGCTCATCTCTTTTTTCATTTCCAAATTTCGTCGTATGAAATCCATTTCACAAATTCTTCGGTTTGCCCCGTTACGTACAGTATCTTTCCCCCCTCTTCATTTACGCTCACACACATACTGTACCACGATGTGTTACTGTAGACGATAGTATTGATTGTGTATGGGAGATGGTCGCCGCCCGAATATTGTACATAGGCGGAGGCTTGCTACGAAATTCCCGTACCCTCTTTTAGCGTTACTCGAATCGATTTCTCCCTTCGATTTGAATCGGATATTTCTTCCGTTTCACTGTGTCCCTTCATTCCATCATTACGATAATAACCTGAAGCGTACACGATAAAGTCTAGCTCTTCGTCCAGATTCGAAGAAGACATTGTTTAATTCAATCAATAATACTGGCACATTTAATTAGCATATACTATCTTGACTTAGACGAAGTGTTGGGGCTAGAATAGAATTCATTTCCTCTCTTTCCCCCTCTCACTGAATGGTCGTAGACGACAAAGTTGTATGGAGTGATCGATCAGTCCGATCAAATGCCGGTGATTACTGTATATTATGTCGTCGTCTACTGTATTCTTAACTACCGTGATAATAATCGATTCGAGTTCATCGTCATTGGCTACCGTATTCGTTCGCTCCAATCGATAATTCCAGTAACTCTGGCTATCTCACTCGTCTCGTTCATAGTATGGGTGCTCCGTGCCATCGCCTCCTTCGTTCCCGTTGAGTATCGATGGATTGCGGTTACGGTACAGGTAGGTGGTTTATTGATTTCGACACGGAAAATAGGAATTTTTGCAATCTCAACATGCATGCTTTCTTCAGGTGTACATCATTGCTGCATGGACTGTGGCCCGTGAGCTCATCACCGAGCTGCTCTGGCCCAAGACGCATCGACAGTGCGTTGACGCGCTTCTGGAGTCGCAGTTCATGAAGAGTCGATCAGTACGGTAAGTCGAAATGCAAGCGGCGGATCTTGATGCGGATATGATACTTACAGTATACGAGCGGGCACGGAAACGGCGCTAGTGACGGGGGCAGATGGCACTATTGGATCACAGGTATACTGTAAAAGAGATTACGATAGTTTACGATATTTATATTAGTGTACTGTAGACACATGAAGAATCTGAGTGACCATTGATTGGTTTAGATCGTATTCCTCATGATCAAATTGGGCTTCAACGTCTGTGCATTGTCAGGTGGGTGCGATACACTTTTTTATTACGGTATGCGATACCGTATTTGAACACTACAGGAAGCGCGTCAAAAATGCGATCGATAATCGCCGATTGGTCGCCCGTCGAGAAGGCCCGCATCAAGGTCTTCCAGATCAATTTCGCCGAGCCACTCAGGGTAGGTTATGGTAACTTTATGTTATTGATTGATTCGATACCATGTACTGAACATTTCATCGTTTCCCTTCAGATGCGCACCTATCTGGAGCAGCTTCGCGAGCGATTCGATCAGTTCGACGTGGTGGTGCTGGCTGCAGGCACGATGCTCTCGCCCGAGGGGGTACGATAGTTGAGGAATTGTAGAGATTACGGTATCGATCGACATAATTCTTGCTACAGTAATTCTTTCAGCCAGTAAACGGATACGAGCACCACGAATGGGTCAACGTCATCTCGCAGGCTGCTGTATTGAGGGCAGTCGACGATAAGCTGTCTGAGGTGAATTGAGTGAACGAGTTGGCATCATGCCAATTTTATGTCACTGGTTACGGTATTTATTGCAGGATGCCCGCATCGTCTGTATGTCGTCAGTATGCGCGCATCTGGCGCTGTCGAACGAGCTAAGCGATGGTGAGTGACTGCACGACGCGTGCACGGATATATTGTATGTGCTAATTGTGCCCGTATTGGAGAAAAATTATGGTAGTAGTGCCGTAATCTCGTAGTGTTCAGAAGAGTTGCTTCACTCTTCTCGCTACGGTGTCTATGAGGCGTACGCGCGATCCAAACTCCATCTGGCAGTCTACTGTGAGCAATTGGCGAGGTACGGTATATGGGCTGACTGAGTATCGCGAATTGAGTAAAAAGGAAGGAAGAGATTACTGTATCGCAGAGAATGGGCCAATGCTTCTCCGTCGTCTGGCAAGCATCCATCGTCATCGTCGTCACACACGAGAAGAATCGTTGCCGTCCATCCTGGTGAAGATTACTGTACTTGAAGGATTACTGTATTGATTTATTGATTTTGTGATGGTAACTATTCATCAGTTGATTATGTTGAACATCTGCAGGAGTGGTGCCGGGCGGGCTCTACCGACACACGAACCCCGTGTTCCGCTTCATATCTGACAGATTGGCCCATCTCCTGAGGTGAGGGTTACGGTAGTTGAGAGAACTGTGGAACACAGTAGTTACATATTGATTTGTGCAGATCGGCAGTTGTAGCTGCGACGCTTACTCTGCACACTGCACTGAGAGACGATGCAGTGTCTGGTGCATACTACGAAGATAGAGAGAGACTACGACTCAGATCTGATCTACCACAACAGGTACTGTAGCACATCCTCCGAAATAGTATCGGCGAGATCAAGTTAGAGAAAGAGAGAATCACAGAGAGTACTCGAAAGGGGTCTTACTCAGACAACAAAAGACGCTCTTGGCATGGTGCCAACTCGATGATGTGCTGTAGGACTACAGTAGGATAACTATGATTACTGTAACCATTGTCATTTCAGCGCCGCGCCCTTCTCTTCAAGCAGATCGAGGCGGCAGTCGAAGACATCTTCTCGACTACTCAACCCTCCGTCTGATCTACCCTAGGCGACAAAATCGATTGATTACCGACGAGATCTGTACAACACCCGACATAGTACTGTGTAAATAATCTACCGAAATAACTCTGTGATGGTCCAATACATTCCAGCTGATAAATGGTAATAATTTGGAACTCGTTTGATGGTGAAATTTATCAATCTTATCAAAAACAACAACGTAAACGATGCAATAACTGTGAACGAGGGAACGAACAACGTAACAATTGAGATAACAACACTAACCAATATCTTATCTTCTTCCCCTCCCACCTCTTCCTCCGCCACCTCGACCACCTCCTCCTTTACCACCACCACCCCCTCCTCTTCCTCCTCCCCCTCCACTTCTTCCACCTCCACCTCCAGTCCTTCCTCCTCCTCCTCGACCTCCCTTGAATCCTCCTCTTCCTCCTGCTCCAAACTTTGATCCTCCTCCCATTCCTGGCTTCGAAATGCGTCCGCCACCTCCGGCTTTGCCGATTGGCTGCAACGTACATTTGATTTATCAGTTGATATTACCGTATTCCCGAGTCTGTCAGTCGTCGCGAGCGGTCCCTCTCCATTTCTCTCTGATGGAGAGGGGGAGTTTCCCTCAATTTCCCTCGCCTATGCCATCGACTACGCAGCAAGATCGGAATCCCCATCCAAGCCGGACTTGTCACCGTGTGATGGGTATGACTACGTAAGATGGTTGGTCTCTCAGTTTCTAGACTCGATGAATCTCCTTCTGAGATTGATGATTTGAGTTTGGTTGACGCAGATTCAAGAAAGCAGACACCATCTTTCTTTATTCTAACGCAAAATCTTCAACGTCAAGCTCGCGAGATCACTATTCTTTCTCCAGCCAATAATTCTGGGTCTGTGATATGGAAAGAAGACCGATCTCGGCGCTCAATACTGGACAAAATGAATCATTCTAAAGAAGACCATCGACCACGTCTGAAACCTATATGAAACCCCCATCTTGATCAGCGCCCCTAAAGCGACACTGATAAATTTTGTAATTTTTGTATTACCGTATCTTATGCCCTCAATCGATAACTACAGCACCTTTCCTCCTCCTCTTCCTCCTTTTCCTCCTCTGCTTCCACCGGACGAATTCATCTTCTTCTTCAGATTCTCATCGCGACGGTACGCCTGATATCGATCGAGAGATATTTCATTACAGTATCTGATGATCCTCGTCCCACGAGCATTCTACCGTAATCTAGTCAGTGCCCGATTTGTCTGCCGTATACCTGGTAGTCTTGCTTGGCTAACAGCTTCTTCCTGTTCTTGAGAATCTGCTCCGGCTTGAGTACCTCATTTCGAATCTTGCGGCCGCCATCTCCGCGCTCCTGAAAGAGATTACGATAACTCTAAGAATACGGTAGTCTCGAACAGTATCGAAGTAATCACCCGTTAGCAGATTACTTCTGGGACAAATATAACACCAGTCCTCGAATCTTCTTCCCCTACCGTACCTCGCCTCCCTTCTGTCCTCCATTCTTTCCCCATCGTCGCTGGTGGTGTTTTGGCTTGCCCGAGTCGTCGTCCATGTTCACTCCTTCAATTTCATCATTAATAAATTAGCTAATTATTTTAATTGCTTGCCTCTATCAGTGTAATCATCTCCATCGTCTCCTCCCTCATTATCACTGTCTCCATCCTTCTTCTCGAAACCTGCAAGTACAACATCATAACTATGAAATCGACTACTCCACTACATCTCAACAGTGAGCGCAAGTTTTCCAGGACAACAGTTCTTCAATCTTTTATAAAAGGTTTCATTTCTTTGTGAACAATTTGCCAACAATCTGGCAAATTTGAGTAACTCACCAAGCTTCCTCTTCTGCACCCACTTCTCGTAGACGCCACTCTTGTACGAAGCAGGAATCCACGTTCCTGCGATAGAATAGTTGATTAACAACTGAGCTACAGTAATCCCCCTCCCCTACCGTAATCCTTATCACTCACCGTCCTCTGTCCTGATCTTCTTCTTCGACGGATCATCGTTGGCAGCGCCCACGAATCTCTTCGTCTTACGGTCCCTGCAATTATAGATTGATCAACTGATTATTTTCCACGACCAAATCAATAACTTGTTCTCTACAGTACCATTTCTTCTCGTTCTTCTGCTTGTACAATCCACGCTCGTCATCAGCAATGATATCGACGGAGGCGCCCTCGGCAGCACGAGAGAAGTCAACCTATACAATAAATACTTCGATGACTTACTAAATATTATGTAATCTGACAAGTATCAATAATGCATAGAAAAGTACACCTTCTCATTTTGCATTTCCATCATCCCGACTTCACTAATTCAATTGATCTTTGATCTCTCTCACCGCAAGTGCCGCTTCTCCCCTGGCATCCTCTGCATTGTAGGAGATGAAGTGCAATTTCTTCTCCTCCTCCATTCGTTCCCTGCAGAGATCAAAGATCACGAGTGGAGAGAAATCAAACAACAATAAGCAAATGAAGAATATGCAACTACAAACAGCTTACAATGAATTGCCATCATCGAAAGAACGAATAAATAGCTCACCTTCTGTTCAGCTTCTTTCCACTCTTACTGATGAGTTCCGTGAATGCGTTGGCCTTCAAATGTTCATAATATTTCAATGTTTACAAAAAATAACCATGCCATTCAACAAATTTATCTCGATATCTCCTCACCAGCGTCGCTTCATCGGCTTGATTGGCTACAGCAGCTGCAGCCCGTTCTGCCTCCTCATCTGCTGCCACCTTCTTCTTCTCCTCTTCCTCAAATTATATGTGTCCCATTTCCACTCCACTCCTCATATGTCTCATTCCGCTCATAGGCCAAAAAGTATGTTTCATGAACATGCACTGGCACATTTTCACTTTTTGAAATGAAATTTCGAAAAATCAGACAACATTTCATGATCTCGATGTCTGGAAAGTAAAAAATCTGCCTCCATTTTCGATTTTTCAGCCAAAAAGAGAAAAATCCGGCAACATTTTAGACTTTTTGGTGTAAACAATTTTGGCCTATGATTCCACTCCACCCCCCCCCCCCCTCCCCCATACCTCTTGTCTTGCTCGAATCTTCTCTGCATTCATTCTTCTCATATTCTTCATCACTGTCACTTGCGTGTCCTTCGAGTTCGAGTGCACTTCGAAGATCGTCTGCAAACAATAACTCAATTCGATCTATTATTCAAATCTATTTATGTATTTATTCTGTATTTCTCCTAAGGTAACATACCACAAATAAATAAACAAATCACAATTTTCACTTTTCTTGATATCTCTGGCTTTACTTATATTCGAATATTTCTGTACTTGTTGATGCACCCTTGCGGTGTACGATAAATGAATAAATTATGAAATGCATACTGACCGTGGATGATTTGTAGTTTGCGAGTGCATTGAGTACACTCGTTTGTTGTCTGTCCGTTGCTTCTCTCAGGGCGGGATGGTAGGAGCAAGCTTGAACTGCAGCACGCACCTCAGCCTAAACAATACACTATTATTTTAATCAAAATTAATAATTCACAATTTCGCCGGTCCCCTCAATATAATAATGAAAAAAACTCGGAAATAAATTACACGCAATTACAGTAACCATCTTCATTTACCGTACCTTGACTCTCCTCGCCGATTCAGCTGATGGCGCGGGTCTCGTTCTACCGTATTTCCCCAGTGCCATTCCCGACTTGTGCTCGAGATCGTGCTGGAAACAAGGAAGAGGATTACTAATATTACAAATTTACGAGCACTCGTCCGAAATAATAAAAACGTTCCGTTGATAATCCGTGCTAAACAACAGATACGGCTGCGAGAGAGCATGGAAAAGTGAGAGGCACGTCGAGGTATAGAAAGAGAGTACACCACCAGTAGTCCATTTCATGAACGTATCATTTTAAAATTGTAATACACTATAGAAGATTCATTTTAAATTTCGACAGGGCGACGTTTCCCATTCCACTCACCAGATCAATGTCGGTATCGGCGATGCTCGTGAGGAAGTCGGACTCGAGATCAACAATGCGATCGGGAAGACGACCGATCATTGTGACTTTTTCTGCAAACACAATCAATCAATCAATAACCAATACCGTGCTCGATAGAATGATGATGTATATACATTTTCGCCAGTTCAAAAAAAGGTTTAAAACAGCAAAACTTGTCAGATCTATAACGCAAGTTGATGAAAACTGGTCTAATACGGTATTGTACTGAATAATCTGGCCCTCCTGTGCATTTCTGGATAGGTTTAGAGACTTGAAACTTCTCGGTTTAAAAAATTCCGACAATATTTGCTTGCCAACGAAAATGTATGCACTCTACCGTACTCACCATCATGCTCGTCTTTGTCCTTAGCGAATACCATTGGTCGGCCGAGGAAGAGGAAGAGATCGACCATATAGGGAAGTTCGTCAGCAGCCACCAATGAGATGGCAGTACCCGGCTGGCCTGGAAGATAATTCAGTCATTATAAGGAAAATAATGTATTGGGAACGGCTGATGGTCAACTCCGTAAGGAAGCAAGGAGAATATATATATCACGAGATCATCAGGCATTATAACCTTCGTGCTTACACGCATGATACTGATAAACGATTGTGTGATTGTATTCTATAGACAATTACTAGTGATACAGTCATCATAAGAAATGATGCACTTGATGACACTGTATCAACTGCCTGCCGTACCTGCTCTTGCGACACGTCCGGCTCGATGGACGAACAGCTTCGGCTTGGGAGGGAAGTGCACGTTGATCACCTGTGTCGAGCGCCGATTAGGAAACGTCGTTTCTCACAGTGACGAACTGAGCGAGAAAATCATAAACATCGGCGACGTACCGTATCTAGCAGCGGAATGTCCACACCACGCGCGGCGACGTCAGTGACTATGAGTAGGAAGGTCTCCTTGTTGCGGAATCTGAATGAGAATGTCACCAGTCAGTTTAGAATCAGACAAATTGAGGCGTTGATGGCACCTTGACGCGAGTAAAACATAAATGTATCATACAAATTGATACCTGCTGATGTTGATCTTTCTCGCAGTTGGATCCAATTGGGAGTAAATGAAAGAGCAGTCGATGTTCGCCTTCTGGAGGATCGCAACATAGTACCTCAACAAGATATCATTGGAAGGGGATCCGTCGACAAAGAACCGACAAATCAATTACATCTAGTTAAATATTGCCTCGATTTTAAATTTAAAAAAAGACGATAGCAAAGTTTCAACTTTACCTCGACGCAGCGGAATCTTATTATGTGAATAATGACATTTTTAAAAAAAATCCATCGTTGCTATCATATAAAAATATCTTCCTTTCAGTTAATGGATAACTTACTCGACGTGTTTCATCGTGGCACAGAACATGACAGTCTGCTTCCTTTCATTCACTGCTTTCCTTGCCAGATGAACGGCTGCAGCAGTACGATCGTTCGGACTGAAAAGACGCATCCAGTTTATAATGAATATTTAAGAAAATGGAATCATTCAATTATCTATAAAAAAACAATCATAGTGCATATATGTCATTAATAATGACTCATTATTTTCGAGAAATTAACACAAAAACATGAGAAAATCGGATAGGCGGATAAACGAACCGGCAAGTGACGAAGATCATGGAGAGAAGTTCCGAGACTTTCTCATCAACGTCCAGACGAACTGAATCCATTGTATTGTATTTATTTATATTACTCTAGGCAGATGTATGGATAGTTTATAATGGAAAGAATGAAGAACTTAGATGAGGAGAAAGGAATGGTTTGATGATCGTTGTTAAATAATTAGGCATAAATAGTACGTACTCAGCATGGGATCGGTGAGACCGGCCTTGGCAAAGTCGACGAGCATCTTGGGAAGAGTGGCAGAGAAGAGAAGAGTTTGACGAGACTCCGGAAGACGTTTCAGAATATCCTGCGAATATAAATATCATAACAACAATATATCATATAATACGAGCATTCTCTGATAACAGTTTAAACTGATGGTAGATCTGAAAAATATCCATTTAAAACACAGGTCAAAAAGTAAAGTAGCATGGAAAACTGGTCGGGCAGGTTTTCGATTTTTTGATGGTCTACCGGGCAGTTTTTTTTACATTTCACAGGTATTTAAGGAGACCCTGGCGGGCTGATTTCGTTTTTAGGGGTCTAATTGAGCAGGCATTTATTTTTCGAGCCCGCCTTCGGCGAGCAGGTTGTGTCGAATCCTACCTACTTTTTGACCCATGATTTAAAAAGTAGAATAATATCCACTCAAAAATAACAGATAAAACTAACAGCGAGTTGCTCTCTGAATCCCATCTCGAATAGTCGATCGGCCTCATCGAATACAATGTACTCGACTGCATTCAGACGAAGATTCATTTCAACGACAATGTGGAGAAGACGACCAGGAGTAGCGACCAGACTGAACAGATTGCATCATCATTATTCAATTGACCATAATTAAATATTTAGAGAATAATTGTACGTAGACTGTACGTAGTAAGTAATTGTCACTTAATTCTACAATGATGATAGTCTTACATATCGGGACTCTCGTGGAGGGTTGCAAACTGGTCGTCCATGCTGTCTCCACCAACGAGACATGCCGCCTCGAGACCAGTGAAACGGCCGAGCTGCACAATTATCGATTGAATTTTTTTTAAATAAAAAAGAAAATGAAAAAGGATACCTCTTTGATGACCTTGTGCGTCTGGAGGGCGAGCTCACGAGTGGGGGAGATGAGCATGGCACGAATTCCCTATAAACATTGTGTGATTTATTATTTATTTCGTTAAAGAAATATCATATATTGTCATCGACCCTGAGCAGCTAACCTTGGTGTCTCTCCTCTTCAGACGATGCAGCATCGGCACTACGAAGGCGGCTGTCTTTCCTGATCCCGTTCGGGACATTCCCACTACGTCCTTCCCATCCATGATGCACGGAATGGTCTTGCGCTGCAAGAATATCGTTTTTATGAGCAAATTCAATATGTATTCAAGCACATTTCGTCACCACAACAGGATCGACGCGCATATGTTCCTTGTCTCACCTGAATAGGCGTGGGCATGCGGAATCCTTTCTTGTCGATGCCCTTGAACACGCCGTAATCGAGACCTGTGATTTGAAGCTTTAAAAGGAGTTCATGAAGTGAAGAACAAACCCATGGCCTGCCATCCTCCCGCTTTCTTGTCCTTTCTGTTTCTGGACTGGCGAAGAGCCTCCCAGCTCTCACCCTCATCGTCTGATGCCATCTAAAGACGCAGAATGATATGGTGCATGCGAATACATAATTAGAATCATGATACAACATGAAAATACAATGCTAATTAAGGAAAATAATCGTGAACACGCAAATGAATTCTGCAATTGCGAGATACGATTTTTCTTACAGTAATTATAACATGAATTATCACGAACTGAAATGGCATTTGAATTCGCGGGAAACCCTGAATATCAGGGTGTAGCGTTTAAACGCACTTTTTTGTGTGGGGGTTCCTTAACGTTTGTGAAGTCCTTCACATTCTTGTCAATTTTTTTCATGTGTTGTATTACTGCTTTTAATTATTTTCTTTTTCCATGTGCTCGCACGCCATCTATTGTATGTATACATTGGATCTTGATTGATGTTATTCCAGTAAAATGGCCGACAATGAAGAAGAGCTTCTGGGTGGCGCAGATGTCGCAACAAATATGGACCACATCGATGAGGATCAGCTGCTAGGCGATCCCGCTGATGAGTGAGTTGAGAGTTCATCTCTTACAATCATTTACTCTTTCCAGTAATCCCTTCCAAGTGAAGCAAGAGGAGCTCGACCTCTTTGATGCTGCTATCGAACCTTCTGGAGGTATTTTATTAGACCATTCCTAGTGTCAGAGCGTTTAGACCTAAAACAGTGACTTTGAACGCAATGTGTTCTTCTCCGATAGTAATGCATACTTTATAGACTTTATAGATAGTAAGACTTTGAACGCAATATGCATTACTATCGGAGAAGAACACATGCCGAGAAGCATTAATAATAAAGAGGTATACTTTCAGCCGATAAAGATGTGAAAGAGCCGATCACTTCGACTCCAATCAGCACTCCGAACACGCCTACTCTGGGCATCGTGACCAATGCCGGCGTCACTTTCTCCAATTCCGCCGCTAATATCTGTAAGTTCTATTTAAAAGCTTTTTAAAAATAAATTGCTTAAAGCAAACTTTAATAATTTAATTCTTTAGGTAATATCACTGGCAAGAAGTACTGCTGCTACATTGGCAACATGACGTGGTGGACGACCGACGAGGATCTAGTGGTGAGTCTGTTTCAATTTTATTATTTATATCTTTTGATTGAGTATTAAGTGCACTACCTTTTTACCGTTAAACAGAAGCGATATCTGAAGCGTTTTGTTTTTGTTTTTAATCTAGTTGTATTTTAGAAAGCGATCAATACCGTCGGTGTGGAAGATCTGGTCGACCTCAAGTTCTACGAGAATCGCACCAACGGCCAGAGCAAAGGATTCTGTCTCGCTGTATTCCTCACTGATCTATCGGTGAGAGCTTATTTTGTTATCAACAGCTGTGGCAACAGGAGCCTTTCTCGCTTGCTCATCGTTGGTTTCATAGAACGGATGAAATTCGATGGGGGAACTAAATAAGCTCTGCATTCATTGATGAACATAGTTGGATATCCCCCAATCGAGTCCAGGCTCAATGCTGAAAGCTATCCCTAATTAAATTCAAGAAATATCATTTAGTTAAAATTTAAAGTGCTGGGGACTTGTTGCTATTAATTTAAATTTAAATATAGTCATAGTCTCTATGAGCATGTGTCATATGTATTCCCAAAATATAATGTACTAAATTTTAGGTACGTACGATTACTGAGAAGATGCCTCTTCGTCCCGTCCACGGACAAACGCTCGTCGTTCTCCCCTATTCGAAGATATCTCTTGCGAGGTGAGAACAACTATTTTTTTCCATTACGGCCAAATCTTCAATTGACCAGTATGCAAACATATTAAATGAAATAAATATATCATTTGAATTTTATTCATACGAGACGAGTTTTCTATCACCAAGTTCTTCTTTCTCTTTTCGGCTATAAGTTCGAGAACTTTCTTTACGTTTTCTTCTCTCTGAATCAATATTGTATTTCCAGACTCGAGGAGGCTTCTGCTAAATCGCAGACTCGCGTGGAACAAAAGAAAGTGAGGTGTTTATCTGTATTTTCGTGTGTTTTTTTTTCTTTTAAAAAATAACCGTATTATTTTAGCCCGAAGAAAATGGAATGTTGAACATGGGAACGATTCGTATCAGTGCGAATGGAATCACTCCGATGGGACCGGGCGGACCCGTCCAACAGATTCAACAACCAATGATGGGAATGAACAATATGAATAATATGGGAATGATGGGACAACGACCACCAATGGGAGGTTAGTGATAAGAGAGGTTTCACCAGAGATTGCAGGTGGCTCGGAACAATTTTCAAAAAAATAATTTTGATTTCGACCAAACTTTTATATTAGAGTACCCGGCAGACGAGAATTCGATTTATCCAGGTCCCAGGTCTAGAGCCGGCTTTTAGGAAATTCCCGGCTCCAACGCCGGAATCATCATAACTCAGCTCAAAAGCGAGCTACAATGCTGCGGTTGGGCTCAAAATGTTCATAAAAATAAGTTACACAAAATTACTTGTTAACCTCAAAAGTTGTGACCGATAACGTGAATTCCATGGGTTTCAAAAAAATCTCAGATATCGAAAATGCGAGATGCCACGCTTTTTTGTTGCGGAATATGAAAGAGCTCTTGAAGTACTACTAGGAAAAAAATTAAAGCCAGACAAAAAGGGGGGGGACTTAAACTCGAAAAATGTTGTTGAAGGTGAAAAATCGTAAAAAGTGCAAAAGAAAACCAAGCAAATACTACTTTTTCATGAACCTTGCAACACTGTGAGATCGGCAAAAAATATATCCGTGCTTGTAAAGACTATTCGGACCAATAAAAATCGAAAAATTTACAAAAATTGCTTAAAAATGACGAAAACCTGTTTCAGAAATAAAATATCGACAAGCTCGGTTCTTGACTAAGGTATAAATATGCATTTTAATTACATATAAACATTAATACACCATTTTTGACAATCGCTAACCACGCATAGTCTCGAATTTTTACATAATTGTCAGTTGTTTAGACACTTTTACCAGTTTGCTGAATGGATGATCCGAAAAGTAACCTTAATGAGCATGACAAGCACGGATATATTTTTTGCCGATCTTACAGTGTTGCAAGGTTCATGAAAAAGTAGTATTTGCTTGGTTTTCGAAAAATTCTTTTTTGCACTTTTTACGATTTTTCACCTTCAACAATATTTTTCGAGTTTAAGTCCCCCCTTTTTGTCTGGCTTTAATTTTTTTCCTAGTAGTACTTCAAGAGCTCTTTCAAAAACAAAAAAGCGTGGCATCTCGCATTTTCGATATCTGAGATTTTTTTGAAACCCATGGAATTCACGTTATCGGTCACAACTTTTGAGGTTAACGAGTACGAAACTTCTATCCAACAGTAATTTTGTGTAACTTATTTTTATGAACATTTTGAGCCCAACCGCAGCATTGTAGCTCGCTTTTGAGCTGAGTTATGATGATTCCGGCGTTGGAGCCGGGAATTTCCTAAAAGCCGGCTCTAGACCTGGGACCTGGATAAATCGAATTCTCGTCTGCCGGGTACTCTAATATAAAAGTTTGGTCGAAATCAAAATTATTTTTTTGAAAATTGTTCCGCCATAGCCCTTTTTACGTACGATCTCTCGTGATACCTCTCATAATACAGCTTGTTAGATGTATAATTAGTAGGGTTCTCTTATTGTTGTATAACAATTATAGCAATTGTTGCACCTTGTCATGATGCCTTTCTGTTGCAGTACAAATGGGTGGTCCAATGATGGGCGGTCCGATGGGTCGAGGTGGTCCTCCTCCCATGCAACAGCAGATGATCATTCCTCAGGCAAGAATCATGCCCGGCGGAATTATGGTAAGTAGATTATGAATTCATTACATAGGTAAACCTATAATATTAACCAATATTTTTTAATTTAATAAATTCAATCATACGTGGGAGCACTTATCCGAGGCCTTTTGCAGCTAGCCCCCGATCGCCTACTGCGTTTGCACACAGCTCCCGAGCCGAATGTTTAAAAAAATCATTGAAATAAGCTCTACCTTTTCACTATTTTTCTTTTGCACAGAGCCCCGAAAAATCCCAGCCCACATTCGCACAGTGCCCCTGCTGCCCATGTCTGAATTAAATAAGTTCAGAGGTCAAAAAGTAAAGTAGCATCGAAAACTGGTCGGGCAGTTTTTCGATTTTTTTGATGGTCTACCGGCAGGTTTCTACATTTCGGGGGTGTTAAAGGAGACCCTGGCGTGCAGGTTTCGTTTTTAGAGGTCTAATTGATCAGGGATTTATTTTTCGCCCCCGCCTTCGGCGGGCACGTTATGTAAAAATCTAGTCACTTTTGACCTATGAATAAGATATATTTAGAGAAATGCCGAATCATCAGTGGGCAACAGACAGAATAAGGTTACTTAAGGCAACTACCTGATTTCACTCTGATACAAGACCTCTAGCTATCTTATCCTTTTGTGATTTTTATTAATTGCAGATGGGTGGTGCTCCTCCTCAGATGATGGGTCGACCTCAGGGTGGCGGTGGAGGTGTACCTCCAATGGCAATGTCTCGTCCTCCTCCTGGTATGGGTGGGCCTCCTCCTACGGGTCCTCCTCAGCCACTCATGGGTCGACCACTCGCTGCACCTCCCAATGTTGGATCAGCCGGATTCCCCGCTGGAGCTCACATTAATCCCAATGTCTATCCAGGATTCGGAGGGGGAGGTACATTTTGGAATATTGTTGAAGCAATAACAATAGTTTACAGTGATTATTCTTTTTGTTTTTTTTGTTGTTGTTAAAATTTCGATAGTTGGTTTTCAATGTTGGAAAAGGTTTTAAGATTTGACTTTTACATTTGTTGTTTATTTCAGAGCAGCCTCCTCTGAGTGAAGCCGAATCGGATGAGATTATGACGAGGAACAGAACCATCTCAAGCAGCGCCATCTCCAGGTATCATTACTCTATTTTCTATTAAGGTATTATTTCTCTATTACTTACTCGTATCATCTTTCGATCCTAAAAGCGTGTGGAATTGTCGTTGCACCAGTTTTTTAAGGACACGATTGAATCTGTAAATAGTAGAAGTCATGAATCTCATCTCGCAAATTTCTCAGCTACGATTACGCATAATCTGAATTTCTTCCATTTTAGAGCGATCTCCGATGCGACGTCTGGCAATCACGCGGATGCAATCGAGACCCTTCTCACTGCAATTTCTCTTATCAAACAAAGTCGAGTGGCGGGCGACGAACGATGCAAACTGCTCATCTCCAGTCTACACGTTAGTTTATTCCACTTTTACAATTTTCGAAATTCTATGATATTTCGGGCTCTCTCAAAATTGTTGCGAAAAGGTAGTTCTTTCATTGGACATCTCGAACTTTTAAAATATGTAATTCGAAATGTTTTTACAAGGCTTTGCAAATCGTAAGCGTCAATTGATGTAAATGTGTATCTGTTTCCAGGACACTCTGTCTGGCATTGAGGCGAAGATGAAGGAGAGGAAGAGAGACAGAAGAGATCGATCGAGATCGAGAAGTAGAGAAAGAAAGCACAGAAGAAGGTTAGATTTATCTTATACGTTCATGATTTACTCTTGGCAATCATGGATTTTGACTACATTTTCAAATTTCTGCAATTTTGGTTTATAATATTTTCTGAGATCACTATCTTCAGTATTTATTTTCAGATCCCGTTCCAGATCTCGCTCCCCTCGTCGCAAGTATTGATCGCGCCCCAATACTCAATAGTTTTATCGATCTGCTACCAGGTGAGCATTGATTTTTGTCTCTTTGGATACGGTAGCTGATATCGACGTTGAATATCCATACTTTCTCCAGATTCTCTCGAACGCATTCTGCGCGCGGAATGGTGATTAGTTGGAGAGAGGACAATCGATAATTAGGGTTTACTGTAGCCTCAATTGTAATCATAGATAAGTCACGCAAAAGTTGTTCTAGTCCCGATTTGTGGGACTATCAAAAATATTACATGTAAGATGCGTTTTAGCGGGTTTAGCTATTTTAAATTGTAGTTTGTACTAACGCAATTTGTGAATTGTGCTCACTTTTCTGTGTGAAATTATCACTCTGTTATTGTTTTACGGAAATCTGCCTAGTGCATAATCCTCTGAAATCTGATCTCAAATCTGTTGAATTGTTGGCTTGTATTTATCATATTTGAGAATTCCATCTTTGTGCTCTCTTTGATCTCTGAAACTTTGGGTAGTTTTGATTGTTCGGGGTTCGCATATCGATCTGTATTTTCACTGTACCGCTGTGACGTCGTGGATACTGTAATAATAGCTAATCGATAATTGATTCAGATTCGACTCCCGTTCACTCTACAATGCTGCTGCACTTCCGCCTACAATAAAGCTCCCAACCCAACCCGGACTCTCAATTCATGTTGTTCTCAGTTTTCGCACTTTTTTACGCTGTGTAGCATCTCAGATGTTGTATTTTCTTCAAGATACTTAAATACAACGTTGATACATTTGATTCGAAAAGTGGTCTAAACATTGCACACTAACAAATTGCGAAATATGGTCGGATGCCGCCTGAGGGGTTTGCAATGACAGAAAGCGCCCTCGGGGCACGATGCATTTGATGGATTGGGACTGAAAAAGAGTGCGAAATGGGTTGAATTTGTCAACCCCTGGCGGGATTTCCCTTTCAACGTCGAGGGATATCTCATTGTGTCATGGTAAGCGTCATTTTTGGATGCAGAGTCTCCAGGGATTTATTCGGAATCGGGAAGCAATTGTTTTGCAGAGACACAGCAGTTATGAAATATGTGAATTTCGGAATCTCAGAGTATTTTGCAACGCTTTTAGTGGATGGTTTACAAAGAATAAGTTTGTGACCTACCTGTGATTCACAAGTAGGTTACGATTTTTGTATCACGCGCTGAATCCCTTGGTATATTTACATTAATATATTTTAATTTGACGACTTTTCAATTTAAAATTTGACTGTGCAAATTCGAAATTCTCTACCCACCCGACTCTCGAACCGTCTTTGATCCGTCAGAAGGAAGGGGCGATCCATGAATGAATTGAGAAGGGTGAATAGTGAGTCCCGTGGGAAGGAAGAAGGATATCAACCACAACCAAATACAGAAGAGACCACGATTTATCTGTTTACCCAGAATCTCCATTATTACAGCCTGTGAGCTTCTGGCACAATTTTGCTTCTCGGTGAGGTGGGTTATTGAATGATGGAAAGTCGATGATCACATCAGCGTTCGCTTGTTTCTCATGGGACGAAAGGCATGCGATTGGTAGTACGGTGCTCACAAATAAAAGACTCCAGGAGTTTGAAACTACATTAGTCCCAATAAAAATATTCCCAGTGTGAGGGTTTGAAACTCTAATTTGCGAGAGAGAGAGTACGACAACAAGAGATCAGCTCTCTCATTTTCACACTCTCCGACATTTTCAGAAACAGTTTCAAAATCTTTCGAGTTATTTATTCGCGGGTTGATGGTTCCAGTCTGGTCGATGTCTGGTTCAAGCCTGGTTCCAGTCTCTCTGCTTGTTTGTCATGCGAGCACACACAACAGTTTCGAGTAGATTTATGGGTGGTGAGAGGTCGGAGGGAGGGAGGGAGGGAGGGAGGGAGGGAGAGAGAGAGAGAGAGAGAGAGAGATATGGGGGAAGATCCCATCTGGTATCTGTCCCCTTTCTCACTTCTGCACGAACAGTGCTCATCCCACTATTTATCTATTTATTAAATTAATTAATTTATAAAAGTCATCACAACCCTCTTTTGTGCTTGATCCAATTTTTGACACGGTTCGTCTGCCGTCCAAATAATTTCCAATTCCTCGTATTCAGCTCGAAGCTATTCGAAATATGAATTGTGTAAGCAAGCGGTAGGTGACTCCTCGATAATTGAGTGCGGTAGGTCATTCTCCCCCTCCCCCCTCTCATTTCCTCCTCTCTCTTCGTCTGTCATCACCCATTCTGATGTTCAACAGATGGGGGAAGTATTTGATGCTTCGATAGATGGAAACGGGATGAAGAGACGAAGAGGAGGCCTCTCCGTTTCACTTACTAAGGACAACAGGATTTCTAGCACTTTTACTGGTGTAAATCTACTGATGCCGGTGGGTATTCGACCCCGCCTGTATACCACGATTTGATTGGAATGCTTCTCATGTCAGTATAAGTCGGTGCGTTTTGGACCCCCTTTGTTTACCAGGATTTGATTGGGAGGCGTCAACTTAAAAAAGTAGTTCTTAACGAGAGTTCCGAAACCTTAAAAAACCCCAATGCACTTTCTGTCCATACCCGGGTCGTCTAGAATACTGCCGGAATTGGTGCAGTCACAAAGTGACTCTTCTTATCTCTCTACTCCATCTCTCGTAGTTCGCGATGATTCCTTCTCGTCTCTCTCCATTCCACACACTCTCTCACTCTCTCATCTGTCTGGACTCTCTCCATTCCCTCTTCTCTCTCGTCGTCTCTCACGCTTCTCTGGGAAGATTATTTAGGAGTCGTTGGGAGGAGTTCGAGTGAGGGGAGGAAGAGGAGACATTCACTGTTGATAGAGAAGTGTGGAGTCTCAGATTCTTACGATTTATGAATTCAATTAATTTACAATTTATATGTCATTATCTGTATGTACTTCTCACTTTCTTTTTGTTTGTTTCCCCTCGGGACCTTGTCTTATAATTTATAAGTTTTAAAAGGCACCAATATGATTTCTGCCATACCTTTTCTTCAGTCCTTTTCTCTCTCTCCTTGACCTTTTCTGACCACTCCTTCTACCAGCTGAATCGACTGTGATTACATGATCTAGTGGACACTCTATGAAATAGAGAGAGAGAGAGAGAGAGAGAGAGAGAGAGGGAGAGAGAGAGGGAGAGAGACGGTCCTATCAATGTTGGCTGGCAGTATCAAATGTCTCCTCTGTGCTCTCCTTCTTCTGCCCACTCTCTCATTTTCTCTAACCAGTCGAGAGAGTGTGTGGAATGGAGAGAGTGGGGGAACAGTTCATCTCTCTCAAGGAGTGCCGATCTCCTCTCTTATGATGGGTATCTACACTCATCCGATCTCTCCCTTATGTCCCCTCCCTTCTATCGCTGATCTACCAAGTTGGTTCTGGTTCAGAATTCCTAGTCAAATCCTAGTCGGAAAATTGAGGGACGAGACTAGGCTGTTTTCTTAGTAGGACTTCAGCTGTAATAACTCCACAGGAGTCAATCAATTTGATTAAACCTTATGAGATATTTATAGTTGAAGAAGCTCTTTTTTTTCGTTCATCATTGTCATTCTCTGCTCTTTGATCTTTAAGACTCCTCAACTGCCCGTTCAACCCTTGTTTTGCAAGTCTGAAACTTGCATTTCGATCCTTTTGTTGTCTGCGGAATCATAGATTTCAATCTCCGTCGAATTTCGAACGGAGAAGCAAAAACTCATAAATCGAAGGGACGCCCAACCCAAGAGGAGAAACTAGTCTTTGTTGCGACTACACCCATATTCATTCCTTGTTCTTCCAACGCAGGTTACGGTATTCGAATTCAGGATACTGTATTCGAACTCAGATTACGATATTCAAGCGCTGGTTACGGTATTCGAATGCAGATTACGGTATCCGAACGCAGGTTACGGTATTCGATATCGATGATGGGAATCGCCCCGGGGCGCCTCGGAACATACTTCCTCTCGTATCAACCATGACCTTGCTTGCCTTTCCATCTTCGCGACTGTCCCCTACTCTTATCATCGAAATCATGCACTTCTACTCTCGTTCTCTCTCTCTCCTCTCTTCTCATCTGGTCAGAATGCCCCTTTGATACAGTCGGGACGCGCATCCATAATAACAGGGATATCATAACCTCTCCTCATCTCTCTTTCTCTCTGTTCTTTACCACCCCCATCAACCCCTCTTCTCTCTCTATTTTTGCCGCAAAGAACCGTATCCTCTCTCTCTTCCCTCTATCGAACCCATCAGAAATCCATCCAACTGTATAATAATCGGCGACTGTCTGAGTTGTCTGGGAAAGACAACGGTTTACCGCTCATTTCCCCTTTTATAAAGCGGATAGAACATTCCACAGTCCCGTTCGCTCCCAGAAAGGGGTTTGGCGTGAGAGAGCGTGTAAAATGGAGAGGGCTCACGTTTGCACACGCTTTCGCCCTGACCGCTTTCGGTAGTTTTGAATAATGTGGGGATAGATCATTTTCGGATTACCGCCGACTCTTTTTTCTTCTCTAATTACACTAATTAGTGCTTCTCTTCTCTCAAGTCGCCGTAAGCCCACTGCCCAGTCCCTATTTGATCTCATCCGCGGGTCTCTCCCATAATTACAAGCTATCGCTTATCTGATTCCCCTTTCTCTTTTTTGTTCTTTCTGGCGATCTACCGCACGATGATTTATTGAGTGTTTCTGCAGAGTCCGAGATTATGACAGATTCGGAAAGTTGAAAACGCTAGCGCACCAATCAATCATCTAGCATCCTTCTCCTTTTTTCCCCAGTTTCGAACATTCCTTTCTATTCATTTTGTGTTTTAATAACAATCTCCATTCGTTTACCATTTCCATCAAACAATCGCAGAAATAACTTCATTATGCTACAATCTCCTCCTTCTTCCACCCCCTTCTCTCCCTATTTCCGTATGTGATCGGTCACTTCAAGAGAGTCCTCATGGGGGTTAATCCCCTTCTTGATGGAGAGAGAGAGACCACCCGAAAGCATTCTCACGCATCACGTACTGTTGCGCAAGCTACGATTCCCGGCGAGCATGAACCCCCTCGTAACAGACTACCAAGCATTTCTTTGGGCAGGGTTCCATAGGTTCCGGCACCAGTCTACCACAGTACCACACACACGGCCTGCTAACCTCGAATACCCCTCTCCGATGGAATCTTTCTCGGTAATTGCGTGCTACGAGTCCACACGTACTGTCATTTCGCATCTCATCAAACTTCTGGTGTATAAAGGGGGTATGGTGCCCTCCTCCCCCCCATCAGACCCCCCCCCCCGAGTGTGGAGGGTACCCTCCCTCCTCCCTCTGACCTCTCTCATTCCATCATGTGTGGCTATCTTGATCTACCCTCTGGTTTCTCATCTCAAAGTTTCTCTCCATTTTCAAATCTCCTCTTTTCCCTCGTTCTTCATTGACAAATTGCTCCTGATCGCCTCGGTCCAGTCGTATTTCAAAGTTTCACCCTGCTCTCCTCCTTTTGCATGATCTCTCATTTTCCTATCGCTGTCTGCACTCTCTCTAACTGCCCCACTCTCTCGCCGAACTCTGAACATTCCAATTACCTGACTGCAGTTCCCGTTTTTGCACCATATAATTCCATGCCTGGGCGATTGATTTCTCCATGCTCTCTTCATTCCACACACTCTCTCGTCCTCTCTCTTTCTCTGTTGCTCTCATCGATTTACCCATTCTCTCCTCTGGATCATTTCGTCCGCTCATCTGGTCTCACTTCTTGCTCATTTTCGTTGATGAAAGCCCGTGTGGGGACGAGAGAGTGTGTGAATCGGAGAGAGTGTGGAGAGAAAGAGAGAGGAAAGGGTTGAAGGGAGAAGGGCAAGGAAAATGAATGAAGACAGACCAATGGACGCCAGGGGGACACTAAGGAGGTACTCCGGCAGTGCTCATTAGTTAGCGTAAATTTAGAACAAAATCGACGTTTTGCATTTTCGACATCTGAATTTTTAAAAATTTTCTTCGAGTATTTGAATGGGCAATCATGCGATTTAGAATGTTTACGAATACCGCAAAAATATTATCATTATATTATTTTCGTGGACCGAAGCGGCAGTCCCAAAGCGGACCATAGCATGATCATCCATTTATCCGCTCCATCTACTGTTCTGACGAGACTGTGGGACTCCTTCTCCCCCTCTTTCTAAATACACTCTCTCTCTATCTATCTATCTCTCTCTCTCTCTATCTCCGTAACCCTTAAGTGAGATGAGTTATTACCCATCAACTGGACAGAGACTAAGAGAGAGAGACTCGTGAAGATACAGTCATTTATCTCTCTCTTCTCTCTCTCTCTCTCTCTCTCTCTCTCATTCCAACTCCGTTCCTTCTTCCCTCCAAACTCCGTTCAGTACCAGTCACATGCATTTGAATCCAGCCATGCTCTACTCTACCATATGATTCCGAACATACAAAGATGGGGGAGGAGCGAGAAATTTAAATAGGGGGAGAGATCCTCTCGACACACCCTATCACTCCTCACTGCTTTCGGGAGGGTTTTCAATTGTACATTTATAGATAGTCTTACGGCAGTATAATACTGTGCTTCAGATCAAATCATGAAATACCTAATCGCTTATTTACGTGGATAATTTAAATGTCTCAGCTTCCATGTATCCAGTATATTAGATCCATGGCAATATTATTTCTTTTATTTTTTCATCCACACCAACACATGGTCTCTCTCTCTCTCTCTCTCTCTCTCCGTTCCATCCGATATCTCTCTCTCTCCTTTTTGTTCTTTCTTTCAATCTCCTCTTTCTTCTCTTCCTTCTAATGAGCTTCATGCGCCATTTTATGCATCGCTCTCTGTTTTATGCCGCGGCATCCAGATGTTGAGGAGATTTATATGAAAGACGGGAGTTGATGAGTGCATGATTGAGATTCTGTAGAAGGATATCGATTGATATAAATGCTCTCTGGGAGTAGGGATACAATTCGGTGTTGTGCATACCCTCTGGCAGCTTCTTTTTCTCTGGCACTCTTCACCTGTTCAGCCGTATTACTGATCTCTCGCTCAAATGCGTCCCTCTCTAACAGTTACCACATTGATTAAACAAACAAAGAAACAGTTTTGTAGAAACAGAAACAGTAAGAAACAGAGATGTTTAAAATAACATTTATCGAGCTCTCCGAGTAGGATTAACAGTAACTCCTCTTCAGAACAAAAAAAAGAACAATTACAATTACGAATTACGGATTCAATTATTCTAATTACGGCGATCTCTAATAGGAGTTCGGAGACCCACAACCAAAACAATTCTCAAGGGCAAACTTCTCGGCTTTCCTCTTGTTCTCCTTCGTTAATTTGACACCTTTCGCGCATTTCCTTTGATCTTTGATCTCCCTAATCTAAACGCCTCCTTGAGGTTTGTCCAAGGCTAAACACCGTCTCTCTGATCTGAAGTAGTATCCCCCTCTAGGGTCAAGCACTACGCCCCGCCCCTTTCACTCCTCCCTCTCTCTCTTTCTCTCTCCCTCTTCCCTTGTTTCTCGCATCTCGCAAAATGACATCGCTTGTTGAGATGGAATATGTTTCACGCCTTTTTCCAAATAAGTTTATTGTTGCGTTAATTTCATTACGAGGTCGAGGCCATTTTCAAAAAAATATTTTTGCCTACGTTTTCACTCTAAAACCCTGTGTTTCTTACTCAAGTATGTGTTTTCCTTGGCGCGAACAATAATCCGTCGCTTCTTCCACTGTCTTAGTGTCATTTCTCCTTCCTCTTCCTCAGGATTGCGAGTCTTCTCTTCTCCTCTCTTCTCTTCCCCCTATTCACTCCTTTCCGTTCTCATCCCCATTCAATTCGTCTGTAACACTTCTCCCTCTACTCCTTCGGAAGCTCCTTTGAACAGTCTTCTCATTCAACCTCTCCACTCCCATTCATAACTTGTGCAATCACCCACTTCGACTTCTCTTTTGATCTACACCTTCACAAGCATCTCTCTGATTCCGTAACAGTCAATCTACCACTTGACCCAAGCACTATCCGAGCCGGGTTTGGCGCCGAACTTCACCCCCCCCCTCTTGGCAATCTGTCTTTGTCGCTACACGTCATTGAGGCAGCAGAGCCTTTAGGCTTACCGCACTCTCCTCGATCCACCCACTATCTCGTCTCTCTGCTGTCTGCATCTCTCTAATCTCCGTGCTCTTTCGTTCCCTCCAACCATCACTCTTCGATCAATTCACACCTACTTGTGTGCCGCTTCCTCTTTTGTTCTTCTTCGGTGGTCCGTATTATCCACTTCTGCCCATTCCCCCAGTCTCTCTCTCTCTCTCTCTCTCTCTCCCCTCTTTCCCCTCTCATTGAATCATTCTTCTATTGTTTCAAAATTGCTCTCATCTCTCCCTTCATTTTCCCATGATTCGTAAGCACCGTGGGCATTTTTTTTTGGATTGAAGAAGGAATCACACACAGATTTTGCAGAATCAACAGCACATACCATAATACTGAGAATCGATCGATAATCTACCGTAATCGTCCGTGCCGATGCATCATCATCGATCGAATCTGAGCGTGCGCCGCGCGCCTTCGAGGTACTGTTAAAGATCAAAGATCACGAGTTGTGGATGGTAGATCAAAGATCAAACTACAGAGATCTCTCGTCTCGATCGTCTCGAGAAGACGAGGCCGCTTCTCCCTCACTGCGAATTCGCATCGCGGCAGCCGACAGTCTGGGTACGGTAGCTGTTTGAATTTTTGAATTCCCGCATGCCATCATCCGGGGAAAATTCTACATATAAAAATTCCATTATTTTCAATTTCTCAAAATTCATGGCTCGAATTTATGATTTGAAGGTGCGACGCACTCGGACGACGATTCTGGCTGCATCGTAGACGAGTACGCATGGTTACCGTCCGGAGTTCGTCCTGATACGGTAAGTGACGAGATTAACAATCACAGATTGACTTTTCTTATTCTCAGGTTCACGCGTATTTCTCCTCATTGCCTGCAGAAAGAGTGCCGTTGGTCGGCAGTTCGGGCGCCAAATGGCGACTGCGCCAATTGCGGTAGGCAATTATCGATTTTTCAAAGCTTCGCATGTTTTATCTGCACAACAAAAACAGTCTACTCGTTCTTGTGTGCGAAATAACGTTAATTAATTTACAGAAACCAGATTAATTTAATGTGTGTTCAAGACATTTTTTTCTATTTTTAATTGGTATTTTGTAGTGTAATCTTTTATGACTGTTGTTGTGCAGCCACCAACTCCCTCCTCACGACTCCGACCCCGCGTATTGCGGGCATTTGAAAGACGACGACGAACTGAGACAACTCACTCACTTTGATAAGTAAGTTGATCTTTGATCTTTATTATTTAATCAGATGATGTTTCGCTATGCCTATTCAGTACTTATACTGAGTTTAGTCCGGACTTTGTCTGATTTGCGGCAGATCAAATTTCAAGTTACGCTTTCCGAAGTGTCACAATGATTGACACTCTTTATTATCGTAATGTTGTCATAGAAGTTGAGTTGTCCATCTCAGATCTCCTCTTTCTCCTCCGATAGTTTAGGAACATCGTCAACTAAATTCGTACTAGTCTACTACTTCCAATGTGTAGTCTAGATTCTTATCTCTCTCGCCTCTCCTCATTTCACACACTCTCTCGTCTGCAAGAGGTTCCAGCACACACTAAATTTCTCCCCCGAGTCTACTAGAGAGAGAGAGAGAGGAACAATGAGATTGGAACTACTACTAAATGGGGAAACGAGTAATGATGACATAACACATCCGGTATTACAAATAGATGATCTCTGATCTTTCAGACGTCGTCAAGAAGAATGTCTGGGAAGAGGAACCATCCAGATCGTGCCCTACGACCGGACCCCGAACTGCGCCCAGGTACGACATTCTTCTTTTATGGTACCGACTATAGTCTAGGCTATCACGCTCTTCTTCTCCTTTCAACACATTTCTCCATCATTCGTAAGGTCGCTCCTCTCTCTTTTTGCCACATCTTTCGCCCTCTCGCCAGATATTAAACGGATCGAAATGACCACTGGCATTTAGTACGCGGGATTGATGATGTGGTAGGCTACCACGGTACCACAGGGGGGCTATCGTTACCGTGTTGTTTACTGGTTCCGTGGATGGATCTGGTCCTATTAGGATCTGGCAGATGATTAGGCTGCTGATTCCTTGCCAGTTCTCTCTCTATGGATTATCGTCTCATCCTATTACGTAGATCGAGACAATAGACTGCCTCCACTCTCTCACTTTGACACACTCTCTCGCTCTCATCCTCCAACAGGCAACAATAACTCTTTTCTCACACTGGATTGCCTAGTGATGACGTCATAGGGGCGATTCCATCCGAGACTCACACACATCTGTCCGCACTGTTGCGAATCTCGCACGAAATTGCCGCCACTCTCTCGTTTCCGCGTGCTATCTCGTCTCCGTCGAACTGTCTGCCAATCTCTCCTCTCGCCATACTCTCTCACCACCTGCCCTGAGGCGACTAGCTACAGATGTGTGATGATGACTGATTCGGAGGGGGTCGAGAGAGTGGACGAATCGAGGAGAGTAGGGCAGACAGAGAGAAGGACGAGAGAGTGTGTGAAATGAGGAGACGGTCGCTTCTCATTTTATTGTCGTATCCGTAGTGAATTTCGGGCCTGGGAAAGGAGAAAATCTTGCGGGACAAAACTCGTAAATAGTATTGCATTACTTCGTGGTGACCTCTGGTCTCCTGCTGAGTTTCTGATAGAATCGAGACAAGGAAGAGTTGAACTATCGGAGAGAGAGAGATAGAAAGAGAGAGAGAGAGAGACATTTGTCTCCCCGTACCATGGGGACTCTCTCCGCTCCTTGCATAATGTAACGACGTCTCATTGAATCGTTAAGCGATTGAGCCAACAGATAGGCAGGGGCTCATCAAGCGAGGGGTTGACAGTATCAAGAATGGAAGGAGGGGTCGATTGCGTAATCACTAGGAAATTGATATTTTCGAAAAAAAATCCACAAAGATCAGTAGCGAAAAATGCAGCAAAAGTTTCGACAACTGAGCGGATCGAACGCCCAACCTTTCGATCTGGAGTCGAACGCGCTACCATTGCGCCAAGCAGTCATATGTGCACGCGCACCTGAACCTATTGACACACATTACCCACACATCTGCCACATCTGCCTTCGCGAAATTTTCCAACTCCTTGTTGATTCCTTCTCTATATCAGCATCGGCGTATATTTAAACCATTATTTAATGAAGGGGAAATAATCGATCACCGAACGAATCCTTTCTTTAAGTGTTCACAAGCCATCGAAGAAGATTCAGTTGGAGTATGGGCCGAGCGAGTTCGGGCCTGGTACCATCCTGCATGCTTTGTGTGTCATTCCTGTCGAGAACTTCTAGTGGACCTCGTCTACTTTCAGGTACGAGAAATTGCTTAGTTATCACGCAACTTATAACGGAACCAAATTGTAGTTTTTCGATGAACTCTTGTCTGTGCATAAATAATAAGAGTGCAGTAGTTTAAAAAATATCGATTTGCAGCACGACTCGTCAATCTACTGTGGCCGGCACCATGCGGAGCAGTTCCGACCACGATGCGCACGATGCGATGAGGTAAATATTTTGATTTCAAAGTTCACTGAATACTCGAAATTATTTTTATTTTACATACTTTCCCTTTTAATTTCGAACGGTTGAATGTTCTTACTCCATAATATTCTAGTCTTTGTACGAATCTTCTCTTGGTTCACAAACAGTCTCGACCCAAACGCTCGCAATTTCCTTCTCGTGCTAGATTAGTTTCCCGCACTGAACAATCTGCTACCTTCTGTTTCCGGACGCGTCCATTTCCCGGCTGAAAGCAGACCGGAAAAGCCGGCTCTATCATCACCGCTCTCTTCATTTCCCAATATATTTTACCCTCTCTAACTGTCTTCCGCTCTCTCAATAGCGCACGATCTCTCGGCCGTTCCATCGCGAGACAAATGGCTTCATGTTGCATGCATAGTTCTTGATTTGTTGCCCATGGCGCTCTCTCACGTCACGTGCTCTCTCGTCGGTTAGAGTGAGCGAGAGATCACGCGAAGCCGAGAGAGACCAGAGAGACTAAACGGGCAGCACCAATTACGTTTTCATAGCAGCGGCTAGATTGTTCATGATGATTCGAGACAGGGAGGAATATCTCACGGGTCGACTGTCAAGTCCGAATGGAGTAAAGGACGCTAATCGAATGATTTGTGATGGCATCGTCCGAAGAGAGACAATGCAATTGTGTACTCCTCTGATTAAAGCTAATTTCATGATTTACGCTTCGGATGAATCCAGAGAGAGACTGATTGGACTTCCTTGATAGGGAGGAATTGGGCTTTCGGTTGAGTTGGAATCCCCACCCCAACTTTCCTATTCAAATTTAGATTATCTGTGAAATTGAGATAATTGCAGTACATATTAAATATATTTTGTCGATTCAGTAAAGAGTTCTCCTCCATATGAGTATACCATACTCTTCCCTCAATCGTCGTGCATCTCATTACCTATCTGAATAGAGAGGCCAATCATCATTACTCTCACTCTCTCTCTATCCGAGATTGCTCAGAGCGATAATTACCGCTCGTTCGTAAATGGTCGATGACAGTTTCGACACCAGCCGTGCCCGAGGGAACCGAGTCCCAGGCCCCGACCTAGCTCATATTTCCATTATGGGTAAAAGGAACGATGACAGGTCCCTGAGAGAGGGGGGACTGTCAGACCACAGATGTTCCGATAAGATATGAGGGGGTCGGAGTGGAACCGAGAGAGTCTAGGACCAGCCGGCTCGGGGGTTCGGTACGCCCCTCAAAAGAGAGAAGGGGATTAGCAAGGTCACTTGCCCCCGAAAACAAAAGAGTTACCGCAATATAAGAAAAGGGTGACGCAGATGGCTTTGTAAATCATCTCAAGGATCCTTCGCTAAAGTCGCAAAGTTAAATGAGAGGAACTTCTTAATTATCGATTTTCAATGTTTTAATTTCAGTTAATCTTCTCGTCAGAATGTGCAGAAGCTGAGGGACACTCCTATCACATGGAACATTTGAGGTAGGCGATTGAAATTTGAAATTTTCGGGGTATTTTTTTCTTTGGAAGTCTCGAGAGAAAATTTGTCTATTTAGTAACTTCCGTGATCTATATGTTCAAGTGAAATTCGAATGCATTAATATATTTCGTATTCAGATGCGCTCAATGCGATTGTCCACTAGGAGGCCACCATTACGCACGAGCACCGAATGGTCAGTGAAGGGGATTTGCTCTTTTTTCTCAAAGGATATTTAGATTTCCAATAGTGAGCACTCGTATTCAACAACCATTGTTTCATTCTCTCCAAATGCTTACTCAATTTATTCCAGGCCAAATCGTGTGCTCCTCATGCCGAAAACTGCCCAGCTGCGCCGGTTGCAGTCAGATGATATCTGCAAACGAGGTTCGTAGTTTGATCTTCGGTCTTTGTAGTTGTATCCCTCATTCTTCCAGGCATCGATCATGCAGGGCGATCAGCAATGGCATGCCAGTCATCGCTGCTTCCGATGTGGTGTGTGTCAGCGCTCTCTGCTCGGTGAGTATTCCAATTCGTCGTCTGTCGACTTATCGACAGAGTCTTGCATTGGCACGATGTCAATTTCACCCTGATTCAGGCCATCCCTTCGTGCTCTCTTCTCCTTCCTCATCAAACGGAGCTTCTCTACGATGCTCACCCGCCTGTCCCAAGTCGACTTCGCGCAGTATGGAACATATCTATGAAACAGTGGTACGCTTTCCGGTTCCGTCAATCACCGCACTGGATCGGGTTCCATCCTTCCAATAACCACATTTCAGATGTCCGAGTCTTCTTCAATTTGTTCTCCCTTCTCTCCCCGTCGAAGATTGCATCCTTCTCACTCTGAGCGAAATCCACTCGCAGGAGTTTCCGGCTACGGCTTCTCGCGCAGTCCCATCAGTGAGTATCACGCGCCGCGCACTTTGGTGCAAAGTTATATACAGATTATGAAATAGTTTTGTTCAGGCTTCTCGCGCTCTCCCGCAGTCGCTTCTCCAATTGGAGGCGGCCACTATGAATGCCTCCGGCCGAACCTCTACAGGTGAATCAGGAATCTGACATAGCGAACTCTAAATCTGACTGGGTGACATACCGTATCGTTCAGTGATCTGTCCAACTACTACTCGTCTTCTTCATCTGATACAGACGACGACGATCTCCTCTCTCCCGTTCCTCCCCCTCCTCCGCCCGCCCCAACGAGACATGTGATGATGCATCAAGTGAGTTATCTTCTCATGGTAATTGAAAAATATTTTATATATAGAGCAGCGATTACCTCAGGATTTGGAGCATTGATAAGAAGATGCATTTACCTTTTTACCTAGAGGGCTTGATGCCGTCAGGTGTATGATAATGTTCTCAAAAAAAAAATATCGTAAAACAATTCTAAATAAGAAGTTTTGGTTGCAAAAAATAAATATAGAATTTGCAGCAACCGAAGCCGCAGCAGCATCTAAAATCGCGACCGCCGAAGCACGGACGACCAATGCAGCAGAAGATGATGACTCGTGATCCGAATCAGAAGGAACGAAGGAAAGAATACAAGGTATGGAAATTACATCATGGCTTTGTAATTGATAAACTACTTTCTATAAAATACACAACAAGAATAGTCATGTTTCAGGAGCAGAAACAGCAGTCAACAACGTCTCCCAAACACCTTCCATACGCCCAGAAGAAGAGCAATAGCAAATGCATAGTATCGTAGACCGTGTGATAGCCGTGTGGTAGCCTGCTTTCGGTACCAGGCTCGGAACCACGTATTTTCCTTAGAACACCCGTGAATCTGGTACAACCCTCGCATCCTCAGCCCGATTCTTGACTTAATTACCCCTTTCATAGTTTATATTGTAACGCTTTTTGGTTTCCGCTGGTTTCTGATGAGATAGAGAATTGATTAGAGTAAATTTAACGATTTCGTGACTGGATGAAATCGTAAGATAAAGAAGATTTTTACATTGGCGGAGTGAATGACAAGTTGATGAAAGTGAAAGATACAGCTTGCACGAGATTTTGTCACGGTGGAAAAAGAGAAGTGACCAGTGCTTAGAAAGTTCTGAGTGACCGAAGAAACCGATTATCCCGTGTTTGTCTCGGGACAACATTAGGAGATACAGTGAAGAGCGCAGTGCGGAATAGATCAGTTTCCAGGAAAATGAGAACGTATTTTTATTATGTATGAATAATTCAATGTGAAAAATTTCAAAATTTTAGAAGTTTGTTTTTGGAACAAAATAGGTATTTAGGAATAGGTATTTAGGTAGTGAATTGTTGATTAAATTATAGTTAGCATCATTTATATAGTGAGAAGAAGGAAGTGCCAAAAAGTGCAAACTGTCTAATAATGGCGTGAATTCCATCTCTGCAACCTTCGATTGACCGTTGTCCACTCTCAGTTTTACACAGTTCAGTCTAAGTTTCGACACCAGAACTGTGACCGAATCTTTTGCTATTTAACCCGAGAGGGACACCTTCCCAACCATCCATTCGAAATGGCTCGACTCTTCTACATTTTGGCTTGTGCCGCGGTTGTAGTGGCTGGGTAAGTCAAATCTATCCTTTCTTGTTCCCTTTTCCCATCTTACAACTTGATCAAAGGTACACAATTTCAGCGATGAGCGCGCCAAGAGACAATGGTTCGGTGGATTCTGGGGAACGGCTGCAGTAGCCCAACCGGTGAGTACCACAGAATGAGTACCACAGGGATCGGTACCATATGTCTCATCGGGCACCATTTCAGGTAGTCCACACTGCTTCGGTGCAACAGCCGGTGGTCACTCAGGAGATTCAACAGCCCGTTCTCCAAACTGTTACTGCCGCTCCTCTTGTTCAACATCACACGAGCGTCGTTGAACAACCTGTGTTCAAGCATGTACGTTTCAAGAACACCATGCACTTTTCGATTGAAATTGTTGAAACAGTAGTTAATCTATTATGCATTGGTCTGTTCCGCACAACCACTTCATATTACTTTAAAGACATTGTCGATCTTATCGCTGATCTACTTCTCTTTCAGGTGCAGCACACCGTTGCAGTTCCCACTCCCGTCATCGATCCCATCGTTGTTGAGCCCAGAATCATCGTGCCCAAGCCTTCCGTTACCAAGATCTCCGTCATCCAACGTGCCAAGAGACAGTGGTTCGGAGGATATTGGGGAGCTGCCGCCGTTGCTCAGCCGGTCAGTGCTTACAATGAGTATATTGTCTATTTGCTAGGAAAAGGTTCTCCACCCTCACTTCGCACACTCTCGTTCCGGGTGCACATGCGAGAAAGTGTATAGAATGAGGAGACCGGAAAGCCGTTCTCTTAGAATCAAAACCTTGGAGAACGATTCTCCTAGCAAAATTGTTTCTGTGTATACACATTCCAAATTGTGGTCAAATACACATATTAGTGCAGGAATTAATTAATTTCCAGGTAGTCCACACTGCTTCGGTGCAACAGCCGGTGGTCACTCAGGAGATTCAACAGCCCGTTCTCCAAACTGTCACTGCCGCTCCTCTTGTTCAACATCACACAAGCGTCGTTGAACAACCTGTGTTCAAGCATGTAAGTGGGCTAACAAACCCGGGCTGAATCACCTACCTAACCCATTTCAAATTCTCCCTATTTCAGGTACAGCACACCGTCGCAGTTCCCACTCCTGTCATCGATCCCATCGTTGTTGAGCCTAAGATAATCGTTCCCAAGCCCTCCGTGACCAAGATCTCTGTCATCCAGCGTGCCAAGAGACAGGTACCATCCCTTCTTGGTTCCCTGTGCTCGGTACAAGGATCTTCATGGTTCCATTCCAGTTCTGGGGCGGAGTCTGGGGCGCTGCTCCGGTCGCTGTTGCTCCTGCTGCGCATGTCCACACTGACATCGTCAATCCTCCTCTCGTTCAGCAGGTTTGATTGGTTCCCGATTGTATCTGCTTGGTTCTTCATTAATCCCTCATTGGATCCAGGTTTGGTTCCAGGTTTTTTCCCTAATCTCTCTCATTTCAGATTGTGAGACCCGTTGTGCACACCCAAGTTGTCCAACCTGTCGTCCACACTCATTCCACTGTTGTCAAACCCGTCGTTCACGAGGTTGTTATTCTTTTGTGGTACCCGAACCAGGAACCATAAACCATATTCATAAACCCACATTTTCTCTTCCAGGTTCACTCGAATGTATACGTTCCCGAGATCGTTCACATCAAGCCGACCATCATTGAGCCCGAAATCATCGAACCCGAGCCCTCCAACACTAAGATCTCCGTTATCCAGCGTGCTTAAATTGCTGCCATTGTTTGTATAGAATATCGAAATTGATCTCAAGGACAACCTCGAATGAACGGTTTTCACAAAATGTCTTGTCTGCGTAGCTAATGAACAAAACAATACCATGAAAGCGTTTACATATGATGAGGGTTGTACATAGTTCAAGTTAGTTTGAGAGTTAGTCGGAAGGAAATCATTAATCGAGAATGAGTGCAATGTCGAACAAAGAATATGTGCAACTTGAATTTGTCTAAATTAATGTGGTTATTCACTATTCACCGGATTATCTAGACAAAAATAATTCTTGCAAATATGTATTCATCATTTCAAGTTCCTATTTTGTTTCAATATCTGCAGAACGTAAGTGTGTATCTGTTACCTGGAAAACATATTGACTTGCACTTATGTTTTGATGCGAGGGACTACAAAAGGAGAGGGGAACATCCAACTTCCAATTGAACCTTCTTTTTGTTATGGAATAATGTCTAATATATATTAATTTTGCAGCATTTGGTCATAATCTTCTGCCTATTAACCCGACTGAATGCCGGTAAGTTTTTATGTCGTATTCGTATTTATATAAATATATTTTCTCTATTCAGGTAGAAATTTCAAGAAATAGTCCATTCATAATTACATTATAATCATTCAGACGACCGCCGGCTCATCTTTAGTAAATAATTCATCGCCACAGTGGAGTGTACGTTTCTCAAGTTTTATTGTAGAGAAAGAAACGTGAACGAACTATTACTCCAGCATAGACGGTGGATTGGTTAGTAGATGAATTCGAGGAACCTGAACAAGAAAATTATATGATTACGATTTTTTGAGAGATTTTATTATGAAATACTCTTACCTTGTTCAAATAAAAATTTCAGGGACGTATTTCGACTCCTCTCTTCTCTCCTTCCAATAAAACACTTCCACCACTACCTCATCCCCTATTTGCTCAAAACACTCCAAACAGCAGTAATCAAAGTGATTCCATCCAGCCACGAATCTTCTGGGAACATGGGAGATAGAGACGAGAGCACTCCCTCCAATCACCCATGTTTATTGCTATTAGTAAAAAATATCTTTCGAATATCCGTCTAGATAGATAGATGATATTTAAAAATGTTGGACATGTTATTTGAATAAAAAGGCTTGGAGTGGAAGACACTGCATTCGAAACAGAATCGGCGAGAACGACCCAGAGAAAGAGAGAGAGATGATGAGAGAGTGCGCCAAACGAGAGGGTCAGACAACGAGAATCGTTCTTGGATAGGTGCCAACTGGATGCTGTGGAAGAATGAGAGATGGTGAGAGGATGTTCTCTACTTAATTTCGTCGATCATGTGCCTGCAGTTAATGAACTCTGAGAGTTCGGATGGTAGTTCTCTGAAACGATCCATTGAGAGTAGTGTCTGTTGTGTGTTACGTATCAGTCGATCTGCAGTGGAGAGTGGAAGTGAAGTAAACAGTTGTCTCGTTTTCTTCTTTTTCTCACAAAGCCGACCCCCACACCACACGGTGTTTAACAAGCGGTCATGGGGGTAGAGAACAGAGAGCCGCAGAGAAGCCTGCGAATGTTAGAGATTCTGTGTATATGAGAGAGCAGTACACAGCAGTCTCCGCCCCTTTTATTCCGGAATGTACCGTACGGCGATTCACAAAAAGCAATGGAAAACGTGACGCTCCCGATTTTTTAAACTATTAGTCCGGGTTTGAATACCCTAAACATAAATCATTTATATGCCAATGTCTGTACATCGAGATTCACCCCAGTAGTATTACGTCGTGCACATGTGCAAAATATATTTTAAATTTCTGAAACATCGAAATCGAATTCAATTTTAGAACGTCAGCTCATCCTCTGCTGCAAATTCATCCACGACAATGATGGTTAGTGGTTTTCCTGTAGACAACTTTTCCTCGATTCATTTTCAATTTATATTCGTGAAAGATATCCACTATATTTCAGTCAACCAGTGGCTCCTCGAACTGGAAGTGTACTCTCGGCCCTCAGGTGAGAGCAAAATCATCGAAAATGATTGTTTTAATGGAAACTAAAAGTAAATCGCATCATCCAATTTTGCATAATGCCGTAAACCTTATAAAACAGCCTTTTTCTGCAAGTCTTGCTCAAAGAAACTTTCGAACACGAATTGCTGTGTATATTTCAATTGCGTAAGTAACTCTTTTTATCTGCAGGCACCAATTTCCTCTTCTCCCATCACCTTCCATCCATCTCCTTCCATTTCACTCCCTCCTCCTTCAACCGATTCTTCTCCGTTCAATGTTCTTTCTTGCCCATTCCCAAAATAAACATTCGGAGTGGATTCCAGGATGTGACGGCGAAAAAATACAATATCATTCTTCGAGTATTCTAATGTAATTCATCTAAATCTTTAGGGTTGTAAAATTTGCTAATTTTCTCATCAAACTCTATTCTCATTACAATATATTGAAAATAAATATAGATCAAGTTGTAAATTGGCGAAGAATGTGGCTGAAAAGATGACCAAATACTAACAGAGTGCACAACCCATCGAAGCTGAATATTTCCGCCAGAAGAAATACAACTCTCGACAAAATAACGAAGCGATTCTTCTTATTTACTTCGCCATTCTTCTCGATTCTGCACGTCGTCGTCCTCTTGTCTCGGTTCTTGATTGGATGACCCCTAAGATATTGAATATTTTTCTGGCGCTAAAAAGAAATCTATATGCCAATCTCCCTTATGTAAACACAAATTATTCGGGCGTCGATAAAATAAGAATCTCTCGACGCGATGACGAAACTATTCATGTTCTTTATTTCCCCATTCTTCTCGATTCTGCAAAAGTAGTTTCCTCGTTGTCTCAGTTCTTGATTGGGATGGAATAAACAATTCTGTTCCCTCCGAATGTTATCGTGGAATCGGCAAATGGAAAGCAGATGTCGACCATTAGAGACGGATTGAAAAAGAGAAGGAGGGGCGGAGGAAGGCTACATTCACTGCCTCCGGTTCTTGTAGTGGGCCAGTTTTCTTGCAATCTATTTTCAATTTTCTAACTTTCATGCGAATCTCCTAATTGCAGCTCAAATCCAGCAGCAATCTTCCTGCATCAACAATGCCGGTAAGCACATTTTAGCTTTAAACATAAACTTATTGATTTAAAATAATGTGAAAAGTGATCAAGTTCATCTTTATCGTCCTTCCATTTCAGAAGAACAACAGTCCCTCAGGCCAGCAGCTCTCTACTCAAGGTAGTCACAATTCTACCGCTGGTACCGTCAACATAGGGGTCAGTATTATTTGTGAATCGAATTCACTGCTTTGGAAGAACAAATATCTTATAAATACCCGACCTGCCGTTAAGTACAAACGGCTTTTCGCAAGTCTCTTTTTTGTGTTATCGCTAGATAAACATATCTTATTTTATAGCGAATATTTTGTACTTTTTTTAGTCTTCTAGTCGTTTATCAAGAGGGTGTTCGGGTTCACAACGGATTCGAATGGGACCTATGACGACGTTAAGAATGAGTGAAATTTTGCAGAGTCCTTCGAATCCTCTCACAGGACCCGTTAAGATTTATTGTGATCACGCCTACGTCTATGCACCTCAGAAGCCAAACGGCAGCAAATGAGTCCTCGAGAACGCCTGTCGTCTAGTTTCTTCTACCAATATCCCTTCAATTGATTTCCCATTACGTAACCTTATGTCCTTTCCACTACCTCAACTTTGAATGATCTTTTCGTCATCAATTTTGTTGTATTTGACGATAAATTAATGTTCTGACATTTTCTCCGTTGCAATTCTCCGTTGTCTTATTTGGGGTGTCAGGCGATGATAAATTCACTTTGATTGCGTCTTTCAACCACATTCTCTAAAGATCTACTAGATGGGTTGGTCGGATTGTATTACGACGATTGAAGAAGAAGAGAATGTGAATAGAGTGGAGTTCAATTGAACTGTTGTCTCCTCTCTTGTTGCTTGCTCAATTACCACGGAGATTCACCGTCGGCGGACGCTGTCGAGTGTTCCGTTATTATCATTCGATGGATATCGGAGTGGCAAAGATCATTCATGGTTGAGGGGACATTCATGTGCATTCCTCCGCATCATAGCTCCTTGATATCGATATCTCTGAGTGATCCTCGTAATCCGCCATTTCGCCGGAGTAGATCGTCGGCCTTCCGATCCTCTAATGCCAGAATTGGAAAAAGTATGGAGAATGTATAACAAAAATACTGAAACTTACATTGGAATTAATTACGTAATGCCATTCGCACAATCCAGCGATATAATCAAGATTTTGATAAAGAGAGAGCTGAAAAACCTCATGCTGCAACAATCATCTCGCTCCTTCTCTTCGTTCATTGTTCCCAGTGTGAAACAGGAAAAATGATTTCACTTTCTCTTCTAGGCGTGCCCTCTATGGGACGATGAGTGAGATCTTCGGTGCACAATTCGTCTCAGCTGCACCCAATATCCTTGAAAGTGTTTTGTTCTATATGTTTAGTTTATCACTATAATTCTTATCGACCCGGTGGTTTGGACAATCGTCAAAAGTAAATTCGTGATGATACCATCGCCAATTTACATGACAATTTCGTACTATCTAACTATCTCTCGCCAGAATACGACCGCATCTTTCCAGAATGTTCCTTCCCGTGCTCTTCTGTCTCCTGTCACTCGTTTCACTGACTCAATCCTGCGCTCCTCATACTCCTACGAAGCCCTCAGTTGATCCACCCAAAGGTGATTACTTTAAAAAAATATTTCTTACTCTACAAAAATGATATTTCCCGGATGATATCTGAAATGGAATTACAGCCTGCCCTCAACTCACGGATGCTAAAGGGACATGCGAGGGACAATCTGGTCCGGGTACTTGTGGAGATCTAGAAGTGAACTCCGTTCAAGAAATAAAGTGTCCCACTCTCTTCCCTCTTCTATTCGTGCTCGACTCTGTGAGTGCATTACGAATACGACTGGAGTGTGAAAGAACCAGTATTTCATAGGATCAGATATTTTTTCCTGGTAATTCACAGCTTCAAAATTATAAACTTATTTCAGACTGGTGTTGGACCCGACCCATCCTTCTCAACCGGAAAGTGCGACACGGCGAGTGGAAAGTGGACATTCACAAGGGGTATATCATTCGAACCTGCACAAGTATTCTGCGCTAATCAATAAGATACCGATTAATTATTGTAGACATGTGTAGCGAGTCCACTGATATTTTAATTGACTCTATTAATCAGCGGCGACGTAATGCAGATCTCTCTCGGAAAACGTGAAACCAACACCGAACCTACATAAGCACGCGATTATTTTTTGTGTCTTGGATAAATAACGTCCACTACTGTGTTATATGTTGTTATTGGCTTTTGGGAGATCTTCGCTGTGGTCTTCTCTCCGCCTCTTTTTGCTTTTGGGAGAAACCGATTAATTATAATTTTCACTCCTCTTCCTATCGTTTCTCTCAGTCGTCGTGAGTGGTCCCTTTCCGTTTTGCTCTGATGTAGAGGGGACTTTCCTAGGTCCCCGGACCCCGTCGTCTATCTACCAACGACTCAATATGAATGGAATCCCCATCCTAGCCGGTCTGGTACCATGATATGCCTGTTGGAATGAGTAGTTCCGGGGTGGGAGTGAGACAGGAACTCTGTGAATCATCGATGTGTTTCAATAAAGTATCAAGAATAAGAATAAGATCATAGTAACACAGAATTGGTTGCAACCGTTTCACTAACCCATTCTATTCGTATAACAAACGAAGACTACTGTGAAAAGCTGTGTCCTGCGGCCAGACGCCTGGAATGATTAGTTCCATGGGGATGGCGGGCCGATTATAGTAACACAGAATTGGTTGCAACCATTTCACTAACCCACTCTATTCGTATAACAAACGAAGACTACTGTGAAAAGCTGTGTCCTGCGGCCAGACGCCTGGAATGAGTAGTTCCATGGGGATGGCGGGCCGATCATAGTAACACAGGATTGGTTGCAACCATTTCACTAACCCACTCTATTCGTATAACAAACGAAGACTACTGTGAAAATCTGTGTCCTGCGGCCAGACGCCTGGAATGATTAGTTCCATGGGGATGGCGGGCCGATCATAGTAACACAGGATTGGTTGCAACCGTTTCACTAACCTAATCTATTCGTATAACAAACGAAGACTACTGTGAAAAGCTGTGTCCTGTGGCCAGACGCCTGGAATGATTAGTTCCATGGGGATGGCGGGCCGATCATAGTAACACAGGATTGGTTGCAACCATTTCACTAACCCACTCTATTCGTATAACAAACGAAGACTACTGTGAAAAGCTGTGTCCTGCGGCCAGACGCCTGGAAATATTAGTTCCATGGGGATGGCGGGCCGATCAGAGTAACACAGGATTGGTTGCAACCATTTCACTAACCCACTCTATTCGTATAACAAACGAAGACTACTGTGAAAAGCTGTGTCCTGCGGCCAGACGCCTGGAATGATTAGTTCCATGGGGATGGCGGGCCGATCATAGTAACACAGGATTGGTTGCAACCATTTCACTAACCCACTCTATTCGTATAACAAACGAAGACTACTGTGAAAAGCTGTGTCCTGCGGCCAGACGCCTGGAATGATTAGTTCCATGGGGATGGCGGGCCGATCAGAGTAACACAGGATTGGTTGCAACCATTTCACTAACCCACTCTATTCGTATAACAAACGAAGACTACTGTGAAAAGCTGTGTCCTGCGGCCAGACGCCTGGAATGATTAGTTCCATGGGGATGGCGGGCCGATCATAGTAACACAGGATTGGTTGCAACCATTTCACTAACCCACTCTATTCGTATAACAAACGAAGACTACTGTGAAAAGCTGTGTCCTGCGGCCAGACGCCTGGAATGATTAGTTCCATGGGGATGGCGGGCCGATCATAGTAACACAGGATTGGTTGCAACCATTTCTCTAACCCACTCTATTCGTATAACAAACGAAGACTACTGTGAAAAGCTGTGTCCTGCGGCCAGACGCCTGGAGTGATTAGTTCCATGGGGATGGCGGGCCGATCATAGTAACACAGGATTGGTTGCAACCATTTCACTAACCTAATCTATTCGTATAACAAACGAAGACTACTGTGAAAAGCTGTGTCCTGCGGCCAGACGCCTGGAATGATTAGTTCCATGGGGATGGCGGGCCGATCATAGTAACACAGAATTGGTTGCAACCATTTCACTAACCCACTCTATTCGTATAACAAACGAAGACTACTGTCAAAAGCTGTGTCCTGCGGCCAGACGCCTGGAATGATTAGTTCCATGGGGATGGCGGGCCGATCATAGTAACACAGAATTGGTTGCAACCATTTCACTAACCCACTCTATTCGTATAACAAACGAAGACTACTGTGAAAAGCTGTGTCCTGCGGCCAGACGCCTGGAATGATTAGTTCCATGGGGATGGCGGGCCGATCATAGTAACAAAGGATTGGTTGCAACCATTTCACTAACCCACTCTATTCGTATAACAAACGAAGACTACTGTGAAAAGCTGTGTCCTGCGGCCAGACGCCTGGAATGATTAGTTCCATGGGGATGGCGGGCCGATCATAGTAACACAGGATTGGTTGCAACCATTTCACTAACCCACTCAATTCGTATAACAAACGAAGACTACTGTGAAAAGCTGTGTGCTGCGGCCAGACGCCTGGAATGATTAGTTCCATGGGGATGGCGGGCCGATCATAGTAACACAGGATTGGTTGCAACCATTTCACTAATCCACTCAATTCGTATAACAAACGAAGACTACTGTGAAAAGCTGTGTCCTGCGGCCAGACGCCTGGAATGATTAGTTCCATGGGGATGGCGGGCCGATCATAGTAACACAGGATTGGTTGCAACCATTTCACTAACCTAATCTATTCGTATAACAAACGAAGACTACTGTGAAAAGCTGTGTCCTGCGGCCAGACGCCTGGAATGATTAGTTCCATGGGGATGGCGGGCCGATCATAGTAACACAGAATTGGTTGCAACCATTTCACTAACCCACTCTATTCGTATAACAAACGAAGACTACTGTGAAAAGCTGTGTCCTGCGGCCAGACGCCTGGAATGATTAGTTCCATGGGGATGGCGGGCCGATCATAGTAACACAGGATTGGTTGCAACCATTTCACTAATCCACTCAATTCGTATAACAAACGAAGACTACTGTGAAAAGCTGTGTCCTGCGGCCAGACGCCTGGAATGATTAGTTCCATGGGGATGGCGGGCCGATCATAGTAACACAGGATTGGTTGCAACCATTTCACTAATCCACTCAATTCGTATAACAAACGAAGACTACTGTGAAAAGCTGTGTCCTGCGGCCAGACGCCTGGAATGATTAGTTCCATGGGGATGGCGGGCCGATCATAGTAACACAGGATTGGTTGCAACCATTTCACTAACCCACTCTATTCGTATAACAAACGAAGACTACTGTGAAAAGCTGTGTCCTGCGGCCAGACGCCTGGAATGATTAGTTCCATGAGGATGGCGGGCCGATCATAGTAACACAGAATTGGTTGCAACCATTTCACTAACCCACTCTATTCGTATAACAAACGAAGACTACTGTGAAAAGCTGTGTCCTGCGGCCAGACGCCTGGAATGATTAGTTCCATGGGGATGGCGGGCCGATCATAGTAACAAAGGATTGGTTGCAACCATTTCACTAACCCACTCTATTCGTATAACAAACGAAGACTACTGTGAAAAGCTGTGTCCTGCGGCCAGACGCCTGGAATGATTAGTTCCATGGGGATGGCGGGCCGATCATAGTAACACAGAATTGGTTGCAACCATTTCACTAACCCACTCTATTCGTATAACAAACGAAGACTACTGTGAAAAGCTGTGTCCTGCGGCCAGACGCCTGGAATGATTAGTTCCATGGGGATGGCGGGCCGATCATAGTAACAAAGGATTGGTTGCAACCATTTCACTAACCCACTCTATTCGTATAACAAACGAAGACTACTGTGAAAAGCTGTGTCCTGCGGCCAGACGCCTGGAATGATTAGTTCCATGGGGATGGCGGGCCGATCATAGTAACACAGGATTGGTTGCAACCATTTCTCTAACCCACTCTATTCGTATAACAAACGAAGACTACTGTGAAAAGCTGTGTCCTGCGGCCAGACGCCTGGAATGATTAGTTCCATGGGGATGGCGGGCCGATCATAGTAACACAGGATTGGTTGCAACCATTTCACTAACCTAATCTATTCGTATAACAAACGAAGACTACTGTGAAAAGCTGTGTCCTGCGGCCAGACGCCTGGAATGATTAGTTCCATGGGGATGGCGGGCCGATCATAGTAACACAGAATTGGTTGCAACCATTTCACTAACCCACTCTATTCGTATAACAAACGAAGACTACTGTGAAAAGCTGTGTCCTGCGGCCAGACGCCTGGAATGATTAGTTCCATGGGGATGGCGGGCCGATCATAGTAACACAGGATTGGTTGCAACCATTTCACTAATCCACTCAATTCGTATAACAAACGAAGACTACTGTGAAAAGCTGTGTCCTGCGGCCAGACGCCTGGAATGATTAGTTCCATGGGGATGGCGGGCCGATCATAGTAACACAGGATTGGTTGCAACCATTTCACTAATCCACTCAATTCGTATAACAAACGAAGACTACTGTGAAAAGCTGTGTCCTGCGGCCAGACGCCTGGAATGATTAGTTCCATGGGGATGGCGGGCCGATCATAGTAACACAGGATTGGTTGCAACCATTTCACTAACCCACTCTATTCGTATAACAAACGAAGACTACTGTGAAAAGCTGTGTCCTGCGGCCAGACGCCTGGAATGATTAGTTCCATGAGGATGGCGGGCCGATCATAGTAACACAGAATTGGTTGCAACCATTTCACTAACCCACTCTATTCGTATAATAAACGAAGACTACTGTGAAAAGCTGTGTCCTGCGGCCAGACGCCTGGAATGATTAGTTCCATGGGGATGGCGGGCCGATCATAGTAACACAGGATTGGTTGCAACCGTTTCACTAACCCACTCTATTCGTATAACAAACGAAGACTACTGTGAAAAGCTGTGTCCTGCGGCCAGACGCCTGGAATGATTAGTTCCATTGGGATGGCGGGCCGATCATAGTAACACAGAATTGGTTGCAACCGTTTCACTATTCGTATAGCAAGCGAAGACTACTGTGAAAAGCTGTGTTCTGCGGCCAGACGCCTGGAATGATTAGTTCCATGGGGATGGCGGGCCGATCATAGTAACACAGGATTGGTTGCAACCATTTCACTAACCCACTCTATTCGTATAACAAACGAAGACTACTGTGAAAAGCTGTGTCCTGCGGCCAGACGCCTGGAATGATTAGTTCCATGGGGATGGCGGGCCGATCATAGTAACACAGGATTGGTTGCAACCGTTTCACTAACCCACTCTATTCGTATAACAAACGAAGACTACTGTGAAAAGCTGTGTCCTGCGGCCAGACGCCTGGAATGATTAGTTCCATTGGGATGGCGGGCCGATCATAGTAACACAGAATTGGTTGCAACCGTTTCACTATTCGTATAACAAACGAAGACTACTGTGAAAAGCTGTGTCCTGCGGCCAGACGCCTGGAATGATTAGTTCCATGGGGATGGCGGGCCGATCATAGTAACACAGGATTGGTTGCAACCGTTTCACTAACCCACTCTATTCGTATAACAAACGAAGACTACTGTGAAAAGCTGTGTCCTGCGGCCAGACGCCTGGAATGATTAGTTCCATTGGGATGGCGGGCCGATCATAGTAACACAGAATTGGTTGCAACCGTTTCACTATTCGTATAACAAACGAAGACTACTGTGAAAAGCTGTGTCCTGCGGCCAGACGCCTGGAATGATTAGTTCCATGGGGATGGCGGGCCGATCATAGTAACACAGGATTGGTTGCAACCGTTTCACTAACCCACTCTATTCGTATAACAAACGAAGACTACTGTGAAAAGCTGTGTCCTGCGGCCAGACGCCTGGAATGATTAGTTCCATTGGGATGGCGGGCCGATCATAGTAACACAGAATTGGTTGCAACCGTTTCACTATTCGTATAACAAGCGAAGACTACTGTGAAAAGCTGTGTCCTGCGGCCAGACGCCTGGAATGATTAGTTCCATGGGGATGGCGGGCCGATCATAGTAACACAGGATTGGTTGCAACCATTTCACTAACCCACTCTATTCGTATAACAAACGAAGACTACTGTCAAAAGCTGTGTCCTGCGGCCAGACGCCTGGAATGATTAGTTCCATGGGGATGGCGGGCCGATCATAGTAACACAGAATTGGTTGCAACCATTTCACTAACCCACTCTATTCGTATAACAAACGAAGACTACTGTGAAAAGCTGTGTCCTGCGGCCAGACGCCTGGAATGATTAGTTCCATGGGGATGGCGGGCCGATCATAGTAACAAAGGATTGGTTGCAACCATTTCACTAACCCACTCAATTCGTATAACAAACGAAGACTACTGTGAAAAGCTGTGTCCTGCGGCCAGACGCCTGGAATGATTAGTTCCATGGGGATGGCGGGCCGATCATAGTAACAAAGGATTGGTTGCAACCATTTCACTAACCCACTCTATTCGTATAACAAACGAAGACTACTGTGAAAAGCTGTGTCCTGCGGCCAGACGCCTGGAATGATTAGTTCCATGGGGATGGCGGGCCGATCATAGTAACACAGGATTGGTTGCAACCATTTCACTAACCCACTCAATTCGTATAACAAACGAAGACTACTGTGAAAAGCTGTGTCCTGCGGCCAGACGCCTGGAATGATTAGTTCCATGGGGATGGCGGGCCGATCATAGTAACACAGGATTGGTTGCAACCAATTCACTAACCCACTCTATTCGTATAACAAACGAAGACTACTGTGAAAAGCTGTGTCCTGCGGCCAGACGCCTGGAATGATTAGTTCCATGGGGATGGCGGGCCGATCATAGTAACACAGGATTGGTTGCAACCATTTCACTAACCCACTCTATTCGTATAACAAACGAAGACTACTGTGAAAAGCTGTGTCCTGCGGCCAGACGCCTGGAATGATTAGTTCCATGGGGATGGCGGACCGATCATAGTAACACAGGATTGGTTGCAACCATTTCACTCTATTCGTATAACAAACGAAGACTACTGTGAAAAGCTGTGTCCTGCGGCCAGACGCCTGGAATGATTAGTTCCATGGGGATGGCGGGCCGATCATAGTAACACAGGATTGGTTGCAACCATTTCACTAACCCACTCAATTCGTATAACAAACGAAGACTACTGTGAAAAGCTGTGTCCTGCGGCCAGACGCCTGGAATGATTAGTTCCATGGGGATGGCGGGCCGATCATAGTAACACAGGATTGGTTGCAACCATTTCACTAACCCACTCTATTCGTATAACAAGCGAAGACTACTGTGAAAAGCTGTGTCCTGCGGCCAGACGCCTGGAATGATTAGTTCCATGGGGATGGCGGGCCGTTCATAGTTACACAGGATTGGTTGCAACCATTTCACCAACCCACTCTATTCGTATAACAAACGAAGACTACTGTGAAAAGCTGTGTTCTGCGGCCAGACGCCTGGAATGATTAGTTCCATGGGGATGGCGGGCCGATCATAGTAACACAGGATTGGTTGCAACCATTTCACTAACCTAATCTATTCGTATAACAAACGAAGACTACTGTGAAAAGCTGTGTCCTGTGGCCAGACGCCTGGAATGATTAGTTCCATGGGGATGGCGGGCCGATCATAGTAACACAGGATTGGTTGCAACCATTTCACTAACCCACTCTATTCGTATAACAAACGAAGACTACTGTGAAGAGCTGTGTCCTGCGGTCAGACGCCTGGAATGATTAGTTCCATTGGGATGGCGGGCCGATCATAATAACACAGAATTGGTTGCAACCGTTTCACTAACCCAATCTATTCGTATAACAAACGAAGACTACTGTGAAAAGCTGTGTCCTGCGGCCAGACGCCTGGAATGATTAGTTCCATGGGGATGGCGGGCCGATCATAGTTACACAGGATTGGTTGCAACCATTTCACTAACCCACTCTATTCGTATAACAAACGAAGACTACTGTGAAAAGCTGTGTCCTGCGGCCAGACGCCTGGAATGATTAGTTCCATGGGGATGGCGGACCGATCATAGTAACACAGGATTGGTTGCAACCATTTCACTAACCCACTCTATTCGTATAACAAACGAAGACTACTGTGAAAAGCTGTGTCCTGCGGCCAGACGCCTGGAATGATTAGTTCCATGGGGATGGCGGGCCGATCATAGTAACACAGGATTGGTTGCAACCATTTCACTAACCCACTCTATTCGTATAACAAACGAAGACTACTGTGAAAAGCTGTGTCCTGCGGCCAGACGCCTGGAATGATTAGTTCCATGGGGATGGCGGACCGATCATAGTAACACAGGATTGGTTGCAACCATTTCACTAACCCACTCTATTCGTATAACAAACGAAGACTACTGTGAAAAGCTGTGTCCTGTGGCCAGACGCCTGGAATGATTAGTTCCATGGGGATGGCGGGCCGATCATAGTAACACAGGATTGGTTGCAACCATTTCACTAACCCACTCTATTCGTATAACAAGCGAAGACTACTGTGAAAAGCTGTGTCCTGCGGCCAGACGCCTGGAATGATTAGTTCCATGGGGATGGCGGGCCGTTCATAGTTACACAGGATTGGTTGCAACCATTTCACCAACCCACTCTATTCGTATAACAAACGAAGACTACTGTGAAAAGCTGTGTTCTGCGGCCAGACGCCTGGAATGATTAGTTCCATGGGGATGGCGGGCCGATCATAGTAACACAGGATTGGTTGCAACCATTTCACTAACCTAATCTATTCGTATAACAAACGAAGACTACTGTGAAAAGCTGTGTCCTGCGGCCAGACGCCTGGAATGATTAGTTCCATGGGGATGGCGGACCGATCATAGTAACACAGGATTGGTTGCAACCATTTCACTAACCCACTCTATTCGTATAACAAACGAAGACTACTGTGAAAAGCTGTGTCCTGCGGCCAGACGCCTGGAATGATTAGTTCCATGGGGATGGCGGACCGATCATAGTAACACAGGATTGGTTGCAACCATTTCACTAACCCACTCTATTCGTATAACAAACGAAGACTACTGTGAAAAGCTGTGTCCTGTGGCCAGACGCCTGGAATGATTAGTTCCATGGGGATGGCGGGCCGATCATAGTAACACAGGATTGGTTGCAACCATTTCACTAACCCACTCTATTCGTATAACAAGCGAAGACTACTGTGAAAAGCTGTGTCCTGCGGCCAGACGCCTGGAATGATTAGTTCCATGGGGATGGCGGGCCGTTCATAGTTACACAGGATTGGTTGCAACCATTTCACCAACCCACTCTATTCGTATAACAAACGAAGACTACTGTGAAAAGCTGTGTTCTGCGGCCAGACGCCTGGAATGATTAGTTCCATGGGGATGGCGGGCCGATCATAGTAACACAGGATTGGTTGCAACCATTTCACTAACCTAATCTATTCGTATAACAAACGAAGACTACTGTGAAAAGCTGTGTCCTGTGGCCAGACGCCTGGAATGATTAGTTCCATGGGGATGGCGGGCCGATCATAGTAACACAGGATTGGTTGCAACCGTTTCACTAACCCACTCTATTCGTATAACAAACGAAGACTACTGTGAAAAGCTGTGTCCTGCGGCCAGACGCCTGGAATGATTAGTTCCATTGGGATGGCGGGCCGATCATAGTAACACAGAATTGGTTGCAACCGTTTCACTATTCGTATAGCAAGCGAAGACTACTGTGAAAAGCTGTGTTCTGCGGCCAGACGCCTGGAATGATTAGTTCCATGGGGATGGCGGGCCGATCATAGTAACACAGGATTGGTTGCAACCATTTCACTAACCCACTCTATTCGTATAACAAACGAAGACTACTGTGAAAAGCTGTATCCTGCGGCCAGACGCCTGGAATGATTAGTTCCATGGGGATGGCGGGCCGATCATAGTAACACAGGATTGGTTGCAACCATTTCACTAACCCACTCTATTCGTATAACAAACGAAGACTACTGTGAAAAGCTGTGTCCTGCGGCCAGACGCCTGGAATGATTAGTTCCATGAGGATGGCGGGCCGATCATAGTAACACAGAATTGGTTGCAACCATTTCACTAACCCACTCTATTCGTATAACAAACGAAGACTACTGTGAAAAGCTGTGTCCTGCGGCCAGACGCCTGGAATGATTAGTTCCATGGGGATGGCGGGCCGATCATAGTAACACAGGATTGGTTGCAACCATTTCACTAACCCACTCTATTCGTATAACAAACGAAGACTACTGTGAAAAGCTGTGTCCTGCGGCCAGACGCCTGGAATGATTAGTTCCATGAGGATGGCGGGCCGATCATAGTAACACAGAATTGGTTGCAACCATTTCACTAACCCACTCTATTCGTATAACAAACGAAGACTACTGTGAAAAGCTGTGTCCTGCGGCCAGACGCCTGGAATGATTAGTTCCATGGGGATGGCGGGCCGATCATAGTAACACAGGATTGGTTGCAACCGTTTCACTAACCCACTCTATTCGTATAACAAACGAAGACTACTGTGAAAAGCTGTGTCCTGCGGCCAGACGCCTGGAATGATTAGTTCCATTGGGATGGCGGGCCGATCATAGTAACACAGAATTGGTTGCAACCGTTTCACTATTCGTATAACAAACGAAGACTACTGTGAAAAGCTGTGTCCTGCGGCCAGACGCCTGGAATGATTAGTTCCATGGGGATGGCGGGCCGATCATAGTAGCACAGGATTGGTTGCAACCGTTTCACTAACCCACTCTATTCGTATAACAAACGAAGACTACTGTGAAAAGCTGTGTCCTGCGGCCAGACGCCTGGAATGATTAGTTCCATTGGGATGGCGGGCCGATCATAGTAACACAGAATTGGTTGCAACCGTTTCACTATTCGTATAACAAGCGAAGACTACTGTGAAAAGCTGTGTCCTGCGGCCAGACGCCTGGAATGATTAGTTCCATGGGGATGGCGGGCCGATCATAGTAACACAGGATTGGTTGCAACCATTTCACTAACCCACTCTATTCGTATAACAAACGAAGACTACTGTCAAAAGCTGTGTCCTGCGGCCAGACGCCTGGAATGATTAGTTCCATGGGGATGGCGGGCCGATCATAGTAACACAGAATTGGTTGCAACCATTTCACTAACCCACTCTATTCGTATAACAAACGAAGACTACTGTGAAAAGCTGTATCCTGCGGCCAGACGCCTGGAATGATTAGTTCCATGGGGATGGCGGGCCGATCATAGTAACACAGGATTGGTTGCAACCATTTCACTAACCCACTCTATTCGTATAACAAACGAAGACTACTGTGAAAAGCTGTGTCCTGCGGCCAGACGCCTGGAATGATTAGTTCCATGAGGATGGCGGGCCGATCATAGTAACACAGAATTGGTTGCAACCATTTCACTAACCCACTCTATTCGTATAACAAACGAAGACTACTGTGAAAAGCTGTGTCCTGCGGCCAGACGCCTGGAATGATTAGTTCCATGGGGATGGCGGGCCGATCATAGTAACACAGGATTGGTTGCAACCATTTCACTAACCCACTCTATTCGTATAACAAACGAAGACTACTGTGAAAAGCTGTGTCCTGCGGCCAGACGCCTGGAATGATTAGTTCCATGAGGATGGCGGGCCGATCATAGTAACACAGAATTGGTTGCAACCATTTCACTAACCCACTCTATTCGTATAACAAACGAAGACTACTGTGAAAAGCTGTGTCCTGCGGCCAGACGCCTGGAATGATTAGTTCCATGGGGATGGCGGGCCGATCATAGTAACACAGGATTGGTTGCAACCGTTTCACTAACCCACTCTATTCGTATAACAAACGAAGACTACTGTGAAAAGCTGTGTCCTGCGGCCAGACGCCTGGAATGATTAGTTCCATTGGGATGGCGGGCCGATCATAGTAACACAGAATTGGTTGCAACCGTTTCACTATTCGTATAACAAACGAAGACTACTGTGAAAAGCTGTGTCCTGCGGCCAGACGCCTGGAATGATTAGTTCCATGGGGATGGCGGGCCGATCATAGTAGCACAGGATTGGTTGCAACCGTTTCACTAACCCACTCTATTCGTATAACAAACGAAGACTACTGTGAAAAGCTGTGTCCTGCGGCCAGACGCCTGGAATGATTAGTTCCATTGGGATGGCGGGCCGATCATAGTAACACAGAATTGGTTGCAACCGTTTCACTATTCGTATAACAAGCGAAGACTACTGTGAAAAGCTGTGTCCTGCGGCCAGACGCCTGGAATGATTAGTTCCATGGGGATGGCGGGCCGATCATAGTAACACAGGATTGGTTGCAACCATTTCACTAACCCACTCTATTCGTATAACAAACGAAGACTACTGTCAAAAGCTGTGTCCTGCGGCCAGACGCCTGGAATGATTAGTTCCATGGGGATGGCGGGCCGATCATAGTAACACAGAATTGGTTGCAACCATTTCACTAACCCACTCTATTCGTATAACAAACGAAGACTACTGTGAAAAGCTGTGTCCTGCGGCCAGACGCCTGGAATGATTAGTTCCATGGGGATGGCGGGCCGATCATAGTAACAAAGGATTGGTTGCAACCATTTCACTAACCCACTCAATTCGTATAACAAACGAAGACTACTGTGAAAAGCTGTGTCCTGCGGCCAGACGCCTGGAATGATTAGTTCCATGGGGATGGCGGGCCGATCATAGTAACAAAGGATTGGTTGCAACCATTTCACTAACCCACTCTATTCGTATAACAAACGAAGACTACTGTGAAAAGCTGTGTCCTGCGGCCAGACGCCTGGAATGATTAGTTCCATGGGGATGGCGGGCCGATCATAGTAACACAGAATTGGTTGCAACCGTTTCACTATTCGTATAACAAGCGAAGACTACTGTGAAAAGCTGTGTCCTGCGGCCAGACGCCTGGAATGATTAGTTCCATGGGGATGGCGGGCCGATCATAGTAACACAGGATTGGTTGCAACCATTTCACTAACCCACTCTATTCGTATAACAAACGAAGACTACTGTCAAAAGCTGTGTCCTGCGGCCAGACGCCTGGAATGATTAGTTCCATGGGGATGGCGGGCCGATCATAGTAACACAGAATTGGTTGCAACCATTTCACTAACCCACTCTATTCGTATAACAAACGAAGACTACTGTGAAAAGCTGTGTCCTGCGGCCAGACGCCTGGAATGATTAGTTCCATGAGGATGGCGGGCCGATCATAGTAACACAGAATTGGTTGCAACCATTTCACTAACCCACTCTATTCGTATAACAAACGAAGACTACTGTGAAAAGCTGTGTCCTGCGGCCAGACGCCTGGAATGATTAGTTCCATGGGGATGGCGGGCCGATCATAGTAACACAGGATTGGTTGCAACCGTTTCACTAACCCACTCTATTCGTATAACAAACGAAGACTACTGTGAAAAGCTGTGTCCTGCGGCCAGACGCCTGGAATGATTAGTTCCATTGGGATGGCGGGCCGATCATAGTAACACAGAATTGGTTGCAACCGTTTCACTATTCGTATAACAAACGAAGACTACTGTGAAAAGCTGTGTCCTGCGGCCAGACGCCTGGAATGATTAGTTCCATGGGGATGGCGGGCCGATCATAGTAGCACAGGATTGGTTGCAACCGTTTCACTAACCCACTCTATTCGTATAACAAACGAAGACTACTGTGAAAAGCTGTGTCCTGCGGCCAGACGCCTGGAATGATTAGTTCCATTGGGATGGCGGGCCGATCATAGTAACACAGAATTGGTTGCAACCGTTTCACTATTCGTATAACAAGCGAAGACTACTGTGAAAAGCTGTGTCCTGCGGCCAGACGCCTGGAATGATTAGTTCCATGGGGATGGCGGGCCGATCATAGTAACACAGGATTGGTTGCAACCATTTCACTAACCCACTCTATTCGTATAACAAACGAAGACTACTGTCAAAAGCTGTGTCCTGCGGCCAGACGCCTGGAATGATTAGTTCCATGGGGATGGCGGGCCGATCATAGTAACACAGAATTGGTTGCAACCATTTCACTAACCCACTCTATTCGTATAACAAACGAAGACTACTGTGAAAAGCTGTGTCCTGCGGCCAGACGCCTGGAATGATTAGTTCCATGGGGATGGCGGGCCGATCATAGTAACAAAGGATTGGTTGCAACCATTTCACTAACCCACTCAATTCGTATAACAAACGAAGACTACTGTGAAAAGCTGTGTCCTGCGGCCAGACGCCTGGAATGATTAGTTCCATGGGGATGGCGGGCCGATCATAGTAACAAAGGATTGGTTGCAACCATTTCACTAACCCACTCTATTCGTATAACAAACGAAGACTACTGTGAAAAGCTGTGTCCTGCGGCCAGACGCCTGGAATGATTAGTTCCATGGGGATGGCGGGCCGATCATAGTAACACAGGATTGGTTGCAACCATTTCACTAACCCACTCAATTCGTATAACAAACGAAGACTACTGTGAAAAGCTGTGTCCTGCGGCCAGACGCCTGGAATGATTAGTTCCATGGGGATGGCGGGCCGATCATAGTAACACAGGATTGGTTGCAACCATTTCACTAACCCACTCTATTCGTATAACAAACGAAGACTACTGTGAAAAGCTGTGTCCTGCGGCCAGACGCCTGGAATGATTAGTTCCATGGGGATGGCGGGCCGATCATAGTAACACAGGATTGGTTGCAACCATTTCACTAACCCACTCTATTCGTATAACAAACGAAGACTACTGTGAAAAGCTGTGTCCTGCGGCCAGACGCCTGGAATGATTAGTTCCATGGGGATGGCGGACCGATCATAGTAACACAGGATTGGTTGCAACCATTTCACTAACCCACTCTATTCGTATAACAAACGAAGACTACTGTGAAAAGCTGTGTCCTGCGGCCAGACGCCTGGAATGATTAGTTCCATGGGGATGGCGGGCCGATCATAGTAACACAGGATTGGTTGCAACCATTTCACTAACCCACTCAATTCGTATAACAAACGAAGACTACTGTGAAAAGCTGTGTCCTGCGGCCAGACGCCTGGAATGATTAGTTCCATGGGGATGGCGGGCCGATCATAGTAACACAGGATTGGTTGCAACCATTTCACTAACCCACTCTATTCGTATAACAAACGAAGACTACTGTGAAAAGCTGTGTCCTGCGGCCAGACGCCTGGAATGATTAGTTCCATGGGGATGGCGGGCCGATCATAGTAACACAGGATTGGTTGCAACCATTTCACTAACCCACTCTATTCGTATAACAAACGAAGACTACTGTGAAAAGCTGTGTCCTGCGGCCAGACGCCTGGAATGATTAGTTCCATTGGGATGGCGGGCCGATCATAGTAACACAGAATTGGTTGCAACCATTTCACTAACCCACTCTATTCGTATAACAAACGAAGACTACTGAGAAAAGCTGTGTCCTGCGGCCAGACGCCTGGAATGATTAGTTCCATTGGGATGCCGGGCCGATCATAGTAACACAGAATTGGTTGCAACCGTTTCACTAACCCAATCTATTCGTATAACAAACGAAGACTACTGTGAAAAGCTGTGTCCTGCGGCCAGACGCCTGGAATGATTTGTTCCATGGGGATGGCGGGATGATCATAGTAACACAGGATTGGTTGCAACCATTTCACTAACCCACTCTATTCGTATAACAAACGAAGACTACTGTGAAAAGCTGTGTTCTGCGGCCAGACGCCTGGAATGATTAGTTCCATGGGGATGGCGGGCCGATCATAGTAACACAGGATTGGTTGCAACCATTTCACTAACCCACTCAACTCGTATAACAAACGAAGACTACTGTGAAAAGCTGTGTCCTGCGGCCAGACGCCTGGAATGATTAGTTCCATGGGGATGGCGGGCCGATCATAGTAACACAGGATTGGTTGCAACCATTTCACTACCCACTCTATTCGTATAACAAACGAAGACTACTGTGAAAAGCTGTGTCCTGCGGCCAGACGCCTGGAATGATTAGTTCCATGGGGATGGCGGGCCGATCATAGTAACACAGGATTGGTTGCAACCATTTCACTAACCCACTCCATTCGTATAATAAACGAAGACTACTGTGAAAAGCTGTGTCCTGCGGCCAGACGCCTGGATTGATTAGTTCCATGGGGATGGCGGGCCGATCATAGTAACACAGGATTGGTTGCAACCATTTCACTAACCCACTCAATTCGTATAACAAACGAAGACTACTGTGAAAAGCTGTGTCCTGCGGCCAGACGCCTGGAATGATTAGTTCCATGGGGATGGCGGGCCGATCATAGTAACACAGGATTGGTTGCAACCATTTCACTAACCCACTCTATTCGTATAACAAACGAAGACTACTGTGAAAAGCTGTGTCCTGCGGCCAGACGCCTGGAATGATTAGTTCCATGGGGATGGCGGGCCGATCATAGTAACACAGGATTGGTTGCAACCATTTCACTACCCACTCTATTCGTATAACAAACGAAGACTACTGTGAAAAGCTGTGTCCTGCGGCCAGACGCCTGGAATGATTAGTTCCATGGGGATGGCGGGCCGATCATAGTAACACAGGATTGGTTGCAACCATTTCACTAACCCACTCCATTCGTATAATAAACGAAGACTACTGTGAAAAGCTGTGTCCTGCGGCCAGACGCCTGGATTGATTAGTTCCATGGGGATGGCGGGCCGATCATAGTAACACAGGATTGGTTGCAACCATTTCACTAACCCACTCAATTCGTATAACAAACGAAGACTACTGTGAAAAGCTGTGTCCTGCGGCCAGACGCCTGGAATGATTAGTTCCATGGGGATGGCGGGCCGATCATAGTAACACAGGATTGGTTGCGACCATTTCACTAACCCACTCAATTCGTATAACAAACGAAGACTACTGTGAAAAGCTGTGTCCTGCGGCCAGACGCCTGGAATGATTAGTTCCATGGGGATGGCGGGCCGATCATAGTAACACAGGATTGGTTGCAACCATTTCACTAACCCACTCTATTCGTATAACAAACGAAGACTACTGTGAAAAGCTGTGTCCTGCGGCCAGACGCCTGGAATGATTAGTTCCATGGGGATGGCGGGCCGATCATAGTAACACAGGATTGGTTGCAACCATTTCACTAACCCACTCTATTCGTATAACAAACGAAGACTACTGTGAAAAGCTGTGTCCTGCGGCCAGACGCCTGGAATGATTAGTTAAATGGGGATGGCGGGCCGATCATAGTAACACAGGATTGGTTGCAACCATTTCACTAACCCACTCAATTCGTATAACAAACGAAGACTACTGTGAAAAGCTGTGTCCTGCGGCCAGACGCCTGGAATGATTAGTTCCATGGGGATGGCGGGCCGATCATAGTAACACAGGATTGGTTGCAACCATTTCACTAACCCACTCATTTCGTATAACAAACGAAGACTACTGTGAAAAGCTGTGTCCTGCGGCCAGACGCCTGGAATGATTAGTTCCATGGGGATGGCGGGCCGATCATAGTAACACAGGATTGGTTGCAACCATTTCACTAACCCACTCTATTCGTATAACAAACGAAGACTACTGTGAAAAGCTGTGTCCTGCGGCCAGACGCCTGGAATGATTAGTTCCATGGGGATGGCGGGCCGATCATAGTAACACAGGATTGGTTGCAACCATTTCACTAACCCACTCATTTCGTATAACAAACGAAGACTACTGTGAAAAGCTGTGTCCTGCGGCCAGACGCCTGGAATGATTAGTTCCATGGGGATGGCGGGCCGATCATAGTAACACAGGATTGGTTGCAACCATTTCACTAACCCACTCAATTCGTATAACAAACGAAGACTACAGTGAAAAGCTGTGTCCTGCGGCCAGACGCCTGGAATGATTAGTTCCATGGGGATGGCGGGCCGATCATAGTAACACAGGATTGGTTGCAACCATTTCACTAACCCACTCTATTCGTATAACAAACGAAGACTACTGTGAAAAGCTGTGTCCTGCGGCCAGACGCCTGGAATGATTAGTTCCATGGGGATGGCGGGCCGATCATAGTAACACAGGATTGGTTGCAACCATTTCTCTAACCCACTCTAATCATATAACAAATGAAGACTACTGTGAAAAGCTGTGTCCTGCGGCCAGACGCCTGGAATGATTAGTTCCATGGGGATGGCGGGCCGATCATAGTAACACAGGATTGGTTGCAACCATTTCACTAACCTAATCTATTCGTATAACAAACGAAGACTACTGTGAAAAGCTGTGTCCTGCGGCCAGACGCCTGGAATGATTAGTTCCATGGGGATGGCGGGCCGATCATAGTAACACAGGATTGGTTGCAACCATTTCACTAACCCACTCTATTCGTATAACAAACGAAGACTACTGTGAAAAGCTGTGTTCTGCGGCCAGACGCCTGGAATGATTAGTTCCATGGGGATGGCGGGCCGATCATAGTAACACAGGATTGGTTGCAACCATTTCACTAACCCACTCATTTCGTATAACAAACGAAGACTACTGTGAAAAGCTGTGTCCTGCGGCCAGACGCCTGGAATGATTAGTTCCATGGGGATGGCGGGCCGATCATAGTAACACAGGATTGGTTGCAACCATTTCACTAACCCACTCAATTCGTATAACAAACGAAGACTACAGTGAAAAGCTGTGTCCTGCGGCCAGACGCCTGGAATGATTAGTTCCATGGGGATGGCGGGCCGATCATAGTAACACAGGATTGGTTGCAACCATTTCACTAACCCACTCTATTCGTATAACAAACGAAGACTACTGTGAAAAGCTGTGTCCTGCGGCCAGACGCCTGGAATGATTAGTTCCATGGGGATGGCGGGCCGATCATAGTAACACAGGATTGGTTGCAACCATTTCTCTAACCCACTCTAATCATATAACAAATGAAGACTACTGTGAAAAGCTGTGTCCTGCGGCCAGACGCCTGGAATGATTAGTTCCATGGGGATGGCGGGCCGATCATAGTAACACAGGATTGGTTGCAACCATTTCACTAACCTAATCTATTCGTATAACAAACGAAGACTACTGTGAAAAGCTGTGTCCTGCGGCCAGACGCCTGGAATGATTAGTTCCATGGGGATGGCGGGCCGATCATAGTAACACAGGATTGGTTGCAACCATTTCACTAACCCACTCTATTCGTATAACAAACGAAGACTACTGTGAAAAGCTGTGTTCTGCGGCCAGACGCCTGGAATGATTAGTTCCATGGGGATGGCGGGCCGATCATAGTAACACAGGATTGGTTGCAACCATTTCACTAACCCACTCAATTCGTATAACAAACGAAGACTACTGTGAAAAGCTGTGTCCTGCGGCCAGACGCCTGGAATGATTAGTTCCATGGGGATGGCGGGCCGATCATAGTAACACAGGATTGGTTGCAACCATTTCACTAACCCACTCTATTCGTATAACAAACGAAGACTACTGTGAAAAGCTGTGTCCTGCGGCCAGACGCCTGGAATGATTAGTTCCATGGGGATGGCGGGCCGATCATAGTAACACAGGATTGGTTGCAACCATTTCACTAACCCACTCTATTCGTATAACAAACGAAGACTACTGTGAAAAGCTGTGTCCTGCGGCCAGACGCCTGGAATGATTAGTTCCATGGGGATGGCAGGCCAATCATAGTAACACAGGATTGGTTGCAACCATTTCACTAACCCACTCTATTCGTATAACAAACGAAGACTACTGTGAAAAGCTGTGTCCTGCGGCCAGACGCCTGGATTGATTAGTTCCATGGGGATGGCGGGCCGATCATAGTAACACAGGATTGGTTGCAACCATTTCACTAACCCACTCATTTCGTATAACAAACGAAGACTACTGTGAAAAGCTGTGTCCTGCGGCCAGACGCCTGGAATGATTAGTTCCATGGGGATGGCGGGCCGATCATAGTAACACAGGATTGGTTGCAACCATTTCACTAACCCACTCTATTCGTATAACAAACGAAGACTACTGTGAAAAGCTGTGTCCTGCGGCCAGACGCCTGGAATGATTAGTTCCATGGGGATGGCGGACCGATCATAGTAACACAGGATTGGTTGCAACCATTTCACTCTATTCGTATAACAAACGAAGACTACTGTGAAAAGCTGTGTCCTGCGGCCAGACGCCTGGAATGATTAGTTCCATGGGGATGGCGGGCCGATCATAGTAACACAGGATTGGTTGCAACCATTTCACTAACCCACTCTATTCGTATAACAAACGAAGACTACTGTGAAAAGCTGTGTCCTGCGGCCAGACGCCTGGAATGATTAGTTCCATGGGGATGGCGGGCCGATCATAGTAACACAGGATTGGTTGCAACCATTTCTCTAACCCACTCTAATCATATAACAAATGAAGACTACTGTGAAAAGCTGTGTCCTGCGGCCAGACGCCTGGAATGATTAGTTCCATGGGGATGGCGGGCCGATCATAGTAACACAGGATTGGTTGCAACCATTTCACTAACCTAATCTATTCGTATAACAAACGAAGACTACTGTGAAAAGCTGTGTCCTGCGGCCAGACGCCTGGAATGATTAGTTCCATGGGGATGGCGGGCCGATCATAGTAACACAGGATTGGTTGCAACCATTTCACTAACCCACTCTATTCGTATAACAAACGAAGACTACTGTGAAAAGCTGTGTTCTGCGGCCAGACGCCTGGAATGATTAGTTCCATGGGGATGGCGGGCCGATCATAGTAACACAGGATTGGTTGCAACCATTTCACTAACCCACTCAATTCGTATAACAAACGAAGACTACTGTGAAAAGCTGTGTCCTGCGGCCAGACGCCTGGAATGATTAGTTCCATGGGGATGGCGGGCCGATCATAGTAACACAGGATTGGTTGCAACCATTTCACTAACCCACTCTATTCGTATAACAAACGAAGACTACTGTGAAAAGCTGTGTCCTGCGGCCAGACGCCTGGAATGATTAGTTCCATGGGGATGGCGGGCCGATCATAGTAACACAGGATTGGTTGCAACCATTTCACTAACCCACTCTATTCGTATAACAAACGAAGACTACTGTGAAAAGCTGTGTCCTGCGGCCAGACGCCTGGAATGATTAGTTCCATGGGGATGGCAGGCCGATCATAGTAACACAGGATTGGTTGCAACCATTTCACTAACCCACTCTATTCGTATAACAAACGAAGACTACTGTGAAAAGCTGTGTCCTGCGGCCAGACGCCTGGATTGATTAGTTCCATGGGGATGGCGGGCCGATCATAGTAACACAGGATTGGTTGCAACCATTTCACTAACCCACTCATTTCGTATAACAAACGAAGACTACTGTGAAAAGCTGTGTCCTGCGGCCAGACGCCTGGAATGATTAGTTCCATGGGGATGGCGGGCCGATCATAGTAACACAGGATTGGTTGCAACCATTTCACTAACCCACTCTATTCGTATAACAAACGAAGACTACTGTGAAAAGCTGTGTCCTGCGGCCAGACGCCTGGAATGATTAGTTCCATGGGGATGGCGGGCCGATCATAGTAACACAGGATTGGTTGCAACCATTTCACTAACCCACTCAATTCGTATAACAAACGAAGACTACTGTGAAAAGCTGTGTCCTGCGGCCAGACGCCTGGAATGATTAGTTCCATGGGGATGGCGGGCCGATCATAGTAACACAGGATTGGTTGCAACCATTTCACTAACCTAATCTATTCGTATAACAAACGAAGACTACTGTGAAAAGCTGTGTCCTGCGGCCAGACGCCTGGAATGATTAGTTCCATGGGGATGGCGGGCCGATCATAGTAACACAGGATTGGTTGCAACCATTTCACTAACCCACTCTATTCGTATAACAAACGAAGACTACTGTGAAAAGCTGTGTCCTGCGGCCAGACGCCTGGAATGATTAGTTCCATGGGGATGGCGGGCCGATCATAGTAACACAGAATTGGTTGCAACCATTTCACTAACCCACCCTATTCGTATAACAAACGAAGACTACTGCGAAAAGCTGTGTCCTGCGGCCAGACGCCTGGAATGATTAGTTCCATGGGGATGGCGGGTCGATCATAGTAACACAGAATTGGTTGCAACCATTTCACTAACCCACTCATTTCGTATAACAAACGAAGACTACTGTGAAAAGCTGTGTCCTGCGGCCAGACGCCTGGAATGATTAGTTCCATGGGGATGGCGGGCCGATCATAGTAACACAGGATTGGTTGCAACCATTTCACTAACCCACTCTATTCGTATAACAAACGAAGACTACTGTGAAAAGCTGTGTCCTGCGGCCAGACGCCTGGAATGATTAGTTCCATGGGGATGGCGGGCCGATCATAGTAACACAGGATTGGTTGCAACCATTTCACTAACCCACTCTATTCGTATAACAAACGAAGACTACTGTGAAAAGCTGTGTCCTGCGGCCAGACGCCTGGATTGATTAGTTCCATGGGGATGGCGGGCCGATCATAGTAACACAGGATTGGTTGCAACCATTTCACTAACCCACTCATTTCGTATAACAAACGAAGACTACTGTGAAAAGCTGTGTCCTGCGGCCAGACGCCTGGAATGATTAGTTCCATGGGGATGGCGGGCCGATCATAGTAACACAGGATTGGTTGCAACCATTTCACTAACCCACTCTATTCGTATAACAAACGAAGACTACTGTGAAAAGCTGTGTCCTGCGGCCAGACGCCTGGAATGATTAGTTCCATGGGGATGGCGGGCCGATCATAGTAACACAGGATTGGTTGCAACCATTTCACTAACCCACTCTATTCGTATAACAAACGAAGACTACTGTGAAAAGCTGTGTCCTGCGGCCAGACGCCTGGAATGATTAGTTCCATGGGGATGGCAGGCCGATCATAGTAACACAGGATTGGTTGCAACCATTTCACTGACCCACTCTATTCGTATAACAAACGAAGACTACTGTGAAAAGCTGTGTCCTGCGGCCAGACGCCTGGAATGATTAGTTCCATGGGGATGGCGGGCCGATCATAGTAACACAGGATTGGTTGCAACCATTTCACTAACCCACTCTATTCGTATAACAAACGAAGACTACTGTGAAAAGCTGTGTCCTGCGGCCAGACGCCTGGAATGATTAGTTCCATGGGGATGGCGGGCCGATCATAGTAACACAGGATTGGTTGCAACCATTTCACTAACCCACTCAATTCGTATAACAAACGAAGACTACTGTGAAAAGCTGTGTCCTGCGGCCAGACGCCTGGAATGATTAGTTCCATGGGGATGGCGGGCCGATCATAGTAACACAGGATTGGTTGCAACCATTTCACTAACCTAATCTATTCGTATAACAAACGAAGACTACTGTGAAAAGCTGTGTCCTGCGGCCAGACGCCTGGAATGATTAGTTCCATGGGGATGGCGGGCCGATCATAGTAACACAGGATTGGTTGCAACCATTTCACTAACCCACTCTATTCGTATAACAAACGAAGACTACTGTGAAAAGCTGTGTCCTGCGGCCAGACGCCTGGAATGATTAGTTCCATGGGGATGGCGGGCCGATCATAGTAACACAGAATTGGTTGCAACCATTTCACTAACCCACCCTATTCGTATAACAAACGAAGACTACTGTGAAAAGCTGTGTCCTGCGGCCAGACGCCTGGAATGATTAGTTCCATGGGGATGGCGGGCCGATCATAGTAACACAGAATTGGTTGCAACCATTTCACTAACCCACTCTATTCGTATAACAAACGAAGACTACTGTGAAAAGCTGTGTCCTGCGGCCAGACGCCTGGAATGATTAGTTCCATGGGGATGGCGGGCCGATCATAGTAACACAGGATTGGTTGCAACCATTTCACTAACCCACTCTATTCGTATAACAAACGAAGACTACTGTGAAAAGCTGTGTCCTGCGGCCAGACGCCTGGAATGATTAGTTCCATGGGGATGGCGGGCCGATCATAGTAACACAGAATTGGTTGCAACCATTTCACTAACCCACCCTATTCGTATAACAAACGAAGACTACTGTGAAAAGCTGTGTCCTGCGGCCAGACGCCTGGAATGATTAATTCCATGGGGATGGCGGGCCGATCATAGTAACACAGGATTGGTTGCAACCATTTCACTAACCCACTCAATTCGTATAACAAACGAAGACTACTGTGAAAAGCTGTGTCCTGCGGCCAGACGCCTGGAATGATTAGTTCCATGGGGATGGCGGGCCGATCATAGTAACACAGGATTGGTTGCAACCATTTCACTAACCCACTCTATTCGTATAACAAACGAAGACTACTGTGAAAAGCTGTGTCCTGCGGCCAGACGCCTGGAATGATTAGTTCCATGGGGATGGCGGGCCGATCATAGTAACACAGAATTGGTTGCAACCGTTTCACTAACCCAATCTATTCGTATAACAAACGAAGACTACTGTGAAAAGCTGTGTCCTGCGGCCAGACGCCTGGAATGATTAGTTCCATGGGGATGGCGGGCCGATCATAGTAACACAGGATTGGTTGCAACCATTTCACTAACCCACTCAATTCGTATAACAAACGAAGACTACTATGAAAAGCTGTGTCCTGCGGCCAGACGCCTGGAATGATTAGTTCCATGGGGATGGCGGGCCGATCATAGTAACACAGGATTGGTTGCAACCATTTCATTAACCCACTCTATTCGTATAACAAATGAAGACTACTGTGAAAAGCTGTGTCCTGCGGCCAGACGCCTGGAATGATTAGTTCCATGGGGATGGCGGGCCGATCATAGTAACACAGAATTGGTTGCAACCATTTCACTAACCCACTCAATTCGTATAACAAACGAAGACTACTGTGAAAAGCTGTGTTCTGCGGCCAGACGCCTTGAATGATTAGTTCCATGGGGATGGCGGGCCGATCATAGTGACACAGGATTGGTTGCAACCATTTCACTAACCCACTCAATTCGTATAACAAACGAAGACTACAGTGAAAAGCTGTGTCCTGCGGCCAGACGCCTGGAATGATTAGTTCCATGGGGATGGCGGGCCGATCATAGTAACACAGGATTGGTTGCAACCATTTCACTACCCACTCTATTCGTATAACAAACGAAGACTACTGTGAAAAGCTGTGTCCTGCGGCCAGACGCCTGGAATGATTAGTTCCATGGGGATGGCGGGCCGATCATAGTAACACAGGATTGGTTGCAACCATTTCACTACCCACTCTATTCGTATAACAAACGAAGACTACTGTGAAAAGCTGTGTCCTGCGGCCAGACGCCTGGAATGATTAGTTCCATGGGGATGGCGGGCCGATCAAAGTAACACAGGATTGGTTGCAACCATTTCACTAACCCACTCTATTCGTATAACAAACGAAGACTACTGTGAAAAGCTGTGTCCTGCGGCCAGACGCCTGGAATGATTAGTTCCATGGGGATGGCGGGCCGATCATAGTAACACAGGATTGGTTGCAACCATTTCACTAACCCACTCTATTCGTATAACAAACGAAGACTACTGTGAAAAGCTGTGTCCTGCGGCCAGACGCCTGGAATGATTAGTTCCATGGGGATGGCGGGCCGATCATAGTAACACAGGATTGGTTGCAACCATTTCACTAACCCACTCTATTCGTATAACAAACGAAGACTACTGTGAAAAGCTGTGTCCTGCGGCCAGACGCCTGGAATGATTAGTTCCATGGGGATGGCGGGCCGATCATAGTAACACAGGATTGGTTGCAACCATTTCACTAACCTAATCTATTCGTATAACAAACGAAGACTACTGTGAAAAGCTGTGTCCTGCGGCCAGACGCCTGGAATGATTAGTTCCATGGGGATGGCGGGCCGATCATAGTAACACAGGATTGGTTGCAACCATTTCACTAACCCACTCTATTCGTATAACAAACGAAGACTACTGTGAAAAGCTGTGTCCTGCGGCCAGACGCCTGGAATGATTAGTTCCATGGGGATGGCGGGCCGATCATAGTAACACAGAATTGGTTGCAACCATTTCACTAACCCACCCTATTCGTATAACAAACGAAGACTACTGTGAAAAGCTGTGTCCTGCGGCCAGACGCCTGGAATGATTAGTTCCATGGGGATGGCGGGTCGATCATAGTAACACAGAATTGGTTGCAACCATTTCACTAACCCACTCTATTCGTATAACAAACGAAGACTACTGTGAAAAGCTGTGTCCTGCGGCCAGACGCCTGGATTGATTAGTTCCATGGGGATGGCGGGCCGATCATAGTAACACAGGATTGGTTGCAACCATTTCACTAACCCACTCATTTCGTATAACAAACGAAGACTACTGTGAAAAGCTGTGTCCTGCGGCCAGACGCCTGGAATGATTAGTTCCATGGGGATGGCGGGCCGATCATAGTAACACAGGATTGGTTGCAACCATTTCACTAACCCACTCTATTCGTATAACAAACGAAGACTACTGTGAAAAGCTGTGTCCTGCGGCCAGACGCCTGGAATGATTAGTTCCATGGGGATGGCGGGCCGATCATAGTAACACAGGATTGGTTGCAACCATTTCACTAACCTAATCTATTCGTATAACAAACGAAGACTACTGTGAAAAGCTGTGTCCTGCGGCCAGACGCCTGGAATGATTAGTTCCATGGGGATGGCGGGCCGATCATAGTAACACAGGATTGGTTGCAACCATTTCACTAACCCACTCTATTCGTATAACAAACGAAGACTACTGTGAAAAGCTGTGTCCTGCGGCCAGACGCCTGGAATGATTAGTTCCATGGGGATGGCGGGCCGATCATAGTAACACAGAATTGGTTGCAACCATTTCACTAACCCACTCTATTCGTATAACAAACGAAGACTACTGTGAAAAGCTGTGTCCTGCGGCCAGACGCCTGGAATGATTAGTTCCATGGGGATGGCGGGCCGATCATAGTAACACAGAATTGGTTGCAACCATTTCACTAACCCACCCTATTCGTATAACAAACGAAGACTACTGTGAAAAGCTGTGTCCTGCGGCCAGACGCCTGGAATGATTAGTTCCATGGGGATGGCGGGTCGATCATAGTAACACAGAATTGGTTGCAACCATTTCACTAACCCACTCTATTCGTATAACAAACGAAGACTACTGTGAAAAGCTGTGTCCTGCGGCCAGACGCCTGGATTGATTAGTTCCATGGGGATGGCGGGCCGATCATAGTAACACAGGATTGGTTGCAACCATTTCACTAACCCACTCATTTCGTATAACAAACGAAGACTACTGTGAAAAGCTGTGTCCTGCGGCCAGACGCCTGGAATGATTAGTTCCATGGGGATGGCGGGCCGATCATAGTAACACAGGATTGGTTGCAACCATTTCACTAACCCACTCTATTCGTATAACAAACGAAGACTACTGTGAAAAGCTGTGTCCTGCGGCCAGACGCCTGGAATGATTAGTTCCATGGGGATGGCGGGCCGATCATAGTAACACAGGATTGGTTGCAACCATTTCACTAACCTAATCTATTCGTATAACAAACGAAGACTACTGTGAAAAGCTGTGTCCTGCGGCCAGACGCCTGGAATGATTAGTTCCATGGGGATGGCGGGCCGATCATAGTAACACAGGATTGGTTGCAACCATTTCACTAACCCACTCTATTCGTATAACAAACGAAGACTACTGTGAAAAGCTGTGTCCTGCGGCCAGACGCCTGGAATGATTAGTTCCATGGGGATGGCGGGCCGATCATAGTAACACAGAATTGGTTGCAACCATTTCACTAACCCACCCTATTCGTATAACAAACGAAGACTACTGTGAAAAGCTGTGTCCTGCGGCCAGACGCCTGGAATGATTAGTTCCATGGGGATGGCGGGTCGATCATAGTAACACAGAATTGGTTGCAACCATTTCACTAACCCACTCTATTCGTATAACAAACGAAGACTACTGTGAAAAGCTGTGTCCTGCGGCCAGACGCCTGGATTGATTAGTTCCATGGGGATGGCGGGCCGATCATAGTAACACAGGATTGGTTGCAACCATTTCACTAACCCACTCATTTCGTATAACAAACGAAGACTACTGTGAAAAGCTGTGTCCTGCGGCCAGACGCCTGGAATGATTAGTTCCATGGGGATGGCGGGCCGATCATAGTAACACAGGATTGGTTGCAACCATTTCACTAACCCACTCTATTCGTATAACAAACGAAGACTACTGTGAAAAGCTGTGTCCTGCGGCCAGACGCCTGGAATGATTAGTTCCATGGGGATGGCGGGCCGATCATAGTAACACAGGATTGGTTGCAACCATTTCACTAACCCACTCAATTCGTATAACAAACGAAGACTACTGTGAAAAGCTGTGTCCTGCGGCCAGACGCCTGGAATGATTAGTTCCATGGGGATGGCGGGCCGATCATAGTAACACAGGATTGGTTGCAACCATTTCACTAACCTAATCTATTCGTATAACAAACGAAGACTACTGTGAAAAGCTGTGTCCTGCGGCCAGACGCCTGGAATGATTAGTTCCATGGGGATGGCGGGCCGATCATAGTAACACAGGATTGGTTGCAACCATTTCACTAACCCACTCTATTCGTATAACAAACGAAGACTACTGTGAAAAGCTGTGTCCTGCGGCCAGACGCCTGGAATGATTAGTTCCATGGGGATGGCGGGCCGATCATAGTAACACAGAATTGGTTGCAACCATTTCACTAACCCACCCTATTCGTATAACAAACGAAGACTACTGCGAAAAGCTGTGTCCTGCGGCCAGACGCCTGGAATGATTAGTTCCATGGGGATGGCGGGTCGATCATAGTAACACAGAATTGGTTGCAACCATTTCACTAACCCACTCTATTCGTATAACAAACGAAGACTACTGTAAAAAGCTGTGTCCTGCGGCCAGACGCCTGGAATGATTAGTTCCATGGGGATGGCGGGCCGATCATAGTAACACAGGATTGGTTGCAACCATTTCACTAACCCACTCTATTCGTATAACAAACGAAGACTACTGTGAAAAGCTGTGTCCTGCGGCCAGACGCCTGGAATGATTAGTTCCATGGGGATGGCGGGCCGATCATAGTAACACAGAATTGGTTGCAACCGTTTCACTAACCCAATCTATTCGTATAACAAACGAAGACTACTGTGAAAAGATGTGTCCTGCGGCCAGACGCCTGGAATGATTAGTTCCATGGGGATGGCGGGCCGATCATAGTTACACAGGATTGGTTGCAACCATTTCACTAACCCACTCTATTCGTATAACAAACGAAGACTACTATGAAAAGCTGTGTCCTGCGGCCAGACGCCTGGAATGATTAGTTCCATGGGGATGGCGGGCCGATCATAGTAACACAGGATTGGTTGCAACCATTTCATTAACCCACTCTATTCGTATAACAAATGAAGACTACTGTGAAAAGCTGTGTCCTGCGGCCAGACGCCTGGAATGATTAGTTCCATGGGGATGGCGGGCCGATCATAGTAACACAGAATTGGTTGCAACCATTTCACTAACCCACTCAATTCGTATAACAAACGAAGACTACTGTGAAAAGCTGTGTTCTGCGGCCAGACGCCTTGAATGATTAGTTCCATGGGGATGGCGGGCCGATCATAGTGACACAGGATTGGTTGCAACCATTTCACTAACCCACTCAATTCGTATAACAAACGAAGACTACAGTGAAAAGCTGTGTCCTGCGGCCAGACGCCTGGAATGATTAGTTCCATGGGGATGGCGGGCCGATCATAGTAACACAGGATTGGTTGCAACCATTTCACTACCCACTCTATTCGTATAACAAACGAAGACTACTGTAAAAAGCTGTGTCCTGCGGCCAGACGCCTGGAATGATTAGTTCCATGGGGATGGCGGGCCGATCATAGTAACACAGGATTGGTTGCAACCATTTCACTACCCACTCTATTCGTATAACAAACGAAGACTACTGTAAAAAGCTGTGTCCTGCGGCCAGACGCCTGGAATGATTAGTTCCATGGGGATGGCGGGCCGATCATAGTAACACAGGATTGGTTGCAACCATTTCACTAACCCACTCTATTCGTATAACAAACGAAGACTACTGTGAAAAGCTGTGTCCTGCGGCCAGACGCCTGGAATGATTAGTTCCATGGGGATGGCGGGCCGATCATAGTAACACAGAATTGGTTGCAACCGTTTCACTAACCCAATCTATTCGTATAACAAACGAAGACTACTGTGAAAAGATGTGTCCTGCGGCCAGACGCCTGGAATGATTAGTTCCATGGGGATGGCGGGCCGATCATAGTTACACAGGATTGGTTGCAACCATTTCACTAACCCACTCTATTCGTATAACAAACGAAGACTACTATGAAAAGCTGTGTCCTGCGGCCAGACGCCTGGAATGATTAGTTCCATGGGGATGGCGGGCCGATCATAGTAACACAGGATTGGTTGCAACCATTTCATTAACCCACTCTATTCGTATAACAAATGAAGACTACTGTGAAAAGCTGTGTCCTGCGGCCAGACGCCTGGAATGATTAGTTCCATGGGGATGGCGGGCCGATCATAGTAACACAGAATTGGTTGCAACCATTTCACTAACCCACTCAATTCGTATAACAAACGAAGACTACTGTGAAAAGCTGTGTTCTGCGGCCAGACGCCTTGAATGATTAGTTCCATGGGGATGGCGGGCCGATCATAGTGACACAGGATTGGTTGCAACCATTTCACTAACCCACTCAATTCGTATAACAAACGAAGACTACAGTGAAAAGCTGTGTCCTGCGGCCAGACGCCTGGAATGATTAGTTCCATGGGGATGGCGGGCCGATCATAGTAACACAGGATTGGTTGCAACCATTTCACTACCCACTCTATTCGTATAACAAACGAAGACTACTGTGAAAAGCTGTGTCCTGCGGCCAGACGCCTGGAATGATTAGTTCCATGGGGATGGCGGGCCGATCATAGTAACACAGGATTGGTTGCAACCATTTCACTAACCCACTCATTTCGTATAACAAACGAAGACTACTGTGAAAAGCTGTGTCCTGCGGCCAGACGCCTGGAATGATTAGTTCCATGGGGATGGCGGGCCGATCATAGTAACACAGGATTGGTTGCAACCATTTCACTAACCCACTCTATTCGTATAACAAACGAAGACTACTGTGAAAGGTGTGTCCTGCGGCCAGACGCCTGGAATGATTAGTTCCATGGGGATGGCGGGCCGATCATAGTAACACAGGATTGGTTGCAACCATTTCACTAACCCACTCTATTCGTATAACAAACGAAGACTACTGTGAAAAGCTGTGTCCTGCGGCCAGACGCCTGGAATGATTAGTTCCATGGGGATGGCAGGCCGATCATAGTAACACAGGATTGGTTGCAACCATTTCACTAACCCACTCTATTCGTATAACAAACGAAGACTACTGTGAAAAGCTGTGTCCTGCGGCCAGACGCCTGGATTGATTAGTTCCATGGGGATGGCGGGCCGATCATAGTAACACAGGATTGGTTGCAACCATTTCACTAACCCACTCATTTCGTATAACAAACGAAGACTACTGTGAAAAGCTGTGTCCTGCGGCCAGACGCCTGGAATGATTAGTTCCATGGGGATGGCGGGCCGATCATAGTAACACAGGATTGGTTGCAACCATTTCACTAACCCACTCTATTCGTATAACAAACGAAGACTACTGTGAAAAGCTGTGTCCTGCGGCCAGACGCCTGGAATGATTAGTTCCATGGGGATGGCGGGCCGATCATAGTAACACAGGATTGGTTGCAACCATTTCACTAACCCACTCAATTCGTATAACAAACGAAGACTACTGTGAAAAGCTGTGTCCTGCGGCCAGACGCCTGGAATGATTAGTTCCATGGGGATGGCGGGCCGATCATAGTAACACAGGATTGGTTGCAACCATTTCACTAACCCACTCAATTCGTATAACAAACGAAGACTACTGTGAAAAGCTGTGTCCTGCGGCCAGACGCCTGGAATGATTAGTTCCATGGGGATGGCGGGCCGATCATAGTAACACAGGATTGGTTGCAACCATTTCACTAACCCACTCAATTCGTATAACAAACGAAGACTACTGTGAAAAGCTGTGTCCTGCGGCCAGACGCCTGGAATGATTAGTTCCATGGGGATGGCGGGCCGATCATAGTAACACAGGATTGGTTGCAACCATTTCACTAACCCACTCTATTCGTATAACAAACGAAGACTACTGTGAAAAGCTGTGTCCTGCGGCCAGACGCCTGGAATGATTAGTTCCATGGGGATGGCGGGCCGATCATAGTAACACAGAATTGGTTGCAACCATTTCACTAACCCACCCTATTCGTATAACAAACGAAGACTACTGTGAAAAGATGTGTCCTGCGGCCAGACGCCTGGAATGATTAGTTCCATGGGGATGGCGGGCCGATCATAGTTACACAGGATTGGTTGCAACCATTTCACTAACCCACTCTATTCGTATAACAAACGAAGACTACTATGAAAAGCTGTGTCCTGCGGCCAGACGCCTGGAATGATTAGTTCCATGGGGATGGCGGGCCGATCATAGTAACACAGGATTGGTTGCAACCATTTCATTAACCCACTCTATTCGTATAACAAATGAAGACTACTGTGAAAAGCTGTGTCCTGCGGCCAGACGCCTGGAATGATTAGTTCCATGGGGATGGCGGGCCGATCATAGTAACACAGGATTGGTTGCAACCATTTCACTAACCCACTCTATTCGTATAACAAACGAAGACTACTGTGAAAAGCTGTGTCCTGCGGCCAGACGCCTGGAATGATTAGTTCCATGGGGATGGCGGGCCGATCATAGTAACACAGGATTGGTTGCAACCATTTCACTAACCCACTCAATTCGTATAACAAACGAAGACTACTGTGAAAAGCTGTGTCCTGCGGCCAGACGCCTGGAATGATTAGTTCCATGGGGATGGCGGGCCGATCATAGTAACACAGGATTGGTTGCAACCATTTCACTAACCTAATCTATTCGTATAACAAACGAAGACTACTGTGAAAAGCTGTGTCCTGCGGCCAGACGCCTGGAATGATTAGTTCCATGGGGATGGCGGGCCGATCATAGTAACACAGGATTGGTTGCAACCATTTCACTAACCCACTCTATTCGTATAACAAACGAAGACTACTGTGAAAAGCTGTGTCCTGCGGCCAGACGCCTGGAATGATTAGTTCCATGGGGATGGCGGGCCGATCATAGTAACACAGAATTGGTTGCAACCATTTCACTAACCCACCCTATTCGTATAACAAACGAAGACTACTGCGAAAAGCTGTGTCCTGCGGCCAGACGCCTGGAATGATTAGTTCCATGGGGATGGCGGGTCGATCATAGTAACACAGAATTGGTTGCAACCATTTCACTAACCCACTCTATTCGTATAACAAACGAAGACTACTGTAAAAAGCTGTGTCCTGCGGCCAGACGCCTGGAATGATTAGTTCCATGGGGATGGCGGGCCGATCATAGTAACACAGGATTGGTTGCAACCATTTCACTAACCCACTCTATTCGTATAACAAACGAAGACTACTGTGAAAAGCTGTGTCCTGCGGCCAGACGCCTGGAATGATTAGTTCCATGGGGATGGCGGGCCGATCATAGTAACACAGAATTGGTTGCAACCGTTTCACTAACCCAATCTATTCGTATAACAAACGAAGACTACTGTGAAAAGATGTGTCCTGCGGCCAGACGCCTGGAATGATTAGTTCCATGGGGATGGCGGGCCGATCATAGTTACACAGGATTGGTTGCAACCATTTCACTAACCCACTCTATTCGTATAACAAACGAAGACTACTATGAAAAGCTGTGTCCTGCGGCCAGACGCCTGGAATGATTAGTTCCATGGGGATGGCGGGCCGATCATAGTAACACAGGATTGGTTGCAACCATTTCATTAACCCACTCTATTCGTATAACAAATGAAGACTACTGTGAAAAGCTGTGTCCTGCGGCCAGACGCCTGGAATGATTAGTTCCATGGGGATGGCGGGCCGATCATAGTAACACAGAATTGGTTGCAACCATTTCACTAACCCACTCAATTCGTATAACAAACGAAGACTACTGTGAAAAGCTGTGTTCTGCGGCCAGACGCCTTGAATGATTAGTTCCATGGGGATGGCGGGCCGATCATAGTGACACAGGATTGGTTGCAACCATTTCACTAACCCACTCAATTCGTATAACAAACGAAGACTACAGTGAAAAGCTGTGTCCTGCGGCCAGACGCCTGGAATGATTAGTTCCATGGGGATGGCGGGCCGATCATAGTAACACAGGATTGGTTGCAACCATTTCACTACCCACTCTATTCGTATAACAAACGAAGACTACTGTGAAAAGCTGTGTCCTGCGGCCAGACGCCTGGAATGATTAGTTCCATGGGGATGGCGGGCCGATCATAGTAACACAGGATTGGTTGCAACCATTTCACTAACCCACTCATTTCGTATAACAAACGAAGACTACTGTGAAAAGCTGTGTCCTGCGGCCAGACGCCTGGAATGATTAGTTCCATGGGGATGGCGGGCCGATCATAGTAACACAGGATTGGTTGCAACCATTTCACTAACCCACTCTATTCGTATAACAAACGAAGACTACTGTGAAAGGTGTGTCCTGCGGCCAGACGCCTGGAATGATTAGTTCCATGGGGATGGCGGGCCGATCATAGTAACACAGGATTGGTTGCAACCATTTCACTAACCCACTCTATTCGTATAACAAACGAAGACTACTGTGAAAAGCTGTGTCCTGCGGCCAGACGCCTGGAATGATTAGTTCCATGGGGATGGCAGGCCGATCATAGTAACACAGGATTGGTTGCAACCATTTCACTAACCCACTCTATTCGTATAACAAACGAAGACTACTGTGAAAAGCTGTGTCCTGCGGCCAGACGCCTGGATTGATTAGTTCCATGGGGATGGCGGGCCGATCATAGTAACACAGGATTGGTTGCAACCATTTCACTAACCCACTCATTTCGTATAACAAACGAAGACTACTGTGAAAAGCTGTGTCCTGCGGCCAGACGCCTGGAATGATTAGTTCCATGGGGATGGCGGGCCGATCATAGTAACACAGGATTGGTTGCAACCATTTCACTAACCCACTCTATTCGTATAACAAACGAAGACTACTGTGAAAAGCTGTGTCCTGCGGCCAGACGCCTGGAATGATTAGTTCCATGGGGATGGCGGGCCGATCATAGTAACACAGGATTGGTTGCAACCATTTCACTAACCCACTCAATTCGTATAACAAACGAAGACTACTGTGAAAAGCTGTGTCCTGCGGCCAGACGCCTGGAATGATTAGTTCCATGGGGATGGCGGGCCGATCATAGTAACACAGGATTGGTTGCAACCATTTCACTAACCCACTCAATTCGTATAACAAACGAAGACTACTGTGAAAAGCTGTGTCCTGCGGCCAGACGCCTGGAATGATTAGTTCCATGGGGATGGCGGGCCGATCATAGTAACACAGGATTGGTTGCAACCATTTCACTAACCCACTCAATTCGTATAACAAACGAAGACTACTGTGAAAAGCTGTGTCCTGCGGCCAGACGCCTGGAATGATTAGTTCCATGGGGATGGCGGGCCGATCATAGTAACACAGGATTGGTTGCAACCATTTCACTAACCCACTCTATTCGTATAACAAACGAAGACTACTGTGAAAAGCTGTGTCCTGCGGCCAGACGCCTGGAATGATTAGTTCCATGGGGATGGCGGGCCGATCATAGTAACACAGAATTGGTTGCAACCATTTCACTAACCCACCCTATTCGTATAACAAACGAAGACTACTGTGAAAAGATGTGTCCTGCGGCCAGACGCCTGGAATGATTAGTTCCATGGGGATGGCGGGCCGATCATAGTTACACAGGATTGGTTGCAACCATTTCACTAACCCACTCTATTCGTATAACAAACGAAGACTACTATGAAAAGCTGTGTCCTGCGGCCAGACGCCTGGAATGATTAGTTCCATGGGGATGGCGGGCCGATCATAGTAACACAGGATTGGTTGCAACCATTTCATTAACCCACTCTATTCGTATAACAAATGAAGACTACTGTGAAAAGCTGTGTCCTGCGGCCAGACGCCTGGAATGATTAGTTCCATGGGGATGGCGGGCCGATCATAGTAACACAGAATTGGTTGCAACCATTTCACTAACCCACTCAATTCGTATAACAAACGAAGACTACTGTGAAAAGCTGTGTTCTGCGGCCAGACGCCTTGAATGATTAGTTCCATGGGGATGGCGGGCCGATCATAGTGACACAGGATTGGTTGCAACCATTTCACTAACCCACTCAATTCGTATAACAAACGAAGACTACAGTGAAAAGCTGTGTCCTGCGGCCAGACGCCTGGAATGATTAGTTCCATGGGGATGGCGGGCCGATCATAGTAACACAGGATTGGTTGCAACCATTTCACTACCCACTCTATTCGTATAACAAACGAAGACTACTGTGAAAAGCTGTGTCCTGCGGCCAGACGCCTGGAATGATTAGTTCCATGGGGATGGCGGGCCGATCATAGTAACACAGGATTGGTTGCAACCATTTCACTAACCCACTCTATTCGTATAACAAACGAAGACTACAGTGAAAAGCTGTGTCCTGCGGCCAGACGCCTGGAATGATTAGTTCCATGGGGATGGCGGGCCGATCATAGTAACACAGGATTGGTTGCAACCATTTCACTACCCACTCTATTCGTATAACAAACGAAGACTACTGTGAAAAGCTGTGTCCTGCGGCCAGACGCCTGGAATGATTAGTTCCATGGGGATGGCGGGCCGATCATAGTAACACAGGATTGGTTGCAACCATTTCACTAACCCACTCTATTCGTATAACAAACGAAGACTACTGTGAAAAGCTGTGTCCTGCGGCCAGACGCCTGGATTGATTAGTTCCATGGGGATGGCGGGCCGATCATAGTAACACAGGATTGGTTGCAACCATTTCACTAACCCACTCATTTCGTATAACAAACGAAGACTACTGTGAAAAGCTGTGTCCTGCGGCCAGACGCCTGGAATGATTAGTTCCATGGGGATGGCGGGCCGATCATAGTAACACAGGATTGGTTGCAACCATTTCACTAACCCACTCTATTCGTATAACAAACGAAGACTACTGTGAAAAGCTGTGTCCTGCGGCCAGACGCCTGGAATGATTAGTTCCATGGGGATGGCGGGCCGATCATAGTAACACAGGATTGGTTGCAACCATTTCACTAACCCACTCTATTCGTATAACAAACGAAGACTACTGTGAAAAGCTGTGTCCTGCGGCCAGACGCCTGGATTGATTAGTTCCATGGGGATGGCGGGCCGATCATAGTAACACAGGATTGGTTGCAACCATTTCACTAACCCACTCTATTCGTATAACAAACGAAGACTACTGTGAAAAGCTGTGTCCTGCGGCCAGACGCCTGGAATGATTAGTTCCATGGGGATGGCGGGCCGATCATAGTAACACAGGATTGGTTGCAACCATTTCACTAACCCACTCTATTCGTATAACAAACGAAGACTACTGTGAAAAGCTGTGTCCTGCGGCCAGACGCCTGGAATGATTAGTTCCATGGGGATGGCGGGCCGATCATAGTAACACAGGATTGGTTGCAACCATTTCACTAACCCACTCATTTCGTATAACAAACGAAGACTACTGTGAAAAGCTGTGTCCTGCGGCCAGACGCCTGGAATGATTAGTTCCATGGGGATGGCGGGCCGATCATAGTAACACAGGATTGGTTGCAACCATTTCACTAACCCACTCTATTCGTATAACAAACGAAGACTACTGTGAAAAGCTGTGTCCTGCGGCCAGACGCCTGGAATGATTAGTTCCATGGGGATGGCGGGCCGATCATAGTAACACAGGATTGGTTGCAACCATTTCACTAACCCACTCTATTCGTATAACAAACGAAGACTACTGTGAAAAGCTGTGTCCTGCGGCCAGACGCCTGGAATGATTAGTTCCATGGGGATGGCAGGCCGATCATAGTAACACAGGATTGGTTGCAACCATTTCACTAACCCACTCTATTCGTATAACAAACGAAGACTACTGTGAAAAGCTGTGTCCTGCGGCCAGACGCCTGGATTGATTAGTTCCATGGGGATGGCGGGCCGATCATAGTAACACAGGATTGGTTGCAACCATTTCACTAACCCACTCATTTCGTATAACAAACGAAGACTACTGTGAAAAGCTGTGTCCTGCGGCCAGACGCCTGGAATGATTAGTTCCATGGGGATGGCGGGCCGATCATAGTAACACAGGATTGGTTGCAACCATTTCACTAACCCACTCTATTCGTATAACAAACGAAGACTACTGTGAAAAGCTGTGTCCTGCGGCCAGACGCCTGGAATGATTAGTTCCATGGGGATGGCGGGCCGATCATAGTAACACAGGATTGGTTGCAACCATTTCACTAACCCACTCAATTCGTATAACAAACGAAGACTACTGTGAAAAGCTGTGTCCTGCGGCCAGACGCCTGGAATGATTAGTTCCATGGGGATGGCGGGCCGATCATAGTAACACAGGATTGGTTGCAACCATTTCACTAACCTAATCTATTCGTATAACAAACGAAGACTACTGTGAAAAGCTGTGTCCTGCGGCCAGACGCCTGGAATGATTAGTTCCATGGGGATGGCGGGCCGATCATAGTAACACAGGATTGGTTGCAACCATTTCACTAACCCACTCTATTCGTATAACAAACGAAGACTACTGTGAAAAGCTGTGTCCTGCGGCCAGACGCCTGGAATGATTAGTTCCATGGGGATGGCGGGCCGATCATAGTAACACAGAATTGGTTGCAACCATTTCACTAACCCACCCTATTCGTATAACAAACGAAGACTACTGTGAAAAGCTGTGTCCTGCGGCCAGACGCCTGGAATGATTAGTTCCATGGGGATGGCGGGTCGATCATAGTAACACAGAATTGGTTGCAACCATTTCACTAACCCACTCTATTCGTATAACAAACGAAGACTACTGTAAAAAGCTGTGTCCTGCGGCCAGACGCCTGGAATGATTAGTTCCATGGGGATGGCGGGCCGATCATAGTAACACAGGATTGGTTGCAACCATTTCACTAACCCACTCTATTCGTATAACAAACGAAGACTACTGTGAAAAGCTGTGTCCTGCGGCCAGACGCCTGGAATGATTAGTTCCATGGGGATGGCGGGCCGATCATAGTAACACAGAATTGGTTGCAACCGTTTCACTAACCCAATCTATTCGTATAACAAACGAAGACTACTGTGAAAAGATGTGTCCTGCGGCCAGACGCCTGGAATGATTAGTTCCATGGGGATGGCGGGCCGATCATAGTTACACAGGATTGGTTGCAACCATTTCACTAACCCACTCTATTCGTATAACAAACGAAGACTACTGTGAAAAGCTGTGTCCTGCGGCCAGACGCCTGGAATGATTAGTTCCATGGGGATGGCGGGCCGATCATAGTAACACAGGATTGGTTGCAACCATTTCACTAACCCACTCTATTCGTATAACAAATGAAGACTACTGTGAAAAGCTGTGTCCTGCGGCCAGACGCCTGGAATGATTAGTTCCATGGGGATGGCGGGCCGATCATAGTAACACAGAATTGGTTGCAACCATTTCACTAACCCACTCAATTCGTATAACAAACGAAGACTACTGTGAAAAGCTGTGTTCTGCGGCCAGACGCCTTGAATGATTAGTTCCATGGGGATGGCGGGCCGATCATAGTGACACAGGATTGGTTGCAACCATTTCACTAACCCACTCAATTCGTATAACAAACGAAGACTACAGTGAAAAGCTGTGTCCTGCGGCCAGACGCCTGGAATGATTAGTTCCATGGGGATGGCGGGCCGATCATAGTAACACAGGATTGGTTGCAACCATTTCACTACCCACTCTATTCGTATAACAAACGAAGACTACTGTGAAAAGCTGTGTCCTGCGGCCAGACGCCTGGAATGATTAGTTCCATGGGGATGGCGGGCCGATCATAGTAACACAGGATTGGTTGCAACCATTTCACTAACCCACTCTATTCGTATAACAAACGAAGACTACTGTGAAAAGCTGTGTCCTGCGGCCAGACGCCTGGATTGATTAGTTCCATGGGGATGGCGGGCCGATCATAGTAACACAGGATTGGTTGCAACCATTTCACTAACCCACTCATTTCGTATAACAAACGAAGACTACTGTGAAAAGCTGTGTCCTGCGGCCAGACGCCTGGAATGATTAGTTCCATGGGGATGGCGGGCCGATCATAGTAACACAGGATTGGTTGCAACCATTTCACTAACCCACTCTATTCGTATAACAAACGAAGACTACTGTGAAAAGCTGTGTCCTGCGGCCAGACGCCTGGAATGATTAGTTCCATGGGGATGGCGGGCCGATCATAGTAACACAGGATTGGTTGCAACCATTTCACTAACCCACTCAATTCGTATAACAAACGAAGACTACTGTGAAAAGCTGTGTCCTGCGGCCAGACGCCTGGAATGATTAGTTCCATGGGGATGGCGGGCCGATCATAGTAACACAGGATTGGTTGCAACCATTTCACTAACCTAATCTATTCGTATAACAAACGAAGACTACTGTGAAAAGCTGTGTCCTGCGGCCAGACGCCTGGAATGATTAGTTCCATGGGGATGGCGGGCCGATCATAGTAACACAGGATTGGTTGCAACCATTTCACTAACCCACTCTATTCGTATAACAAACGAAGACTACTGTGAAAAGCTGTGTCCTGCGGCCAGACGCCTGGAATGATTAGTTCCATGGGGATGGCGGGCCGATCATAGTAACACAGGATTGGTTGCAACCATTTCACTAACCCACCCTATTCGTATAACAAACGAAGACTACTGTGAAAAGCTGTGTCCTGCGGCCAGACGCCTGGAATGATTAGTTCCATGGGGATGGCGGGCCGATCATAGTAACACAGAATTGGTTGCAACCATTTCACTAACCCACCCTATTCGTATAACAAACGAAGACTACTGTGAAAAGCTGTGTCCTGCGGCCAGACGCCTGGAATGATTAGTTCCATGGGGATGGCGGGCCGATCATAGTAACACAGGATTGGTTGCAACCATTTCACTAACCTAATCTATTCGTATAACAAACGAAGACTACTGTGAAAAGCTGTGTCCTGCGGCCAGACGCCTGGAATGATTAGTTCCATGGGGATGGCGGGCCGATCATAGTAACACAGGATTGGTTGCAACCATTTCACTAACCCACTCTATTCGTATAACAAACGAAGACTACTGTGAAAAGCTGTGTCCTGCGGCCAGACGCCTGGAATGATTAGTTCCATGGGGATGGCGGGCCGATCATAGTAACACAGGATTGGTTGCAACCATTTCACTAACCCACCCTATTCGTATAACAAACGAAGACTACTGTGAAAAGCTGTGTCCTGCGGCCAGACGCCTGGAATGATTAGTTCCATGGGGATGGCGGGCCGATCATAGTAACACAGGATTGGTTGCAACCATTTCACTAACCCACTCAATTCGTATAACAAACGAAGACTACTGTGAAAAGCTGTGTCCTGCGGCCAGACGCCTGGAATGATTAGTTCCATGGGGATGGCGGGCCGAACATAGTAACACAGGATTGGTTGCAACCATTTCACTAACCTAATCTATTCGTATAACAAACGAAGACTACTGTGAAAAGCTGTGTCCTGCGGCCAGACGCCTGGAATGATTAGTTCCATGGGGATGGCGGGCCGATCATAGTAACACAGGATTGGTTGCAACCATTTCACTAACCCACTCTATTCGTATAACAAACGAAGACTACTGTGAAAAGCTGTGTCCTGCGGCCAGACGCCTGGAATGATTAGTTCCATGGGGATGGCGGGCCGATCATAGTAACACAGGATTGGTTGCAACCATTTCACTAACCCACTCATTTCGTATAACAAACGAAGACTACTGTGAAAAGCTGTGTCCTGCGGCCAGACGCCTGGAATGATTAGTTCCATGGGGATGGCGGGCCGATCATAGTAACACAGGATTGGTTGCAACCATTTCACTAACCCACTCTATTCGTATAACAAACGAAGACTACTGTGAAAAGCTGTGTCCTGCGGCCAGACGCCTGGAATGATTAGTTCCATGGGGATGGCGGGTCGATCATAGTAACACAGAATTGGTTGCAACCATTTCACTAACCCACTCTATTCGTATAACAAACGAAGACTACTGTAAAAAGCTGTGTCCTGCGGCCAGACGCCTGGAATGATTAGTTCCATGGGGATGGCGAGCCGATCATAGTTACACAGGATTGGTTGCAACCATTTCACTAACCCACTCTATTCGTATAACAAACGAAGACTACTGTGAAAAGCTGTGTCCTGCGGCCAGACGCCTGGAATGATTAGTTCCATGGGGATGGCGGGCCGATCATAGTAACACAGAATTGGTTGCAACCGTTTCACTAACCCAATCTATTCGTATAACAAACGAAGACTACTGTGAAAAGATGTGTCCTGCGGCCAGACGCCTGGAATGATTAGTTCCATGGGGATGGCGGGCCGATCATAGTTACACAGGATTGGTTGCAACCATTTCACTAACCCACTCTATTCGTATAACAAACGAAGACTACTGTGAAAAGCTGTGTCCTGCGGCCAGACGCCTGGAATGATTAGTTCCATGGGGATGGCGGGCCGATCATAGTAACACAGGATTGGTTGCATCCATTTCACTAACCCACTCTATTCGTATAACAAATGAAGACTACTGTGAAAAGCTGTGTCCTGCGGCCAGGCGCCTGGAATGATTAGTTCCATGGGGATGGCGGGCCGATCATAGTAACACAGAATTGGTTGCAACCATTTCACTAACCCACTCAATTCGTATAACAAACGAAGACTACTGTGAAAAGCTGTGTTCTGCGGCCAGACGCCTTGAATGATTAGTTCCATGGGGATGGCGGGCCGATCATAGTGACACAGGATTGGTTGCAACCATTTCACTAACCCACTCAATTCGTATAACAAACGAAGACTACAGTGAAAAGCTGTGTCCTGCGGCCAGACGCCTGGAATGATTAGTTCCATGGGGATGGCGGGCCGATCATAGTAACACAGAATTGGTTGCAACCATTTCACTAACCCACTCAATTCGTATAACAAACGAAGACTACTGTGAAAAGCTGTGTTCTGCGGCCAGACGCCTTGAATGATTAGTTCCATGGGGATGGCGGGCCGATCATAGTGACACAGGATTGGTTGCAACCATTTCACTAACCCACTCAATTCGTATAACAAACGAAGACTACAGTGAAAAGCTGTGTCCTGCGGCCAGACGCCTGGAATGATTAGTTCCATGGGGATGGCGGGCCGATCATAGTAACACAGAATTGGTTGCAACCATTTCACTAACCCACTCAATTCGTATAACAAACGAAGACTACTGTGAAAAGCTGTGTTCTGCGGCCAGACGCCTTGAATGATTAGTTCCATGGGGATGGCGGGCCGATCATAGTGACACAGGATTGGTTGCAACCATTTCACTAACCCACTCAATTCGTATAACAAACGAAGACTACAGTGAAAAGCTGTGTCCTGCGGCCAGACGCCTGGAATGATTAGTTCCATGGGGATGGCGGGCCGATCATAGTTACACAGGATTGGTTGCAACCATTTCACTAACCCACTCTATTCGTATAACAAACGAAGACTACTGTGAAAAGCTGTGTCCTGCGGCCAGACGCCTGGAATGATTAGTTCCATGGGGATGGCGGGCCGATCATAGTAACACAGGATTGGTTGCAACCATTTCACTAACCCACTCAATTCGTATAACAAACGAAGACTACTGTGAAAAGCTGTGTCCTGCGGCCAGACGCCTGGAATGATTAGTTCCATGGGGATGGCGGGCCGATCATAGTAACACAGGATTGGTTGCAACCATTTCACTAACCCACTCTATTCGTATAACAAACGAAGACTACTGTGAAAAGCTGTGTCCTGCGGCCAGACGCCTGGAATGATTAGTTCCATGGGGATGGCGGGCCGATCATAGTAACACAGGATTGGTTGCAACCATTTCTCTAACCCACTCTATTCATATAACAAACGAAGACTACTGTGAAAAGCTGTGTCCTGCGGCCAGACGCCTGGAATGATTAGTTCCATGGGGATGGCGGGCCGATCATAGTAACACAGGATTGGTTGCAACCATTTCACTAACCTAATCTATTCGTATAACAAACGAAGACTACTGTGAAAAGCTGTGTCCTGCGGCCAGACGCCTGGAATGATTAGTTCCATGGGGATGGCGGGCCGATCATAGTAACACAGGATTGGTTGCAACCATTTCACTAACCCACTCTATTCGTATAACAAACGAAGACTACTGTGAAAAGCTGTGTTCTGCGGCCAGACGCCTGGAATGATTAGTTCCATGGGGATGGCGGGCCGATCATAGTAACACAGGATTGGTTGCAACCATTTCACTAACCCACTCAATTCGTATAACAAACGAAGACTACTGTGAAAAGCTGTGTCCTGCGGCCAGACGCCTGGAATGATTAGTTCCATGGGGATGGCGGGCCGATCATAGTAACACAGGATTGGTTGCAACCATTTCACTAACCCACTCTATTCGTATAACAAACGAAGACTACTGTGAAAAGCTGTGTCCTGCGGCCAGACGCCTGGAATGATTAGTTCCATGGGGATGGCGGGCCGATCATAGTAACACAGGATTGGTTGCAACCATTTCACTAACCCACTCAATTCGTATAACAAACGAAGACTACTGTGAAAAGCTGTGTCCTGCGGCCAGACGCCTGGAATGATTAGTTCCATGGGGATGGCGGGCCGATCATAGTAACACAGGATTGGTTGCAACCATTTCACTAACCCACTCTATTCGTATAACAAACGAAGACTACTGTGAAAAGCTGTGTCCTGCGGCCAGACGCCTGGAATGATTAGTTCCATGGGGATGGCGGGCCGATCATAGTAACACAGGATTGGTTGCAACCATTTCTCTAACCCACTCTATTCATATAACAAACGAAGACTACTGTGAAAAGCTGTGTCCTGCGGCCAGACGCCTGGAATGATTAGTTCCATGGGGATGGCGGGCCGATCATAGTAACACAGGATTGGTTGCAACCATTTCACTAACCCACTCTATTCGTATAACAAACGAAGACTACTGTGAAAAGCTGTGTCCTGCGGCCAGACGCCTGGAATGATTAGTTCCATGGGGATGGCGGGCCGATCATAGTAACACAGGATTGGTTGCAACCATTTCACTAACCCACTCAATTCGTATAACAAACGAAGACTACTGTGAAAAGCTGTGTCCTGCGGCCAGACGCCTGGAATGATTAGTTCCATGGGGATGGCGGGCCGATCATAGTAACACAGGATTGGTTGCAACCATTTCTCTAACCCACTCTATTCATATAACAAACGAAGACTACTGTGAAAAGCTGTGTCCTGCGGCCAGACGCCTGGAATGATTAGTTCCATGGGGATGGCGGGCCGATCATAGTAACACAGGATTGGTTGCAACCATTTCACTAACCTAATCTATTCGTATAACAAACGAAGACTACTGTGAAAAGCTGTGTCCTGCGGCCAGACGCCTGGAATGATTAGTTCCATGGGGATGGCGGGCCGATCATAGTAACACAGGATTGGTTGCAACCATTTCACTAACCCACTCTATTCGTATAACAAACGAAGACTACTGTGAAAAGCTGTGTTCTGCGGCCAGACGCCTGGAATGATTAGTTCCATGGGGATGGCGGGCCGATCATAGTAACACAGGATTGGTTGCAACCATTTCGCTAACCCACTCAATTCGTATAACAAACGAAGACTACTGTGAAAAGCTGTGTCCTGCGGCCAGACGCCTGGAATGATTAGTTCCATGGGGATGGCGGGCCGATCATAGTAACACAGGATTGGTTGCAACCATTTCACTAACCCACTCTATTCGTATAACAAACGAAGACTACTGTGAAAAGCTGTGTCCTGCGGCCAGACGCCTGGAATGATTAGTTCCATGGGGATGGCGGGCCGATCATAGTAACACAGGATTGGTTGCAACCATTTCACTAACCCACTCAATTCGTATAACAAACGAAGACTACTGTGAAAAGCTGTGTCCTGCGGCCAGACGCCTGGAATGATTAGTTCCATGGGGATGGCGGGCCGATCATAGTAACACAGGATTGGTTGCAACCATTTCACTAACCCACTCTATTCGTATAACAAACGAAGACTACTGTGAAAAGCTGTGTCCTGCGGCCAGACGCCTGGAATGATTAGTTCCATGGGGATGGCGGGCCGATCATAGTAACACAGGATTGGTTGCAACCATTTCTCTAACCCACTCTATTCATATAACAAACGAAGACTACTGTGAAAAGCTGTGTCCTGCGGCCAGACGCCTGGAATGATTAGTTCCATGGGGATGGCGGGCCGATCATAGTAACACAGGATTGGTTGCAACCATTTCACTAACCCACTCTATTCGTATAACAAACGAAGACTACTGTGAAAAGCTGTGTCCTGCGGCCAGACGCCTGGAATGATTAGTTCCATGGGGATGGCGGGCCGATCATAGTAACACAGGATTGGTTGCAACCATTTCACTAACCTAATCTATTCGTATAACAAACGAAGACTACTGTGAAAAGCTGTGTCCTGCGGCCAGACGCCTGGAATGATTAGTTCCATGGGGATGGCGGGCCGATCATAGTAACACAGGATTGGTTGCAACCATTTCACTAACCCACTCTATTCGTATAACAAACGAAGACTACTGTGAAAAGCTGTGTTCTGCGGCCAGACGCCTGGAATGATTAGTTCCATGGGGATGGCGGGCCGATCATAGTAACACAGGATTGGTTGCAACCATTTCACTAACCCACTCAATTCGTATAACAAACGAAGACTACTGTGAAAAGCTGTGTCCTGCGGCCAGACGCCTGGAATGATTAGTTCCATGGGGATGGCGGGCCGATCATAGTAACACAGGATTGGTTGCAACCATTTCACTAACCCACTCTATTCGTATAACAAACGAAGACTACTGTGAAAAGCTGTGTCCTGCGGCCAGACGCCTGGAATGATTAGTTCCATGGGGATGGCGGGCCGATCATAGTAACACAGGATTGGTTGCAACCATTTCACTAACCCACTCAATTCGTATAACAAACGAAGACTACTGTGAAAAGCTGTGTCCTGCGGCCAGACGCCTGGAATGATTAGTTCCATGGGGATGGCGGGCCGATCATAGTAACACAGGATTGGTTGCAACCATTTCACTAACCCACTCTATTCGTATAACAAACGAAGACTACTGTGAAAAGCTGTGTCCTGCGGCCAGACGCCTGGAATGATTAGTTCCATGGGGATGGCGGGCCGATCATAGTAACACAGGATTGGTTGCAACCATTTCTCTAACCCACTCTATTCATATAACAAACGAAGACTACTGTGAAAAGCTGTGTCCTGCGGCCAGACGCCTGGAATGATTAGTTCCATGGGGATGGCGGGCCGATCATAGTAACACAGGATTGGTTGCAACCATTTCACTAACCCACTCTATTCGTATGACAAACGAAGACTACTGTGAAAAGCTGTGTCCTGCGGCCAGACGCCTGGAATGATTAGTTCCATGGGGATGGCGGGCCGATCATAGTAACACAGGATTGGTTGCAACCATTTCACTAACCCACTCAATTCGTATAACAAACGAAGACTACTGTGAAAAGCTGTGTCCTGCGGCCAAACGCCTGGAATGATTAGTTCCATGGGGATGGCGGGCCGATCATAGTAACACAGGATTGGTTGCAACCATTTCACTAACCCACTCTATTCGTATAACAAACGAAGACTACTGTGAAAAGCTGTGTTCTGTGGCCAGACGCCTGGAATGATTAGTTCCATGGGGATGGCGGGCCGATCATAGTAACACAGGATTGGTTGCAACCATTTCACTAACCCACTCAATTCGTATAACAAACGAAGACTACTGTGAAAAGCTGTGTCCTGCGGCCAGACGCCTGGAATGATTAGTTCCATGGGGATGGCGGGCCGATCATAGTAACACAGGATTGGTTGCAACCATTTCACTAACCCACTCTATTCGTATAACAAACGAAGACTACTGTGAAAAGCTGTGTCCTGCGGCCAGACGCCTGGAATGATTAGTTCCATGGGGATGGCGGGCCGATCATAGTAACACAGGATTGGTTGCAACCATTTCACTAACCCACTCAATTCGTATAACAAACGAAGACTACTGTGAAAAGCTGTGTCCTGCGGCCAGACGCCTGGAATGATTAGTTCCATGGGGATGGCGGGCCGATCATAGTAACACAGGATTGGTTGCAACCATTTCACTAACCCACTCTATTCGTATAACAAACGAAGACTACTGTGAAAAGCTGTGTCCTGCGGCCAGACGCCTGGAATGATTAGTTCCATGGGGATGGCGGGCCGATCATAGTAACACAGGATTGGTTGCAACCATTTCTCTAACCCACTCTATTCATATAACAAACGAAGACTACTGTGAAAAGCTGTGTCCTGCGGCCAGACGCCTGGAATGATTAGTTCCATGGGGATGGCGGGCCGATCATAGTAACACAGGATTGGTTGCAACCATTTCACTAACCTAATCTATTCGTATAACAAACGAAGACTACTGTGAAAAGCTGTGTCCTGCGGCCAGACGCCTGGAATGATTAGTTCCATGGGGATGGCGGGCCGATCATAGTAACACAGGATTGGTTGCAACCATTTCACTAACCCACTCTATTCGTATAACAAACGAAGACTACTGTGAAAAGCTGTGTCCTGCGGCCAGACGCCTGGAATGATTAGTTCCATGGGGATGGCGGGCCGATCATAGTAACACAGGATTGGTTGCAACCATTTCACTAACCCACTCTATTCGTATAACAAACGAAGACTACTGTGAAAAGCTGTGTCCTGCGGCCAGACGCCTGGAATGATTAGTTCCATGGGGATGGCGGGCCGATCATAGTAACACAGGATTGGTTGCAACCATTTCTCTAACCCACTCTATTCATATAACAAACGAAGACTACTGTGAAAAGCTGTTTCCTGCGGCCAGACGCCTGGAATGATTAGTTCCATGGGGATGGCGGGCCGATCATAGTAACACAGGATTGGTTGCATCCATTTCACTAACCTAATCTATTCGTATAACAAACGAAGACTACTGTGAAAAGCTGTGTCCTGCGGCCAGACGCCTGGAATGATTAGTTCCATGGGGATGGCGGGCCGATCATAGTAACACAGGATTGGTTGCAACCATTTCACTAACCCACTCTATTCGTATAACAAACGAAGACTACTGTGAAAAGCTGTGTTCTGTGGCCAGACGCCTGGAATGATTAGTTCCATGGGGATGGCGGGCCGATCATAGTAACACAGGATTGGTTGCAACCATTTCACTAACCCACTCAATTCGTATAACAAACGAAGACTACTGTGAAAAGCTGTGTCCTGCGGCCAGACGCCTGGAATGATTAGTTCCATGGGGATGGCGGGCCGATCATAGTAACACAGGATTGGTTGCAACCATTTCACTAACCCACTCTATTCGTATAACAAACGAAGACTACTGTGAAAAGCTGTGTCCTGCGGCCAGACGCCTGGAATGATTAGTTCCATGGGGATGGCGGGCCGATCATAGTAACACAGGATTGGTTGCAACCATTTCACTAACCCACTCAATTCGTATAACAAACGAAGACTACTGTGAAAAGCTGTGTCCTGCGGCCAGACGCCTGGAATGATTAGTTCCATGGGGATGGCGGGCCGATCATAGTAACACAGGATTGGTTGCAACCATTTCACTAACCCACTCTATTCGTATAACAAACGAAGACTACTGTGAAAAGCTGTGTCCTGCGGCCAGACGCCTGGAATGATTAGTTCCATGGGGATGGCGGGCCGATCATAGTAACACAGGATTGGTTGCAACCATTTCTCTAACCCACTCTATTCATATAACAAACGAAGACTACTGTGAAAAGCTGTGTCCTGCGGCCAGACGCCTGGAATGATTAGTTCCATGGGGATGGCGGGCCGATCATAGTAACACAGGATTGGTTGCAACCATTTCACTAACCTAATCTATTCGTATAACAAACGAAGACTACTGTGAAAAGCTGTGTCCTGCGGCCAGACGCCTGGAATGATTAGTTCCATGGGGATGGCGGGCCGATCATAGTAACACAGGATTGGTTGCAACCATTTCACTAACCCACTCTATTCGTATAACAAACGAAGACTACTGTGAAAAGCTGTGTCCTGCGGCCAGACGCCTGGAATGATTAGTTCCATGGGGATGGCGGGCCGATCATAGTAACACAGGATTGGTTGCAACCATTTCACTAACCCACTCTATTCGTATAACAAACGAAGACTACTGTGAAAAGCTGTGTCCTGCGGCCAGACGCCTGGAATGATTAGTTCCATGGGGATGGCGGGCCGATCATAGTAACACAGGATTGGTTGCAACCATTTCACTAACCCACTCTATTCGTATAACAAACGAAGACTACTGTGAAAAGCTGTGTCCTGCGGCCAGACGCCTGGAATGATTAGTTCCATGGGGATGGCGGGCCGATCATAGTAACACAGGATTGGTTGCAACCATTTCACTAACCCACTCAATTCGTATAACAAACGAAGACTACTGTGAAAAGCTGTGTCCTGCGGCCAGACGCCTGGAATGATTAGTTCCATGGGGATGGCGGGTCGATCATAGTAACACAGAATTGGTTGCAACCATTTCACTAACCCACTCTATTCGTATAACAAACGAAGACTACTGTGAAAAGCTGTGTCCTGCGGCCAGACGCCTGGAATGATTAGTTCCATGGGGATGGCGGGCCGATCATAGTAACACAGGATTGGTTGCAACCATTTCACTAACCCACTCTATTCGTATAACAAACGAAGACTACTGTGAAAAGCTGTGTCCTGCGGCCAGACGCCTGGAATGATTAGTTCCATGGGGATGGCGGGCCGATCATAGTAACACAGAATTGGTTGCAACCGTTTCACTAACCCAATCTATTCGTATAACAAACGAAGACTACTGTGAAAAGATGTGTCCTGCGGCCAGACGCCTGGAATGATTAGTTCCATGGGGATGGCCGGCCGATCATAGTAACACAGGATTGGTTGCAACCATTTCACTAACCCACTCTATTCGTATAACAAACGAAGACTACTGTGAAAAGCTGTGTCCTGCGGCCAGACGCCTGGATTGATTAGTTCCATGGGGATGGCGGGCCGATCATAGTAACACAGGATTGGTTGCAACCATTTCACTAACCCACTCAATTCGTATAACAAACGAAGACTACTGTGAAAAGCTGTGTCCTGCGGCCAGACGCCTGGAATGATTAGTTCCATGGGGATGGCGGGCCGATCATAGTAACACAGGATTGGTTGCAACCATTTCACTAACCCACTCAATTCGTATAACAAACGAAGACTACTGTGAAAAGCTGTGTCCTGCGGCCAGACGCCTGGAATGATTAGTTCCATGGGGATGGCGGGCCGATCATAGTAACACAGGATTGGTTGCATCCATTTCACTAACCTAATCTATTCGTATAACAAACGAAGACTACTGTGAAAAGCTGTGTCCTGCGGCCAGACGCCTGGAATGATTAGTTCCATGGGGATGGCGGGCCGATCATAGTAACACAGGATTGGTTGCAACCATTTCACTAACCCACTCTATTCGTATAACAAACGAAGACTACTGTGAAAAGCTGTGTTCTGTGGCCAGACGCCTGGAATGATTAGTTCCCTGGGGATGGCGGGCCGATCATAGTAACACAGGATTGGTTGCAACCATTTCACTAACCCACTCAATTCGTATAACAAACGAAGACTACTGTGAAAAGCTGTGTCCTGCGGCCAGACGCCTGGAATGATTAGTTCCATGGGGATGGCGGGCCGATCATAGTAACACAGGATTGGTTGCAACCATTTCACTAACCCACTCTATTCGTATAACAAACGAAGACTACTGTGAAAAGCTGTGTCCTGCGGCCAGACGCCTGGAATGATTAGTTCCATGGGGATGGCGGGCCGATCATAGTAACACAGGATTGGTTGCAACCATTTCACTAACCCACTCAATTCGTATAACAAACGAAGACTACTGTGAAAAGCTGTGTCCTGCGGCCAGACGCCTGGAATGATTAGTTCCATGGGGATGGCGGGCCGATCATAGTAACACAGGATTGGTTGCAACCATTTCACTAACCCACTCTATTCGTATAACAAACGAAGACTACTGTGAAAAGCTGTGTCCTGCGGCCAGACGCCTGGAATGATTAGTTCCATGGGGATGGCGGGCCGATCATAGTAACACAGGATTGGTTGCAACCATTTCTCTAACCCACTCTATTCATATAACAAACGAAGACTACTGTGAAAAGCTGTGTCCTGCGGCCAGACGCCTGGAATGATTAGTTCCATGGGGATGGCGGGCCGATCATAGTAACACAGGATTGGTTGCAACCATTTCACTAACCTAATCTATTCGTATAACAAACGAAGACTACTGTGAAAAGCTGTGTCCTGCGGCCAGACGCCTGGAATGATTAGTTCCATGGGGATGGCGGGCCGATCATAGTAACACAGGATTGGTTGCAACCATTTCACTAACCCACTCTATTCGTATAACAAACGAAGACTACTGTGAAAAGCTGTGTCCTGCGGCCAGACGCCTGGAATGATTAGTTCCATGGGGATGGCGGGCCGATCATAGTAACACAGGATTGGTTGCAACCATTTCACTAACCCACTCTATTCGTATAACAAACGAAGACTACTGTGAAAAGCTGTGTCCTGCGGCCAGACGCCTGGAATGATTAGTTCCATGGGGATGGCGGGCCGATCATAGTAACACAGGATTGGTTGCAACCATTTCACTAACCCACTCTATTCGTATAACAAACGAAGACTACTGTGAAAAGCTGTGTCCTGCGGCCAGACGCCTGGAATGATTAGTTCCATGGGGATGGCGGGCCGATCATAGTAACACAGGATTGGTTGCAACCATTTCACTAACCCACTCAATTCGTATAACAAACGAAGACTACTGTGAAAAGCTGTGTCCTGCGGCCAGACGCCTGGAATGATTAGTTCCATGGGGATGGCGGGTCGATCATAGTAACACAGAATTGGTTGCAACCATTTCACTAACCCACTCTATTCGTATAACAAACGAAGACTACTGTGAAAAGCTGTGTCCTGCGGCCAGACGCCTGGAATGATTAGTTCCATGGGGATGGCGGGCCGATCATAGTAACACAGGATTGGTTGCAACCATTTCACTAACCCACTCTATTCGTATAACAAACGAAGACTACTGTGAAAAGCTGTGTCCTGCGGCCAGACGCCTGGAATGATTAGTTCCATGGGGATGGCGGGCCGATCATAGTAACACAGAATTGGTTGCAACCGTTTCACTAACCCAATCTATTCGTATAACAAACGAAGACTACTGTGAAAAGATGTGTCCTGCGGCCAGACGCCTGGAATGATTAGTTCCATGGGGATGGCCGGCCGATCATAGTAACACAGGATTGGTTGCAACCATTTCACTAACCCACTCTATTCGTATAACAAACGAAGACTACTGTGAAAAGCTGTGTCCTGCGGCCAGACGCCTGGATTGATTAGTTCCATGGGGATGGCGGGCCGATCATAGTAACACAGGATTGGTTGCAACCATTTCACTAACCCACTCAATTCGTATAACAAACGAAGACTACTGTGAAAAGCTGTGTCCTGCGGCCAGACGCCTGGAATGATTAGTTCCATGGGGATGGCGGGCCGATCATAGTAACACAGGATTGGTTGCAACCATTTCACTAACCCACTCTATTCGTATAACAAACGAAGACTACTGTGAAAAGCTGTGTCCTGCGGCCAGACGCCTGGAATGATTAGTTCCATGGGGATGGCGGGCCGATCATAGTAACACAGGATTGGTTGCAACCATTTCACTAACCCACTCTATTCGTATAACAAACGAAGACTACTGTGAAAAGCTGTGTTCTGCGGCCAGACGCCTGGTATGATTAGTTCCATGGGGATGGCGGGCCGATCATAGTAACACAGAATTGGTTGCAACCATTTCACTAACCCACCCTATTCGTATAACAAACGAAGACTACTGTGAAAAGCTGTGTCCTGCGGCCAGACGCCTGGAATGATTAGTTCCATGGGGATGGCGGGCCGATCATAGTAACACAGGATTGGTTGCAACCATTTCACTAACCCACTCTATTCGTATAACAAACGAAGACTACTGTGAAAAGCTGTGTCCTGCGGCCAGACGCCTGGATTGATTAGTTCCATGGGGATGGCGGGCCGATCATAGTAACACAGGATTGGTTGCAACCATTTCACTAACCCACCCTATTCGTATAACAAACGAAGACTACTGTGAAAAGCTGTGTCCTGCGGCCAGACGCCTGGAATGATTAGTTCCATGGGGATGGCGGGTCGATCATAGTAACACAGAATTGGTTGCAACCATTTCACTAACCCACTCTATTCGTATAACAAACGAAGACTACTGTAAAAAGCTGTGTCCTGCGGCCAGACGCCTGGAATGATTAGTTCCATGGGGATGGCGGGCCGATCATAGTAACACAGGATTGGTTGCAACCATTTCACTAACCCACTCAATTCGTATAACAAACGAAGACTACTGTGAAAAGCTGTGTTCTGCGGCCAGACGCCTGGAATGATTAGTTCCATGGGGATGGCGGGCCGATCATAGTAACACAGGATTGGTTGCAACCATTTCACTAACCCACTCTATTCGTATAACAAACGAAGACTACTGTGAAAAGCTGTGTCCTGCGGCCAGACGCCTGGAATGATTAGTTCCATGGGGATGGCGGGCCGATCATAGTAACACAGGATTGGTTGCAACCATTTCACTAACCCACTCTATTCGTATAACAAACGAAGACTACTGTGAAAAGCTGTGTCCTGCGGCCAGACGCCTGGAATGATTAGTTCCATGGGGATGGCGGGCCGATCATAGTAACACAGGATTGGTTGCAACCATTTCACTAACCCACTCAATTCGTATAACAAACGAAGACTACTGTGAAAAGCTGTGTCCTGCGGCCAGACGCCTGGAATGATTAGTTCCATGGGGATGGCGGGTCGATCATAGTAACACAGAATTGGTTGCAACCATTTCACTAACCCACTCTATTCGTATAACAAACGAAGACTACTGTGAAAAGCTGTGTCCTGCGGCCAGACGCCTGGAATGATTAGTTCCATGGGGATGGCGGGCCGATCATAGTAACACAGGATTGGTTGCAACCATTTCACTAACCCACTCTATTCGTATAACAAACGAAGACTACTGTGAAAAGCTGTGTCCTGCGGCCAGACGCCTGGAATGATTAGTTCCATGGGGATGGCGGGCCGATCATAGTAACACAGAATTGGTTGCAACCGTTTCACTAACCCAATCTATTCGTATAACAAACGAAGACTACTGTGAAAAGATGTGTCCTGCGGCCAGACGCCTGGAATGATTAGTTCCATGGGGATGGCCGGCCGATCATAGTAACACAGGATTGGTTGCAACCATTTCACTAACCCACTCTATTCGTATAACAAACGAAGACTACTGTGAAAAGCTGTGTCCTGCGGCCAGACGCCTGGATTGATTAGTTCCATGGGGATGGCGGGCCGATCATAGTAACACAGGATTGGTTGCAACCATTTCACTAACCCACTCAATTCGTATAACAAACGAAGACTACTGTGAAAAGCTGTGTCCTGCGGCCAGACGCCTGGAATGATTAGTTCCATGGGGATGGCGGGCCGATCATAGTAACACAGGATTGGTTGCAACCATTTCACTAACCCACTCTATTCGTATAACAAACGAAGACTACTGTGAAAAGCTGTGTCCTGCGGCCAGACGCCTGGATTGATTAGTTCCATGGGGATGGCGGGCCGATCATAGTAACACAGGATTGGTTGCAACCATTTCACTAACCCACCCTATTCGTATAACAAACGAAGACTACTGTGAAAAGCTGTGTCCTGCGGCCAGACGCCTGGAATGATTAGTTCCATGGGGATGGCGGGTCGATCATAGTAACACAGAATTGGTTGCAACCATTTCACTAACCCACTCTATTCGTATAACAAACGAAGACTACTGTAAAAAGCTGTGTCCTGCGGCCAGACGCCTGGAATGATTAGTTCCATGGGGATGGCGGGCCGATCATAGTAACACAGGATTGGTTGCAACCATTTCACTAACCCACTCAATTCGTATAACAAACGAAGACTACTGTGAAAAGCTGTGTTCTGCGGCCAGACGCCTGGAATGATTAGTTCCATGGGGATGGCGGGCCGATCATAGTAACACAGGATTGGTTGCAACCATTTCACTAACCCACTCTATTCGTATAACAAACGAAGACTACTGTGAAAAGCTGTGTCCTGCGGCCAGACGCCTGGAATGATTAGTTCCATGGGGATGGCGGGCCGATCATAGTAACACAGGATTGGTTGCAACCATTTCACTAACCCACTCTATTCGTATAACAAACGAAGACTACTGTGAAAAGCTGTGTCCTGCGGCCAGACGCCTGGAATGATTAGTTCCATGGGGATGGCGGGCCGATCATAGTAACACAGGATTGGTTGCAACCATTTCACTAACCCACTCAATTCGTATAACAAACGAAGACTACTGTGAAAAGCTGTGTCCTGCGGCCAGACGCCTGGAATGATTAGTTCCATGGGGATGGCGGGTCGATCATAGTAACACAGAATTGGTTGCAACCATTTCACTAACCCACTCTATTCGTATAACAAACGAAGACTACTGTGAAAAGCTGTGTCCTGCGGCCAGACGCCTGGAATGATTAGTTCCATGGGGATGGCGGGCCGATCATAGTAACACAGGATTGGTTGCAACCATTTCACTAACCCACTCTATTCGTATAACAAACGAAGACTACTGTGAAAAGCTGTGTCCTGCGGCCAGACGCCTGGAATGATTAGTTCCATGGGGATGGCGGGCCGATCATAGTAACACAGAATTGGTTGCAACCGTTTCACTAACCCAATCTATTCGTATAACAAACGAAGACTACTGTGAAAAGATGTGTCCTGCGGCCAGACGCCTGGAATGATTAGTTCCATGGGGATGGCCGGCCGATCATAGTAACACAGGATTGGTTGCAACCATTTCACTAACCCACTCTATTCGTATAACAAACGAAGACTACTGTGAAAAGCTGTGTCCTGCGGCCAGACGCCTGGATTGATTAGTTCCATGGGGATGGCGGGCCGATCATAGTAACACAGGATTGGTTGCAACCATTTCACTAACCCACTCAATTCGTATAACAAACGAAGACTACTGTGAAAAGCTGTGTCCTGCGGCCAGACGCCTGGAATGATTAGTTCCATGGGGATGGCGGGCCGATCATAGTAACACAGGATTGGTTGCAACCATTTCACTAACCCACTCTATTCGTATAACAAACGAAGACTACTGTGAAAAGCTGTGTCCTGCGGCCAGACGCCTGGAATGATTAGTTCCATGGGGATGGCGGGCCGATCATAGTAACACAGGATTGGTTGCAACCATTTCACTAACCCACTCTATTCGTATAACAAACGAAGACTACTGTGAAAAGCTGTGTCCTGCGGCCAGACGCCTGGAATGATTAGTTCCATGGGGATGGCGGGCCGATCATAGTAACACAGAATTGGTTGCAACCATTTCACTAACCCACCCTATTCGTATAACAAACGAAGACTACTGTGAAAAGCTGTGTCCTGCGGCCAGACGCCTGGAATGATTAGTTCCATGGGGATGGCGGGCCGATCATAGTAACACAGGATTGGTTGCAACCATTTCACTAACCCACTCTATTCGTATAACAAACGAAGACTACTGTGAAAAGCTGTGTCCTGCGGCCAGACGCCTGGATTGATTAGTTCCATGGGGATGGCGGGCCGATCATAGTAACACAGGATTGGTTGCAACCATTTCACTAACCCACCCTATTCGTATAACAAACGAAGACTACTGTGAAAAGCTGTGTCCTGCGGCCAGACGCCTGGAATGATTAGTTCCATGGGGATGGCGGGTCGATCATAGTAACACAGAATTGGTTGCAACCATTTCACTAACCCACTCTATTCGTATAACAAACGAAGACTACTGTAAAAAGCTGTGTCCTGCGGCCAGACGCCTGGAATGATTAGTTCCATGGGGATGGCGGGCCGATCATAGTAACACAGGATTGGTTGCAACCATTTCACTAACCCACTCAATTCGTATAACAAACGAAGACTACTGTGAAAAGCTGTGTTCTGCGGCCAGACGCCTGGAATGATTAGTTCCATGGGGATGGCGGGCCGATCATAGTAACACAGGATTGGTTGCAACCATTTCACTAACCCACTCAATTCGTATAACAAACGAAGACTACAGTGAAAAGCTGTGTCCTGCGGCCAGACGCCTGGAATGATTAGTTCCATGGGGATGGCGGGCCGATCATAGTAACACAGGATTGGTTGCAACCATTTCACTAACCCACTCTATTCGTATAACAAACGAAGACTACTGTGAAAAGCTGTGTCCTGCGGCCAGACGCCTGGAATGATTAGTTCCATGGGGATGGCGGGCCGATCATAGTAACACAGGATTGGTTGCAACCATTTCACTAACCCACTCAATTCGTATAACAAACGAAGACTACTGTGAAAAGCTGTGTCCTGCGGCCAGACGCCTGGAATGATTAGTTCCATGGGGATGGCGGGCCGATCATAGTAACACAGGATTGGTTGCAACCATTTCACTAACCCACTCTATTCGTATAACAAACGAAGACTACTGTGAAAAGCTGTGTCCTGCGGCCAGACGCCTGGAATGATTAGTTCCATGGGGATGGCGGGCCGATCATAGTAACACAGGATTGGTTGCAACCATTTCACTAACCCACTCTATTCGTATAACAAATGAAGACTACTGTGAAAAGCTGTGTCCTGCGGCCAGACGCCTGGAATGATTAGTTCCATGGGGATGGCGGGCCGATCATAGTAACACAGAATTGGTTGCAACCATTTCACTAACCCACTCAATTCGTATAACAAACGAAGACTACTGTGAAAAGCTGTGTTCTGCGGCCAGACGCCTGGAATGATTAGTTCCATGGGGATGGCGGGCCGATCATAGTAACACAGGATTGGTTGCAACCATTTCACTAACCCACTCAATTCGTATAACAAACGAAGACTACAGTGAAAAGCTGTGTCCTGCGGCCAGACGCCTGGAATGATTAGTTCCATGGGGATGGCGGGCCGATCATAGTAACACAGGATTGGTTGCAACCATTTCACTAACCCACTCAATTCGTATAACAAACGAAGACTACTGTGAAAAGCTGTGTCCTGCGGCCAGACGCCTGGAATGATTAGTTCCATGGGGATGGCGGGCCGATCATAGTAACACAGGATTGGTTGCAACCATTTCACTAACCCACTCTATTCGTATAACAAACGAAGACTACTGTGAAAAGCTGTGTCCTGCGGCCAGACGCCTGGAATGATTAGTTCCATGGGGATGGCGGGCCGATCATAGTAACACAGGATTGGTTGCAACCATTTCACTAACCCACTCTATTCGTATAACAAACGAAGACTACTGTGAAAAGCTGTGTCCTGCGGCCAGACGCCTGGAATGATTAGTTCCATGGGGATGGCGGGCCGATCATAGTAACACAGAATTGGTTGCAACCATTTCACTAACCCACTCAATTCGTATAACAAACGAAGACTACTGTGAAAAGCTGTGTTCTGCGGCCAGACGCCTGGAATGATTAGTTCCATGGGGATGGCGGGCCGATCATAGTAACACAGGATTGGTTGCAACCATTTCACTAACCCACTCAATTCGTATAACAAACGAAGACTACAGTGAAAAGCTGTGTCCTGCGGCCAGACGCCTGGAATGATTAGTTCCATGGGGATGGCGGGCCGATCATAGTAACACAGGATTGGTTGCAACCATTTCACTAACCCACTCTATTCGTATAACAAACGAAGACTACTGTGAAAAGCTGTGTCCTGCGGCCAGACGCCTGGAATGATTAGTTCCATGGGGATGGCGGGCCGATCATAGTAACACAGGATTGGTTGCAACCATTTCACTAACCCACTCTATTCGTATAACAAACGAAGACTACTGTGAAAAGCTGTGTCCTGCGGCCAGACGCCTGGAATGATTAGTTCCATGGGGATGGCGGGCCGATCATAGTAACACAGGATTGGTTGCAACCATTTCACTAACCCACTCTATTCGTATAACAAACGAAGACTACTGTGAAAAGCTGTGTCCTGCGGCCAGACGCCTGGAATGATTAGTTCCATGGGGATGGCGGGCCGATCATAGTAACACAGGATTGGTTGCAACCATTTCACTAACCCACTCAATTCGTATAACAAACGAAGACTACTGTGAAAAGCTGTGTCCTGCGGCCAGACGCCTGGAATGATTAGTTCCATGGGGATGGCGGGTCGATCATAGTAACACAGAATTGGTTGCAACCATTTCACTAACCCACTCTATTCGTATAACAAACGAAGACTACTGTGAAAAGCTGTGTCCTGCGGCCAGACGCCTGGAATGATTAGTTCCATGGGGATGGCGGGCCGATCATAGTAACACAGGATTGGTTGCAACCATTTCACTAACCCACTCTATTCGTATAACAAACGAAGACTACTGTGAAAAGCTGTGTCCTGCGGCCAGACGCCTGGAATGATTAGTTCCATGGGGATGGCGGGCCGATCATAGTAACACAGAATTGGTTGCAACCATTTCACTAACCCACTCTATTCGTATAACAAACGAAGACTACTGTGAAAAGCTGTGTCCTGCGGCCAGACGCCTGGAATGATTAGTTCCATGGGGATGGCGGGCCGATCATAGTAACACAGGATTGGTTGCAACCATTTCACTAACCCACTCTATTCGTATAACAAACGAAGACTACTGTGAAAAGCTGTGTCCTGCGGCCAGACGCCTGGAATGATTAGTTCCATGGGGATGGCGGGCCGATCATAGTAACACATCATTGGTTGCAACCGTTTCACTAACCCAATCTATTCGTATAACAAACGAAGACTACTGTGAAAAGATGTGTCCTGCGGCCAGACGCCTGGAATGATTAGTTCCATGGGGATGGCGGGCCGATCATAGTAACACAGGATTGGTTGCAACCATTTCACTAACCCACTCTATTCGTATAACAAACGAAGACTACTGTGAAAAGCTGTGTCCTGCGGCCAGACGCCTGGATTGATTAGTTCCATGGGGATGGCGGGCCGATCATAGTAACACAGGATTGGTTGCAACCATTTCACTAACCCACTCTATTCGTATAACAAACGAAGACTACTGTGAAAAGCTGTGTCCTGCGGCCAGACGCCTGGAATGATTAGTTCCATGGGGATGGCGGGCCGATCATAGTAACACAGGATTGGTTGCAACCATTTCACTAACCCACTCTATTCGTATAACAAACGAAGACTACTGTGAAAAGCTGTGTCCTGCGGCCAGACGCCTGGAATGATTAGTTCCATGGGGATGGCGGGCCGATCATAGTAACACAGAATTGGTTGCAACCATTTCACTAACCCACCCTATTCGTATAACAAACGAAGACTACTGTGAAAAGCTGTGTCCTGCGGCCAGACGCCTGGAATGATTAGTTCCATGGGGATGGCGGGCCGATCATAGTAACACAGGATTGGTTGCAACCATTTCACTAACCCACTCTATTCGTATAACAAACGAAGACTACTGTGAAAAGCTGTGTCCTGCGGCCAGACGCCTGGAATGATTAGTTCCATGGGGATGGCGGGCCGATCATAGTAACACATGATTGGTTGCAACCATTTCACTAACCCACTCTATTCGTATAACAAACGAAGACTACTGAGAAAAGCTGTGTCCTGCGGCCAGACGCCTGGAATGATTAGTTCCATGGGGATGGCGGGCCGATCATAGTAACACAGGATTGGTTGCAACCATTTCACTAACCCACTCTATTCGTATAACAAATGAAGACTACTGTGAAAAGCTGTGTCCTGCGGCCAGACGCCTGGAATGATTAGTTCCATGGGGATGGCGGGCCGATCATAGTAACACAGAATTGGTTGCAACCATTTCACTAACCCACTCAATTCGTATAACAAACGAAGACTACTGTGAAAAGCTGTGTTCTGCGGCCAGACGCCTGGAATGATTAGTTCCATGGGGATGGCGGGCCGATCATAGTAACACAGGATTGGTTGCAACCATTTCACTAACCCACTCAATTCGTATAACAAACGAAGACTACAGTGAAAAGCTGTGTCCTGCGGCCAGACGCCTGGAATGATTAGTTCCATGGGGATGGCGGGCCGATCATAGTAACACAGGATTGGTTGCAACCATTTCACTAACCCACTCTATTCGTATAACAAACGAAGACTACTGTGAAAAGCTGTGTCCTGCGGCCAGACGCCTGGAATGATTAGTTCCATGGGGATGGCGGGCCGATCATAGTAACACAGGATTGGTTGCAACCATTTCACTAACCCACTCAATTCGTATAACAAACGAAGACTACTGTGAAAAGCTGTGTCCTGCGGCCAGACGCCTGGAATGATTAGTTCCATGGGGATGGCGGGCCGATCATAGTAACACAGGATTGGTTGCAACCATTTCACTAACCCACTCTATTCGTATAACAAACGAAGACTACTGTGAAAAGCTGTGTCCTGCGGCCAGACGCCTGGAATGATTAGTTCCATGGGGATGGCGGGCCGATCATAGTAACACAGGATTGGTTGCAACCATTTCTCTAACCCACTTTATTCATATAACAAACGAAGACTACTGTGAAAAGCTGTGTCCTGCGGCCAGACGCCTGGAATGATTAGTTCCATGGGGATGGCGGGCCGATCATAGTAACACAGGATTGGTTGCAACCATTTCACTAACCTAATCTATTCGTATAACAAACGAAGACTACTGTGCAAAGCTGTGTCCTGCGGCCAGACGCCTCGAATGATTAGTTCCATGGGGATGGCGGGCCGATCATAGTAACACAGGATTGGTTGCAACCATTTCACTAACCCACTCTATTCGTATAACAAACGAAGACTACTGTGAAAAGCTGTGTCCTGCGGCCAGACGCCTGGAATGATTAGTTCCATGGGGATGGCGGGCCGATCATAGTAACACAGGATTGGTTGCAACCATTTCACTAACCTAATCTATTCGTATAACAAACGAAGACTACTGTGAAAAGCTGTGTCCTGCGGCCAGACGCCTGGAATGATTAGTTCCATGAGGATGGCGGGCCGATCATAGTAACACAGGATTGGTTGCAACCATTTCACTAACCCACTCTGTTCGTATAACAAACGAAAACTACTGTGAAAAGCTGTGTCCTGCGGCCAGACGCCTGGAATGATTAGTTCCATGGGGATGGCGGGCCGATCATAGTAACACAGGATTGGTTGCAACCATTTCACTAACCTAATCTATTCGTATAACAAACGAAGACTACTGTGCAAAGCTGTGTCCTGCGGCCAGACGCCTCGAATGATTAGTTCCATGGGGATGGCGGGCCGATCATAGTAACACAGGATTGGGTGCAACCATTTCACTAACCCACTCTATTCGTATAACAAACGAAGACTACTGTGAAAAGCTGTGTCGTGCGGCCAGACGCCTGGAATGATTAGTTCCATGGGGATGGCGGGCCGATCATAGTAACACAGGATTGGTTGCAACCATTTCACTAACCTAATCTATTCGTATAACAAACGAAGACTACTGTGAAAAGCTGTGTCCTGCGGCCAGACGCCTGGAATGATTAGTTCCATGGGGATGGCGGGCCGATCATAGTAGCACAGGATTGGTTGCAACCATTTCACTAACCCACTCTATTCGTATAACAAACGAAGACTACTGTGAAAAGCTGTGTCCTGCGGCCACACGCCTGGAATGATTAGTTCCATGGGGATGGCGGGACGATCATAGTAACACAGGATTGGTTGCAACCATTTCACGAACCTAATCTATTCGTATAACAAACGAAGACTACTGTGAAAAGCTGTGTCCTGCGGCCAGACGCCTGGAATGATTAGTTCCATGGGGATGGCGGGCCGATCATAGTAACACAGGATTGGTTGCAACCATTTCACTAACCCACTCTGTTCGTATAACAAACGAAGACTACTGTGAAAAGCTGTGTCCTGCGGCCAGACGCCTGGAATGATTAGTTCCATGGGGATGGCGGGCCGATCATAGTAACACAGGATTGGTTGCAACCATTTCACTAACCTAATCTATTCGTATAACAAACGAAGACTACTGTGCAAAGCTGTGTCCTGCGGCCAGACGCCTCGAATGATTAGTTCCATGGGGATGGCGGGCCGATCATAGTAACACATGATTGGGTGCAACCATTTCACTAACCCACTCTATTCGTATAACAAACGAAGACTACTGTGAAAAGCTGTGTCCTGCGGCCAGACGCCTGGAATGATTAGTTCCATGGGGATGGCGGGCCGATCATAGTAGCACAGGATTGGTTGCAACCATTTCACTAACCCACTCTATTCGTATAACAAACGAAGACTACTGTGAAAAGCTGTGTCCTGCGGCCAGACGCCATGAATGATTAGTTCCATGGGGATGGCGGGCCGATCATAGTAGCACAGGATTGGTTGCAACCATTTCACTAACCCACTCTATTCGTATAACAAACGAAGACTACTGTGAAAAGCTGTGTCCTGCGGCCAGACGCCATGAATGATTAGTTCCATGGGGATGGCGGGCCGATCATAGTAACACAGAATTGGTTGCAACCATTTCACTAACCCACTCTATTCGTATAACAAACGAAGACTACTGTGAAAAGCTGTGTCCTGCGGCCAGACGCCTGGAATGATTAGTTCCATGGGGATGGCGGGCCGATCATAGTAACACAGGATTGGTTGCAACCATTTCACTAACCCACTCTGTTCGTATAACAAACGAAGACTACTGTGAAAAGCTGTGTCCTGCGGCCAGACGCCTGGAATGATTAGTTCCATGGGGATGGCGGGCCGATCATAGTAGCACAGGATTGGTTGCAACCATTTCACTAACCCACTCTATTCGTATAACAAACGAAGACTACTGTGAAAAGCTGTGTCCTGCGGCCACACGCCTGGAATGATTAGTTCCATGGGGATGGCGGGACGATCATAGTAACACAGGATTGGTTGCAACCATTTCACGAACCTAATCTATTCGTATAACAAACGAAGACTACTGTGAAAAGCTGTGTCCTGCGGCCAGACGCCTGGAATGATTAGTTCCATGGGGATGGCGGGCCGATCATAGTAACACAGGATTGGTTGCAACCATTTCACTAACCCACTCTGTTCGTATAACAAACGAAGACTACTGTGAAAAGCTGTGTCCTGCGGCCAGACGCCTGGAATGATTAGTTCCATGGGGATGGCGGGCCGATCATAGTAACACAGGATTGGTTGCAACCATTTCACTAACCTAATCTATTCGTATAACAAACGAAGACTACTGTGCAAAGCTGTGTCCTGCGGCCAGACGCCTCGAATGATTAGTTCCATGGGGATGGCGGGCCGATCATAGTAACACATGATTGGGTGCAACCATTTCACTAACCCACTCTATTCGTATAACAAACGAAGACTACTGTGAAAAGCTGTGTCCTGCGGCCAGACGCCTGGAATGATTAGTTCCATGGGGATGGCGGGCCGATCATAGTAGCACAGGATTGGTTGCAACCATTTCACTAACCCACTCTATTCGTATAACAAACGAAGACTACTGTGAAAAGCTGTGTCCTGCGGCCAGACGCCATGAATGATTAGTTCCATGGGGATGGCGGGCCGATCATAGTAGCACAGGATTGGTTGCAACCATTTCACTAACCCACTCTATTCGTATAACAAACGAAGACTACTGTGAAAAGCTGTGTCCTGCGGCCAGACGCCATGAATGATTAGTTCCATGGGGATGGCGGGCCGATCATAGTAACACAGAATTGGTTGCAACCATTTCACTAACCCACTCTATTCGTATAACAAACGAAGACTACTGTGAAAAGCTGTGTCCTGCGGCCAGACGCCTGGAATGATTAGTTCCATGGGGATGGCGGGCCGATCATAGTAACACAGGATTGGTTGCAACCATTTCACTAACCCACTCTGTTCGTATAACAAACGAAGACTACTGTGAAAAGCTGTGTCCTGCGGCCAGACGCCTGGAATGATTAGTTCCATGGGGATGGCGGGCCGATCATAGTAACACAGGATTGGTTGCAACCATTTCACTAACCTAATCTATTCGTATAACAAACGAAGACTACTGTGCAAAGCTGTGTCCTGCGGCCAGACGCCTCGAATGATTAGTTCCATGGGGATGGCGGGCCGATCATAGTAACACAGGATTGGGTGCAACCATTTCACTAACCCACTCTATTCGTATAACAAACGAAGACTACTGTGAAAAGCTGTGTCCTGCGGCCACACGCCTGGAATGATTAGTTCCATGGGGATGGCGGGCCGATCATAGTAACACAGGATTGGTTGCAACCATTTCACTAACCCACTCTGTTCGTATAACAAACGAAGACTACTGTGAAAAGCTGTGTCCTGCGGCCAGACGCCTGGAATGATTAGTTCCATGGGGATGGCGGGCCGATCATAGTAGCACAGGATTGGTTGCAACCATTTCACTAACCCACTCTATTCGTATAACAAACGAAGACTACTGTGAAAAGCTGTGTCCTGCGGCCACACGCCTGGAATGATTAGTTCCATGGGGATGGCGGGACGATCATAGTAACACAGGATTGGTTGCAACCATTTCACGAACCTAATCTATTCGTATAACAAACGAAGACTACTGTGAAAAGCTGTGTCCTGCGGCCAGACGCCTGGAATGATTAGTTCCATGGGGATGGCGGGCCGATCATAGTAACACAGGATTGGTTGCAACCATTTCACTAACCCACTCTGTTCGTATAACAAACGAAGACTACTGTGAAAAGCTGTGTCCTGCGGCCAGACGCCTGGAATGATTAGTTCCATGGGGATGGCGGGCCGATCATAGTAACACAGGATTGGTTGCAACCATTTCACTAACCTAATCTATTCGTATAACAAACGAAGACTACTGTGCAAAGCTGTGTCCTGCGGCCAGACGCCTCGAATGATTAGTTCCATGGGGATGGCGGGCCGATCATAGTAACACATGATTGGGTGCAACCATTTCACTAACCCACTCTATTCGTATAACAAACGAAGACTACTGTGAAAAGCTGTGTCCTGCGGCCAGACGCCTGGAATGATTAGTTCCATGGGGATGGCGGGCTGATCATAGTAGCACAGGATTGGTTGCAACCATTTCACTAACCCACTCTATTCGTATAACAAACGAAGACTACTGTGAAAAGCTGTGTCCTGCGGCCAGACGCCATGAATGATTAGTTCCATGGGGATGGCGGGCCGATCATAGTAACACAGAATTGGTTGCAACCATTTCACTAACCCACTCTATTCGTATAACAAACGAAGACTACTGTGAAAAGCTGTGTCCTGCGGCCAGACGCCTGGAATGATTAGTTCCATGGGGATGGCGGGCCGATCATAGTAACACAGGATTGGTTGCAACCATTTCACTAACCCACTCTGTTCGTATAACAAACGAAGACTACTGTGAAAAGCTGTGTCCTGCGGCCAGACGCCTGGAATGATTAGTTCCATGGGGATGGCGGGCCGATCATAGTAGCACAGGATTGGTTGCAACCATTTCACTAACCCACTCTATTCGTATAACAAACGAAGACTACTGTGAAAAGCTGTGTCCTGCGGCCACACGCCTGGAATGATTAGTTCCATGGGGATGGCGGGACGATCATAGTAACACAGGATTGGTTGCAACCATTTCACGAACCTAATCTATTCGTATAACAAACGAAGACTACTGTGAAAAGCTGTGTCCTGCGGCCAGACGCCTGGAATGATTAGTTCCATGGGGATGGCGGGCCGATCATAGTAACACAGGATTGGTTGCAACCATTTCACTAACCCACTCTGTTCGTATAACAAACGAAGACTACTGTGAAAAGCTGTGTCCTGCGGCCAGACGCCTGGAATGATTAGTTCCATGGGGATGGCGGGCCGATCATAGTAACACAGGATTGGTTGCAACCATTTCACTAACCTAATCTATTCGTATAACAAACGAAGACTACTGTGCAAAGCTGTGTCCTGCGGCCAGACGCCTCGAATGATTAGTTCCATGGGGATGGCGGGCCGATCATAGTAACACATGATTGGGTGCAACCATTTCACTAACCCACTCTATTCGTATAACAAACGAAGACTACTGTGAAAAGCTGTGTCCTGCGGCCAGACGCCTGGAATGATTAGTTCCATGGGGATGGCGGGCCGATCATAGTAGCACAGGATTGGTTGCAACCATTTCACTAACCCACTCTATTCGTATAACAAACGAAGACTACTGTGAAAAGCTGTGTCCTGCGGCCAGACGCCATGAATGATTAGTTCCATGGGGATGGCGGGCCGATCATAGTAGCACAGGATTGGTTGCAACCATTTCACTAACCCACTCTATTCGTATAACAAACGAAGACTACTGTGAAAAGCTGTGTCCTGCGGCCAGACGCCATGAATGATTAGTTCCATGGGGATGGCGGGCCGATCATAGTAACACAGAATTGGTTGCAACCATTTCACTAACCCACTCTATTCGTATAACAAACGAAGACTACTGTGAAAAGCTGTGTCCTGCGGCCAGACGCCTGGAATGATTAGTTCCATGGGGATGGCGGGCCGATCATAGTAACACAGGATTGGTTGCAACCATTTCACTAACCCACTCTGTTCGTATAACAAACGAAGACTACTGTGAAAAGCTGTGTCCTGCGGCCAGACGCCTGGAATGATTAGTTCCATGGGGATGGCGGGCCGATCATAGTAACACAGGATTGGTTGCAACCATTTCACTAACCTAATCTATTCGTATAACAAACGAAGACTACTGTGCAAAGCTGTGTCCTGCGGCCAGACGCCTCGAATGATTAGTTCCATGGGGATGGCGGGCCGATCATAGTAACACAGGATTGGGTGCAACCATTTCACTAACCCACTCTATTCGTATAACAAACGAAGACTACTGTGAAAAGCTGTGTCCTGCGGCCACACGCCTGGAATGATTAGTTCCATGGGGATGGCGGGCCGATCATAGTAACACAGGATTGGTTGCAACCATTTCACTAACCCACTCTATTCGTATAACAAACGAAGACTACTGTGAAAAGCTGTGTCCTGCGGCCAGACGCCTGGAATGATTAGTTCCATGGGGATGGCGGGCCGATCATAGTAACACAGAATTGGTTGCAACCATTTCACTAACCCACTCTATTCGTATAACAAACGAAGACTACTGTGAAAAGCTGTGTCCTGCGGCCACACGCCTGGAATGATTAGTTCCATGGGGATGGCGGGCCGATCATAGTAACACAGGATTGGTTGCAACCATTTCACTAACCCACTCTATTCGTATAACAAACGAAGACTACTGTGCAAAGCTGTGTCCTGCGGCCAGACGCCTGGAATGATTAGTTCCATGGGGATGGCGGGCCGATCATAGTAACACCGGATTGGTTGCAACCATTTCACTAACCTAATCTATTCGTATAACAAACGAAGACTACTGTGAAAAGCTGTGTCCTGCGGCCAGACGCCTGGAATGATTAGTTCCATGAGGATGGCGGGCCGATCATAGTAACACAGGATTGGTTGCAACCATTTCACTAACCCACTCTGTTCGTATAACAAACGAAGACTACTGTGAAAAGCTGTGTCCTGCGGCCAGACGCCTGGAATGATTAGTTCCATGGGGATGGCGGGCCGATCATAGTAACACCGGATTGGTTGCAACCATTTCACTAACCTAATCTATTCGTATAACAAACGAAGACTACTGTGCAAAGCTGTGTCCTGCGGTCAGACGCCTGGAATGATTAGTTCCATGGGGATGGCGGGCCGATCATAGTAACACCGGATTGGTTGCAACCATTTCACTAACCTAATCTATTCGTATAACAAACGAAGACTACTGTGAAAAGCTGTGTCCTGCGGCCAGACGCCTGGAATGATTAGTTCCATGAGGATGGCGGGCCGATCATAGTAACACAGGATTGGTTGCAACCATTTCACTAACCCACTCTGTTCGTATAACAAACGAAAACTACTGTGAAAAGCTGTGTCCTGCGGCCAGACGCCTGGAATGATTAGTTCCATGGGGATGGCGGGCCGATCATAGTAACACAGGATTGGTTGCAACCATTTCACTAACCTAATCTATTCGTATAACAAACGAAGACTACTGTGCAAAGCTGTGTCCTGCGGCCAGACGCCTAGAATGATTAGTTCCATGGGGATGGCGGGCCGATCATAGTAACACAGGATTGGGTGCAACCATTTCACTAACCCACTCTATTCGTATAACAAACGAAGACTACTGTGAAAAGCTGTGTCGTGCGGCCAGACGCCTGGAATGATTAGTTCCATGGGGATGGCGGGCCGATCATAGTAACACAGGATTGGTTGCAACCATTTCACGAACCTAATCTATTCGTATAACAAACGAAGACTACTGTGAAAAGCTGTGTCCTGCGGCCACACGCCTGGAATGATTAGTTCCATGGGGATGGCGGGCCGATCATAGTAACACAGGATTGGTTGCAACCATTTCACTAACCCACTCTATTCGTATAACAAACGAAGACTACTGTGAAAAGCTGTGTCCTGCGGCCACACGCCTGGAATGATTAGTTCCATGGGGATGGCGGGACGATCATAGTAACACAGGATTGGTTGCAACCATTTCACGAACCTAATCTATTCGTATAACAAACGAAGACTACTGTGAAAAGCTGTGTCCTGCGGCCAGACGCCTGGAATGATTAGTTCCATGGGGATGGCGGGCCGATCATAGTAACACAGGATTGGTTGCAACCATTTCACTAACCCACTCTATTCGTATAACAAACGAAGACTACTGTGAAAAGCTGTGTCCTGCGGCCACACGCCTGGAATGATTAGTTCCATGGGGATGGCGGGCCGATCATAGTAACACAGGATTGGTTGCAACCATTTCACTAACCCACTCTATTCGTATAACAAACGAAGACTACTGTGAAAAGCTGTGTCCTGCGGCCAGACGCCTGGAATGATTAGTTCCATGGGGATGGCGGGCTGATCATAGTAACACCGGATTGGTTGCAACCATTTCACTAACCTAATCTATTCGTATAACAAACGAAGACTACTGTGCAAAGCTGTGTCCTGCGGCCAGACGCCTCGAATGATTAGTTCCATGGGGATGGCGGGCCGATCATAGTAACACAGGATTGGGTGCAACCATTTCACTAACCCACTCTATTCGTATAACAAACGAAGACTACTGTGAAAAGCTGTGTCGTGCGGCCAGACGCCTGGAATGATTAGTTCCATGGGGATGGCGGGCCGATCATAGTAACACAGGATTGGTTGCAACCATTTCACTAACCCACTCTATTCGTATAACAAACGAAGACTACTGTGAAAAGCTGTGTCCTGCGGCCAGACGCCTGGAATGATTAGTTCCATGGGGATGGCGGGCCGATCATAGTAACACAGGATTGGTTGCAACCATTTCACTAACCTAATCTATTCGTATAACAAACGAAGACTACTGTGAAAAGCTGTGTCCTGCGGCCAGACGCCTGGAATGATTAGTTCCATGGGGATGGCGGGCCGATCATAGTAGCACAGGATTGGTTGCAACCATTTCACTAACCCACTCTATTCGTATAACAAACGAAGACTACTGTGAAAAGCTGTGTCCTGCGGCCACACGCCTGGAATGATTAGTTCCATGGGGATGGCGGGACGATCATAGTAACACAGGATTGGTTGCAACCATTTCACGAACCTAATCTATTCGTATAACAAACGAAGACTACTGTGCAAAGCTGTGTCCTGCGGCCAGACGCCTGGAATGATTAGTTCCATGGGGATGGCGGGCCGATCATAGTAACACCGGATTGGTTGCAACCATTTCACTAACCTAATCTATTCGTATAACAAACGAAGACTACTGTGAAAAGCTGTGTCCTGCGGCCAGACGCCTGGAATGATTAGTTCCATGAGGATGGCGGGCCGATCATAGTAACACAGGATTGGTTGCAACCATTTCACTAACCCACTCTGTTCGTATAACAAACGAAGACTACTGTGAAAAGCTGTGTCCTGCGGCCAGACGCCTGGAATGATTAGTTCCATGGGGATGGCGGGCCGATCATAGTAACACCGGATTGGTTGCAACCATTTCACTAACCTAATCTATTCGTATAACAAACGAAGACTACTGTGCAAAGCTGTGTCCTGCGGCCAGACGCCTGGAATGATTAGTTCCATGGGGATGGCGGGCCGATCATAGTAACACCGGATTGGTTGCAACCATTTCACTAACCTAATCTATTCGTATAACAAACGAAGACTACTGTGAAAAGCTGTGTCCTGCGGCCAGACGCCTGGAATGATTAGTTCCATGAGGATGGCGGGCCGATCATAGTAACACAGGATTGGTTGCAACCATTTCACTAACCCACTCTGTTCGAATAACAAACGAAAACTACTGTGAAAAGCTGTGTCCTGCGGCCAGACGCCTGGAATGATTAGTTCCATGGGGATGGCGGGCCGATCATAGTAACACAGGATTGGTTGCAACCATTTCACTAACCTAATCTATTCGTATAACAAACGAAGACTACTGTGCAAAGCTGTGTCCTGCGGCCAGACGCCTCGAATGATTAGTTCCATGGGGATGGCGGGCCGATCATAGTAACACAGGATTGGGTGCAACCATTTCACTAACCCACTCTATTCGTATAACAAACGAAGACTACTGTGAAAAGCTGTGTCGTGCGGCCAGACGCCTGGAATGATTAGTTCCATGGGGATGGCGGGCCGATCATAGTAACACAGGATTGGTTGCAACCATTTCACGAACCTAATCTATTCGTATAACAAACGAAGACTACTGTGAAAAGCTGTGTCCTGCGGCCAGACGCCTGGAATGATTAGTTCCATGGGGATGGCGGGCCGATCATAGTAACACCGGATTGGTTGCAACCATTTCACTAACCTAATCTATTCGTATAACAAACGAAGACTACTGTGAAAAGCTGTGTCCTGCGGCCAGACGCCTGGAATGATTAGTTCCATGAGGATGGCGGGCCGATCATAGTAACACAGGATTGGTTGCAACCATTTCACTAACCCACTCTGTTCGTATAACAAACGAAGACTACTGTGAAAAGCTGTGTCCTGCGGCCAGACGCCTGGAATGATTAGTTCCATGGGGATGGCGGGCCGATCATAGTAACACAGGATTGGTTGCAACCATTTCACTAACCCACTCTGTTCGTATAACAAACGAAGACTACTGTGAAAAGCTGTGTCCTGCGGCCAGACGCCTGGAATGATTAGTTCCATGGGGATGGCGGGCCGATCATAGTAACACAGGATTGGGTGCAACCATTTCACTAACCCACTCTATTCGTATAACAAACGAAGACTACTGTGAAAAGCTGTGTCGTGCGGCCAGACGCCTGGAATGATTAGTTCCATGGGGATGGCGGGCCGATCATAGTAACACAGGATTGGTTGCAACCATTTCACGAACCTAATCTATTCGTATAACAAACGAAGACTACTGTGAAAAGCTGTGTCCTGCGGCCAGACGCCTGGAATGATTAGTTCCATGGGGATGGCGGGCCGATCATAGTAACACAGGATTGGTTGCAACCATTTCACTAACCTAATCTATTCGTATAACAAACGAAGACTACTGTGAAAAGCTGTGTCCTGCGGCCAGACGCCTGGAATGATTAGTTCCATGGGGATGGCGGGCCGATCATAGTAGCACAGGATTGGTTGCAACCATTTCACTAACCCACTCTATTCGTATAACAAACGAAGACTACTGTGAAAAGCTGTGTCCTGCGGCCACACGCCTGGAATGATTAGTTCCATGGGGATGGCGGGACGATCATAGTAACACAGGATTGGTTGCAACCATTTCACGAACCTAATCTATTCGTATAACAAACGAAGACTACTGTGAAAAGCTGTGTCCTGCGGCCAGACGCCTGGAATGATTAGTTCCATGGGGATGGCGGGCCGATCATAGTAACACAGGATTGGTTGCAACCATTTCACTAACCCACTCTGTTCGTATAACAAACGAAGACTACTGTGAAAAGCTGTGTCCTGCGGCCAGACGCCTGGAATGATTAGTTCCATGGGGATGGCGGGCCGATCATAGTAACACAGGATTGGTTGCAACCATTTCACTAACCTAATCTATTCGTATAACAAACGAAGACTACTGTGCAAAGCTGTGTCCTGCGGCCAGACGCCTCGAATGATTAGTTCCATGGGGATGGCGGGCCGATCATAGTAACACATGATTGGGTGCAACCATTTCACTAACCCACTCTATTCGTATAACAAACGAAGACTACTGTGAAAAGCTATGTCCTGCGGCCAGACGCCTGGAATGATTAGTTCCATGGGGATGGCGGGCCGATCATAGTAGCACAGGATTGGTTGCAACCATTTCACTAACCCACTCTATTCGTATAACAAACGAAGACTACTGTGAAAAGCTGTGTCCTGCGGCCAGACGCCATGAATGATTAGTTCCATGGGGATGGCGGGCCGATCATAGTAGCACAGGATTGGTTGCAACCATTTCACTAACCCACTCTATTCGTATAACAAACGAAGACTACTGTGAAAAGCTGTGTCCTGCGGCCAGACGCCATGAATGATTAGTTCCATGGGGATGGCGGGCCGATCATAGTAACACAGAATTGGTTGCAACCATTTCACTAACCCACTCTATTCGTATAACAAACGAAGACTACTGTGAAAAGCTGTGTCCTGCGGCCAGACGCCTGGAATGATTAGTTCCATGGGGATGGCGGGCCGATCATAGTAACACAGGATTGGTTGCAACCATTTCACTAACCCACTCTGTTCGTATAACAAACGAAGACTACTGTGAAAAGCTGTGTCCTGCGGCCAGACGCCTGGAATGATTAGTTCCATGGGGATGGCGGGCCGATCATAGTAACACAGGATTGGTTGCAACCATTTCACTAACCTAATCTATTCGTATAACAAACGAAGACTACTGTGCAAAGCTGTGTCCTGCGGCCAGACGCCTCGAATGATTAGTTCCATGGGGATGGCGGGCCGATCATAGTAACACAGGATTGGGTGCAACCATTTCACTAACCCACTCTATTCGTATAACAAACGAAGACTACTGTGAAAAGCTGTGTCCTGCGGCCACACGCCTGGAATGATTAGTTCCATGGGGATGGCGGGCCGATCATAGTAACACAGGATTGGTTGCAACCATTTCACTAACCCACTCTATTCGTATAACAAACGAAGACTACTGTGAAAAGCTGTGTCCTGCGGCCAGACGCCTGGAATGATTAGTTCCATGGGGATGGCGGGCCGATCATAGTAACACAGGATTGGTTGCAACCATTTCACTAACCCACTCTATTCGTATAACAAACGAAGACTACTGTGAAAAGCTGTGTCCTGCGGCCACACGCCTGGAATGATTAGTTCCATGGGGATGGCGGGCCGATCATAGTAACACAGGATTGGTTGCAACCATTTCACTAACCCACTCTATTCGTATAACAAACGAAGACTACTGTGAAAAGCTGTGTCCTGCGGCCAGACGCCTGGAATGATTAGTTCCATGGGGATGGCGGGCCGATCATAGTAACACCGGATTGGTTGCAACCATTTCACTAACCTAATCTATTCGTATAACAAACGAAGACTACTGTGCAAAGCTGTGTCCTGCGGCCAGACGCCTCGAATGATTAGTTCCATGGGGATGGCGGGCCGATCATAGTAACACAGGATTGGGTGCAACCATTTCACTAACCCACTCTATTCGTATAACAAACGAAGACTACTGTGAAAAGCTGTGTCCTGCGGCCAGACGCCTGGAATGATTAGTTCCATGGGGATGGCGGGCCGATCATAGTAACACAGGATTGGTTGCAACCATTTCACTAACCCACTCTGTTCGTATAACAAACGAAAACTACTGTGAAAAGCTGCGTCCTGCGGCCAGACGCCTGGAATGATTAGTTCCATGGGGATGGCGGGCCGATCATAGTAACACAGGATTGGTTGCAACCATTTCACGAACCTAATCTATTCGTATAACAAACGAAGACTACTGTGAAAAGCTGTGTCCTGCGGCCAGACGCCTGGAATGATTAGTTCCATAGGGATGGCGAGCCGATCATAGTAACACAGGATTGGTTGCAACCATTTCACTAACCCACTCTATTCGTATAACAAACGAAGACTACTGTGCAAAGCTGTGTCCTGCGGCCAGACGCCTCGAATGATTAGTTCCATGGGGATGGCGGGCCGATCATAGTAACACAGGATTGGGTGCAACCATTTCACTAACCCACTCTATTCGTATAACAAACGAAGACTACTGTGAAAAGCTGTGTCCTGCGGCCAGACGCCTGGAATGATTAGTTCCATGGGGATGGCGGGCCGATCATAGTAACACAGGATTGGTTGCAACCATTTCACGAACCTAATCTATTCGTATAACAAACGAAGACTACTGTGAAAAGCTGTGTCCTGCGGCCAGACGCCTGGAATGATTAGTTCCATGGGGATTGCGGGCCGATCATAGTAACACAGGATTGGTTGCAACCATTTCACTAACCCACTCTATTCGTATAACAAACGAAGACTACTGTGAAAAGCTGTGTCCTGCGGCCACACGCCTGGAATGATTAGTTCCATGGGGATGGCGGGCCGATCATAGTAACACAGGATTGGTTGCAACCATTTCACTAACCCACTCTATTCGTATAACAAACGAAGACTACTGTGAAAAGCTGTGTCCTGCGGCCAGACGCCTGGAATGATTAGTTCCATGGGGATGGCGGGCCGATCATAGTAACACAGGATTGGGTGCAACCATTTCACTAACCCACTCTATTCGTATAACAAACGAAGACTACTGTGAAAAGCTGTGTCCTGCGGCCAGACGCCTGGAATGATTAGTTCCATGGGGATGGCGGGCCGATCATAGTAACACAGGATTGGTTGCAACCATTTCACTAACCCACTCTGTTCGTATAACAAACGAAAACTACTGTGAAAAGCTGCGTCCTGCGGCCAGATGCCTGGAATGATTAGTTCCATGGGGATGGCGGGCCGATCATAGTAACACAGGATTGGTTGCAACCATTTCACGAACCTAATCTATTCGTATAACAAACGAAGACTACTGTGAAAAGCTGTGTCCTGCGGCCAGACGCCTGGAATGATTAGTTCCATAGGGATGGCGAGCCGATCATAGTAACACAGGATTGGTTGCAACCATTTCACTAACCCACTCTATTCGTATAACAAACGAAGACTACTGTGCAAAGCTGTGTCCTGCGGCCAGACGCCTCGAATGATTAGTTCCATGGGGATGGCGGGCCGATCATAGTAACACAGGATTGGGTGCAACCATTTCACTAACCCACTCTATTCGTATAACAAACGAAGACTACTGTGAAAAGCTGTGTCCTGCGGCCAGACGCCTGGAATGATTAGTTCCATGGGGATGGCGGGCCGATCATAGTAACACAGGATTGGTTGCAACCATTTCACGAACCTAATCTATTCGTATAACAAACGAAGACTACTGTGAAAAGCTGTGTCCTGCGGCCAGACGCCTGGAATGATTAGTTCCATGGGGATTGCGGGCCGATCATAGTAACACAGGATTGGTTGCAACCATTTCACTAACCCACTCTATTCGTATAACAAACGAAGACTACTGTGAAAAGCTGTGTCCTGCGGCCACACGCCTGGAATGATTAGTTCCATGGGGATGGCGGGCCGATCATAGTAACACAGGATTGGTTGCAACCATTTCACTAACCCACTCTATTCGTATAACAAACGAAGACTACTGTGAAAAGCTGTGTCCTGCGGCCAGACGCCTGGAATGATTAGTTCCATGGGGATGGCGGGCCGATCATAGTAACACAGAATTGGTTGCAACCATTTCACTAACCCACCCTATTCGTATAACAAACGAAGACTACTGTGAAAAGCTGTGTCCTGCGGCCAGACGCCTGGAATGATTAGTTCCATGGGGATGGCGGGCCGATCATAGTAACACAGGATTGGTTGCAACCATTTCACTAACCCACTCTATTCGTATAACAAACGAAGACTACTGTGAAAAGCTGTGTCCTGCGGCCAGACGCCTGGAATGATTAGTTCCATGGGGATGGCGGGCCGATCATAGTAACACAGGATTGGTTGCAACCATTTCACTAACCTAATCTATTCGTATAACAAACGAAGACTACTGTGAAAAGCTGTGTCCTGCGGCCAGACGCCTGGAATGATTAGTTCCATGGGGATGGCGGGCCGATCATAGTAACACCGGATTGGTTGCAACCATTTCACTAACCTAATCTATTCGTATAACAAACGAAGACTACTGTGCAAAGCTGTGTCCTGCGGCCAGACGCCTCGAATGATTAGTTCCATGGGGATGGCGGGCCGATCATAGTAACACAGGATTGGGTGCAACCATTTCACTAACCCACTCTATTCGTATAACAAACGAAGACTACTGTGAAAAGCTGTGTCCTGCGGCCAGACGCCTGGAATGATTAGTTCCATGGGGATGGCGGGCCGATCATAGTAACACAGGATTGGTTGCAACCATTTCACTAACCCACTCTGTTCGTATAACAAACGAAAACTACTGTGAAAAGCTGCGTCCTGCGGCCAGACGCCTGGAATGATTAGTTCCATGGGGATGGCGGGCCGATCATAGTAACACAGGATTGGTTGCAACCATTTCACGAACCTAATCTATTCGTATAACAAACGAAGACTACTGTGAAAAGCTGTGTCCTGCGGCCAGACGCCTGGAATGATTAGTTCCATAGGGATGGCGGGCCGATCATAGTAACACAGGATTGGTTGCAACCATTTCACTAACCCACTCTATTCGTATAACAAACGAAGACTACTGTGAAAAGCTGTGTCCTGCGGCCAGACGCCTGGAATGATTAGTTCCATGGGGATGGCGGGCCGATCATAGTAACACAGGATTGGTTGCAACCATTTCACTAACCCACTCTATTCGTATAACAAACGAAGACTACTGTGAAAAGCTGTGTCCTGCGGCCAGACGCCTGGAATGATTAGTTCCATGGGGATGGCGGGCCGATCATAGTAGCACAGGATTGGTTGCAACCATTTCACTAACCTAATCTATTCGTATAACAAACGAAGACTACTGTGAAAAGCTGTGTCCTGCGGCCAGACGCCATGAATGATTAGTTCCATGGGGATGGCGGGCCGATCATAGTAACACAGAATTGGTTGCAACCATTTCACTAACCCACTCTATTCGTATAACAAACGAAGACTACTGTGAAAAGCTGTGTCCTGCGGCCAGACGCCTGGAATGATTAGTTCCATGGGGATGGCGGGCCGATCATAGTAACACAGGATTGGTTGCAACCATTTCACTAACCCACTCTGTTCGTATAACAAACGAAGACTACTGTGCAAAGCTGTGTCCTGCGGCCAGACGCCTCGAATGATTAGTTCCATGGGGATGGCGGGCCGATCATAGTAACACAGGATTGGTTGCAACCATTTCACTAACCCACTCTGTTCGTATAACAAACGAAAACTACTGTGAAAAGCTGCGTCCTGCGGCCAGACGCCTGGAATGATTAGTTCCATGGGGATGGCGGGCCGATCATAGTAACACAGGATTGGTTGCAACCATTTCACGAACCTAATCTATTCGTATAACAAACGAAGACTACTGTGAAAAGCTGTGTCCTGCGGCCAGACGCCTGGAATGATTAGTTCCATAGGGATGGCGGGCCGATCATAGTAACACAGGATTGGTTGCAACCATTTCACTAACCTAATCTATTCGTATAACAAACGAAGACTACTGTGAAAAGCTGTGTCCTGCGGCCAGACGCCTGGAATGATTAGTTCCATGGGGATGGCGGGCCGATCATAGTAACACCGGATTGGTTGCAACCATTTCACTAACCTAATCTATTCGTATAACAAACGAAGACTACTGTGCAAAGCTGTGTCCTGCGGCCAGACGCCTCGAATGATTAGTTCCATGGGGATGGCGGGCCGATCATAGTAACACAGGATTGGGTGCAACCATTTCACTAACCCACTCTATTCGTATAACAAACGAAGACTACTGTGAAAAGCTGTGTCCTGCGGCCAGACGCCTGGAATGATTAGTTCCATGGGGATGGCGGGCCGATCATAGTAACACAGGATTGGTTGCAACCATTTCACTAACCCACTCTGTTCGTATAACAAACGAAAACTACTGTGAAAAGCTGCGTCCTGCGGCCAGACGCCTGGAATGATTAGTTCCATGGGGATGGCGGGCCGATCATAGTAACACAGGATTGGTTGCAACCATTTCACGAACCTAATCTATTCGTATAACAAACGAAGACTACTGTGAAAAGCTGTGTCCTGCGGCCAGACGCCTGGAATGATTAGTTCCATAGGGATGGCGGGCCGATCATAGTAACACAGGATTGGTTGTTGCAACCATTTCACTAACCCACTCTATTCGTATAACAAACGAAGACTACTGTGAAAAGCTGTGTCCTGCGGCCAGACGCCTGGAATGATTAGTTCCATAGGGATGGCGGGCCGATCATAGTAACACAGGATTGGTTGTTGCAACCATTTCACTAACCCACTCTATTCGTATAACAAACGAAGACTACTGTGAAAAGCTGTGTCCTGCGGCCAGACGCCTGGAATGATTAGTTCCATGGGGATGGCGGGCCGATCATAGTAACACAGGATTGGTTGCAACCATTTCACTAACCCACTCTATTCGTATAACAAACGAAGACTACTGTGAAAAGCTGTGTCCTGCGGCCAGACGCCTGGAATGATTAGTTCCATGGGGATGGCGGGCCGATCATAGTAACACAGGATTGGTTGCAACCATTTCACTAACCCACTCTGTTCGTATAACAAACGAAAACTACTGTGAAAAGCTGCGTCCTGCGGCCAGACGCCTGGAATGATTAGTTCCATGGGGATGGCGGGCCGATCATAGTAACACAGGATTGGTTGCAACCATTTCACGAACCTAATCTATTCGTATAACAAACGAAGACTACTGTGAAAAGCTGTGTCCTGCGGCCAGACGCCTGGAATGATTAGTTCCATAGGGATGGCGGGCCGATCATAGTAACACAGGATTGGTTGTTGCAACCATTTCACTAACCCACTCTATTCGTATAACAAACGAAGACTACTGTGAAAAGCTGTGTCCTGCGGCCAGACGCCTGGAATGATTAGTTCCATGGGGATGGCGGGCCGATCATAGTAACACAGGATTGGTTGCAACCATTTCACTAACCCACTCTATTCGTATAACAAACGAAGACTACTGTGAAAAGCTGTGTCCTGCGGCCAGACGCCTGGAATGATTAATTCCATGGGGATGGCGGGCCGATCATAGTAGCACAGGATTGGTTGCAACCATTTCACTAACCTAATCTATTCGTATAACAAACGAAGACTACTGTGAAAAGCTGTGTCCTGCGGCCAGACGCCATGAATGATTAGTTCCATGGGGATGGCGGGCCGATCATAGTAACACAGAATTGGTTGCAACCATTTCACTAACCCACTCTATTCGTATAACAAACGAAGACTACTGTGAAAAGCTGTGTCCTGCGGCCAGACGCCTGGAATGATTAGTTCCATGGGGATGGCGGGCCGATCATAGTAACACAGGATTGGTTGCAACCATTTCACTAACCCACTCTGTTCGTATAACAAACGAAGACTACTGTGCAAAGCTGTGTCCTGCGGCCAGACGCCTCGAATGATTAGTTCCATGGGGATGGCGGGCCGATCATAGTAACACAGGATTGGTTGCAACCATTTCACTAACCCACTCTGTTCGTATAACAAACGAAAACTACTGTGAAAAGCTGCGTCCTGCGGCCAGACGCCTGGAATGATTAGTTCCATGGGGATGGCGGGCCGATCATAGTAACACAGGATTGGTTGCAACCATTTCACTAACCTAATCTATTCGTATAACAAACGAAGACTACTGTGCAAAGCTGTGTCCTGCGGCCAGACGCCTCGAATGATTAGTTCCATGGGGATGGCGGGCCGATCATAGTAACACAGGATTGGTTGCAACCATTTCACTAACCTAATCTATTCGTATAACAAACGAAGACTACTGTGCAAAGCTGTGTCCTGCGGCCAGACGCCTGGAATGATTAGTTCCATGGGGATGGCGGGCCGATCATAGTAGCACAGGATTGGTTGCAACCATTTCACTAACCTAATCTATTCGTATAACAAACGAAGACTACTGTGAAAAGCTGTGTCCTGCGGCCAGACGCCATGAATGATTAGTTCCATGGGGATGGCGGGCCGATCATAGTAACACAGAATTGGTTGCAACCATTTCACTAACCCACTCTATTCGTATAACAAACGAAGACTACTGTGAAAAGCTGTGTTCTGCGGCCAGACGCCTGGAATGATTAGTTCCATGGGGATGGCGGGCCGATCATAGTAACACAGGATTGGTTGCAACCATTTCACGAACCTAATCTATTCGTATAACAAACGAAGACTACTGTGAAAAGCTGTGTCCTGCGGCCAGACGCCATGAATGATTAGTTCCATGGGGATGGCGGGCCGATCATAGTAACACAGAATTGGTTGCAACCATTTCACTAACCCACTCTATTCGTATAACAAACGAAGACTACTGTGAAAAGCTGTGTCCTGCGGCCAGACGCCTGGAATGATTAGTTCCATGGGGATTGCGGGCCGATCATAGTAACACAGGATTGGTTGCAACCATTTCACTAACCCACTCTATTCGTATAACAAACGAAGACTACTGTGAAAAGCTGTGTCCTGCGGCCACACGCCTGGAATGATTAGTTCCATGGGGATGGCGGGCCGATCATAGTAACACAGGATTGGTTGCAACCATTTCACTAACCCACTCTATTCGTATAACAAACGAAGACTACTGTGAAAAGCTGTGTCCTGCGGCCAGACGCCTGGAATGATTAGTTCCATGGGGATGGCGGGCCGATCATAGTAACACAGGATTGGTTGCAACCATTTCACTAACCTAATCTATTCGTATAACAAACGAAGACTACTGTGCAAAAATGTGTCCTGCGGCCAGACGCCTCGAATGATTAGTTCCATGGGGATGGCGGGCCGATCATAGTAACACAGGATTGGTTGCAACCATTTCACTAACCCACTCTATTCGTATAACAAACGAAGACTACTGTGCAAAGCTGTGTCCTGCGGCCAGACGCCTCGAATGATTAGTTCCATGGGGATGGCGGGCCGATCATAGTAACACAGGATTGGGTGCAACCATTTCACTAACCCACTCTATTCGTATAACAAACGAAGACTACTGTGAAAAGCTGTGTCCTGCGGCCAGACGCCTGGAATGATTAATTCCATGGGGATGGCGGGCCGATCATAGTAGCACAGGATTGGTTGCAACCATTTCACTAACCTAATCTATTCGTATAACAAACGAAGACTACTGTGAAAAGCTGTGTCCTGCGGCCAGACGCCATGAATGATTAGTTCCATGGGGATGGCGGGCCGATCATAGTAACACAGAATTGGTTGCAACCATTTCACTAACCCACTCTATTCGTATAACAAACGAAGACTACTGTGAAAAGCTGTGTCCTGCGGCCAGACGCCTGGAATGATTAGTTCCATGGGGATGGCGGGCCGATCATAGTAACACAGGATTGGTTGCAACCATTTCACTAACCCACTCTGTTCGTATAACAAACGAAGACTACTGTGCAAAGCTGTGTCCTGCGGCCAGACGCCTCGAATGATTAGTTCCATGGGGATGGCGGGCCGATCATAGTAACACAGGATTGGTTGCAACCATTTCACTAACCCACTCTGTTCGTATAACAAACGAAAACTACTGTGAAAAGCTGCGTCCTGCGGCCAGACGCCTGGAATGATTAGTTCCATGGGGATGGCGGGCCGATCATAGTAACACAGGATTGGTTGCAACCATTTCACTAACCTAATCTATTCGTATAACAAACGAAGACTACTGTGCAAAGCTGTGTCCTGCGGCCAGACGCCTCGAATGATTAGTTCCATGGGGATGGCGGGCCGATCATAGTAACACAGGATTGGTTGCAACCATTTCACTAACCTAATCTATTCGTATAACAAACGAAGACTACTGTGCAAAGCTGTGTCCTGCGGCCAGACGCCTGGAATGATTAGTTCCATGGGGATGGCGGGCCGATCATAGTAGCACAGGATTGGTTGCAACCATTTCACTAACCTAATCTATTCGTATAACAAACGAAGACTACTGTGAAAAGCTGTGTCCTGCGGCCAGACGCCTGCAATGATTAGTTCCATGGGGATGGCGGGCCGATCATAGTAACACAGAATTGGTTGCAACCATTTCACTAACCCACTCTATTCGTATAACAAACGAAGACTACTGTAAAAAGCTGTGTCCTGCGGCCAGACGCCTGGAATGATTAGTTCCATGGGGATGGCGGGCCGATCATAGTAACACAGGATTGGTTGCAACCATTTCACTAACCCACCCTATTCGTATAACAAACGAAGACTACTGTGAAAAGCTGTGTCCTGCGGCCAGACGCCTGCAATGATTAGTTCCATGGGGATGGCGGGCCGATCATAGTAACACAGGATTGGTTGCAACCATTTCACTAACCCACCCTATTCGTATAACAAACGAAGACTACTGTGAAAAGCTGTGTCCTGCGGCCAGACGCCTGCAATGATTAGTTCCATGGGGATGGCGGGCCGATCATAGTAACACAGAATTGGTTGCAACCATTTCACTAACCCACTCTATTCGTATAACAAACGAAGACTACTGTAAAAAGCTGTGTCCTGCGGCCAGACGCCTGGAATGATTAGTTCCATGGGGATGGCGGGCCGATCATAGTAACACAGGATTGGTTGCAACCATTTCACTAACCCACTCTATTCGTATAACAAACGAAGACTACTGTGAAAAGCTGTGTCCTGCGGCCAGACGCCTGGAATGATTAGTTCCATGGGGATGGCGGGCCAATCATAGTAACACAGGATTGGTTGCAACCATTTCACTAACCTAATATATTCGTATAACAAACGAAGACTACTGTGAAAAGCTGTGTTATACGAATAGAGTGGGTTAGTGAAATGGTTGCAACCAATCCTGTGTTACTATGATCGGCCCGCCATCCCCATGGAACTAATCATTCCAGGCGTCTGGCCGCAGGACACAGCTTTTCACAGTAGTCTTCGTTTGTTATACGAATAGATTAGGTTCGTGAAATGGTTGCAACCAATCCTGTGTTACTATGATCGGCCCGCCATCCCCATGGAACTAATCATTCATGGCGTCTGGCCGCAGGACACAGCTTTTCACAGTAGTCTTCGTTTGTTATACGAATAGATTAGGTTCGTGAAATGGTTGCAACCAATCCTGTGTTACTATGATCGGCCCGCCATCCCCATGGAACTAATCATTCCAGGCGTCTGGCCGCAGGACACAGCTTTTCACAGTAGTTTTCGTTTGTTATACGAACAGAGTGGGTTAGTGAAATGGTTGCAACCAATCCTGTGTTACTATGATCGGCCCGCCATCCTCATGGAACTAATCATTCCAGGCGTCTGGCCGCAGGACACAGCTTTTCACAGTAGTCTTCGTTTGTTATACGAATAGATTAGGTTAGTGAAATGGTTGCAACCAATCCGGTGTTACTATGATCGGCCCGCCATCCCCATGGAACTAATCATTCCAGGCGTCTGGCCGCAGGACACAGCTTTGCACAGTAGTCTTCGTTTGTTATACGAATAGATTAGGTTAGTGAAATGGTTGCAACCAATCCGGTGTTACTATGATCGGCCCGCCATCCCCATGGAACTAATCATTCCAGGCGTCTGGCCGCAGGACACAGCTTTTCACAGTAGTCTTCGTTTGTTATACGAACAGAGTGGGTTAGTGAAATGGTTGCAACCAATCCTGTGTTACTATGATCGGCCCGCCATCCTCATGGAACTAATCATTCCAGGTGTCTGGCCGCAGGACACAGCTTTTCACAGTAGTCTTCGTTTGTTATACGAATAGGGTGGGTTAGTGAAATGGTTGCAACCAATTCTGTGTTACTATGATCGGCCCGCCATTCCAATGGAACTAATCATTCCAGGCGTCTGGCCGCAGGACACAGCTTTTCACAGTAGTCTTCGTTTGTTATACGAATAGAGTGGGTTAGTGAAATGGTTGCAACCAATTCTGTGTTACTATGATCGGCCCGCCATCCCCATGGAACTAATCATTCCAGGCGTCTGGCCGCAGGACACAGCTTTTCACAGTAGTCTTCGTTTGTTATACGAATAGAGTGGGTTAGTGAAATGGTTGCAACCAATCCTGTGTTACTATGATCGGCCCGCCATCCCCATGGAACTAATCATTCCAGGCGTCTGACCGCAGGACACAGCTTTTCACAGTAGTCTTCATTTGTTATACGAATAGAGTGGGTTAGTGAAATGGTTGCAACCAATCCTGTGTTACTATGATCGGCCCGCCATCCCCATGGAACTAATCATTCCAGGCGTCTGGCCGCAGGACACATCTTTTCACAGTAGTCTTCGTTTGTTATACGAATAGAGTGGGTTAGTGAAATGGTTGCAACCAATCCTGTGTTACTATGATCGGCCCGCCATCCCCATGGAACTAATCATTCCAGGCGTCTGGCCGCAGGACACAGCTTTTCACAGTAGTCTTCGTTTGTTATACGAATAGAGTGGGTTAGTGAAATGGTTGCAACCAATTCTGTGTTACTATGATCGGCCCGCCATCCCCATGGAACTAATCATTCCAGGCGTCTGGCCGCAGGACACAGCTTTTCACGGTAGTCTTCGTTTGTTATACGAATAGGGTGGGTTAGTGAAATGGTTGCAACCAATTCTGTGTTACTATTCTGTGTAAGTGTGGCAAGCACTCTGCACGCTTGGAGTCCATCCCACCCTCGTCGATCTCTTACGTCGCCTCTTCGAGTCCTCTTCCACCCTAATCCGAGTGAACGAGGACCTGGTCCCAGTGTGCGTGAAGAGAGGAGTCCGCCAGGGAGACACACTTTCTCCCCGTCTCTTCAACGCGGTACTGAGAAGCGCGATGGACGACATCGATTGGGAGACCTGCGGAATCCGGATCGACGGACGCCATCTTAGTCATCTGGAGTACGCGGACGACGTCGCCCTTGTCGCCAAGTTTCGACCGGAACTGGAGAAGATGCTGCGAAAGCTCATGGAAGCGTGTGCACGAGTCGGTCTCGAAGTCAATGCCTCCAAAACGGTTCTCCTTACATCCTGTAGCACGACTCGCGCACCCATTACCATCGACGGTCAAGTATTCAAGTTCGTTGAGTTTACCACATATCTTGGCGGGAGAATTTCCCTTCCCCTGGACCCCTCCGAAGAAGTGGAATACAGGATTCGTCTGGGTTGGGCTGCCTGGAGCAAACTCCACCACCTGCTGGCGTCACGCATTCTTCCCATGAAGACTAAGAGGAGGCTCTTCGACAGCTGCATCTTGCCTACCGTACTCTATGGTAGCGAGGTGTGGGCTTTGAGATCGAGTGACAAAGAGCGCCTCGATGTCACCCTGAGGAAGATGGAACGTCGGATGATTGGAGTCACCCTTCTGGATCGAATGAGGAATGAACGATTACGAGAAATCACCCAAATTCGAGACTGGAATAAGGAGGCACTTAAACGGAAAGCGAAATGGGCCTTGAAGATAAGGCGAATGGAAATCAACCATTGGACGCGGGCAACTACGATGTGGACCCCCTACAACTGGAAACGCCCCCAAGGCCACCCCAATACCCGATGGAGAGATGACCTGAAACGAGCAATCGGGCCCCAATGGTGGAATGCAACTAACGAAGAATTCCGGCCCATCCTCATCTGAGCACTATTGCCTGACATGATAAATAATTGAATTAATTGAAACTGTGTTACTATGATCGGCCCGCCATCCCCATGGAACTAATCATTCCAGGCGTCTGGCCGCAGGACACATCTTTTCACAGTAGTCTTCGTTTGTTATACGAATAGAGTGGGTTAGTGAAATGGTTGCAACCAATCCTGTGTTACTATGATCGGCCCGCCATCCCCATGGAACTAATCATTCCAGGCGTCTGGCCGCAGGACACAGCTTTTCACAGTAGTCTTCGTTTGTTATACGAATAGAGTGGGTTAGTGAAATGGTTGCAACCAATTCTGTGTTACTATGATCGGCCCGCCATCCCCATGGAACTAATCATTCCAGGCGTCTGGCCGCAGGACACAGCTTTTCACGGTAGTCTTCGTTTGTTATACGAATAGGGTGGGTTAGTGAAATGGTTGCAACCAATTCTGTGTTACTATTCTGTGTAAGTGTGGCAAGCACTCTGCACGCTTGGAGTCCATCCCACCCTCGTCGATCTCTTACGTCGCCTCTACGAGTCCTCTTCCACCCTAATCCGAGTGAACGAGGACCTGGTCCCAGTGTGCGTGAAGAGAGGAGTCCGCCAGGGAGACACACTTTCTCCCCGTCTCTTCAACGCGGTACTGAGAAGCGCGATGGACGACATCGATTGGGAGACCTGCGGAATCCGGATCGACGGACGCCATCTTAGTCATCTGGAGTACGCGGACGACGTCGCCCTTGTCGCCAAGTTTCGACCGGAACTGGAGAAGATGCTGCGAAAGCTCATGGAAGCGTGTGCACGAGTCGGTCTCGAAGTCAATGCCTCCAAAACGGTTCTCCTTACATCCTGTAGCACGACTCGCGCACCCATTACCATCGACGGTCAAGTATTCAAGTTCGTTGAGTTTACCACATATCTTGGCGGGAGAATTTCCCTTCCCCTGGACCCCTCCGAAGAAGTGGAATACAGGATTCGTCTGGGTTGGGCTGCCTGGAGCAAACTCCACCACCTGCTGGCGTCACGCATTCTTCCCATGAAGACTAAGAGGAGGCTCTTCGACAGCTGCATCTTGCCTACCGTACTCTATGGTAGCGAGGTGTGGGCTTTGAGATCGAGTGACAAAGAGCGCCTCGATGTCACCCTGAGGAAGATGGAACGTCGGATGATTGGAGTCACCCTTCTGGATCGAATGAGGAATGAACGATTACGAGAAATCACCCAAATTCGAGACTGGAATAAGGAGGCACTTAAACGGAAAGCGAAATGGGCCTTGAAGATAAGGCGAATGGAAATCAACCATTGGACGCGGGCAACTACGATGTGGACCCCCTACAACTGGAAACGCCCCCAAGGCCACCCCAATACCCGATGGAGAGATGACCTGAAACGAGCAATCGGGCCCCAATGGTGGAATGCAACTAACGAAGAATTCCGGCCCATCCTCATCTGAGCACTATTGCCTGACATGATAAATAATTGAATTAATTGAAACTGTGTTACTATGATCGGCCCGCCATCCCCATGGAACTAATCATTCCAGGCGTCTGGCCGCAGGACACATCTTTTCACAGTAGTCTTCGTTTGTTATACGAATAGAGTGGGTTAGTGAAATGGTTGCAACCAATCCTGTGTTACTATGATCGGCCCGCCATCCCCATGGAACTAATCATTCCAGGCGTCTGGCCGCAGGACACAGCTTTTCACAGTAGTCTTCGTTTGTTATACGAATAGAGTGGGTTAGTGAAATGGTTGCAACCAATTCTGTGTTACTATGATCGGCCCGCCATCCCCATGGAACTAATCATTCCAGGCGTCTGGCCGCAGGACACAGCTTTTCACGGTAGTCTTCGTTTGTTATACGAATAGGGTGGGTTAGTGAAATGGTTGCAACCAATTCTGTGTTACTATTCTGTGTAAGTGTGGCAAGCACTCTGCACGCTTGGAGTCCATCCCACCCTCGTCGATCTCTTACGTCGCCTCTACGAGTCCTCTTCCACCCTAATCCGAGTGAACGAGGACCTGGTCCCAGTGTGCGTGAAGAGAGGAGTCCGCCAGGGAGACACACTTTCTCCCCGTCTCTTCAACGCGGTACTGAGAAGCGCGATGGACGACATCGATTGGGAGACCTGCGGAATCCGGATCGACGGACGCCATCTTAGTCATCTGGAGTACGCGGACGACGTCGCCCTTGTCGCCAAGTTTCGACCGGAACTGGAGAAGATGCTGCGAAAGCTCATGGAAGCGTGTGCACGAGTCGGTCTCGAAGTCAATGCCTCCAAAACGGTTCTCCTTACATCCTGTAGCACGACTCGCGCACCCATTACCATCGACGGTCAAGTATTCAAGTTCGTTGAGTTTACCACATATCTTGGCGGGAGAATTTCCCTTCCCCTGGACCCCTCCGAAGAAGTGGAATACAGGATTCGTCTGGGTTGGGCTGCCTGGAGCAAACTCCACCACCTGCTGGCGTCACGCATTCTTCCCATGAAGACTAAGAGGAGGCTCTTCGACAGCTGCATCTTGCCTACCGTACTCTATGGTAGCGAGGTGTGGGCTTTGAGATCGAGTGACAAAGAGCGCCTCGATGTCACCCTGAGGAAGATGGAACGTCGGATGATTGGAGTCACCCTTCTGGATCGAATGAGGAATGAACGATTACGAGAAATCACCCAAATTCGAGACTGGAATAAGGAGGCACTTAAACGGAAAGCGAAATGGGCCTTGAAGATAAGGCGAATGGAAATCAACCATTGGACGCGGGCAACTACGATGTGGACCCCCTACAACTGGAAACGCCCCCAAGGCCACCCCAATACCCGATGGAGAGATGACCTGAAACGAGCAATCGGGCCCCAATGGTGGAATGCAACTAACGAAGAATTCCGGCCCATCCTCATCTGAAAACTATTGCCTGACATGATAAATAATTGAATTAATTGAAACTGTGTTACTATGATCGGCCCGCCATCCCCATGGAACTAATCATTCCAGGCGTCTGGCCGCAGGACTCAGCTTTTCACAGTAGTCTTCGTTTGTTATACGAGTAGAGTGGGTTAGTGAAATGGTTGCAACCAATCCTGTGTTACTATGATCGGCCCGCCATCCCCATGGAACTAATCATTCCAGGCGTCTGGCCGCAGGACACAGCTTTTCACAGTAGTCTTCGTTTGTTATACGAATTGAGTGGGTTAGTGAAATGGTTGCAACCAATCCTGTGTTACTATGATCGGCCCGCCATCCCCATGGAACTAATCATTCCAGGCGTCTGGCCGCAGGACACAGCTTTTCACAGTAGTCTTCGTTTGTTATACGAATTGAGTGGGTTAGTGAAATGGTTGCAACCAATCCTGTGTTACTATGATCGGCCCGCCATCCCCATGGAACTAATCATTCCAGGCGTCTGGCCGCAGGACACAGCTTTTCACAGTAGTCTTCGTTTGTTATACGAATTGAGTGGGTTAGTGAAATGGTTGCAACCAATCCTGTGTTACTATGATCGGCCCGCCATCCCCATGGAACTAATCATTCCAGGCGTCTGGCCGCAGGACACAGCTTTTCACAGTAGTCTTCGTTTGTTATACGAATAGGGTGGGTTAGTGAAATGGTTGCAACCAATTCTGTGTTACTATGATCGGCCCGCCATCCCCATGGAACTAATCATTCCAGGCGTCTGGCCGCAGGACACAGCTTTTCACAGTAGTCATCATTTGTTATACGAATAGAGTGGGTTAGTGAAATGGTTGCAACCAATCCTGTGTTACTATGATCGGCCCGCCATCCCCATGGAACTAATCATTCCAGGCGTCTGGCCGCAGGACACAGCTTTTCACAGTAGTCTTCGTTTGTTATACGAATAGAGTGGGTTAGTGAAATGGTTGCAACCAATCCTGTGTAACTATGATCGGCCCGCCATCCCCATGGAACTAATCATTCCAGGCGTCTGGCCGCAGGACACAGCTTTTCACAGTAGTCTTCGTTTGTTATACGAATAGATTAGGTTAGTGAAATGGTTGCAACCAATCCTGTGTTACTATGATCGGCCCGCCATCCCCATGGAACTAATCATTCCAGGCGTCTGGCCGCAGGACACAGCTTTTCACAGTCTTCGTTTGTTATACGAATAGATTGGGTTAGTGAAACGGTTGCAACCAATTCTGTGTTATTATGATCGGCCCGCCATCCCAATGGAACTAATCATTCCAGGCGTCTGGCCGCAGGACACAGCTTTTCACAGTAGTCTTCGTTTGTTATACGAATAGAGTGGGTTAGTGAAATGGTTGCAACCAATTCTGTGTTACTATGATCGGCCCGCCATCCCCATGGAACTAATCATTCATGGCGTCTGGCCGCAGGACACAGCTTTTCACAGTAGTCTTCGTTTGTTATACGAATAGATTAGGTTCGTGAAATGGTTGCAACCAATCCTGTGTTACTATGATCGGCCCGCCATCCCCATGGAACTAATCATTCCAGGCGTCTGGCCGCAGGACACAGCTTTTCACAGTAGTTTTCGTTTGTTATACGAACAGAGTGGGTTAGTGAAATGGTTGCAACCAATCCTGTGTTACTATGATCGGCCCGCCATCCTCATGGAACTAATCATTCCAGGCGTCTGGCCGCAGGACACAGCTTTTCACAGTAGTCTTCGTTTGTTATACGAATAGATTAGGTTAGTGAAATGGTTGCAACCAATCCGGTGTTACTATGATCGGCCCGCCATCCCCATGGAACTAATCATTCCAGGCGTCTGGCCGCAGGACACAGCTTTGCACAGTAGTCTTCGTTTGTTATACGAATAGATTAGGTTAGTGAAATGGTTGCAACCAATCCGGTGTTACTATGATCGGCCCGCCATCCCCATGGAACTAATCATTCCAGGCGTCTGGCCGCAGGACACAGCTTTTCACAGTAGTCTTCGTTTGTTATACGAACAGAGTGGGTTAGTGAAATGGTTGCAACCAATCCTGTGTTACTATGATCGGCCCGCCATCCTCATGGAACTAATCATTCCAGGTGTCTGGCCGCAGGACACAGCTTTTCACAGTAGTCTTCGTTTGTTATACGAATAGGGTGGGTTAGTGAAATGGTTGCAACCAATTCTGTGTTACTATGATCGGCCCGCCATTCCAATGGAACTAATCATTCCAGGCGTCTGGCCGCAGGACACAGCTTTTCACAGTAGTCTTCGTTTGTTATACGAATAGAGTGGGTTAGTGAAATGGTTGCAACCAATTCTGTGTTACTATGATCGGCCCGCCATCCCCATGGAACTAATCATTCCAGGCGTCTGGCCGCAGGACACAGCTTTTCACAGTAGTCTTCGTTTGTTATACGAATAGAGTGGGTTAGTGAAATGGTTGCAACCAATCCTGTGTTACTATGATCGGCCCGCCATCCCCATGGAACTAATCATTCCAGGCGTCTGACCGCAGGACACAGCTTTTCACAGTAGTCTTCATTTGTTATACGAATAGAGTGGGTTAGTGAAATGGTTGCAACCAATCCTGTGTTACTATGATCGGCCCGCCATCCCCATGGAACTAATCATTCCAGGCGTCTGGCCGCAGGACACATCTTTTCACAGTAGTCTTCGTTTGTTATACGAATAGAGTGGGTTAGTGAAATGGTTGCAACCAATCCTGTGTTACTATGATCGGCCCGCCATCCCCATGGAACTAATCATTCCAGGCGTCTGGCCGCAGGACACAGCTTTTCACAGTAGTCTTCGTTTGTTATACGAATAGAGTGGGTTAGTGAAATGGTTGCAACCAATTCTGTGTTACTATGATCGGCCCGCCATCCCCATGGAACTAATCATTCCAGGCGTCTGGCCGCAGGACACAGCTTTTCACGGTAGTCTTCGTTTGTTATACGAATAGGGTGGGTTAGTGAAATGGTTGCAACCAATTCTGTGTTACTATTCTGTGTAAGTGTGGCAAGCACTCTGCACGCTTGGAGTCCATCCCACCCTCGTCGATCTCTTACGTCGCCTCTTCGAGTCCTCTTCCACCCTAATCCGAGTGAACGAGGACCTGGTCCCAGTGTGCGTGAAGAGAGGAGTCCGCCAGGGAGACACACTTTCTCCCCGTCTCTTCAACGCGGTACTGAGAAGCGCGATGGACGACATCGATTGGGAGACCTGCGGAATCCGGATCGACGGACGCCATCTTAGTCATCTGGAGTACGCGGACGACGTCGCCCTTGTCGCCAAGTTTCGACCGGAACTGGAGAAGATGCTGCGAAAGCTCATGGAAGCGTGTGCACGAGTCGGTCTCGAAGTCAATGCCTCCAAAACGGTTCTCCTTACATCCTGTAGCACGACTCGCGCACCCATTACCATCGACGGTCAAGTATTCAAGTTCGTTGAGTTTACCACATATCTTGGCGGGAGAATTTCCCTTCCCCTGGACCCCTCCGAAGAAGTGGAATACAGGATTCGTCTGGGTTGGGCTGCCTGGAGCAAACTCCACCACCTGCTGGCGTCACGCATTCTTCCCATGAAGACTAAGAGGAGGCTCTTCGACAGCTGCATCTTGCCTACCGTACTCTATGGTAGCGAGGTGTGGGCTTTGAGATCGAGTGACAAAGAGCGCCTCGATGTCACCCTGAGGAAGATGGAACGTCGGATGATTGGAGTCACCCTTCTGGATCGAATGAGGAATGAACGATTACGAGAAATCACCCAAATTCGAGACTGGAATAAGGAGGCACTTAAACGGAAAGCGAAATGGGCCTTGAAGATAAGGCGAATGGAAATCAACCATTGGACGCGGGCAACTACGATGTGGACCCCCTACAACTGGAAACGCCCCCAAGGCCACCCCAATACCCGATGGAGAGATGACCTGAAACGAGCAATCGGGCCCCAATGGTGGAATGCAACTAACGAAGAATTCCGGCCCATCCTCATCTGAGCACTATTGCCTGACATGATAAATAATTGAATTAATTGAAACTGTGTTACTATGATCGGCCCGCCATCCCCATGGAACTAATCATTCCAGGCGTCTGGCCGCAGGACACATCTTTTCACAGTAGTCTTCGTTTGTTATACGAATAGAGTGGGTTAGTGAAATGGTTGCAACCAATCCTGTGTTACTATGATCGGCCCGCCATCCCCATGGAACTAATCATTCCAGGCGTCTGGCCGCAGGACACAGCTTTTCACAGTAGTCTTCGTTTGTTATACGAATAGAGTGGGTTAGTGAAATGGTTGCAACCAATTCTGTGTTACTATGATCGGCCCGCCATCCCCATGGAACTAATCATTCCAGGCGTCTGGCCGCAGGACACAGCTTTTCACGGTAGTCTTCGTTTGTTATACGAATAGGGTGGGTTAGTGAAATGGTTGCAACCAATTCTGTGTTACTATTCTGTGTAAGTGTGGCAAGCACTCTGCACGCTTGGAGTCCATCCCACCCTCGTCGATCTCTTACGTCGCCTCTACGAGTCCTCTTCCACCCTAATCCGAGTGAACGAGGACCTGGTCCCAGTGTGCGTGAAGAGAGGAGTCCGCCAGGGAGACACACTTTCTCCCCGTCTCTTCAACGCGGTACTGAGAAGCGCGATGGACGACATCGATTGGGAGACCTGCGGAATCCGGATCGACGGACGCCATCTTAGTCATCTGGAGTACGCGGACGACGTCGCCCTTGTCGCCAAGTTTCGACCGGAACTGGAGAAGATGCTGCGAAAGCTCATGGAAGCGTGTGCACGAGTCGGTCTCGAAGTCAATGCCTCCAAAACGGTTCTCCTTACATCCTGTAGCACGACTCGCGCACCCATTACCATCGACGGTCAAGTATTCAAGTTCGTTGAGTTTACCACATATCTTGGCGGGAGAATTTCCCTTCCCCTGGACCCCTCCGAAGAAGTGGAATACAGGATTCGTCTGGGTTGGGCTGCCTGGAGCAAACTCCACCACCTGCTGGCGTCACGCATTCTTCCCATGAAGACTAAGAGGAGGCTCTTCGACAGCTGCATCTTGCCTACCGTACTCTATGGTAGCGAGGTGTGGGCTTTGAGATCGAGTGACAAAGAGCGCCTCGATGTCACCCTGAGGAAGATGGAACGTCGGATGATTGGAGTCACCCTTCTGGATCGAATGAGGAATGAACGATTACGAGAAATCACCCAAATTCGAGACTGGAATAAGGAGGCACTTAAACGGAAAGCGAAATGGGCCTTGAAGATAAGGCGAATGGAAATCAACCATTGGACGCGGGCAACTACGATGTGGACCCCCTACAACTGGAAACGCCCCCAAGGCCACCCCAATACCCGATGGAGAGATGACCTGAAACGAGCAATCGGGCCCCAATGGTGGAATGCAACTAACGAAGAATTCCGGCCCATCCTCATCTGAGCACTATTGCCTGACATGATAAATAATTGAATTAATTGAAACTGTGTTACTATGATCGGCCCGCCATCCCCATGGAACTAATCATTCCAGGCGTCTGGCCGCAGGACACATCTTTTCACAGTAGTCTTCGTTTGTTATACGAATAGAGTGGGTTAGTGAAATGGTTGCAACCAATCCTGTGTTACTATGATCGGCCCGCCATCCCCATGGAACTAATCATTCCAGGCGTCTGGCCGCAGGACACAGCTTTTCACAGTAGTCTTCGTTTGTTATACGAATAGAGTGGGTTAGTGAAATGGTTGCAACCAATTCTGTGTTACTATGATCGGCCCGCCATCCCCATGGAACTAATCATTCCAGGCGTCTGGCCGCAGGACACAGCTTTTCACGGTAGTCTTCGTTTGTTATACGAATAGGGTGGGTTAGTGAAATGGTTGCAACCAATTCTGTGTTACTATTCTGTGTAAGTGTGGCAAGCACTCTGCACGCTTGGAGTCCATCCCACCCTCGTCGATCTCTTACGTCGCCTCTACGAGTCCTCTTCCACCCTAATCCGAGTGAACGAGGACCTGGTCCCAGTGTGCGTGAAGAGAGGAGTCCGCCAGGGAGACACACTTTCTCCCCGTCTCTTCAACGCGGTACTGAGAAGCGCGATGGACGACATCGATTGGGAGACCTGCGGAATCCGGATCGACGGACGCCATCTTAGTCATCTGGAGTACGCGGACGACGTCGCCCTTGTCGCCAAGTTTCGACCGGAACTGGAGAAGATGCTGCGAAAGCTCATGGAAGCGTGTGCACGAGTCGGTCTCGAAGTCAATGCCTCCAAAACGGTTCTCCTTACATCCTGTAGCACGACTCGCGCACCCATTACCATCGACGGTCAAGTATTCAAGTTCGTTGAGTTTACCACATATCTTGGCGGGAGAATTTCCCTTCCCCTGGACCCCTCCGAAGAAGTGGAATACAGGATTCGTCTGGGTTGGGCTGCCTGGAGCAAACTCCACCACCTGCTGGCGTCACGCATTCTTCCCATGAAGACTAAGAGGAGGCTCTTCGACAGCTGCATCTTGCCTACCGTACTCTATGGTAGCGAGGTGTGGGCTTTGAGATCGAGTGACAAAGAGCGCCTCGATGTCACCCTGAGGAAGATGGAACGTCGGATGATTGGAGTCACCCTTCTGGATCGAATGAGGAATGAACGATTACGAGAAATCACCCAAATTCGAGACTGGAATAAGGAGGCACTTAAACGGAAAGCGAAATGGGCCTTGAAGATAAGGCGAATGGAAATCAACCATTGGACGCGGGCAACTACGATGTGGACCCCCTACAACTGGAAACGCCCCCAAGGCCACCCCAATACCCGATGGAGAGATGACCTGAAACGAGCAATCGGGCCCCAATGGTGGAATGCAACTAACGAAGAATTCCGGCCCATCCTCATCTGAAAACTATTGCCTGACATGATAAATAATTGAATTAATTGAAACTGTGTTACTATGATCGGCCCGCCATCCCCATGGAACTAATCATTCCAGGCGTCTGGCCGCAGGACTCAGCTTTTCACAGTAGTCTTCGTTTGTTATACGAGTAGAGTGGGTTAGTGAAATGGTTGCAACCAATCCTGTGTTACTATGATCGGCCCGCCATCCCCATGGAACTAATCATTCCAGGCGTCTGGCCGCAGGACACAGCTTTTCACAGTAGTCTTCGTTTGTTATACGAATTGAGTGGGTTAGTGAAATGGTTGCAACCAATCCTGTGTTACTATGATCGGCCCGCCATCCCCATGGAACTAATCATTCCAGGCGTCTGGCCGCAGGACACAGCTTTTCACAGTAGTCTTCGTTTGTTATACGAATTGAGTGGGTTAGTGAAATGGTTGCAACCAATCCTGTGTTACTATGATCGGCCCGCCATCCCCATGGAACTAATCATTCCAGGCGTCTGGCCGCAGGACACAGCTTTTCACAGTAGTCTTCGTTTGTTATACGAATTGAGTGGGTTAGTGAAATGGTTGCAACCAATCCTGTGTTACTATGATCGGCCCGCCATCCCCATGGAACTAATCATTCCAGGCGTCTGGCCGCAGGACACAGCTTTTCACAGTAGTCTTCGTTTGTTATACGAATAGGGTGGGTTAGTGAAATGGTTGCAACCAATTCTGTGTTACTATGATCGGCCCGCCATCCCCATGGAACTAATCATTCCAGGCGTCTGGCCGCAGGACACAGCTTTTCACAGTAGTCATCATTTGTTATACGAATAGAGTGGGTTAGTGAAATGGTTGCAACCAATCCTGTGTTACTATGATCGGCCCGCCATCCCCATGGAACTAATCATTCCAGGCGTCTGGCCGCAGGACACAGCTTTTCACAGTAGTCTTCGTTTGTTATACGAATAGAGTGGGTTAGTGAAATGGTTGCAACCAATCCTGTGTAACTATGATCGGCCCGCCATCCCCATGGAACTAATCATTCCAGGCGTCTGGCCGCAGGACACAGCTTTTCACAGTAGTCTTCGTTTGTTATACGAATAGATTAGGTTAGTGAAATGGTTGCAACCAATCCTGTGTTACTATGATCGGCCCGCCATCCCCATGGAACTAATCATTCCAGGCGTCTGGCCGCAGGACACAGCTTTTCACAGTCTTCGTTTGTTATACGAATAGATTGGGTTAGTGAAACGGTTGCAACCAATTCTGTGTTATTATGATCGGCCCGCCATCCCAATGGAACTAATCATTCCAGGCGTCTGGCCGCAGGACACAGCTTTTCACAGTAGTCTTCGTTTGTTATACGAATAGAGTGGGTTAGTGAAATGGTTGCAACCAATTCTGTGTTACTATGATCGGCCCGCCATCCCCATGGAACTAATCATTCCAGGCGTCTGGCCGCAGGACACAGCTTTTCACAGTAGTCTTCGTTTGTTATACGAATAGGGTGGGTTAGTGAAATGGTTGCAACCAATTCTGTGTTACTTTGATCGGCCCGCCATCCCCATGGAACTAATCATTCCAGGCGTCTGGCCGCAGGACACAGCTTTTCACAGTAGTCTTCGTTTGTTATACGAATAGAGTAGGTTAGTGAAATGGTTGCAACCAATCCTGTGTTACTATGATCGGCCCGCCATCCCCATGGAACTAATCATTCCAGGCGTCTGGCCGCAGGACACAGCTTTTCACAGTAGTCTTCGTTTGTTATACGAATAGATTAGGTTAGTGAAATGGTTGCAACCAATCCTGTGTTACTATGATCGGCCCGCCATCCCCATGGAACTAATCATTCCAGGCGTCTGGCCGCAGGACACAGCTTTTCACAGTCTTCGTTTGTTATACGAATAGATTGGGTTAGTGAAACGGTTGCAACCAATTCTGTGTTACTATGATCGGCCCGCCATCCCCATGGAACTAATCATTCCAGGCGTCTGGCCGCAGGACACAGCTTTTCACAGTAGTCTTCGTTTGTTATACGAATAGAGTGGGTTAGTGAAATGGTTGCAACCAATCCTGTGTTACTATGATCGGCCCGCCATCCCCATGGAACTAATCATTCCAGGCGTCTGGCCGCAGGGCACAGCTTTTCACAGTAGTCTTCGTTTGTTATACGAATAGAGTGGGTTAGTGAAATGGTTGCAACCAATCCTGTGTTACTATGATCGGCCCGCCATCCCCATGGAACTAATCATTCCAGGCGTCTGGCCGCAGGATACAGCTTTTCACAGTAGTCTTCGTTTGTTATACGAATAGATTGGGTTAGTGAAACGGTTGCAACAAATTCTGTGTTATTATGATCGGCCCGCCATCCCAATGGAACTAATAATTCTAGGCGTCTGGCCGCAGGACACAGCTTTTCACAGTAGTCTTCGTTTATTATACGAATAGAGTGGGTTAGTGAAACGGTTGCAACAAATTCTGTGTTATTATGATCGGCCCGCCATCCCAATGGAACTAATAATTCCAGGCGTCTGGCCGCAGGACACAGCTTTTCACAGTAGTCTTCGTTTATTATACGAATAGATTAGGTTAGTGAAATAGTTGCAACCAATCCTGTGTTACTATGATCGGCCCGCCATCCCCATGGAACTAATCATTCCAGGCGTCTGGCCGCAGGACACAGCTTTTCACAATAGTCTTCGTTTGTTATACGAATAGAGTGGGTTAGTGAAATGGTTGCAACCAATCCTGTGTTACTATGATCGGCCCGCCATCCCCATGGAACTAATCATTCCAGGCGTCTGGCCGCAGGACACAGCTTTTCACAGTAGTCTTCGTTTGTTATACGAATAGAGTGGGTTAGTGAAATGGTTGCAACCAATCCTGTGTTACTATGATCGGCCCGCCATCCCCATGGAACTAATCATTCCAGGCGTCTGGCCGCAGGATACAGCTTTTCACAGTAGTCTTCGTTTGTTATACGAATAGATTGGGTTAGTGAAACGGTTGCAACAAATTCTGTGTTATTATGATCGGCCCGCCATCCCAATGGAACTAATCATTCCAGGCGTCTGGCCGCAGGACACAGCTTTTCACAGTAGTCTTCGTTTGTTATACGAATAGAGTGGGTTAGTGAAATGGTTGCAACCAATTCTGTGTTACTATGATCGGCCCGCCATCCCCATGGAACTAATCATTCCAGGCGTCTGGCCGCAGGACACAGCTTTTCACAGTCTTCGTTTGTTATACGAATAGATTGGGTTAGTGAAACGGTTGCAACCAATCCTGTGTTACTATGATCGGCCCGCCATCCCCATGGAACTAATCATTCCAGGCGTCTGGCCGCAGGACACAGCTTTTCACAGTAGTCTTCGTTTGTTATACGAATAGGGTGGGTTAGTGAAATGGTTGCAACCAATTCTGTGTTACTATGATCGGCCCGCCATCCCCATGGAACTAATCATTCCAGGCGTCTGGCCGCAGGACACAGCTTTTCACAGCAGTCATCATTTGTTATACGAATAGAGTGGGTTAGTGAAATGGTTGCAACCAATCCTGTGTTACTATGATCGGCCCGCCATCCCCATGGAACTAATCATTCCAGGCGTCTGGCCGCAGGACACAGCTTTTCACAGTAGTCTTCGTTTGTTATACGAATAGAGTGGGTTAGTGAAATGGTTGCAACCAATCCTGTGTAACTATGATCGGCCCGCCATCCCCATGGAACTAATCATTCCAGGCGTCTGGCCGCAGGACACAGCTTTTCACAGTAGTCTTCGTTTGTTATACGAATAGAGTGGGTTAGTGAAATGGTTGCAACCAATCCTGTGTTACTATGATCGGCCCGCCATCCCCATGGAACTAATCATTCCAGGCGTCTGGCCGCAGGACACAGCTTTTCACAGTCTTCGTTTGTTATACGAATAGATTGGGTTAGTGAAACGGTTGCAACCAATTCTGTGTTACTATGATCGGCCCGCCATCCCCATGGAACTAATCATTCCAGGCGTCTGGCCGCAGGACACAGCTTTTCACAGTAGTCTTCGTTTGTTATACGAATAGAGTGGGTTAGTGAAATGGTTGCAACCAATCCTGTGTTACTATGATCGGCCCGCCATCCCCATGGAACTAATCATTCCAGGCGTCTGGCCGCAGGACACAGCTTTTCACAGTAGTCTTCGTTTGTTATACGAATAGAGTGGGTTAGTGAAATGGTTGCAACCAATCCTGTGTTACTATGATCGGCCCGCCATCCCCATGGAACTAATCATTCCAGGCGTCTGGCCGCAGGACACAGCTTTTCACAGTAGTCTTCGTTTGTTATACGAATAGAGTGGGTTAGTGAAATGGTTGCAACCAATCCTGTGTTACTATGATCGGCCCGCCATCCCCATGGAACTAATCATTCCAGGCGTCTGGCCGCAGGATACAGCTTTTCACAGTAGTCTTCGTTTGTTATACGAATAGATTGGGTTAGTGAAACGGTTGCAACAAATTCTGTGTTATTATGATCGGCCCGCCATCCCAATGGAACTAATAATTCCAGGCGTCTGGCCGCAGGACACAGCTTTTCACAGTAGTCTTCGTTTATTATACGAATAGAGTGGGTTAGTGAAACGGTTGCAACAAATTCTGTGTTATTATGATCGGCCCGCCATCCCAATGGAACTAATAATTCCAGGCGTCTGGCCGCAGGACACAGCTTTTCACAGTAGTCTTCGTTTATTATACGAATAGATTAGGTTAGTGAAATGGTTGCAACCAATCCTGTGTTACTATGATCGGCCCGCCATCCCCATGGAACTAATCATTCCAGGCGTCTGGCCGCAGGACACAGCTTTTCACAGTAGTCTTCGTTTGTTATACGAATAGAGTGGGTTAGTGAAATGGTTGCAACCAATCCTGTGTTACTATGATCGGCCCGCCATCCCCATGGAACTAATCATTCCAGGCGTCTGGCCGCAGGACACAGCTTTTCACAGTAGTCTTCGTTTGTTATACGAATAGAGTGGGTTAGTGAAATGGTTGCAACCAATCCTGTGTTACTATGATCGGCCCGCCATCCCCATGGAACTAATCATTCCAGGCGTCTGGCCGCAGGATACAGCTTTTCACAGTAGTCTTCGTTTGTTATACGAATAGATTGGGTTAGTGAAACGGTTGCAACAAATTCTGTGTTATTATGATCGGCCCGCCATCCCAATGGAACTAATCATTCCAGGCGTCTGGCCGCAGGACACAGCTTTTCACAGTAGTCTTCGTTTGTTATACGAATAGAGTGGGTTAGTGAAATGGTTGCAACCAATTCTGTGTTACTATGATCGGCCCGCCATCCCCATGGAACTAATCATTCCAGGCGTCTGGCCGCAGGACACAGCTTTTCACAGTAGTCTTCGTTTGTTATACGAATAGAGTGGGTTAGTGAAATGGTTGCAACCAATCCTGTGTTACTATGATCGGCCCGCCATCCCCATGGAACTAATCATTCCAGGCGTCTGGCCGCAGGACACAGCTTTTCACAGTAGTCTTCGTTTGTTATACGAATAGAGTGGGTTAGTGAAATGGTTGCAACCAATCCTGTGTTACTATGATCGGCCCGCCATCCCCATGGAACTAATCATTCCAGGCGTCTGGCCGCAGGATACAGCTTTTCACAGTAGTCTTCGTTTGTTATACGAATAGATTGGGTTAGTGAAACGGTTGCAACAAATTCTGTGTTATTATGATCGGCCCGCCATCCCAATGGAACTAATCATTCCAGGCGTCTGGCCGCAGGACACAGCTTTTCACAGTAGTCTTCGTTTGTTATACGAATAGAGTGGGTTAGTGAAATGGTTGCAACCAATTCTGTGTTACTATGATCGGCCCGCCATCCCCATGGAACTAATCATTCCAGGCGTCTGGCCGCAGGACACAGCTTTTCACAGTAGTCTTCGTTTGTTATACGAATAGGGTGGGTTAGTGAAATGGTTGCAACCAATTCTGTGTTACTTTGATCGGCCCGCCATCCCCATGGAACTAATCATTCCAGGCGTCTGGCCGCAGGACACAGCTTTTCACAGTAGTCTTCGTTTGTTATACGAATAGAGTAGGTTAGTGAAATGGTTGCAACCAATCCTGTGTTACTATGATCGGCCCGCCATCCCCATGGAACTAATCATTCCAGGCGTCTGGCCGCAGGACACAGCTTTTCACAGTAGTCTTCGTTTGTTATACGAATAGATTAGGTTAGTGAAATGGTTGCAACCAATCCTGTGTTACTATGATCGGCCCGCCATCCCCATGGAACTAATCATTCCAGGCGTCTGGCCGCAGGACACAGCTTTTCACAGTCTTCGTTTGTTATACGAATAGATTGGGTTAGTGAAACGGTTGCAACCAATTCTGTGTTACTATGATCGGCCCGCCATCCCCATGGAACTAATCATTCCAGGCGTCTGGCCGCAGGACACAGCTTTTCACAGTAGTCTTCGTTTGTTATACGAATAGAGTGGGTTAGTGAAATGGTTGCAACCAATCCTGTGTTACTATGATCGGCCCGCCATCCCCATGGAACTAATCATTCCAGGCGTCTGGCCGCAGGACACAGCTTTTCACAGTAGTCTTCGTTTGTTATACGAATAGAGTGGGTTAGTGAAATGGTTGCAACCAATCCTGTGTTACTATGATCGGCCCGCCATCCCCATGGAACTAATCATTCCAGGCGTCTGGCCGCAGGATACAGCTTTTCACAGTAGTCTTCGTTTGTTATACGAATAGATTGGGTTAGTGAAACGGTTGCAACAAATTCTGTGTTATTATGATCGGCCCGCCATCCCAATGGAACTAATAATTCCAGGCGTCTGGCCGCAGGACACAGCTTTTCACAGTAGTTTTCGTTTATTATACGAATAGAGTGGGTTAGTGAAATGGTTGCAACCAATTCTGTGTTACTATGATCGGCCCGCCATCCCCATGGAACTAATCATTCCAGGCGTCTGGCCGCAGGACACAGCTTTTCACAGTAGTCTTCGTTTGTTATACGAATAGGGTGGGTTAGTGAAATGGTTGCAACCAATTCTGTGTTACTTTGATCGGCCCGCCATCCCCATGGAACTAATCATTCCAGGCGTCTGGCCGCAGGACACAGCTTTTCACAGTAGTCTTCGTTTGTTATACGAATAGAGTAGGTTAGTGAAATGGTTGCAACCAATCCTGTGTTACTATGATCGGCCCGCCATCCCCATGGAACTAATCATTCCAGGCGTCTGGCCGCAGGACACAGCTTTTCACAGTAGTCTTCGTTTGTTATACGAATAGAGTGGGTTAGTGAAATGGTTGCGACCAATCCTGTGTTACTATGATCGGCCCGCCATCCCCATGGAACTAATCATTCCAGGCGTCTGGCCGCAGGACACAGCTTTTCACAGTAGTCTTCGTTTGTTATACGAATAGAGTGGGTTAGTGAAATGGTTGCAACCAATCCTGTGTTACTATGATCGGCCCGCCATCCCCATGGAACTAATCATTCCAGGCGTCTGGCCGCAGGACACAGCTTTTCACAGTAGTCTTCGTTTGTTATACGAATAGGGTGGGTTAGTGAAATGGTTGCAACCAATTCTGTGTTACTATGATCGGCCCGCCATCCCCATGGAACTAATCATTCCAGGCGTCTGGCCGCAGGACACAGCTTTTCACAGTAGTCATCATTTGTTATACGAATAGAGTGGGTTAGTGAAATGGTTGCAACCAATCCTGTGTTACTATGATCGGCCCGCCATCCCCATGGAACTAATCATTCCAGGCGTCTGGCCGCAGGACACAGCTTTTCACAGTAGTCTTCGTTTGTTATACGAATAGAGTGGGTTAGTGAAATGGTTGCAACCAATCCTGTGTAACTATGATCGGCCCGCCATCCCCATGGAACTAATCATTCCAGGCGTCTGGCCGCAGGACACATCTTTTCACAGTAGTCTTCGTTTGTTATACGAATAGATTGGGTTAGTGAAACGGTTGCAACCAATTCTGTGTTACTATGATCGGCCCGCCATCCCCATGGAACTAATCATTCCAGGCGTCTGGCCGCAGGACACAGCTTTTCACAGTAGTCTTCGTTTGTTATACGAATAGAGTGGGTTAGTGAAATGGTTGCAACCAATCCTGTGTTACTATGATCGGCCCGCCATCCCCATGGAACTAATCATTCCAGGCGTCTGGCCGCAGGACACAGCTTTTTACAGTAGTCTTCGTTTGTTATACGAATAGAGTGGGTTAGTGAAATGGTTGCAACCAATTCTGTGTTACTATGATCGACCCGCCATCCCCATGGAACTAATCATTCCAGGCGTCTGGCCGCAGCACACAGCTTTTCACAGTAGTCTTCGTTTGTTATACGAATAGATTGGGTTAGTGAAACGGTTGCAACCAATTCTGTGTTACTATGATCGGCCCGCCATCCCCATGGAACTAATCATTCCAGGCGTCTGGCCGCAGGACACAGCTTTTCACAGTAGTCTTCGTTTGTTATACGAATAGAGTGGGTTAGTGAAATGGTTGCAACCAATCCTGTGTAACTATGATCGGCCCGCCATCCCCATGGAACTAATCATTCCAGGCGTCTGGCCGCAGGACACATCTTTTCACAGTAGTCTTCGTTTGTTATACGAATAGATTGGGTTAGTGAAACGGTTGCAACCAATTCTGTGTTACTATGATCGGCCCGCCATCCCCATGGAACTAATCATTCCAGGCGTCTGGCCGCAGGACACAGCTTTTCACAGTAGTCTTCGTTTGTTATACGAATAGAGTGGGTTAGTGAAATGGTTGCAACCAATCCTGTGTTACTATGATCGGCCCGCCATCCCCATGGAACTAATCATTCCAGGCGTCTGGCCGCACGACACAGCTTTTTACAGTAGTCTTCGTTTGTTATACGAATAGAGTGGGTTAGTGAAATGGTTGCAACCAATTCTGTGTTACTATGATCGACCCGCCATCCCCATGGAACTAATCATTCCAGGCGTCTGGCCGCAGCACACAGCTTTTCACAGTAGTCTTCGTTTGTTATACGAATAGATTGGGTTAGTGAAACGGTTGCAACCAATTCTGTGTTACTATGATCGGCCCGCCATCCCCATGGAACTAATCATTCCAGGCGTCTGGCCGCAGGACACAGCTTTTCACAGTAGTCTTCGTTTGTTATACGAATAGGGTGGGTTAGTGAAATGGTTGCAACCAATTCTGTGTTACTATGATCGGCCCGCCATCCCCATGGAACTAATCATTCCAGGCGTCTGGCCGCAGGACACAGCTTTTCACAGTAGTCTTCGTTTGTTATACGAATAGAGTGGGTTAGTGAAATGGTTGCAACCAATCCTGTGTTACTATGATCGGCCCGCCATCCCCATGGAACTAATCATTCCAGGCGTCTGGCCGCAGGACACAGCTTTTCACAGTAGTCTTCGTTTGTTATACGAATAGGGTGGGTTAGTGAAATGGTTGCAACCAATTCTGTGTTACTATGATCGGCCCGCCATCCCCATGGAACTAATCATTCCAGGCGTCTGGCCGCAGGACACAGCTTTTCACAGTAGTCTTCATTTGTTATACGAATAGAGTGGGTTAGTGAAATGGTTGCAACCAATCCTGTGTTACTATGATCGGCCCGCCATCCCCATGGAACTAATCATTCCAGGCGTCTGGCCGCAGGACACAGCTTTTCACAGTAGTCTTCGTTTGTTATACGAATAGAGTGGGTTAGTGAAATGGTTGCAACCAATCCTGTGTAACTATGATCGGCCCGCAATCCCCATGGAACTAATCATTCCAGGCGTCTGGCCGCAGGACACATCTTTTCACAGTAGTCTTCGTTTGTTATACGAATAGATTGGGTTAGTGAAATGGTTGCAACCAATCCTGTGTTACTATGATCGGCCCGCCATCCCCATGGAACTAATCATTCCAGGCGTCTGGCCGCAGGACACAGCTTTTCACAGTAGTCTTCGTTTGTTATACGAATAGGGTGGGTTAGTGAAATGGTTGCAACCAATTCTGTGTTACTATGATCGGCCCGCCATCCCCATGGAACTAATCATTCCAGGCGTCTGGCCGCAGGACACAGCTTTTCACAGTAGTCTTCGTTTGTTATACGAATAGAGTGGGTTAGTGAAATGGTTGCAACCAATCCTGTGTTACTATGATCGGCCCGCCATCCCCATGGAACTAATCATTCCAGGCGTCTGGCCGCAGGACACAGCTTTTCACAGTAGTCTTCGTTTGTTATACGAATAGGGTGGGTTAGTGAAATGGTTGCAACCAATTCTGTGTTACTATGATCGGCCCGCCATCCCCATGGAACTAATCATTCCAGGCGTCTGGCCGCAGGACACAGCTTTTCACAGTAGTCTTCATTTGTTATACGAATAGAGTGGGTTAGTGAAATGGTTGCAACCAATCCTGTGTTACTATGATCGGCCCGCCATCCCCATGGAACTAATCATTCCAGGCGTCTGGCCGCAGGACACAGCTTTTCACAGTAGTCTTCGTTTGTTATACGAATAGAGTGGGTTAGTGAAATGGTTGCAACCAATCCTGTGTAACTATGATCGGCCCGCAATCCCCATGGAACTAATCATTCCAGGCGTCTGGCCGCAGGACACATCTTTTCACAGTAGTCTTCGTTTGTTATACGAATAGATTGGGTTAGTGAAATGGTTGCAACCAATCCTGTGTTACTATGATCGGCCCGCCATCCCCATGGAACTAATCATTCCAGGCGTCTGGCCGCAGGACACAGCTTTTCACAGTAGTCTTCGTTTGTTATACGAATAGAGTGGGTTAGTGAAATGGTTGCAACCAATCCTGTGTAACTATGATCGGCCCGCCATCCCCATGGAACTAATCATTCCAGGCGTCTGGCCGCAGGACACATCTTTTCACAGTAGTCTTCGTTTGTTATACGAATAGATTGGGTTAGTGAAACGGTTGCAACCAATTCTGTGTTACTATGATCGGCCCGCCATCCCCATGGAACTAATCATTCCAGGCGTCTGGCCGCAGGACACAGCTTTTCACAGTAGTCTTCGTTTGTTATACGAATAGAGTGGGTTAGTGAAATGGTTGCAACCAATCCTGTGTTACTATGATCGGCCCGCCATCCCCATGGAACTAATCATTCCAGGCGTCTGGCCGCAGGACACAGCTTTTTACAGTAGTCTTCGTTTGTTATACGAATAGAGTGGGTTAGTGAAATGGTTGCAACCAATTCTGTGTTACTATGATCGGCCCGCCATCCCCATGGAACTAATCATTCCAGGCGTCTGGCCGCAGGACACAGCTTTTCACAGTAGTCTTCGTTTGTTATACGAATAGAGTGGGTTAGTGAAATGGTTGCAACCAATCCTGTGTTACTATGATCGGCCCGCCATCCCCATGGAACTAATCATTCCAGGCGTCTGGCCGCAGGACACAGCTTTTCACAGTAGTCTTCGTTTGTTATACGAATAGGGTGGGTTAGTGAAATGGTTGCAACCAATTCTGTGTTACTATGATCGGCCCGCCATCCCCATGGAACTAATCATTCCAGGCGTCTGGCCGCAGGACACAGCTTTTCACAGTAGTCTTCATTTGTTATACGAATAGAGTGGGTTAGTGAAATGGTTGCAACCAATCCTGTGTTACTATGATCGGCCCGCCATGCCCATGGAACTAATCATTCCAGGCGTCTGGCCGCAGGACACAGCTTTTCACAGTAGTCTTCGTTTGTTATACGAATAGAGTGGGTTAGTGAAATGGTTGCAACCAATCCTGTGTTACTATGATCGGCCCGCCATCCCCATGGAACTAATCATTCCAGGCGTCTGGCCGCAGGACACAGCTTTTCACAGTAGTCTTCGTTTGTTATACGAATAGAGTGGGTTAGTGAAATGGTTGCAACCAATCCTGTGTTACTATGATCGGCCCGCCATCCCCATGGAACTAATCATTCCAGGCGTCTGGCCGCAGGACACAGCTTTTTACAGTAGTCTTCGTTTGTTATACGAATAGAGTGGGTTAGTGAAATGGTTGCAACCAATTCTGTGTTACTATGATCGGCCCGCCATCCCCATGGAACTAATCATTCCAGGCGTCTGGCCGCAGGACACAGCTTTTCACAGTAGTCTTCGTTTGTTATACGAATAGGGTGGGTTAGTGAAATGGTTGCAACCAATTCTGTGTTACTATGATCGGCCCGCCATCCCCATGGAACTAATCATTCCAGGCGTCTGGCCGCAGGACACAGCTTTTCACAGTAGTCTTCGTTTGTTATACGAATAGAGTGGGTTAGTGAAATGGTTGCAACCAATCCTGTGTTACTATGATCGGCCCGCCATCCCCATGGAACTAATCAATCCAGGCGTCTGGCCGCAGGACACAGCTTTTCACAGTAGTCTTCGTTTGTTATACGAATAGAGTGGGTTAGTGAAATGGTTGCAACCAATCCTGTGTTACTATGATCGGCCCGCCATCCCCATGGAACTAATCATTCCAGGCGTCTGGCCGCAGGACACAGCTTTTCACAGTAGTCTTCGTTTGTTATACGAATAGAGTGGGTTAGTGAAATGGTTGCAACCAATCCTGTGTTACTATGATCGGCCCGCCATCCCCATGGAACTAATCATTCCAGGCGTCTGGCCGCAGGACACAGCTTTTTACAGTAGTCTTCGTTTGTTATACGAATAGAGTGGGTTAGTGAAATGGTTGCAACCAATTCTGTGTTACTATGATCGGCCCGCCATCCCCATGGAACTAATCATTCCAGGCGTCTGGCCGCAGGACACAGCTTTTCACAGTAGTCTTCGTTTGTTATACGAATAGGGTGGGTTAGTGAAATGGTTGCAACCAATTCTGTGTTACTATGATCGGCCCGCCATCCCCATGGAACTAATCATTCCAGGCGTCTGGCCGCAGGACACAGCTTTTCACAGTAGTCTTCGTTTGTTATACGAATAGAGTGGGTTAGTGAAATGGTTGCAACCAATCCTGTGTTACTATGATCGGCCCGCCATCCCCATGGAACTAATCAATCCAGGCGTCTGGCCGCAGGACACAGCTTTTCACAGTAGTCTTCGTTTGTTATACGAATTGAGTGGGTTAGTGAAATGGTTGCAACCAATCCTGTGTTACTATGATCGGCCCGCCATCCCCATGGAACTAATCAATCCAGGCGTCTGGCCGCAGGACACAGCTTTTCACAGTAGTCTTCGTTTGTTATACGAATAGAGTGGGTTAGTGAAATGGTTGCAACCAATCCTGTGTTACTATGATCGGCCCGCCATCCCCATGGAACTAATCATTCCAGGCGTCTGGCCGCAGGACACATCTTTTCACAGTAGTCTTCGTTTGTTATACGAATAGATTGGGTTAGTGAAACGGTTGCAACCAATTCTGTGTTACTATGATCGGCCCGCCATCCCCATGGAACTAATCAATCCAGGCGTCTGGCCGCAGGACACAGCTTTTCACAGTAGTCTTCGTTTGTTATACGAATAGAGTGGGTTAGTGAAATGGTTGCAACCAATCCTGTGTTACTATGATCGGCCCGCCATCCCCATGGAACTAATCATTCCAGGCGTCTGGCCGCAGGACACAGCTTTTTACAGTAGTCTTCGTTTGTTATACGAATAGAGTGGGTTAGTGAAATGGTTGCAACCAATTCTGTGTTACTATGATCGACCCGCCATCCCCATGGAACTAATCATTCCAGGCATCTGGCCGCAGGACACAGCTTTTCACAGTAGTCTTCGTTTGTTATACGAATAGGGTGGGTTAGTGAAATGGTTGCAACCAATGATGTGTTACTATGATCGGCCCGCCATCCCCATGGAACTAATCATTCCAGGCGTCTGGCCGCAGGACACAGCTTTTCACAGTAGTCTTCGTTTGTTATACGAATAGAGTGGGTTAGTGAAATGGTTGCAACCAATCCTGTGTTACTATGATCGGCCCGCCATCCCCATGGAACTAATCATTCCAGGCGTCTGGCCGCAGGACACAGCTTTTCACAGTAGTCTTCGTTTGTTATACGAATAGAGTGGGTTAGTGAAATGGTTGCAACCAATCCTGTGTTACTATGATCGGCCCGCCATCCCCATGGAACTAATCATTCCAGGCGTCTGGCCGCAGGACACAGCTTTTCACAGTAGCCTTCGTTTGTTATACGAATTGAGTGGGTTAGTGAAATGGTTGCAACCAATCCTGTGTTACTATGATCGGCCCGCCATCCCCATGGAACTAATCAATCCAGGCGTCTGGCCGCAGGACACAGCTTTTCACAGTAGTCTTCGTTTGTTATACGAATTGAGTGGGTTAGTGAAATGGTTGCAACCAATCCTGTGTTGCTATGATCGGCCCGCCATCCCCATGGAACTAATCAATCCAGGCGTCTGGCCGCAGGACACAGCTTTTCACAGTAGTCTTCGTTTGTTATACGAATAGAGTGGGTTAGTGAAATGGTTGCAACCAATCCTGTGTTACTATGATCGGCCCGCCATCCCCATGGAACTAATCAATCCAGGCGTCTGGCCGCAGGACACAGCTTTTCACAGTAGTCTTCGTTTGTTATACGAATTGAGTGGGTTAGTGAAATGGTTGCAACCAATCCTGTGTTACTATGATCGGCCCGCCATCCCCATGGAACTAATCAATCCAGGCGTCTGGCCGCAGGACACAGCTTTTCACAGTAGTCTTCGTTTGTTATACGAATAGAGTGGGTTAGTGAAATGGTTGCAACCAATCCTGTGTTACTATGATCGGCCCGCCATCCCCATGGAACTAATCATTCCAGGCGTCTGGCCGCAGGACACAGCTTTTCACAGTAGTCTTCGTTTGTTATACGAATTGAGTGGGTTAGTGAAATGGTTGCAACCAATCCTGTGTTACTATGATCGGCCCGCCATCCCCATGGAACTAATCAATCCAGGCGTCTGGCCGCAGGACACAGCTTTTCACAGTAGTCTTCGTTTGTTATACGAATTGAGTGGGTTAGTGAAATGGTTGCAACCAATCCTGTGTTACTATGATCGGCCCGCCATCCCCATGGAACTAATCAATCCAGGCGTCTGGCCGCAGGACACAGCTTTTCACAGTAGTCTTCGTTTGTTATACGAATAGAGTGGGTTAGTGAAATGGTTGCAACCAATCCTGTGTTACTATGATCGGCCCGCCATCCCCATGGAACTAATCATTCCAGGCGTCTGGCCGCAGGACACAGCTTTTCACAGTAGTCTTCGTTTGTTATACGAATAGGGTGGGTTAGTGAAATGGTTGCAACCAATGATGTGTTACTATGATCGACCCGCCATCCCCATGGAACTAATCATTCCAGGCGTCTGGCCGCAGGACACAGCTTTTCACAGTAGTCTTCGTTTGTTATACGAATAGGGTGGGTTAGTGAAATGGTTGCAACCAATGATGTGTTACTATGATCGACCCGCCATCCCCATGGAACTAATCATTCCAGGCGTCTGGCCGCAGGACACAGCTTTTCACAGTAGTCTTCGTTTGTTATACGAATAGGGTGGGTTAGTGAAATGGTTGCAACCAATCCTGTGTTACTATGATCGGCCCGCCATCCCCATGGAACTAATCATTCCAGGCGTCTGGCCGCAGGACACAGCTTTTCACAGTAGTCTTCGTTTGTTATACGAATAGGGTGGGTTAGTGAAATGGTTGCAACCAATGATGTGTTACTATGATCGACCCGCCATCCCCATGGAACTAATCATTCCAGGCGTCTGGCCGCAGGACACAGCTTTTCACAGTAGTCTTCGTTTGTTATACGAATAGGGTGGGTTAGTGAAATGGTTGCAACCAATGATGTGTTACTATGATCGACCCGCCATCCCCATGGAACTAATCATTCCAGGCGTCTGGCCGCAGGACACAGCTTTTCACAGTAGTCTTCGTTTGTTATACGAATAGGGTGGGTTAGTGAAATGGTTGCAACCAATGATGTGTTACTATGATCGACCCGCCATCCCCATGGAACTAATCATTCCAGGCGTCTGGCCGCAGGACACAGCTTTTCACAGTAGTCTTCGTTTGTTATACGAATAGGGTGGGTTAGTGAAATGGTTGCAACCAATTCTGTGTTACTATGATCGACCCGCCATCCCCATGGAACTAATCATTCCAGGCGTCTGGCCGCAGGACACAGCTTTTCACAGTAGTCTTCGTTTGTTATACGAATAGGGTGGGTTAGTGAAATGGTTGCAACCAATGATGTGTTACTATGATCGGCCCGCCATCCCCATGGAACTAATCATTCCAGGCGTCTGGCCGCAGGACACAGCTTTTTACAGTAGTCTTCGTTTGTTATACGAATAGAGTGGGTTAGTGAAATGGTTGCAACCAATTCTGTGTTACTATGATCGACCCGCCATCCCCATGGAACTAATCATTCCAGGCGTCTGGCCGCAGGACACAGCTTTTCACAGTAGTCTTCGTTTGTTATACGAAGAGGGTGGGTTAGTGAAATGGTTGCAACCAATGATGTGTTACTATGATCGGCCCGCCATCCCCATGGAACTAATCATTCCAGGCGTCTGGCCGCAGGACACAGTTTTTCACAGTAGTCTTCGTTTGTTATACGAATAGAGTGGGTTAGTGAAATGGTTGCAACCAATCCTGTGTTACTATGATCGGCCCGCCATCCCCATGGAACTAATCATTCCAGGCGTCTGGCCGCAGGACACAGCTTTTCACAGTAGTCTTCGTTTGTTATACGAATAGAGTGGGTTAGTGAAATGGTTGCAACCAATCCTGTGTTACTATGATCGGCCCGCCATCCCCATGGAACTAATCATTCCAGGCGTCTGGCCGCAGGACACAGCTTTTCACAGTAGTCTTCGTTTGTTATACGAATAGAGTGGGTTAGTGAAATGGTTGCAACCAATCCTGTGTTACTATGATCGGCCCGCCATCCCCATGGAACTAATCATTCCAGGCGTCTGGCCGCAGGACACAGCTTTTCACAGTAGTCTTCGTTTGTTATACGAATTGAGTGGGTTAGTGAAATGGTTGCAACCAATCCTGTGTTACTATGATCGGCCCGCCATCCCCATGGAACTAATCAATCCAGGCGTCTGGCCGCAGGACACAGCTTTTCACAGTAGTCTTCGTTTGTTATACGAATTGAGTGGGTTAGTGAAATGGTTGCAACCAATCCTGTGTTACTATGATCGGCCCGCAATCCCCATGGAACTAATCATTCCAGGCGTCTGGCCGCAGGACACAGCTTTTCACAGTAGTCTTCGTTTGTTATACGAATAGAGTGGGTTAGTGAAATGGTTGCAACCAATCCTGTGTTACTATGATCGGCCCGCCATCCCCATGGAACTAATCATTCCAGGCGTCTGGCCGCAGGACACAGCTTTTCACAGTAGTCTTCGTTTGTTATACGAATTGAGTGGGTTAGTGAAATGGTTGCAACCAATCCTGTGTTACTATGATCGGCCCGCCATCCCCATGGAACTAATCATTCCAGGCGTCTGGCCGCAGGACACAGCTTTTCACAGTAGTCTTCGTTTGTTATACGAATAGAGTGGGTTAGTGAAATGGTTGCAACCAATCCTGTGTTACTATGATCGGCCCGCCATCCCCATGGAACTAATCATTCCAGGCGTCTGGCCGCAGGACACAGCTTTTTACAGTAGTCTTCGTTTGTTATACGAATAGAGTGGGTTAGTGAAATGGTTGCAACCAATTCTGTGTTACTATGATCGACCCGCCATCCCCATGGAACTAATCATTCCAGGCGTCTGGCCGCAGGACACAGCTTTTCACAGTAGTCTTCGTTTGTTATACGAATAGGGTGGGTTAGTGAAATGGTTGCAACCAATGATGTGTTACTATGATCGGCCCGCCATCCCCATGGAACTAATCATTCCAGGCGTCTGGCCGCAGGACACAGCTTTTCACAGTAGTCTTCGTTTGTTATACGAATAGAGTGGGTTAGTGAAATGGTTGCAACCAATCCTGTGTTACTATGATCGGCCCGCCATCCCCATGGAACTAATCATTCCAGGCGTCTGGCCGCAGGACACAGCTTTTCACAGTAGTCTTCGTTTGTTATCAGAATAGAGTGGGTTAGTGAAATGGTTGCAACCAATCCTGTGTTACTATGATCGGCCCGCCATCCCCATGGAACTAATCATTCCAGGCGTCTGGCCGCAGGACACAGCTTTTCACAGTAGTCTTCGTTTGTTATACGAATAGAGTGGGTTAGTGAAATGGTTGCAACCAATCCTGTGTTACTATGATCGGCCCGCCATCCCCATGGAACTAATCATTCCAGGCGTCTGGCCGCAGGACACAGCTTTTTACAGTAGTCTTCGTTTGTTATACGAATAGAGTGGGTTAGTGAAATGGTTGCAACCAATTCTGTGTTACTATGATCGACCCGCCATCCCCATGGAACTAATCATTCCAGGCGTCTGGCCGCAGGACACAGCTTTTCACAGTAGTCTTCGTTTGTTATACGAATAGAGTGGGTTAGTGAAATGGTTGCAACCAATCCTGTGTTACTATGATCGGCCCGCCATCCCCATGGAACTAATCATTCCAGGCGTCTGGCCGCAGGACACAGCTTTTCACAGTAGTCTTCGTTTGTTATACGAATAGAGTGGGTTAGTGAAATGGTTGCAACCAATCCTGTGTTACTATGATCGGCCCGCCATCCCCATGGAACTAATCATTCCAGGCGTCTGGCCGCAGGACACAGCTTTTCACAGTAGTCTTCGTTTGTTATACGAATAGAGTGGGTTAGTGAAATGGTTGCAACCAATCCTGTGTTACTATGATCGGCCCGCCATCCCCATGGAACTAATCATTCCAGGCGTCTGGCCGCAGGACACAGCTTTTTACAGTAGTCTTCGTTTGTTATACGAATAGAGTGGGTTAGTGAAATGGTTGCAACCAATTCTGTGTTACTATGATCGACCCGCCATCCCCATGGAACTAATCATTCCAGGCGTCTGGCCGCAGGACACAGCTTTTCACAGTAGTCTTCGTTTGTTATACGAATAGGGTGGGTTAGTGAAATGGTTGCAACCAATGATGTGTTACTATGATCGGCCCGCCATCCCCATGGAACTAATCATTCCAGGCGTCTGGCCGCAGGACACAGCTTTTTACAGTAGTCTTCGTTTGTTATACGAATAGAGTGGGTTAGTGAAATGGTTGCAACCAATTCTGTGTTACTATGATCGACCCGCCATCCCCATGGAACTAATCATTCCAGGCGTCTGGCCGCAGGACACAGCTTTTCACAGTAGTCTTCGTTTGTTATACGAATAGAGTGGGTTAGTGAAATGGTTGCAACCAATCCTGTGTTACTATGATCGGCCCGCCATCCCCATGGAACTAATCATTCCAGGCGTCTGGCCGCAGGACACAGCTTTTCACAGTAGTCTTCGTTTGTTATACGAATAGAGTGGGTTAGTGAAATGGTTGCAACCAATCCTGTGTTACTATGATCGGCCCGCCATCCCCATGGAACTAATCATTCCAGGCGTCTGGCCGCAGGACACAGCTTTTTACAGTAGTCTTCGTTTGTTATACGAATAGAGTGGGTTAGTGAAATGGTTGCAACCAATTCTGTGTTACTATGATCGACCCGCCATCCCCATGGAACTAATCATTCCAGGCGTCTGGCCGCAGGACACAGCTTTTCACAGTAGTCTTCGTTTGTTATACGAATAGAGTGGGTTAGTGAAATGGTTGCAACCAATCCTGTGTTACTATGATCGGCCCGCCATCCCCATGGAACTAATCATTCCAGGCGTCTGGCCGCAGGACACAGCTTTTCACAGTAGTCTTCGTTTGTTATACGAATAGAGTGGGTTAGTGAAATGGTTGCAACCAATCCTGTGTTACTATGATCGGCCCGCCATCCCCATGGAACTAATCATTCCAGGCGTCTGGCCGCAGGACACAGCTTTTTACAGTAGTCTTCGTTTGTTATACGAATAGAGTGGGTTAGTGAAATGGTTGCAACCAATTCTGTGTTACTATGATCGACCCGCCATCCCCATGGAACTAATCATTCCAGGCGTCTGGCCGCAGGACACAGCTTTTCACAGTAGTCTTCGTTTGTTATACGAATAGGGTGGGTTAGTGAAATGGTTGCAACCAATGATGTGTTACTATGATCGGCCCGCCATCCCCATGGAACTAATCATTCCAGGCGTCTGGCCGCAGGACACAGCTTTTCACAGTAGTCTTCGTTTGTTATACGAATAGAGTGGGTTAGTGAAATGGTTGCAACCAATCCTGTGTTACTATGATCGGCCCGCCATCCCCATGGAACTAATCATTCCAGGCGTCTGGCCGCAGGACACAGCTTTTCACAGTAGTCTTCGTTTGTTATACGAATAGAGTGGGTTAGTGAAATGGTTGCAACCAATCCTGTGTTACTATGATCGGCCCGCCATCCCCATGGAACTAATCATTCCAGGCGTCTGGCCGCAGGACACAGCTTTTTACAGTAGTCTTCGTTTGTTATACGAATAGAGTGGGTTAGTGAAATGGTTGCAACCAATTCTGTGTTACTATGATCGACCCGCCATCCCCATGGAACTAATCATTCCAGGCGTCTGGCCGCAGGACACAGCTTTTCACAGTAGTCTTCGTTTGTTATACGAATAGGGTGGGTTAGTGAAATGGTTGCAACCAATGATGTGTTACTATGATCGGCCCGCCATCCCCATGGAACTAATCATTCCAGGCGTCTGGCCGCAGGACACAGCTTTTCACAGTAGTCTTCGTTTGTTATACGAATTGAGTGGGTTAGTGAAATGGTTGCAACCAATCCTGTGTTACTATGATCGGCCCGCCATCCCCATGGAACTAATCATTCCAGGCGTCTGGCCGCAGGACACAGCTTTTCACAGTAGTCTTCGTTTGTTATACGAATAGAGTGGGTTAGTGAAATGGTTGCAACCAATCCTGTGCTACTATGATCGGCCCGCCATCCCCATGGAACTAATCATTCCAGGCGTCTGGCCGCAGGACACAGCTTTTCACAGTAGTCTTCGTTTGTTATACGAATATGGTGGGTTAGTGAAATGGTTGCAACCAATGATGTGTTACTATGATCGGCCCGCCATCCCCATGGAACTAATCATTCCAGGCGTCTGGCCGCAGGACACAGCTTTTCACAGTAGTCTTCGTTTGTTATACGAATAGAGTGGGTTAGTGAAATGGTTGCAACCAATCCTGTGTTACTATGATCGGCCCGCCATCCCCATGGAACTAATCATTCCAGGCGTCTGGCCGCAGGACACAGCTTTTCACAGTAGTCTTCGTTTGTTATACGAATTGAGTGGGTTAGTGAAATGGTTGCAACCAATCCTGTGTTACTATGATCGGCCCGCCATCCCCATGGAACTAATCATTCCAGGCGTCTGGCCGCAGGACACAGCTTTTCACAGTAGTCTTCGTTTGTTATACGAATAGAGTGGGTTAGTGAAATGGTTGCAACCAATCCTGTGTTACTATGATCGGCCCGCCATCCCCATGGAACTAATCATTCCAGGCGTCTGGCCGCAGGACACAGCTTTTCACAGTAGTCTTCGTTTGTTATACGAATAGAGTGGGTTAGTGAAATGGTTGCAACCAATGATGTGTTACTATGATCGGCCCGCCATCCCCATGGAACTAATCATTCCAGGCGTCTGGCCGCAGGACACAGCTTTTCACAGTAGTCTTCGTTTGTTATACGAATAGAGTGGGTTAGTGAAATGGTTGCAACCAATCCTGTGTTACTATGATCGGCCCGCCATCCCCATGGAACTAATCATTCCAGGCGTCTGGCCGCAGGACACAGCTTTTCACAGTAGTCTTCGTTTGTTATACGAATAGAGTGGGTTAGTGAAATGGTTGCAACCAATCCTGTGTTACTATGATCGGCCCGCCATCCCCATGGAACTAATCATTCCAGGCGTCTGGCCGCAGGACACAGCTTTTTACAGTAGTCTTCGTTTGTTATACGAATAGAGTGGGTTAGTGAAATGGTTGCAACCAATCCTGTGTTACTATGATCGGCCCGCCATCCCCATGGAACTAATCATTCCAGGCGTCTGGCCGCAGGACACAGCTTTTCACAGTAGTCTTCGTTTGTTATACGAATTGAGTGGGTTAGTGAAATGGTTGCAACCAATCCTGTGTTACTATGATCGGCCCGCCATCCCCATGGAACTAATCATTCCAGGCGTCTGGCCGCAGGACACAGCTTTTCACAGTAGTCTTCGTTTGTTATACGAATAGAGTGGGTTAGTGAAATGGTTGCAACCAATCCTGTGTTACTATGATCGGCCCGCCATCCCCATGGAACTAATCATTCCAGGCGTCTGGCCGCAGGACACAGCTTTTCACAGTAGTCTTCGTTTGTTATACGAATAGAGTGGGTTAGTGAAATGGTTGCAACCAATCCTGTGCTACTATGATCGGCCCGCCATCCCCATGGAACTAATCATTCCAGGCGTCTGGCCGCAGGACACAGCTTTTCACAGTAGTCTTCGTTTGTTATACGAATAGAGTGGGTTAGTGAAATGGTTGCAACCAATCCTGTGTTACTATGATCGGCCCGCCATCCCCATGGAACTAATCATTCCAGGCGTCTGGCCGCAGGACACAGCTTTTCACAGTAGTCTTCGTTTGTTATACGAATAGAGTGGGTTAGTGAAATGGTTGCAACCAATCCTGTGTTACTATGATCGGCCCGCCATCCCCATGGAACTAATCATTCCAGGCGTCTGGCCGCAGGACACAGCTTTTTACAGTAGTCTTCGTTTGTTATACGAATAGAGTGGGTTAGTGAAATGGTTGCAACCAATTCTGTGTTACTATGATCGACCCGCCATCCCCATGGAACTAATCATTCCAGGCGTCTGGCCGCAGGACACAGCTTTTCACAGTAGTCTTCGTTTGTTATACGAATAGGGTGGGTTAGTGAAATGGTTGCAACCAATTCTGTGTTACTATGATCGGCCCGCCATCCCCATGGAACTAATCATTCCAGGCGTCTGGCCGCAGGACACAGCTTTTCACAGTAGTCTTCGTTTGTTATACGAATAGAGTGGGTTAGTGAAATGGTTGCAACCAATCCTGTGTTACTATGATCGGCCCGCCATCCCCATGGAACTAATCATTCCAGGCGTCTGGCCGCAGGACACAGCTTTTCACAGTAGTCTTCGTTTGTTATACGAATAGAGTGGGTTAGTGAAATGGTTGCAACCAATCCTGTGTTACTATGATCGGCCCGCCATCCCCATGGAACTAATCATTCCAGGCGTCTGGCCGCAGGACACAGCTTTTTACAGTAGTCTTCGTTTGTTATACGAATTGAGTGGGTTAGTGAAATGGTTGCAACCAATCCTGTGTTACTATGATCGACCCGCCATCCCCATGGAACTAATCATTCCAGGCGTCTGGCCGCAGGACACAGCTTTTCACAGTAGTCTTCGTTTGTTATACGAATATGGTGGGTTAGTGAAATGGTTGCAACCAATGATGTGTTACTATGATCGGCCCGCCATCCCCATGGAACTAATCATTCCAGGCGTCTGGCCGCAGGACACAGCTTTTCACAGTAGTCTTCGTTTGTTATACGAATAGAGTGGGTTAGTGAAATGGTTGCAACCAATCCTGTGTTACTATGATCGGCCCGCCATCCCCATGGAACTAATCATTCCAGGCGTCTGGCCGCAGGACACAGCTTTTCACAGTAGTCTTCGTTTGTTATACGAATTGAGTGGGTTAGTGAAATGGTTGCAACCAATCCTGTGTTACTATGATCGGCCCGCCATCCCCATGGAACTAATCATTCCAGGCGTCTGGCCGCAGGACACAGCTTTTCACGGTAGTCTTCGTTTGTTATACGAATAGAGTGGGTTAGTGAAATGGTTGCAACCAATCCTGTGTTACTATGATCGGCCCGCCATCCCCATGGAACTAATCATTCCAGGCGTCTGGCCGCAGGACACAGCTTTTCACAGTAGTCTTCGTTTGTTATACGAATAGAGTGGGTTAGTGAAATGGTTGCAACCAATGATGTGTTACTATGATCGGCCCGCCATCCCCATGGAACTAATCATTCCAGGCGTCTGGCCGCAGGACACAGCTTTTCACAGTAGTCTTCGTTTGTTATACGAATTGAGTGGGTTAGTGAAATGGTTGCAACCAATCCTGTGTTACTATGATCGGCCCGCCATCCCCATGGAACTAATCATTCCAGGCGTCTGGCCGCAGGACACAGCTTTTCACAGTAGTCTTCGTTTGTTATACGAATAGAGTGGGTTAGTGAAATGGTTGCAACCAATCCTGTGCTACTATGATCGGCCCGCCATCCCCATGGAACTAATCATTCCAGGCGTCTGGCCGCAGGACACAGCTTTTCACAGTAGTCTTCGTTTGTTATACGAATAGAGTGGGTTAGTGAAATGGTTGCAACCAATCCTGTGTTACTATGATCGGCCCGCCATCCCCATGGAACTAATCATTCCAGGCGTCTGGCCGCAGGACACAGCTTTTTACAGTAGTCTTCGTTTGTTATACGAATAGAGTGGGTTAGTGAAATGGTTGCAACCAATTCTGTGTTACTATGATCGACCCGCCATCCCCATGGAACTAATCATTCCAGGCGTCTGGCCGCAGGACACAGCTTTTCACAGTAGTCTTCGTTTGTTATACGAATAGGGTGGGTTAGTGAAATGGTTGCAACCAATGATGTGTTACTATGATCGGCCCGCCATCCCCATGGAACTAATCATTCCAGGCGTCTGGCCGCAGGACACAGCTTTTCACAGTAGTCTTCGTTTGTTATACGAATAGAGTGGGTTAGTGAAATGGTTGCAACCAATCCTGTGTTACTATGATCGGCCCGCCATCCCCATGGAACTAATCATTCCAGGCGTCTGGCCGCAGGACACAGCTTTTCACAGTAGTCTTCGTTTGTTATACGAATAGAGTGGGTTAGTGAAATGGTTGCAACCAATCCTGTGTTACTATGATCGGCCCGCCATCCCCATGGAACTAATCATTCCAGGCGTCTGGCCGCAGGACACAGCTTTTTACAGTAGTCTTCGTTTGTTATACGAATAGAGTGGGTTAGTGAAATGGTTGCAACCAATCCTGTGTTACTATGATCGGCCCGCCATCCCCATGGAACTAATCATTCCAGGCGTCTGGCCGCAGGACACAGCTTTTCACGGTAGTCTTCGTTTGTTATACGAATAGAGTGGGTTAGTGAAATGGTTGCAACCAATCCTGTGTTACTATGATCGGCCCGCCATCCCCATGGAACTAATCATTCCAGGCGTCTGGCCGCAGGACACAGCTTTTCACAGTAGTCTTCGTTTGTTATACGAATAGAGTGGGTTAGTGAAATGGTTGCAACCAATGATGTGTTACTATGATCGGCCCGCCATCCCCATGGAACTAATCATTCCAGGCGTCTGGCCGCAGGACACAGCTTTTCACAGTAGTCTTCGTTTGTTATACGAATTGAGTGGGTTAGTGAAATGGTTGCAACCAATCCTGTGTTACTATGATCGGCCCGCCATCCCCATGGAACTAATCATTCCAGGCGTCTGGCCGCAGGACACAGCTTTTCACAGTAGTCTTCGTTTGTTATACGAATAGAGTGGGTTAGTGAAATGGTTGCAACCAATCCTGTGCTACTATGATCGGCCCGCCATCCCCATGGAACTAATCATTCCAGGCGTCTGGCCGCAGGACACAGCTTTTCACAGTAGTCTTCGTTTGTTATACGAATAGAGTGGGTTAGTGAAATGGTTGCAACCAATCCTGTGTTACTATGATCGGCCCGCCATCCCCATGGAACTAATCATTCCAGGCGTCTGGCCGCAGGACACAGCTTTTTACAGTAGTCTTCGTTTGTTATACGAATAGAGTGGGTTAGTGAAATGGTTGCAACCAATTCTGTGTTACTATGATCGACCCGCCATCCCCATGGAACTAATCATTCCAGGCGTCTGGCCGCAGGACACAGCTTTTCACAGTAGTCTTCGTTTGTTATACGAATAGGGTGGGTTAGTGAAATGGTTGCAACCAATGATGTGTTACTATGATCGGCCCGCCATCCCCATGGAACTAATCATTCCAGGCGTCTGGCCGCAGGACACAGCTTTTCACAGTAGTCTTCGTTTGTTATACGAATAGAGTGGGTTAGTGAAATGGTTGCAACCAATCCTGTGTTACTATGATCGGCCCGCCATCCCCATGGAACTAATCATTCCAGGCGTCTGGCCGCAGGACACAGCTTTTCACAGTAGTCTTCGTTTGTTATACGAATAGAGTGGGTTAGTGAAATGGTTGCAACCAATCCTGTGTTACTATGATCGGCCCGCCATCCCCATGGAACTAATCATTCCAGGCGTCTGGCCGCAGGACACAGCTTTTTACAGTAGTCTTCGTTTGTTATACGAATAGAGTGGGTTAGTGAAATGGTTGCAACCAATGATGTGTTACTATGATCGGCCCGCCATCCCCATGGAACTAATCATTCCAGGCGTCTGGCCGCAGGACACAGCTTTTCACAGTAGTCTTCGTTTGTTATACGAATAGAGTGGGTTAGTGAAATGGTTGCAACCAATCCTGTGTTACTATGATCGGCCCGCCATCCCCATGGAACTAATCATTCCAGGCGTCTGGCCGCAGGACACAGCTTTTTACAGTAGTCTTCGTTTGTTATACGAATAGAGTGGGTTAGTGAAATGGTTGCAACCAATTCTGTGTTACTATGATCGACCCGCCATCCCCATGGAACTAATCATTCCAGGCGTCTGGCCGCAGGACACAGCTTTTCACAGTAGTCTTCGTTTGTTATACGAATAGGGTGGGTTAGTGAAATGGTTGCAACCAATGATGTGTTACTATGATCGGCCCGCCATCCCCATGGAACTAATCATTCCAGGCGTCTGGCCGCAGGACACAGCTTTTCACAGTAGTCTTCGTTTGTTATACGAATAGAGTGGGTTAGTGAAATGGTTGCAACCAATCCTGTGTTACTATGATCGGCCCGCCATCCCCATGGAACTAATCATTCCAGGCGTCTGGCCGCAGGACACAGCTTTTCACAGTAGTCTTCGTTTGTTATACGAATAGAGTGGGTTAGTGAAATGGTTGCAACCAATCCTGTGTTACTATGATCGGCCCGCCATCCCCATGGAACTAATCAATCCAGGCGTCTGGCCGCAGGACACAGCTTTTCACAGTAGTCTTCGTTTGTTATACGAATTGAGTGGGTTAGTGAAATGGTTGCAACCAATCCTGTGTTACTATGATCGGCCCGCCATCCCCATGGAACTAATCAATCCAGGCGTCTGGCCGCAGGACACAGCTTTTCACAGTAGTCTTCGTTTGTTATACGAATAGAGTGGGTTAGTGAAATGGTTGCAACCAATCCTGTGTTACTATGATCGGCCCGCCATCCCCATGGAACTAATCATTCCAGGCGTCTGGCCGCAGGACACATCTTTTCACAGTAGTCTTCGTTTGTTATACGAATAGATTGGGTTAGTGAAACGGTTGCAACCAATTCTGTGTTACTATGATCGGCCCGCCATCCCCATGGAACTAATCAATCCAGGCGTCTGGCCGCAGGACACAGCTTTTCACAGTAGTCTTCGTTTGTTATACGAATAGAGTGGGTTAGTGAAATGGTTGCAACCAATCCTGTGTTACTATGATCGGCCCGCCATCCCCATGGAACTAATCATTCCAGGCGTCTGGCCGCAGGACACAGCTTTTTACAGTAGTCTTCGTTTGTTATACGAATAGAGTGGGTTAGTGAAATGGTTGCAACCAATTCTGTGTTACTATGATCGACCCGCCATCCCCATGGAACTAATCATTCCAGGCATCTGGCCGCAGGACACAGCTTTTCACAGTAGTCTTCGTTTGTTATACGAATAGGGTGGGTTAGTGAAATGGTTGCAACCAATGATGTGTTACTATGATCGGCCCGCCATCCCCATGGAACTAATCATTCCAGGCGTCTGGCCGCAGGACACAGCTTTTCACAGTAGTCTTCGTTTGTTATACGAATAGAGTGGGTTAGTGAAATGGTTGCAACCAATCCTGTGTTACTATGATCGGCCCGCCATCCCCATGGAACTAATCATTCCAGGCGTCTGGCCGCAGGACACAGCTTTTCACAGTAGTCTTCGTTTGTTATACGAATAGAGTGGGTTAGTGAAATGGTTGCAACCAATCCTGTGTTACTATGATCGGCCCGCCATCCCCATGGAACTAATCATTCCAGGCGTCTGGCCGCAGGACACAGCTTTTCACAGTAGTCTTCGTTTGTTATACGAATAGAGTGGGTTAGTGAAATGGTTGCAACCAATCCTGTGTTACTATGATCGGCCCGCCATCCCCATGGAACTAATCATTCCAGGCGTCTGGCCGCAGGACACAGCTTTTCACAGTAGCCTTCGTTTGTTATACGAATTGAGTGGGTTAGTGAAATGGTTGCAACCAATCCTGTGTTACTATGATCGGCCCGCCATCCCCATGGAACTAATCAATCCAGGCGTCTGGCCGCAGGACACAGCTTTTCACAGTAGTCTTCGTTTGTTATACGAATTGAGTGGGTTAGTGAAATGGTTGCAACCAATCCTGTGTTGCTATGATCGGCCCGCCATCCCCATGGAACTAATCAATCCAGGCGTCTGGCCGCAGGACACAGCTTTTCACAGTAGTCTTCGTTTGTTATACGAATAGAGTGGGTTAGTGAAATGGTTGCAACCAATCCTGTGTTACTATGATCGGCCCGCCATCCCCATGGAACTAATCAATCCAGGCGTCTGGCCGCAGGACACAGCTTTTCACAGTAGTCTTCGTTTGTTATACGAATTGAGTGGGTTAGTGAAATGGTTGCAACCAATCCTGTGTTACTATGATCGGCCCGCCATCCCCATGGAACTAATCAATCCAGGCGTCTGGCCGCAGGACACAGCTTTTCACAGTAGTCTTCGTTTGTTATACGAATAGAGTGGGTTAGTGAAATGGTTGCAACCAATCCTGTGTTACTATGATCGGCCCGCCATCCCCATGGAACTAATCATTCCAGGCGTCTGGCCGCAGGACACAGCTTTTCACAGTAGTCTTCGTTTGTTATACGAATTGAGTGGGTTAGTGAAATGGTTGCAACCAATCCTGTGTTACTATGATCGGCCCGCCATCCCCATGGAACTAATCAATCCAGGCGTCTGGCCGCAGGACACAGCTTTTCACAGTAGTCTTCGTTTGTTATACGAATTGAGTGGGTTAGTGAAATGGTTGCAACCAATCCTGTGTTACTATGATCGGCCCGCCATCCCCATGGAACTAATCAATCCAGGCGTCTGGCCGCAGGACACAGCTTTTCACAGTAGTCTTCGTTTGTTATACGAATAGAGTGGGTTAGTGAAATGGTTGCAACCAATCCTGTGTTACTATGATCGGCCCGCCATCCCCATGGAACTAATCATTCCAGGCGTCTGGCCGCAGGACACAGCTTTTCACAGTAGTCTTCGTTTGTTATACGAATAGGGTGGGTTAGTGAAATGGTTGCAACCAATGATGTGTTACTATGATCGACCCGCCATCCCCATGGAACTAATCATTCCAGGCGTCTGGCCGCAGGACACAGCTTTTCACAGTAGTCTTCGTTTGTTATACGAATAGGGTGGGTTAGTGAAATGGTTGCAACCAATTCTGTGTTACTATGATCGACCCGCCATCCCCATGGAACTAATCATTCCAGGCGTCTGGCCGCAGGACACAGCTTTTCACAGTAGTCTTCGTTTGTTATACGAATAGGGTGGGTTAGTGAAATGGTTGCAACCAATCCTGTGTTACTATGATCGGCCCGCCATCCCCATGGAACTAATCATTCCAGGCGTCTGGCCGCAGGACACAGCTTTTCACAGTAGTCTTCGTTTGTTATACGAATAGGGTGGGTTAGTGAAATGGTTGCAACCAATGATGTGTTACTATGATCGACCCGCCATCCCCATGGAACTAATCATTCCAGGCGTCTGGCCGCAGGACACAGCTTTTCACAGTAGTCTTCGTTTGTTATACGAATAGGGTGGGTTAGTGAAATGGTTGCAACCAATGATGTGTTACTATGATCGACTCGCCATCCCCATGGAACTAATCATTCCAGGCGTCTGGCCGCAGGACACAGCTTTTCACAGTAGTCTTCGTTTGTTATACGAATAGGGTGGGTTAGTGAAATGGTTGCAACCAATGATGTGTTACTATGATCGACCCGCCATCCCCATGGAACTAATCATTCCAGGCGTCTGGCCGCAGGACACAGCTTTTCACAGTAGTCTTCGTTTGTTATACGAATAGGGTGGGTTAGTGAAATGGTTGCAACCAATTCTGTGTTACTATGATCGACCCGCCATCCCCATGGAACTAATCATTCCAGGCGTCTGGCCGCAGGACACAGCTTTTCACAGTAGTCTTCGTTTGTTATACGAATAGGGTGGGTTAGTGAAATGGTTGCAACCAATGATGTGTTACTATGATCGGCCCGCCATCCCCATGGAACTAATCATTCCAGGCGTCTGGCCGCAGGACACAGCTTTTTACAGTAGTCTTCGTTTGTTATACGAATAGAGTGGGTTAGTGAAATGGTTGCAACCAATTCTGTGTTACTATGATCGACCCGCCATCCCCATGGAACTAATCATTCCAGGCGTCTGGCCGCAGGACACAGCTTTTCACAGTAGTCTTCGTTTGTTATACGAAGAGGGTGGGTTAGTGAAATGGTTGCAACCAATGATGTGTTACTATGATCGGCCCGCCATCCCCATGGAACTAATCATTCCAGGCGTCTGGCCGCAGGACACAGCTTTTCACAGTAGTCTTCGTTTGTTATACGAATAGAGTGGGTTAGTGAAATGGTTGCAACCAATCCTGTGTTACTATGATCGGCCCGCCATCCCCATGGAACTAATCAATCCAGGCGTCTGGCCGCAGGACACAGCTTTTCACAGTAGTCTTCGTTTGTTATACGAATTGAGTGGGTTAGTGAAATGGTTGCAACCAATCCTGTGTTACTATGATCGGCCCGCAATCCCCATGGAACTAATCATTCCAGGCGTCTGGCCGCAGGACACAGCTTTTCACAGTAGTCTTCGTTTGTTATACGAATAGAGTGGGTTAGTGAAATGGTTGCAACCAATCCTGTGTTACTATGATCGGCCCGCCATCCCCATGGAACTAATCATTCCAGGCGTCTGGCCGCAGGACACAGCTTTTCACAGTAGTCTTCGTTTGTTATACGAATTGAGTGGGTTAGTGAAATGGTTGCAACCAATCCTGTGTTACTATGATCGGCCCGCCATCCCCATGGAACTAATCATTCCAGGCGTCTGGCCGCAGGACACAGCTTTTCACAGTAGTCTTCGTTTGTTATACGAATAGAGTGGGTTAGTGAAATGGTTGCAACCAATCCTGTGTTACTATGATCGGCCCGCCATCCCCATGGAACTAATCATTCCAGGCGTCTGGCCGCAGGACACAGCTTTTTACAGTAGTCTTCGTTTGTTATACGAATAGAGTGGGTTAGTGAAATGGTTGCAACCAATTCTGTGTTACTATGATCGACCCGCCATCCCCATGGAACTAATCATTCCAGGCGTCTGGCCGCAGGACACAGCTTTTCACAGTAGTCTTCGTTTGTTATACGAATAGGGTGGGTTAGTGAAATGGTTGCAACCAATGATGTGTTACTATGATCGGCCCGCCATCCCCATGGAACTAATCATTCCAGGCGTCTGGCCGCAGGACACAGCTTTTCACAGTAGTCTTCGTTTGTTATACGAATAGAGTGGGTTAGTGAAATGGTTGCAACCAATCCTGTGTTACTATGATCGGCCCGCCATCCCCATGGAACTAATCATTCCAGGCGTCTGGCCGCAGGACACAGCTTTTCACAGTAGTCTTCGTTTGTTATACGAATAGAGTGGGTTAGTGAAATGGTTGCAACCAATCCTGTGTTACTATGATCGGCCCGCCATCCCCATGGAACTAATCATTCCAGGCGTCTGGCCGCAGGACACAGCTTTTCACAGTAGTCTTCGTTTGTTATACGAATAGAGTGGGTTAGTGAAATGGTTGCAACCAATCCTGTGTTACTATGATCGGCCCGCCATCCCCATGGAACTAATCATTCCAGGCGTCTGGCCGCAGGACACAGCTTTTTACAGTAGTCTTCGTTTGTTATACGAATAGAGTGGGTTAGTGAAATGGTTGCAACCAATTCTGTGTTACTATGATCGACCCGCCATCCCCATGGAACTAATCATTCCAGGCGTCTGGCCGCAGGACACAGCTTTTCACAGTAGTCTTCGTTTGTTATACGAATAGAGTGGGTTAGTGAAATGGTTGCAACCAATCCTGTGTTACTATGATCGGCCCGCCATCCCCATGGAACTAATCATTCCAGGCGTCTGGCCGCAGGACACAGCTTTTCACAGTAGTCTTCGTTTGTTATACGAATAGAGTGGGTTAGTGAAATGGTTGCAACCAATCCTGTGTTACTATGATCGGCCCGCCATCCCCATGGAACTAATCATTCCAGGCGTCTGGCCGCAGGACACAGCTTTTCACAGTAGTCTTCGTTTGTTATACGAATAGAGTGGGTTAGTGAAATGGTTGCAACCAATCCTGTGTTACTATGATCGGCCCGCCATCCCCATGGAACTAATCATTCCAGGCGTCTGGCCGCAGGACACAGCTTTTTACAGTAGTCTTCGTTTGTTATACGAATAGAGTGGGTTAGTGAAATGGTTGCAACCAATTCTGTGTTACTATGATCGACCCGCCATCCCCATGGAACTAATCATTCCAGGCGTCTGGCCGCAGGACACAGCTTTTCACAGTAGTCTTCGTTTGTTATACGAATAGGGTGGGTTAGTGAAATGGTTGCAACCAATGATGTGTTACTATGATCGGCCCGCCATCCCCATGGAACTAATCATTCCAGGCGTCTGGCCGCAGGACACAGCTTTTTACAGTAGTCTTCGTTTGTTATACGAATAGAGTGGGTTAGTGAAATGGTTGCAACCAATTCTGTGTTACTATGATCGACCCGCCATCCCCATGGAACTAATCATTCCAGGCGTCTGGCCGCAGGACACAGCTTTTCACAGTAGTCTTCGTTTGTTATACGAATAGAGTGGGTTAGTGAAATGGTTGCAACCAATCCTGTGTTACTATGATCGGCCCGCCATCCCCATGGAACTAATCATTCCAGGCGTCTGGCCGCAGGACACAGCTTTTCACAGTAGTCTTCGTTTGTTATACGAATAGAGTGGGTTAGTGAAATGGTTGCAACCAATCCTGTGTTACTATGATCGGCCCGCCATCCCCATGGAACTAATCATTCCAGGCGTCTGGCCGCAGGACACAGCTTTTCACAGTAGTCTTCGTTTGTTATACGAATAGAGTGGGTTAGTGAAATGGTTGCAACCAATCCTGTGTTACTATGATCGACCCGCCATCCCCATGGAACTAATCATTCCAGGCGTCTGGCCGCAGGACACAGCTTTTCACAGTAGTCTTCGTTTGTTATACGAATAGAGTGGGTTAGTGAAATGGTTGCAACCAATCCTGTGTTACTATGATCGGCCCGCCATCCCCATGGAACTAATCATTCCAGGCGTCTGGCCGCAGGACACAGCTTTTCACAGTAGTCTTCGTTTGTTATACGAATAGAGTGGGTTAGTGAAATGGTTGCAACCAATCCTGTGTTACTATGATCGGCCCGCCATCCCCATGGAACTAATCATTCCAGGCGTCTGGCCGCAGGACACAGCTTTTTACAGTAGTCTTCGTTTGTTATACGAATAGAGTGGGTTAGTGAAATGGTTGCAACCAATTCTGTGTTACTATGATCGACCCGCCATCCCCATGGAACTAATCATTCCAGGCGTCTGGCCGCAGGACACAGCTTTTCACAGTAGTCTTCGTTTGTTATACGAATAGGGTGGGTTAGTGAAATGGTTGCAAGCAATGATGTGTTACTATGATCGACCCGCCATCCCCATGGAACTAATCATTCCAGGCGTCTGGCCGCAGGACACAGCTTTTTCACAGTAGTCTTCGTTTGTTATACGAATTGAGTGGGTTAGTGAAATGGTTGCAACCAATCCTGTGTTACTATGATCGGCCCGCCATCCCCATGGAACTAATCAATCCAGGCGTCTGGCCGCAGGACACAGCTTTTCACAGTAGTCTTCGTTTGTTATACGAATAGAGTGGGTTAGTGAAATGGTTGCAACCAATCCTGTGTTACTATGATCGGCCCGCCATCCCCATGGAACTAATCATTCCAGGCGTCTGGCCGCAGGACACAGCTTTTCACAGTAGTCTTCGTTTGTTATACGAATTGAGTGGGTTAGTGAAATGGTTGCAACCAATCCTGTGTTACTATGATCGGCCCGCCATCCTCATGGAACTAATCAATCCAGGCGTCTGGCCGCAGGACACAGCTTTTCACAGTAGTCTTCGTTTGTTATACGAATAGAGTGGGTTAGTGATATGGTTGCAACCAATCCTGTGTTACTATGATCGGCCCGCCATCCCCATGGAACTAATCATTCCAGGCGTCTGGCCGCAGGACACAGCTTTTCACAGTAGTCTTCGTTTGTTATACGAATAGAGTGGGTTAGTGAAATGGTTGCAACCAATCCTGTGTTACTATGATCGGCCCGCCATCCCCATGGAACTAATCATTCCAGGCGTCTGGCCGCAGGACACAGCTTTTCACAGTAGCCTTCGTTTGTTATACGAATAGAGTGGGTTAGTGAAATGGTTGCAACCAATCCTGTGTTACTATGATCGGCCCGCCATCCCCATGGAACTAATCATTCCAGGCGTCTGGCCGCAGGACACAGCTTTTCACAGTAGTCTTCGTTTGTTATACGAATAGAGTGGGTTAGTGAAATGGTTGCAACCAATCCTGTGTTACTATGATCGGCCCGCCATCCCCATGGAACTAATCATTCCAGGCGTCTGGCCGCAGGACACAGCTTTTCACAGTAGTCTTCGTTTGTTATACGAATAGAGTGGGTTAGTGAAATGGTTGCAACCAATCCTGTGTTACTATGATCGGCCCGCCATCCCCATAGAACTAATCATTCCAGGCGTCTGGCCGCAGGACACAGCTTTTCACAGTAGTCTTCGTTTGTTATACGAATAGAGTGGGTTAGTGAAATGGTTGCAACCAATCCTGTGTTACTATGATCGGCCCGCCATCCCCATGGAACTAATCATTCCAGGCGTCTGGCCGCAGGACACAGCTTTTTACAGTAGTCTTCGTTTGTTATACGAATAGAGTGGGTTAGTGAAATGGTTGCAACCAATTCTGTGTTACTATGATCGACCCGCCATCCCCATGGAACTAATCATTCCAGGCGTCTGGCCGCAGGACACAGCTTTTCACAGTAGTCTTCGTTTGTTATACGAATAGGGTGGGTTAGTGAAATTGTTGCAACCAATGATGTGTTACTATGATCGGCCCGCCATCCCCATGGAACTAATCATTCCAGGCGTCTGGCCGCAGGACACAGCTTTTCACAGTAGTCTTCGTTTGTTATACGAATAGAGTGGGTTAGTGAAATGGTTGCAACCAATCCTGTGTTACTATGATCGGCCCGCCATCCCCATGGAACTAATCATTCCAGGCGTCTGGCCGCAGGACACAGCTTTTCACAGTAGTCTTCGTTTGTTATACGAATAGAGTGGGTTAGTGAAATGGTTGCAACCAATCCTGTGTTACTATGATCGGCCCGCCATCCCCATGGAACTAATCATTCCAGGCGTCTGGCCGCAGGACACAGCTTTTCACAGTAGTCTTCGTTTGTTATACGAATAGAGTGGGTTAGTGAAATGGTTGCAACCAATTCTGTGTTACTATGATCGACCCGCCATCCCCATGGAACTAATCATTCCAGGCGTCTGGCCGCAGGACACAGCTTTTCACAGTAGTCTTCGTTTGTTATACGAATAGAGTGGGTTAGTGAAATGGTTGCAACCAATCCTGTGTTACTATGATCGGCCCGCCATCCCCATGGAACTAATCATTCCAGGCGTCTGGCCGCAGGACACAGCTTTTCACAGTAGTCTTCGTTTGTTATACGAATAGAGTGGGTTAGTGAAATGGTTGCAACCAATCCTGTGTTACTATGATCGGCCCGCCATCCCCATGGAACTAATCATTCCAGGCGTCTGGCCGCAGGACACAGCTTTTCACAGTAGTCTTCGTTTGTTATACGAATAGAGTGGGTTAGTGAAATGGTTGCAACCAATCCTGTGTTACTATGATCGGCCCGCCATCCCCATGGAACTAATCATTCCAGGCGTCTGGCCGCAGGACACAGCTTTTCACAGTAGTCTTCGTTTGTTATACGAATAGAGTGGGTTAGTGAAATGGTTGCAACCAATTCTGTGTTACTATGATCGACCCGCCATCCCCATGGAACTAATCATTCCAGGCGTCTGGCCGCAGGACACAGCTTTTCACAGTAGTCTTCGTTTGTTATGCGAATAGAGTGGGTTAGTGAAATGGTTGCAACCAATCCTGTGTTACTATGATCGGCCCGCCATCCCCATGGAACTAATCATTCCAGGCGTCTGGCCGCAGGACACAGCTTTTCACAGTAGTCTTCGTTTGTTATACGAATAGAGTGGGTTAGTGAAATGGTTGCAACCAATCCTGTGTTACTATGATCGGCCCGCCATCCCCATGGAACTAATCATTCCAGGCGTCTGGCCGCAGGACACAGCTTTTCACAGTAGTCTTCGTTTGTTATACGAATAGAGTGGGTTAGTGAAATGGTTGCAACCAATCCTGTGTTACTATGATCGGCCCGCCATCCCCATGGAACTAATCATTCCAGGCGTCTGGCCGCAGGACACAGCTTTTCACAGTAGTCTTCGTTTGTTATACGAATAGAGTGGGTTAGTGAAATGGTTGCAACCAATCCTGTGTTACTATGATCGGCCCGCCATCCCCATGGAACTAATCATTCCAGGCGTCTGGCCGCAGGACACAGCTTTTCACAGTAGTCTTCGTTTGTTATACGAATAGAGTGGGTTAGTGAAATGGTTGCAACCAATCCTGTGTTACTATGATCGGCCCGCCATCCCCATGGAACTAATCATTCCAGGCGTCTGGCCGCAGGACACAGCTTTTCACAGTAGTCTTCGTTTGTTATACGAATTGAGTGGGTTAGTGAAATGGTTGCAACCAATCCTGTGTTACTATGATCGGCCCGCCATCCCCATGGAACTAATCAATCCAGGCGTCTGGCCGCAGGACACAGCTTTTCACAGTAGTCTTCGTTTGTTATACGAATAGAGTGGGTTAGTGATATGGTTGTAACCAATCCTGTGTTACTATGATCGGCCCGCCATCCCCATGGAACTAATCAATCCAGGCGTCTGGCCGCAGGACACAGCTTTTCACAGTAGTCTTCGTTTGTTATACGAATAGAGTGGGTTAGTGATATGGTTGCAACCAATCCTGTGTTACTATGATCGGCCCGCCATCCCCATGGAACTAATCATTCCAGGCGTCTGGCCGCAGGACACAGCTTTTCACAGTAGTCTTCGTTTGTTATACGAATAGAGTGGGTTAGTGAAATGGTTGCAACCAATCCTGTGTTACTATGATCGGCCCGCCATCCCCATGGAACTAATCATTCCAGGCGTCTGGCCGCAGGACACAGCTTTTCACAGTAGCCTTCGTTTGTTATACGAATAGAGTGGGTTAGTGAAATGGTTGCAACCAATCCTGTGTTACTATGATCGGCCCGCCATCCCCATGGAACTAATCATTCCAGGCGTCTGGCCGCAGGACACAGCTTTTCACAGTAGTCTTCGTTTGTTATACGAATAGAGTGGGTTAGTGAAATGGTTGCAACCAATCCTGTGTTACTATGATCGGCCCGCCATCCCCATGGAACTAATCATTCCAGGCGTCTGGCCGCAGGACACAGCTTTTCACAGTAGTCTTCGTTTGTTATACGAATAGAGTGGGTTAGTGAAATGGTTGCAACCAATCCTGTGTTACTATGATCGGCCCGCCATCCCCATGGAACTAATCATTCCAGGCGTCTGGCCGCAGGACACAGCTTTTCACAGTAGTCTTCGTTTGTTATACGAATAGAGTGGGTTAGTGAAATGGTTGCAACCAATCCTGTGTTACTATGATCGGCCCGCCATCCCCATGGAACTAATCATTCCAGGCGTCTGGCCGCAGGACACAGCTTTTTACAGTAGTCTTCGTTTGTTATACGAATAGAGTGGGTTAGTGAAATGGTTGCAACCAATCCTGTGTTACTATGATCGGCCCGCCATCCCCATGGAACTAATCATTCCAGGCGTCTGGCCGCAGGACACAGCTTTTCACAGTAGTCTTCGTTTGTTATACGAATAGAGTGGGTTAGTGAAATGGTTGCAACCAATCCTGTGTTACTATGATCGGCCCGCCATCCCCATGGAACTAATCATTCCAGGCGTCTGGCCGCAGGACACAGCTTTTCACAGTAGTCTTCGTTTGTTATACGAATAGAGTGGGTTAGTGAAATGGTTGCAACCAATTCTGTGTTACTATGATCGACCCGCCATCCCCATGGAACTAATCATTCCAGGCGTCTGGCCGCAGGACACAGCTTTTCACAGTAGTCTTCGTTTGTTATACGAATAGAGTGGGTTAGTGAAATGGTTGCAACCAATCCTGTGTTACTATGATCGGCCCGCCATCCCCATGGAACTAATCATTCCAGGCGTCTGGCCGCAGGACACAGCTTTTCACAGTAGTCTTCGTTTGTTATACGAATAGAGTGGGTTAGTGAAATGGTTGCAACCAATCCTGTGTTACTATGATCGGCCCGCCATCCCCATGGAACTAATCATTCCAGGCGTCTGGCCGCAGGACACAGCTTTTCACAGTAGTCTTCGTTTGTTATACGAATAGAGTGGGTTAGTGAAATGGTTGCAACCAATCCTGTGTTACTATGATCGGCCCGCCATCCCCATGGAACTAATCATTCCAGGCGTCTGGCCGCAGGACACAGCTTTTCACAGTAGTCTTCGTTTGTTATACGAATAGAGTGGGTTAGTGAAATGGTTGCAACCAATCCTGTGTTACTATGATCGGCCCGCCATCCCCATGGAACTAATCATTCCAGGCGTCTGGCCGCAGGACACAGCTTTTCACAGTAGTCTTCGTTTGTTATACGAATTGAGTGGGTTAGTGAAATGGTTGCAACCAATCCTGTGTTACTATGATCGGCCCGCCATCCCCATGGAACTAATCAATCCAGGCGTCTGGCCGCAGGACACAGCTTTTCACAGTAGTCTTCGTTTGTTATACGAATAGAGTGGGTTAGTGATATGGTTGTAACCAATCCTGTGTTACTATGATCGGCCCGCCATCCCCATGGAACTAATCATTCCAGGCGTCTGGCCGCAGGACACAGCTTTTCACAGTAGTCTTCGTTTGTTATACAAATAGAGTGGGTTAGTGAAATGGTTGCAACCAATCCTGTGTTACTATGATCGGCCCGCCATCCCCATGGAACTAATCAATCCAGGCGTCTGGCCGCAGGACACAGCTTTTCACAGTAGTCTTCGTTTGTTATACGAATAGAGTGGGTTAGTGATATGGTTGCAACCAATCCTGTGTTACTATGATCGGCCCGCCATCCCCATGGAACTAATCATTCCAGGCGTCTGGCCGCAGGACACAGCTTTTCACAGTAGTCTTCGTTTGTTATACGAATAGAGTGGGTTAGTGAAATGGTTGCAACCAATCCTGTGTTACTATGATCGGCCCGCCATCCCCATGGAACTAATCATTCCAGGCGTCTGGCCGCAGGACACAGCTTTTCACAGTAGCCTTCGTTTGTTATACGAATAGAGTGGGTTAGTGAAATGGTTGCAACCAATCCTGTGTTACTATGATCGGCCCGCCATCCCCATGGAACTAATCATTCCAGGCGTCTGGCCGCAGGACACAGCTTTTCACAGTAGTCTTCGTTTGTTATACGAATAGAGTGGGTTAGTGAAATGGTTGCAACCAATCCTGTGTTACTATGATCGGCCCGCCATCCCCATGGAACTAATCATTCCAGGCGTCTGGCCGCAGGACACAGCTTTTCACAGTAGTCTTCGTTTGTTATACGAATTGAGTGGGTTAGTGAAATGGTTGCAACCAATCCTGTGTTACTATGATCGGCCCGCCATCCCCATGGAACTAATCAATCCAGGCGTCTGGCCGCAGGACACAGCTTTTCACAGTAGTCTTCGTTTGTTATACGAATAGAGTGGGTTAGTGATATGGTTGTAACCAATCCTGTGTTACTATGATCGGCCCGCCATCCCCATGGAACTAATCATTCCAGGCGTCTGGCCGCAGGACACAGCTTTTCACAGTAGTCTTCGTTTGTTATACAAATAGAGTGGGTTAGTGAAATGGTTGCAACCAATCCTGTGTTACTATGATCGGCCCGCCATCCCCATGGAACTAATCAATCCAGGCGTCTGGCCGCAGGACACAGCTTTTCACAGTAGTCTTCGTTTGTTATACGAATAGAGTGGGTTAGTGATATGGTTGCAACCAATCCTGTGTTACTATGATCGGCCCGCCATCCCCATGGAACTAATCATTCCAGGCGTCTGGCCGCAGGACACAGCTTTTCACAGTAGTCTTCGTTTGTTATACGAATAGAGTGGGTTAGTGAAATGGTTGCAACCAATCCTGTGTTACTATGATCGGCCCGCCATCCCCATGGAACTAATCATTCCAGGCGTCTGGCCGCAGGACACAGCTTTTCACAGTAGCCTTCGTTTGTTATACGAATAGAGTGGGTTAGTGAAATGGTTGCAACCAATCCTGTGTTACTATGATCGGCCCGCCATCCCCATGGAACTAATCATTCCAGGCGTCTGGCCGCAGGACACAGCTTTTCACAGTAGTCTTCGTTTGTTATACGAATAGAGTGGGTTAGTGAAATGGTTGCAACCAATCCTGTGTTACTATGATCGGCCCGCCATCCCCATGGAACTAATCATTCCAGGCGTCTGGCCGCAGGACACAGCTTTTCACAGTAGTCTTCGTTTGTTATACGAATAGAGTGGGTTAGTGAAATGGTTGCAACCAATCCTGTGTTACTATGATCGGCCCGCCATCCCCATGGAACTAATCATTCCAGGCGTCTGGCCGCAGGACACAGCTTTTCACAGTAGTCTTCGTTTGTTATACGAATAGAGTGGGTTAGTGAAATGGTTGCAACCAATCCTGTGTTACTATGATCGGCCCGCCATCCCCATGGAACTAATCATTCCAGGCGTCTGGCCGCAGGACACAGCTTTTTACAGTAGTCTTCGTTTGTTATACGAATAGAGTGGGTTAGTGAAATGGTTGCAACCAATTCTGTGTTACTATGATCGACCCGCCATCCCCATGGAACTAATCATTCCAGGCGTCTGGCCGCAGGACACAGCTTTTCACAGTAGTCTTCGTTTGTTATACGAATAGGGTGGGTTAGTGAAATTGTTGCAACCAATGATGTGTTACTATGATCGGCCCGCCATCCCCATGGAACTAATCATTCCAGGCGTCTGGCCGCAGGACACAGCTTTTCACAGTAGTCTTCGTTTGTTATACGAATAGAGTGGGTTAGTGAAATGGTTGCAACCAATCCTGTGTTACTATGATCGGCCCGCCATCCCCATGGAACTAATCATTCCAGGCGTCTGGCCGCAGGACACAGCTTTTCACAGTAGTCTTCGTTTGTTATACGAATAGAGTGGGTTAGTGAAATGGTTGCAACCAATCCTGTGTTACTATGATCGGCCCGCCATCCCCATGGAACTAATCATTCCAGGCGTCTGGCCGCAGGACACAGCTTTTCACAGTAGTCTTCGTTTGTTATACGAATAGAGTGGGTTAGTGAAATGGTTGCAACCAATTCTGTGTTACTATGATCGACCCGCCATCCCCATGGAACTAATCATTCCAGGCGTCTGGCCGCAGGACACAGCTTTTCACAGTAGTCTTCGTTTGTTATACGAATAGAGTGGGTTAGTGAAATGGTTGCAACCAATCCTGTGTTACTATGATCGGCCCGCCATCCCCATGGAACTAATCATTCCAGGCGTCTGGCCGCAGGACACAGCTTTTCACAGTAGTCTTCGTTTGTTATACGAATAGAGTGGGTTAGTGAAATGGTTGCAACCAATCCTGTGTTACTATGATCGGCCCGCCATCCCCATGGAACTAATCATTCCAGGCGTCTGGCCGCAGGACACAGCTTTTCACAGTAGTCTTCGTTTGTTATACGAATAGAGTGGGTTAGTGAAATGGTTGCAACCAATCCTGTGTTACTATGATCGGCCCGCCATCCCCATGGAACTAATCATTCCAGGCGTCTGGCCGCAGGACACAGCTTTTCACAGTAGTCTTCGTTTGTTATACGAATAGAGTGGGTTAGTGAAATGGTTGCAACCAATTCTGTGTTACTATGATCGACCCGCCATCCCCATGGAACTAATCATTCCAGGCGTCTGGCCGCAGGACACAGCTTTTCACAGTAGTCTTCGTTTGTTATACGAATAGAGTGGGTTAGTGAAATGGTTGCAACCAATCCTGTGTTACTATGATCGGCCCGCCATCCCCATGGAACTAATCATTCCAGGCGTCTGGCCGCAGGACACAGCTTTTCACAGTAGTCTTCGTTTGTTATACGAATAGAGTGGGTTAGTGAAATGGTTGCAACCAATCCTGTGTTACTATGATCGGCCCGCCATCCCCATGGAACTAATCATTCCAGGCGTCTGGCCGCAGGACACAGCTTTTCACAGTAGTCTTCGTTTGTTATACGAATAGAGTGGGTTAGTGAAATGGTTGCAACCAATCCTGTGTTACTATGATCGGCCCGCCATCCCCATGGAACTAATCATTCCAGGCGTCTGGCCGCAGGACACAGCTTTTCACAGTAGTCTTCGTTTGTTATACGAATAGAGTGGGTTAGTGAAATGGTTGCAACCAATCCTGTGTTACTATGATCGGCCCGCCATCCCCATGGAACTAATCATTCCAGGCGTCTGGCCGCAGGACACAGCTTTTCACAGTAGTCTTCGTTTGTTATACGAATAGAGTGGGTTAGTGAAATGGTTGCAACCAATCCTGTGTTACTATGATCGGCCCGCCATCCCCATGGAACTAATCATTCCAGGCGTCTGGCCGCAGGACACAGCTTTTCACAGTAGTCTTCGTTTGTTATACGAATAGAGTGGGTTAGTGAAATGGTTGCAACCAATCCTGTGTTACTATGATCGGCCCGCCATCCCCATGGAACTAATCATTCCAGGCGTCTGGCCGCAGGACACAGCTTTTCACAGTAGTCTTCGTTTGTTATACGAATAGAGTGGGTTAGTGAAATGGTTGCAACCAATCCTGTGTTACTATGATCGGCCCGCCATCCCCATGGAACTAATCATTCCAGGCGTCTGGCCGCAGGACACAGCTTTTCACAGTAGTCTTCGTTTGTTATACGAATAGAGTGGGTTAGTGAAATGGTTGCAACCAATCCTGTGTTACTATGATCGGCCCGCCATCCCCATGGAACTAATCATTCCAGGCGTCTGGCCGCAGGACACAGCTTTTCACAGTAGTCTTCGTTTGTTATACGAATAGAGTGGGTTAGTGAAATGGTTGCAACCAATCCTGTGTTACTATGATCGGCCCGCCATCCCCATGGAACTAATCATTCCAGGCGTCTGGCCGCAGGACACAGCTTTTCACAGTAGTCTTCGTTTGTTATACGAATTGAGTGGGTTAGTGAAATGGTTGCAACCAATCCTGTGTTACTATGATCGGCCCGCCATCCCCATGGAACTAATCAATCCAGGCGTCTGGCCGCAGGACACAGCTTTTCACAGTAGTCTTCGTTTGTTATACGAATAGAGTGGGTTAGTGATATGGTTGTAACCAATCCTGTGTTACTATGATCGGCCCGCCATCCCCATGGAACTAATCATTCCAGGCGTCTGGCCGCAGGACACAGCTTTTCACAGTAGTCTTCGTTTGTTATACAAATAGAGTGGGTTAGTGAAATGGTTGCAACCAATCCTGTGTTACTATGATCGGCCCGCCATCCCCATGGAACTAATCAATCCAGGCGTCTGGCCGCAGGACACAGCTTTTCACAGTAGTCTTCGTTTGTTATACGAATAGAGTGGGTTAGTGATATGGTTGCAACCAATCCTGTGTTACTATGATCGGCCCGCCATCCCCATGGAACTAATCATTCCAGGCGTCTGGCCGCAGGACACAGCTTTTCACAGTAGTCTTCGTTTGTTATACGAATAGAGTGGGTTAGTGAAATGGTTGCAACCAATCCTGTGTTACTATGATCGGCCCGCCATCCCCATGGAACTAATCATTCCAGGCGTCTGGCCGCAGGACACAGCTTTTCACAGTAGCCTTCGTTTGTTATACGAATAGAGTGGGTTAGTGAAATGGTTGCAACCAATCCTGTGTTACTATGATCGGCCCGCCATCCCCATGGAACTAATCATTCCAGGCGTCTGGCCGCAGGACACAGCTTTTCACAGTAGTCTTCGTTTGTTATACGAATAGAGTGGGTTAGTGAAATGGTTGCAACCAATCCTGTGTTACTATGATCGGCCCGCCATCCCCATGGAACTAATCATTCCAGGCGTCTGGCCGCAGGACACAGCTTTTCACAGTAGTCTTCGTTTGTTATACGAATAGAGTGGGTTAGTGAAATGGTTGCAACCAATCCTGTGTTACTATGATCGGCCCGCCATCCCCATGGAACTAATCATTCCAGGCGTCTGGCCGCAGGACACAGCTTTTCACAGTAGTCTTCGTTTGTTATACGAATAGAGTGGGTTAGTGAAATGGTTGCAACCAATCCTGTGTTACTATGATCGGCCCGCCATCCCCATGGAACTAATCATTCCAGGCGTCTGGCCGCAGGACACAGCTTTTTACAGTAGTCTTCGTTTGTTATACGAATAGAGTGGGTTAGTGAAATGGTTGCAACCAATTCTGTGTTACTATGATCGACCCGCCATCCCCATGGAACTAATCATTCCAGGCGTCTGGCCGCAGGACACAGCTTTTCACAGTAGTCTTCGTTTGTTATACGAATAGGGTGGGTTAGTGAAATTGTTGCAACCAATGATGTGTTACTATGATCGGCCCGCCATCCCCATGGAACTAATCATTCCAGGCGTCTGGCCGCAGGACACAGCTTTTCACAGTAGTCTTCGTTTGTTATACGAATAGAGTGGGTTAGTGAAATGGTTGCAACCAATCCTGTGTTACTATGATCGGCCCGCCATCCCCATGGAACTAATCATTCCAGGCGTCTGGCCGCAGGACACAGCTTTTCACAGTAGTCTTCGTTTGTTATACGAATAGAGTGGGTTAGTGAAATGGTTGCAACCAATCCTGTGTTACTATGATCGGCCCGCCATCCCCATGGAACTAATCATTCCAGGCGTCTGGCCGCAGGACACAGCTTTTTACAGTAGTCTTCGTTTGTTATACGAATAGAGTGGGTTAGTGAAATGGTTGCAACCAATTCTGTGTTACTATGATCGACCCGCCATCCCCATGGAACTAATCATTCCAGGCGTCTGGCCGCAGGACACAGCTTTTCACAGTAGTCTTCGTTTGTTATACGAATAGGGTGGGTTAGTGAAATTGTTGCAACCAATGATGTGTTACTATGATCGGCCCGCCATCCCCATGGAACTAATCATTCCAGGCGTCTGGCCGCAGGACACAGCTTTTCACAGTAGTCTTCGTTTGTTATACGAATAGAGTGGGTTAGTGAAATGGTTGCAACCAATCCTGTGTTACTATGATCGGCCCGCCATCCCCATGGAACTAATCATTCCAGGCGTCTGGCCGCAGGACACAGCTTTTCACAGTAGTCTTCGTTTGTTATACGAATAGAGTGGGTTAGTGAAATGGTTGCAACCAATCCTGTGTTACTATGATCGGCCCGCCATCCCCATGGAACTAATCATTCCAGGCGTCTGGCCGCAGGACACAGCTTTTCACAGTAGTCTTCGTTTGTTATACGAATAGAGTGGGTTAGTGAAATGGTTGCAACCAATTCTGTGTTACTATGATCGACCCGCCATCCCCATGGAACTAATCATTCCAGGCGTCTGGCCGCAGGACACAGCTTTTCACAGTAGTCTTCGTTTGTTATACGAATAGAGTGGGTTAGTGAAATGGTTGCAACCAATCCTGTGTTACTATGATCGGCCCGCCATCCCCATGGAACTAATCATTCCAGGCGTCTGGCCGCAGGACACAGCTTTTCACAGTAGTCTTCGTTTGTTATACGAATAGAGTGGGTTAGTGAAATGGTTGCAACCAATCCTGTGTTACTATGATCGGCCCGCCATCCCCATGGAACTAATCATTCCAGGCGTCTGGCCGCAGGACACAGCTTTTCACAGTAGTCTTCGTTTGTTATACGAATAGAGTGGGTTAGTGAAATGGTTGCAACCAATCCTGTGTTACTATGATCGGCCCGCCATCCCCATGGAACTAATCATTCCAGGCGTCTGGCCGCAGGACACAGCTTTTCACAGTAGTCTTCGTTTGTTATACGAATAGAGTGGGTTAGTGAAATGGTTGCAACCAATTCTGTGTTACTATGATCGACCCGCCATCCCCATGGAACTAATCATTCCAGGCGTCTGGCCGCAGGACACAGCTTTTCACAGTAGTCTTCGTTTGTTATACGAATAGAGTGGGTTAGTGAAATGGTTGCAACCAATCCTGTGTTACTATGATCGGCCCGCCATCCCCATGGAACTAATCATTCCAGGCGTCTGGCCGCAGGACACAGCTTTTTACAGTAGTCTTCGTTTGTTATACGAATAGAGTGGGTTAGTGAAATGGTTGCAACCAATTCTGTGTTACTATGATCGACCCGCCATCCCCATGGAACTAATCATTCCAGGCGTCTGGCCGCAGGACACAGCTTTTCACAGTAGTCTTCGTTTGTTATACGAATAGGGTGGGTTAGTGAAATTGTTGCAACCAATGATGTGTTACTATGATCGGCCCGCCATCCCCATGGAACTAATCATTCCAGGCGTCTGGCCGCAGGACACAGCTTTTCACAGTAGTCTTCGTTTGTTATACGAATAGAGTGGGTTAGTGAAATGGTTGCAACCAATCCTGTGTTACTATGATCGGCCCGCCATCCCCATGGAACTAATCATTCCAGGCGTCTGGCCGCAGGACACAGCTTTTCACAGTAGTCTTCGTTTGTTATACGAATAGAGTGGGTTAGTGAAATGGTTGCAACCAATCCTGTGTTACTATGATCGGCCCGCCATCCCCATGGAACTAATCATTCCAGGCGTCTGGCCGCAGGACACAGCTTTTCACAGTAGTCTTCGTTTGTTATACGAATAGAGTGGGTTAGTGAAATGGTTGCAACCAATTCTGTGTTACTATGATCGACCCGCCATCCCCATGGAACTAATCATTCCAGGCGTCTGGCCGCAGGACACAGCTTTTCACAGTAGTCTTCGTTTGTTATACGAATAGAGTGGGTTAGTGAAATGGTTGCAACCAATCCTGTGTTACTATGATCGGCCCGCCATCCCCATGGAACTAATCATTCCAGGCGTCTGGCCGCAGGACACAGCTTTTCACAGTAGTCTTCGTTTGTTATACGAATAGAGTGGGTTAGTGAAATGGTTGCAACCAATCCTGTGTTACTATGATCGGCCCGCCATCCCCATGGAACTAATCATTCCAGGCGTCTGGCCGCAGGACACAGCTTTTCACAGTAGTCTTCGTTTGTTATACGAATAGAGTGGGTTAGTGAAATGGTTGCAACCAATCCTGTGTTACTATGATCGGCCCGCCATCCCCATGGAACTAATCATTCCAGGCGTCTGGCCGCAGGACACAGCTTTTCACAGTAGTCTTCGTTTGTTATACGAATAGAGTGGGTTAGTGAAATGGTTGCAACCAATTCTGTGTTACTATGATCGACCCGCCATCCCCATGGAACTAATCATTCCAGGCGTCTGGCCGCAGGACACAGCTTTTCACAGTAGTCTTCGTTTGTTATACGAATAGAGTGGGTTAGTGAAATGGTTGCAACCAATCCTGTGTTACTATGATCGGCCCGCCATCCCCATGGAACTAATCATTCCAGGCGTCTGGCCGCAGGACACAGCTTTTCACAGTAGTCTTCGTTTGTTATACGAATAGAGTGGGTTAGTGAAATGGTTGCAACCAATCCTGTGTTACTATGATCGGCCCGCCATCCCCATGGAACTAATCATTCCAGGCGTCTGGCCGCAGGACACAGCTTTTCACAGTAGTCTTCGTTTGTTATACGAATAGAGTGGGTTAGTGAAATGGTTGCAACCAATCCTGTGTTACTATGATCGGCCCGCCATCCCCATGGAACTAATCATTCCAGGCGTCTGGCCGCAGGACACAGCTTTTCACAGTAGTCTTCGTTTGTTATACGAATAGAGTGGGTTAGTGAAATGGTTGCAACCAATCCTGTGTTACTATGATCGGCCCGCCATCCCCATGGAACTAATCATTCCAGGCGTCTGGCCGCAGGACACAGCTTTTCACAGTAGTCTTCGTTTGTTATACGAATAGAGTGGGTTAGTGAAATGGTTGCAACCAATCCTGTGTTACTATGATCGGCTCGCCATCCCCATGGAACTAATCATTCCAGGCGTCTGGCCGCAGGACACAGCTTTTCACAGTAGTCTTCGTTTGTTATACGAATTGAGTGGGTTAGTGAAATGGTTGCAACCAATCCTGTGTTACTATGATCGGCCCGCCATCCCCATGGAACTAATCAATCCAGGCGTCTGGCCGCAGGACACAGCTTTTCACAGTAGTCTTCGTTTGTTATACGAATAGAGTGGGTTAGTGATATGGTTGTAACCAATCCTGTGTTACTATGATCGGCCCGCCATCCCCATGGAACTAATCATTCCAGGCGTCTGGCCGCAGGACACAGCTTTTCACAGTAGTCTTCGTTTGTTATACAAATAGAGTGGGTTAGTGAAATGGTTGCAACCAATCCTGTGTTACTATGATCGGCCCGCCATCCCCATGGAACTAATCATTCCAGGCGTCTGGCCGCAGGACACAGCTTTTCACAGTAGTCTTCGTTTGTTATACGAATAGAGTGGGTTAGTGAAATGGTTGCAACCAATCCTGTGTTACTATGATCGGCCCGCCATCCCCATGGAACTAATCATTCCAGGCGTCTGGCCGCAGGACACAGCTTTTCACAGTAGTCTTCGTTTGTTATACGAATTGAGTGGGTTAGTGAAATGGTTGCAACCAATCCTGTGTTACTATGATCGGCCCGCCATCCCCATGGAACTAATCAATCCAGGCGTCTGGCCGCAGGACACAGCTTTTCACAGTAGTCTTCGTTTGTTATACGAATAGAGTGGGTTAGTGAAATGGTTGCAACCAATCCTGTGTTACTATGATCGGCCCGCCATCCCCATGGAACTAATCATTCCAGGCGTCTGGCCGCAGGACACAGCTTTTCACAGTAGTCTTCGTTTGTTATACGAATAGAGTGGGTTAGTGAAATGGTTGCAACCAATCCTGTGTTACTATGATCGGCCCGCCATCCCCATGGAACTAATCATTCCAGGCGTCTGGCCGCAGGACACAGCTTTTCACAGTAGTCTTCGTTTGTTATACGAATAGAGTGGGTTAGTGAAATGGTTGCAACCAATCCTGTGTTACTATGATCGGCCCGCCATCCCCATGGAACTAATCATTCCAGGCGTCTGGCCGCAGGACACAGCTTTTCACAGTAGTCTTCGTTTGTTATACGAATTGAGTGGGTTAGTGAAATGGTTGCAACCAATTCTGTGTTACTATGATCGACCCGCCATCCCCATGGAACTAATCATTCCAGGCGTCTGGCCGCAGGACACAGCTTTTCACAGTAGTCTTCGTTTGTTATACGAATAGGGTGGGTTAGTGAAATGGTTGCAACCAATGATGTGTTACTATGATCGACCCGCCATCCCCATGGAACTAATCATTCCAGGCGTCTGGCCGCAGGACACAGCTTTTCACAGTAGTCTTCGTTTGTTATACGAATAGGGTGGGTTAGTGAAATGGTTGCAACCAATGATGTGTTACTATGATCGGCCCGCCATCCCCATGGAACTAATCATTCCAGGCGTCTGGCCGCAGGACACAGCTTTTCACAGTAGTCTTCGTTTGTTATACGAATAGAGTGGGTTAGTGAAATGGTTGCAACCAATCCTGTGTTACTATGATCGGCCCGCCATCCCCATGGAACTAATCATTCCAGGCGTCTGGCCGCAGGACACAGCTTTTCACAGTAGTCTTCGTTTGTTATACGAATAGAGTGGGTTAGTGAAATGGTTGCAACCAATCCTGTGTTACTATGATCGGCCCGCCATCCCCATGGAACTAATCAATCCAGGCGTCTGGCCGCAGGACACAGCTTTTCACAGTAGTCTTCGTTTGTTATACGAATAGAGTGGGTTAGTGATATGGTTGCAACCAATCCTGTGTTACTATGATCGGCCCGCCATCCCCATGGAACTAATCATTCCAGGCGTCTGGCCGCAGGACACAGCTTTTCACAGTAGTCTTCGTTTGTTATACGAATAGAGTGGGTTAGTGAAATGGTTGCAACCAATCCTGTGTTACTATGATCGGCCCGCCATCCCCATGGAACTAATCATTCCAGGCGTCTGGCCGCAGGACACAGCTTTTCACAGTAGTCTTCGTTTGTTATACGAATAGAGTGGGTTAGTGAAATGGTTGCAACCAATCCTGTGTTACAATGATCGGCCCGCCATCCCCATGGAACTAATCATTCCAGGCGTCTGGCCGCAGGACACAGCTTTTCACAGTAGTCTTCGTTTGTTATACGAATTGAGTGGGTTAGTGAAATGGTTGCAACCAATCCTGTGTTACTATGATCGGCCCGCCATCCCCATGGAACTAATCAATCCAGGCGTCTGGCCGCAGGACACAGCTTTTCACAGTAGTCTTCGTTTGTTATACGAATAGAGTGGGTTAGTGAAATGGTTGCAACCAATCCTGTGTTACTATGATCGGCCCGCCATCCCCATGGAACTAATCATTCCAGGCGTCTGGCCGCAGGACACAGCTTTTCACAGTAGTCTTCGTTTGTTATACGAATAGAGTGGGTTAGTGAAATGGTTGCAACCAATCCTGTGTTACTATGATCGGCCCGCCATCCCCATGGAACTAATCATTCCAGGCGTCTGGCCGCAGGACACAGCTTTTCACAGTAGTCTTCGTTTGTTATACGAATAGAGTGGGTTAGTGAAATGGTTGCAACCAATCCTGTGTTACTATGATCGGCCCGCCATCCCCATGGAACTAATCATTCCAGGCGTCTGGCCGCAGGACACAGCTTTTCACAGTAGTCTTCGTTTGTTATACGAATAGAGTGGGTTAGTGAAATGGTTGCAACCAATCCTGTGTTACTATGATCGGCCCGCCATCCCCATGGAACTAATCATTCCAGGCGTCTGGCCGCAGGACACAGCTTTTCACAGTAGTCTTCGTTTGTTATACGAATAGAGTGGGTTAGTGAAATGGTTGCAACCAATTCTGTGTTACTATGATCGACCCGCCATCCCCATGGAACTAATCATTCCAGGCGTCTGGCCGCAGGACACAGCTTTTCACAGTAGTCTTCGTTTGTTATACGAATAGAGTGGGTTAGTGAAATGGTTGCAACCAATCCTGTGTTACTATGATCGGCCCGCCATCCCCATGGAACTAATCATTCCAGGCGTCTGGCCGCAGGACACAGCTTTTCACAGTAGTCTTCGTTTGTTATACGAATAGAGTGGGTTAGTGAAATGGTTGCAACCAATCCTGTGTTACTATGATCGGCCCGCCATCCCCATGGAACTAATCATTCCAGGCGTCTGGCCGCAGGACACAGCTTTTCACAGTAGTCTTCGTTTGTTATACGAATAGAGTGGGTTAGTGAAATGGTTGCAACCAATGATGTGTTACTATGATCGACCCGCCATCCCCATGGAACTAATCATTCCAGGCGTCTGGCCGCAGGACACAGCTTTTCACAGTAGTCTTCGTTTGTTATACGAATAGAGTGGGTTAGTGAAATGGTTGCAACCAATCCTGTGTTACTATGATCGGCCCGCCATCCCCATGGAACTAATCATTCCAGGCGTCTGGCCGCAGGACACAGCTTTTCACAGTAGTCTTCGTTTGTTATACGAATTGAGTGGGTTAGTGAAATGGTTGCAACCAATCCTGTGTTACTATGATCGGCCCGCCATCCCCATGGAACTAATCAATCCAGGCGTCTGGCCGCAGGACACAGCTTTTCACAGTAGTCTTCGTTTGTTATACGAATAGAGTGGGTTAGTGATATGGTTGCAACCAATCCTGTGTTACTATGATCGGCCCGCCATCCCCATGGAACTAATCATTCCAGGCGTCTGGCCGCAGGACACAGCTTTTCACAGTAGTCTTCGTTTGTTATACGAATAGAGTGGGTTAGTGAAATGGTTGCAACCAATCCTGTGTTACTATGATCGGCCCGCCATCCCCATGGAACTAATCATTCCAGGCGTCTGGCCGCAGGACACAGCTTTTCACAGTAGTCTTCGTTTGTTATACGAATAGAGTGGGTTAGTGAAATGGTTGCAACCAATCCTGTGTTACTATGATCGGCCCGCCATCCCCATGGAACTAATCATTCCAGGCGTCTGGCCGCAGGACACAGCTTTTCACAGTAGTCTTCGTTTGTTATACGAATAGAGTGGGTTAGTGAAATGGTTGCAACCAATCCTGTGTTACTATGATCGGCCCGCCATCCCCATGGAACTAATCATTCCAGGCGTCTGGCCGCAGGACACAGCTTTTCACAGTAGTCTTCGTTTGTTATACGAATAGAGTGGGTTAGTGAAATGGTTGCAACCAATCCTGTGTTACTATGATCGGCCCGCCATCCCCATGGAACTAATCATTCCAGGCGTCTGGCCGCAGGACACAGCTTTTTACAGTAGTCTTCGTTTGTTATACGAATAGAGTGGGTTAGTGAAATGGTTGCAACCAATTCTGTGTTACTATGATCGACCCGCCATCCCCATGGAACTAATCATTCCAGGCGTCTGGCCGCAGGACACAGCTTTTCACAGTAGTCTTCGTTTGTTATACGAATAGGGTGGGTTAGTGAAATGGTTGCAACCAATCCTGTGTTACTATGATCGGCCCGCCATCCCCATGGAACTAATCAATCCAGGCGTCTGGCCGCAGGACACAGCTTTTCACAGTAGTCTTCGTTTGTTATACGAATAGAGTGGGTTAGTGATATGGTTGCAACCAATCCTGTGTTACTATGATCGGCCCGCCATCCCCATGGAACTAATCAATCCAGGCGTCTGGCCGCAGGACACAGCTTTTCACAGTAGTCTTCGTTTGTTATACGAATAGAGTGGGTTAGTGAAATGGTTGCAACCAATCCTGTGTTACTATGATCGGCCCGCCATCCCCATGGAACTAATCATTCCAGGCGTCTGGCCGCAGGACACAGCTTTTCACAGTAGTCTTCGTTTGTTATACGAATAGAGTGGGTTAGTGAAATGGTTGCAACCAATCCTGTGTTACTATGATCGGCCCGCCATCCCCATGGAACTAATCATTCCAGGCGTCTGGCCGCAGGACACAGCTTTTTACAGTAGTCTTCGTTTGTTATACGAATAGAGTGGGTTAGTGAAATGGTTGCAACCAATTCTGTGTTACTATGATCGACCCGCCATCCCCATGGAACTAATCATTCCAGGCGTCTGGCCGCAGGACACAGCTTTTCACAGTAGTCTTCGTTTGTTATACGAATAGGGTGGGTTAGTGAAATGGTTGCAACCAATCCTGTGTTACTATGATCGGCCCGCCATCCCCATGGAACTAATCAATCCAGGCGTCTGGCCGCAGGACACAGCTTTTCACAGTAGTCTTCGTTTGTTATACGAATAGAGTGGGTTAGTGATATGGTTGCAACCAATCCTGTGTTACTATGATCGGCCCGCCATCCCCATGGAACTAATCATTCCAGGCGTCTGGCCGCAGGACACAGCTTTTCACAGTAGTCTTCGTTTGTTATACGAATAGAGTGGGTTAGTGAAATGGTTGCAACCAATCCTGTGTTACTATGATCGGCCCGCCATCCCCATGGAACTAATCATTCCAGGCGTCTGGCCGCAGGACACAGCTTTTCACAGTAGTCTTCGTTTGTTATACGAATTGAGTGGGTTAGTGAAATGGTTGCAACCAATTCTGTGTTACTATGATCGACCCGCCATCCCCATGGAACTAATCATTCCAGGCGTCTGGCCGCAGGACACAGCTTTTCACAGTAGTCTTCGTTTGTTATACGAATAGGGTGGGTTAGTGAAATGGTTGCAACCAATGATGTGTTACTATGATCGGCCCGCCATCCCCATGGAACTAATCATTCCAGGCGTCTGGCCGCAGGACACAGCTTTTCACAGTAGTCTTCGTTTGTTATACGAATAGAGTGGGTTAGTGAAATGGTTGCAACCAATCCTGTGTTACTATGATCGGCCCGCCATCCCCATGGAACTAATCATTCCAGGCGTCTGGCCGCAGGACACAGCTTTTCACAGTAGTCTTCGTTTGTTATACGAATAGAGTGGGTTAGTGAAATGGTTGCAACCAATCCTGTGTTACTATGATCGGCCCGCCATCCCCATGGAACTAATCATTCCAGGCGTCTGGCCGCAGGACACAGCTTTTCACAGTAGTCTTCGTTTGTTATACGAATAGAGTGGGTTAGTGAAATGGTTGCAACCAATCCTGTGTTACTATGATCGGCCCGCCATCCCCATGGAACTAATCATTCCAGGCGTCTGGCCGCAGGACACAGCTTTTCACAGTAGTCTTCGTTTGTTATACGAATAGAGTGGGTTAGTGAAATGGTTGCAACCAATCCTGTGTTACTATGATCGGCCCGCCATCCCCATGGAACTAATCATTCCAGGCGTCTGGCCGCAGGACACAGCTTTTCACAGTAGTCTTCGTTTGTTATACGAATAGAGTGGGTTAGTGAAATGGTTGCAACCAATCCTGTGTTACTATGATCGGCCCGCCATCCCCATGGAACTAATCATTCCAGGCGTCTGGCCGCAGGACACAGCTTTTTACAGTAGTCTTCGTTTGTTATACGAATAGAGTGGGTTAGTGAAATGGTTGCAACCAATTCTGTGTTACTATGATCGACCCGCCATCCCCATGGAACTAATCATTCCAGGCGTCTGGCCGCAGGACACAGCTTTTCACAGTAGTCTTCGTTTGTTATACGAATAGGGTGGGTTAGTGAAATGGTTGCAACCAATCCTGTGTTACTATGATCGGCCCGCCATCCCCATGGAACTAATCAATCCAGGCGTCTGGCCGCAGGACACAGCTTTTCACAGTAGTCTTCGTTTGTTATACGAATAGAGTGGGTTAGTGATATGGTTGCAACCAATCCTGTGTTACTATGATCGGCCCGCCATCCCCATGGAACTAATCAATCCAGGCGTCTGGCCGCAGGACACAGCTTTTCACAGTAGTCTTCGTTTGTTATACGAATAGAGTGGGTTAGTGAAATGGTTGCAACCAATCCTGTGTTACTATGATCGGCCCGCCATCCCCATGGAACTAATCATTCCAGGCGTCTGGCCGCAGGACACAGCTTTTCACAGTAGTCTTCGTTTGTTATACGAATAGAGTGGGTTAGTGAAATGGTTGCAACCAATCCTGTGTTACTATGATCGGCCCGCCATCCCCATGGAACTAATCATTCCAGGCGTCTGGCCGCAGGACACAGCTTTTTACAGTAGTCTTCGTTTGTTATACGAATAGAGTGGGTTAGTGAAATGGTTGCAACCAATTCTGTGTTACTATGATCGACCCGCCATCCCCATGGAACTAATCATTCCAGGCGTCTGGCCGCAGGACACAGCTTTTCACAGTAGTCTTCGTTTGTTATACGAATAGGGTGGGTTAGTGAAATGGTTGCAACCAATCCTGTGTTACTATGATCGGCCCGCCATCCCCATGGAACTAATCAATCCAGGCGTCTGGCCGCAGGACACAGCTTTTCACAGTAGTCTTCGTTTGTTATACGAATAGAGTGGGTTAGTGATATGGTTGCAACCAATCCTGTGTTACTATGATCGGCCCGCCATCCCCATGGAACTAATCATTCCAGGCGTCTGGCCGCAGGACACAGCTTTTCACAGTAGTCTTCGTTTGTTATACGAATAGAGTGGGTTAGTGAAATGGTTGCAACCAATCCTGTGTTACTATGATCGGCCCGCCATCCCCATGGAACTAATCATTCCAGGCGTCTGGCCGCAGGACACAGCTTTTCACAGTAGTCTTCGTTTGTTATACGAATTGAGTGGGTTAGTGAAATGGTTGCAACCAATTCTGTGTTACTATGATCGACCCGCCATCCCCATGGAACTAATCATTCCAGGCGTCTGGCCGCAGGACACAGCTTTTCACAGTAGTCTTCGTTTGTTATACGAATAGGGTGGGTTAGTGAAATGGTTGCAACCAATGATGTGTTACTATGATCGGCCCGCCATCCCCATGGAACTAATCATTCCAGGCGTCTGGCCGCAGGACACAGCTTTTCACAGTAGTCTTCGTTTGTTATACGAATAGAGTGGGTTAGTGAAATGGTTGCAACCAATCCTGTGTTACTATGATCGGCCCGCCATCCCCATGGAACTAATCATTCCAGGCGTCTGGCCGCAGGACACAGCTTTTCACAGTAGTCTTCGTTTGTTATACGAATAGAGTGGGTTAGTGAAATGGTTGCAACCAATCCTGTGTTACTATGATCGGCCCGCCATCCCCATGGAACTAATCATTCCAGGCGTCTGGCCGCAGGACACAGCTTTTCACAGTAGTCTTCGTTTGTTATACGAATAGAGTGGGTTAGTGAAATGGTTGCAACCAATCCTGTGTTACTATGATCGGCCCGCCATCCCCATGGAACTAATCATTCCAGGCGTCTGGCCGCAGGACACAGCTTTTCACAGTAGTCTTCGTTTGTTATACGAATAGAGTGGGTTAGTGAAATGGTTGCAACCAATCCTGTGTTACTATGATCGGCCCGCCATCCCCATGGAACTAATCATTCCAGGCGTCTGGCCGCAGGACACAGCTTTTTACAGTAGTCTTCGTTTGTTATACGAATAGAGTGGGTTAGTGAAATGGTTGCAACCAATTCTGTGTTACTATGATCGACCCGCCATCCCCATGGAACTAATCATTCCAGGCGTCTGGCCGCAGGACACAGCTTTTCACAGTAGTCTTCGTTTGTTATACGAATAGGGTGGGTTAGTGAAATGGTTGCAACCAATGATGTGTTACTATGATCGGCCCGCCATCCCCATGGAACTAATCATTCCAGGCGTCTGGCCGCAGGACACAGCTTTTCACAGTAGTCTTCGTTTGTTATACGAATAGGGTGGGTTAGTGAAATGGTTGCAACCAATGATGTGTTACTATGATCGGCCCGCCATCCCCATGGAACTAATCATTCCAGGCGTCTGGCCGCAGGACACAGCTTTTCACAGTAGTCTTCGTTTGTTATACGAATAGAGTGGGTTAGTGAAATGGTTGCAACCAATCCTGTGTTACTATGATCGGCCCGCCATCCCCATGGAACTAATCATTCCAGGCGTCTGGCCGCAGGACACAGCTTTTCACAGTAGTCTTCGTTTGTTATACGAATAGAGTGGGTTAGTGAAATGGTTGCAACCAATCCTGTGTTACTATGATCGGCCCGCCATCCCCATGGAACTAATCATTCCAGGCGTCTGGCCGCAGGACACAGCTTTTCACAGTAGTCTTCGTTTGTTATACGAATAGAGTGGGTTAGTGAAATGGTTGCAACCAATCCTGTGTTACTATGATCGGCCCGCCATCCCCATGGAACTAATCATTCCAGGCGTCTGGCCGCAGGACACAGCTTTTCACAGTAGTCTTCGTTTGTTATACGAATAGAGTGGGTTAGTGAAATGGTTGCAACCAATCCTGTGCTACTATGATCGGCCCGCCATCCCCATGGAACTAATCATTCCAGGCGTCTGGCCGCAGGACACAGCTTTTCACAGTAGTCTTCGTTTGTTATACGAATAGAGTGGGTTAGTGAAATGGTTGCAACCAATCCTGTGTTACTATGATCGGCCCGCCATCCCCATGGAACTAATCATTCCAGGCGTCTGGCCGCAGGACACAGCTTTTCACAGTAGTCTTCGTTTGTTATACGAATAGAGTGGGTTAGTGAAATGGTTGCAACCAATCCTGTGTTACTATGATCGGCCCGCCATCCCCATGGAACTAATCATTCCAGGCGTCTGGCCGCAGGACACAGCTTTTCACAGTAGTCTTCGTTTGTTATACGAATAGAGTGGGTTAGTGAAATGGTTGCAACCAATCCTGTGTTACTATGATCGGCCCGCCATCCCCATGGAACTAATCATTCCAGGCGTCTGGCCGCAGGACACAGCTTTTTACAGTAGTCTTCGTTTGTTATACGAATAGAGTGGGTTAGTGAAATGGTTGCAACCAATTCTGTGTTACTATGATCGACCCGCCATCCCCATGGAACTAATCATTCCAGGCGTCTGGCCGCAGGACACAGCTTTTCACAGTAGTCTTCGTTTGTTATACGAATAGGGTGGGTTAGTGAAATGGTTGCAACCAATGATGTGTTACTATGATCGGCCCGCCATCCCCATGGAACTAATCATTCCAGGCGTCTGGCCGCAGGACACAGCTTTTCACAGTAGTCTTCGTTTGTTATACGAATAGGGTGGGTTAGTGAAATGGTTGCAACCAATGATGTGTTACTATGATCGGCCCGCCATCCCCATGGAACTAATCATTCCAGGCGTCTGGCCGCAGGACACAGCTTTTCACAGTAGTCTTCGTTTGTTATACGAATAGAGTGGGTTAGTGAAATGGTTGCAACCAATCCTGTGTTACTATGATCGGCCCGCCATCCCCATGGAACTAATCATTCCAGGCGTCTGGCCGCAGGACACAGCTTTTCACAGTAGTCTTCGTTTGTTATACGAATAGAGTGGGTTAGTGAAATGGTTGCAACCAATCCTGTGTTACTATGATCGGCCCGCCATCCCCATGGAACTAATCATTCCAGGCGTCTGGCCGCAGGACACAGCTTTTCACAGTAGTCTTCGTTTGTTATACGAATAGAGTGGGTTAGTGAAATGGTTGCAACCAATCCTGTGTTACTATGATCGGCCCGCCATCCCCATGGAACTAATCATTCCAGGCGTCTGGCCGCAGGACACAGCTTTTCACAGTAGTCTTCGTTTGTTATACGAATAGAGTGGGTTAGTGAAATGGTTGCAACCAATCCTGTGTTACTATGATCGGCCCGCCATCCCCATGGAACTAATCATTCCAGGCGTCTGGCCGCAGGACACAGCTTTTTACAGTAGTCTTCGTTTGTTATACGAATAGAGTGGGTTAGTGAAATGGTTGCAACCAATTCTGTGTTACTATGATCGACCCGCCATCCCCATGGAACTAATCATTCCAGGCGTCTGGCCGCAGGACACAGCTTTTCACAGTAGTCTTCGTTTGTTATACGAATAGGGTGGGTTAGTGAAATGGTTGCAACCAATGATGTGTTACTATGATCGGCCCGCCATCCCCATGGAACTAATCATTCCAGGCGTCTGGCCGCAGGACACAGCTTTTCACAGTAGTCTTCGTTTGTTATACGAATAGGGTGGGTTAGTGAAATGGTTGCAACCAATGATGTGTTACTATGATCGGCCCGCCATCCCCATGGAACTAATCATTCCAGGCGTCTGGCCGCAGGACACAGCTTTTCACAGTAGTCTTCGTTTGTTATACGAATAGAGTGGGTTAGTGAAATGGTTGCAACCAATCCTGTGTTACTATGATCGGCCCGCCATCCCCATGGAACTAATCATTCCAGGCGTCTGGCCGCAGGACACAGCTTTTCACAGTAGTCTTCGTTTGTTATACGAATAGAGTGGGTTAGTGAAATGGTTGCAACCAATCCTGTGTTACTATGATCGGCCCGCCATCCCCATGGAACTAATCATTCCAGGCGTCTGGCCGCAGGACACAGCTTTTCACAGTAGTCTTCGTTTGTTATACGAATAGAGTGGGTTAGTGAAATGGTTGCAACCAATCCTGTGTTACTATGATCGGCCCGCCATCCCCATGGAACTAATCATTCCAGGCGTCTGGCCGCAGGACACAGCTTTTCACAGTAGTCTTCGTTTGTTATACGAATAGAGTGGGTTAGTGAAATGGTTGCAACCAATCCTGTGTTACTATGATCGGCCCGCCATCCCCATGGAACTAATCATTCCAGGCGTCTGGCCGCAGGACACAGCTTTTCACAGTAGTCTTCGTTTGTTATACGAATAGAGTGGGTTAGTGAAATGGTTGCAACCAATCCTGTGTTACTATGATCGGCCCGCCATCCCCATGGAACTAATCATTCCAGGCGTCTGGCCGCAGGACACAGCTTTTTACAGTAGTCTTCGTTTGTTATACGAATAGAGTGGGTTAGTGAAATGGTTGCAACCAATTCTGTGTTACTATGATCGACCCGCCATCCCCATGGAACTAATCATTCCAGGCGTCTGGCCGCAGGACACAGCTTTTCACAGTAGTCTTCGTTTGTTATACGAATAGGGTGGGTTAGTGAAATGGTTGCAACCAATGATGTGTTACTATGATCGGCCCGCCATCCCCATGGAACTAATCATTCCAGGCGTCTGGCCGCAGGACACAGCTTTTCACAGTAGTCTTCGTTTGTTATACGAATAGGGTGGGTTAGTGAAATGGTTGCAACCAATGATGTGTTACTATGATCGGCCCGCCATCCCCATGGAACTAATCATTCCAGGCGTCTGGCCGCAGGACACAGCTTTTCACAGTAGTCTTCGTTTGTTATACGAATAGAGTGGGTTAGTGAAATGGTTGCAACCAATCCTGTGTTACTATGATCGGCCCGCCATCCCCATGGAACTAATCATTCCAGGCGTCTGGCCGCAGGACACAGCTTTTCACAGTAGTCTTCGTTTGTTATACGAATAGAGTGGGTTAGTGAAATGGTTGCAACCAATCCTGTGTTACTATGATCGGCCCGCCATCCCCATGGAACTAATCATTCCAGGCGTCTGGCCGCAGGACACAGCTTTTCACAGTAGTCTTCGTTTGTTATACGAATAGAGTGGGTTAGTGAAATGGTTGCAACCAATCCTGTGTTACTATGATCGGCCCGCCATCCCCATGGAACTAATCATTCCAGGCGTCTGGCCGCAGGACACAGCTTTTCACAGTAGTCTTCGTTTGTTATACGAATAGAGTGGGTTAGTGAAATGGTTGCAACCAATCCTGTGTTACTATGATCGGCCCGCCATCCCCATGGAACTAATCATTCCAGGCGTCTGGCCGCAGGACACAGCTTTTCACAGTAGTCTTCGTTTGTTATACGAATAGAGTGGGTTAGTGAAATGGTTGCAACCAATCCTGTGTTACTATGATCGGCCCGCCATCCCCATGGAACTAATCATTCCAGGCGTCTGGCCGCAGGACACAGCTTTTTACAGTAGTCTTCGTTTGTTATACGAATAGAGTGGGTTAGTGAAATGGTTGCAACCAATTCTGTGTTACTATGATCGACCCGCCATCCCCATGGAACTAATCATTCCAGGCGTCTGGCCGCAGGACACAGCTTTTTACAGTAGTCTTCGTTTGTTATACGAATAGAGTGGGTTAGTGAAATGGTTGCAACCAATTCTGTGTTACTATGATCGACCCGCCATCCCCATGGAACTAATCATTCCAGGCGTCTGGCCGCAGGACACAGCTTTTCACAGTAGTCTTCGTTTGTTATACGAATAGGGTGGGTTAGTGAAATGGTTGCAACCAATGATGTGTTACTATGATCGGCCCGCCATCCCCATGGAACTAATCATTCCAGGCGTCTGGCCGCAGGACACAGCTTTTCACAGTAGTCTTCGTTTGTTATACGAATAGAGTGGGTTAGTGAAATGGTTGCAACCAATCCTGTGTTACTATGATCGGCCCGCCATCCCCATGGAACTAATCATTCCAGGCGTCTGGCCGCAGGACACAGCTTTTTACAGTAGTCTTCGTTTGTTATACGAATAGAGTGGGTTAGTGAAATGGTTGCAACCAATTCTGTGTTACTATGATCGACCCGCCATCCCCATGGAACTAATCATTCCAGGCGTCTGGCCGCAGGACACAGCTTTTCACAGTAGTCTTCGTTTGTTATACGAATAGGGTGGGTTAGTGAAATGGTTGCAACCAATGATGTGTTACTATGATCGGCCCGCCATCCCCATGGAACTAATCATTCCAGGCGTCTGGCCGCAGGACACAGCTTTTCACAGTAGTCTTCGTTTGTTATACGAATAGGGTGGGTTAGTGAAATGGTTGCAACCAATGATGTGTTACTATGATCGGCCCGCCATCCCCATGGAACTAATCATTCCAGGCGTCTGGCCGCAGGACACAGCTTTTCACAGTAGTCTTCGTTTGTTATACGAATAGAGTGGGTTAGTGAAATGGTTGCAACCAATCCTGTGTTACTATGATCGGCCCGCCATCCCCATGGAACTAATCATTCCAGGCGTCTGGCCGCAGGACACAGCTTTTCACAGTAGTCTTCGTTTGTTATACGAATAGAGTGGGTTAGTGAAATGGTTGCAACCAATCCTGTGTTACTATGATCGGCCCGCCATCCCCATGGAACTAATCATTCCAGGCGTCTGGCCGCAGGACACAGCTTTTCACAGTAGTCTTCGTTTGTTATACGAATAGAGTGGGTTAGTGAAATGGTTGCAACCAATCCTGTGTTACTATGATCGGCCCGCCATCCCCATGGAACTAATCATTCCAGGCGTCTGGCCGCAGGACACAGCTTTTCACAGTAGTCTTCGTTTGTTATACGAATAGAGTGGGTTAGTGAAATGGTTGCAACCAATCCTGTGTTACTATGATCGGCCCGCCATCCCCATGGAACTAATCATTCCAGGCGTCTGGCCGCAGGACACAGCTTTTCACAGTAGTCTTCGTTTGTTATACGAATAGGGTGGGTTAGTGAAATGGTTGCAACCAATGATGTGTTACTATGATCGGCCCGCCATCCCCATGGAACTAATCATTCCAGGCGTCTGGCCGCAGGACACAGCTTTTCACAGTAGTCTTCGTTTGTTATACGAATAGGGTGGGTTAGTGAAATGGTTGCAACCAATGATGTGTTACTATGATCGGCCCGCCATCCCCATGGAACTAATCATTCCAGGCGTCTGGCCGCAGGACACAGCTTTTCACAGTAGTCTTCGTTTGTTATACGAATAGAGTGGGTTAGTGAAATGGTTGCAACCAATCCTGTGTTACTATGATCGGCCCGCCATCCCCATGGAACTAATCATTCCAGGCGTCTGGCCGCAGGACACAGCTTTTCACAGTAGTCTTCGTTTGTTATACGAATAGAGTGGGTTAGTGAAATGGTTGCAACCAATCCTGTGTTACTATGATCGGCCCGCCATCCCCATGGAACTAATCATTCCAGGCGTCTGGCCGCAGGACACAGCTTTTCACAGTAGTCTTCGTTTGTTATACGAATAGAGTGGGTTAGTGAAATGGTTGCAACCAATTCTGTGTTACTATGATCGACCCGCCATCCCCATGGAACTAATCATTCCAGGCGTCTGGCCGCAGGACACAGCTTTTTACAGTAGTCTTCGTTTGTTATACGAATAGAGTGGGTTAGTGAAATGGTTGCAACCAATCCTGTGTTACTATGATCGGCCCGCCATCCCCATGGAACTAATCATTCCAGGCGTCTGGCCGCAGGACACAGCTTTTTACAGTAGTCTTCGTTTGTTATACGAATAGAGTGGGTTAGTGAAATGGTTGCAACCAATTCTGTGTTACTATGATCGACCCGCCATCCCCATGGAACTAATCATTCCAGGCGTCTGGCCGCAGGACACAGCTTTTCACAGTAGTCTTCGTTTGTTATACGAATAGGGTGGGTTAGTGAAATGGTTGCAACCAATGATGTGTTACTATGATCGGCCCGCCATCCCCATGGAACTAATCATTCCAGGCGTCTGGCCGCAGGACACAGCTTTTCACAGTAGTCTTCGTTTGTTATACGAATAGGGTGGGTTAGTGAAATGGTTGCAACCAATGATGTGTTACTATGATCGGCCCGCCATCCCCATGGAACTAATCATTCCAGGCGTCTGGCCGCAGGACACAGCTTTTCACAGTAGTCTTCGTTTGTTATACGAATAGAGTGGGTTAGTGAAATGGTTGCAACCAATCCTGTGTTACTATGATCGGCCCGCCATCCCCATGGAACTAATCATTCCAGGCGTCTGGCCGCAGGACACAGCTTTTCACAGTAGTCTTCGTTTGTTATACGAATAGAGTGGGTTAGTGAAATGGTTGCAACCAATCCTGTGTTACTATGATCGGCCCGCCATCCCCATGGAACTAATCATTCCAGGCGTCTGGCCGCAGGACACAGCTTTTTACAGTAGTCTTCGTTTGTTATACGAATAGAGTGGGTTAGTGAAATGGTTGCAACCAATTCTGTGTTACTATGATCGACCCGCCATCCCCATGGAACTAATCATTCCAGGCGTCTGGCCGCAGGACACAGCTTTTCACAGTAGTCTTCGTTTGTTATACGAATAGGGTGGGTTAGTGAAATGGTTGCAACCAATGATGTGTTACTATGATCGGCCCGCCATCCCCATGGAACTAATCATTCCAGGCGTCTGGCCGCAGGACACAGCTTTTCACAGTAGTCTTCGTTTGTTATACGAATAGGGTGGGTTAGTGAAATGGTTGCAACCAATGATGTGTTACTATGATCGGCCCGCCATCCCCATGGAACTAATCATTCCAGGCGTCTGGCCGCAGGACACAGCTTTTCACAGTAGTCTTCGTTTGTTATACGAATAGAGTGGGTTAGTGAAATGGTTGCAACCAATCCTGTGTTACTATGATCGGCCCGCCATCCCCATGGAACTAATCATTCCAGGCGTCTGGCCGCAGGACACAGCTTTTCACAGTAGTCTTCGTTTGTTATACGAATAGAGTGGGTTAGTGAAATGGTTGCAACCAATCCTGTGTTACTATGATCGGCCCGCCATCCCCATGGAACTAATCATTCCAGGCGTCTGGCCGCAGGACACAGCTTTTCACAGTAGTCTTCGTTTGTTATACGAATAGAGTGGGTTAGTGAAATGGTTGCAACCAATTCTGTGTTACTATGATCGACCCGCCATCCCCATGGAACTAATCATTCCAGGCGTCTGGCCGCAGGACACAGCTTTTTACAGTAGTCTTCGTTTGTTATACGAATAGAGTGGGTTAGTGAAATGGTTGCAACCAATCCTGTGTTACTATGATCGGCCCGCCATCCCCATGGAACTAATCATTCCAGGCGTCTGGCCGCAGGACACAGCTTTTCACAGTAGTCTTCGTTTGTTATACGAATAGAGTGGGTTAGTGAAATGGTTGCAACCAATCCTGTGTTACTATGATCGGCCCGCCATCCCCATGGAACTAATCATTCCAGGCGTCTGGCCGCAGGACACAGCTTTTCACAGTAGTCTTCGTTTGTTATACGAATAGAGTGGGTTAGTGAAATGGTTGCAACCAATCCTGTGTTACTATGATCGGCCCGCCATCCCCATGGAACTAATCATTCCAGGCGTCTGGCCGCAGGACACAGCTTTTCACAGTAGTCTTCGTTTGTTATACGAATAGGGTGGGTTAGTGAAATGGTTGCAACCAATGATGTGTTACTATGATCGGCCCGCCATCCCCATGGAACTAATCATTCCAGGCGTCTGGCCGCAGGACACAGCTTTTCACAGTAGTCTTCGTTTGTTATACGAATAGAGTGGGTTAGTGATATGGTTGCAACCAATCCTGTGTTACTATGATCGGCCCGCCATCCCCATGGAACTAATCATTCCAGGCGTCTGGCCGCAGGACACAGCTTTTCACAGTAGTCTTCGTTTGTTATACGAATAGAGTGGGTTAGTGAAATGGTTGCAACCAATCCTGTGTTACTATGATCGGCCCGCCATCCCCATGGAACTAATCATTCCAGGCGTCTGGCCGCAGGACACAGCTTTTCACAGTAGTCTTCGTTTGTTATACGAATAGGGTGGGTTAGTGAAATGGTTGCAACCAATGATGTGTTACTATGATCGGCCCGCCATCCCCATGGAACTAATCATTCCAGGCGTCTGGCCGCAGGACACAGCTTTTCACAGTAGTCTTCGTTTGTTATACGAATAGAGTGGGTTAGTGATATGGTTGCAACCAATCCTGTGTTACTATGATCGGCCCGCCATCCCCATGGAACTAATCATTCCAGGCGTCTGGCCGCAGGACACAGCTTTTCACAGTAGTCTTCGTTTGTTATACTAATAGGGTGGGTTAGTGAAATGGTTGCAACCAATGATGTGTTACTATGATCGGCCCGCCATCCCCATGGAACTAATCATTCCAGGCGTCTGGCCGCAGGACACAGCTTTTCACAGTAGTCTTCGTTTGTTATACGAATAGAGTGGGTTAGTGAAATGGTTGCAACCAATCCTGTGTTACTATGATCGGCCCGCCATCCCCATGGAACTAATCATTCCAGGCGTCTGGCCGCAGGACACAGCTTTTCACAGTAGTCTTCGTTTGTTATACGAATAGAGTGGGTTAGTGAAATGGTTGCAACCAATCCTGTGTTACTATGATCGGCCCGCCATCCCCATGGAACTAATCATTCCAGGCGTCTGGCCGCAGGACACAGCTTTTCACAGTAGTCTTCGTTTGTTATACGAATAGGGTGGGTTAGTGAAATGGTTGCAACCAATGATGTGTTACTATGATCGGCCCGCCATCCCCATGGAACTAATCATTCCAGGCGTCTGGCCGCAGGACACAGCTTTTCACAGTAGTCTTCGTTTGTTATACGAATAGAGTGGGTTAGTGATATGGTTGCAACCAATCCTGTGTTACTATGATCGGCCCGCCATCCCCATGGAACTAATCATTCCAGGCGTCTGGCCGCAGGACACAGCTTTTCACAGTAGTCTTCGTTTGTTATACGAATAGAGTGGGTTAGTGAAATGGTTGCAACCAATCCTGTGTTACTATGATCGGCCCGCCATCCCCATGGAACTAATCATTCCAGGCGTCTGGCCGCAGGACACAGCTTTTCACAGTAGTCTTCGTTTGTTATACGAATAGGGTGGGTTAGTGAAATGGTTGCAACCAATTCTGTGTTACTATGATCGACCCGCCATCCCCATGGAACTAATCATTCCAGGCGTCTGGCCGCAGGACACAGCTTTTCACAGTAGTCTTCGTTTGTTATACGAATAGGGTGGGTTAGTGAAATGGTTGCAACCAATGATGTGTTACTATGATCGGCCCGCCATCCCCATGGAACTAATCATTCCAGGCGTCTGGCCGCAGGACACAGCTTTTCACAGTAGTCTTCGTTTGTTATACGAATAGGGTGGGTTAGTGAAATGGTTGCAACCAATGATGTGTTACTATGATCGGCCCGCCATCCCCATGGAACTAATCATTCCAGGCGTCTGGCCGCAGGACACAGCTTTTCACAGTAGTCTTCGTTTGTTATACGAATAGAGTGGGTTAGTGAAATGGTTGCAACCAATCCTGTGTTACTATGATCGGCCCGCCATCCCCATGGAACTAATCATTCCAGGCGTCTGGCCGCAGGACACAGCTTTTCACAGTAGTCTTCGTTTGTTATACGAATAGGGTGGGTTAGTGAAATGGTTGCAACCAATGATGTGTTACTATGATCGGCCCGCCATCCCCATGGAACTAATCATTCCAGGCGTCTGGCCGCAGGACACAGCTTTTCACAGTAGTCTTCGTTTGTTATACGAATAGGGTGGGTTAGTGAAATGGTTGCAACCAATGATGTGTTACTATGATCGGCCCGCCATCCCCATGGAACTAATCATTCCAGGCGTCTGGCCGCAGGACACAGCTTTTCACAGTAGTCTTCGTTTGTTATACGAATAGAGTGGGTTAGTGAAATGGTTGCAACCAATCCTGTGTTACTATGATCGGCCCGCCATCCCCATGGAACTAATCATTCCAGGCGTCTGGCCGCAGGACACAGCTTTTCACAGTAGTCTTCGTTTGTTATACGAATAGAGTGGGTTAGTGAAATGGTTGCAACCAATCCTGTGTTACTATGATCGGCCCGCCATCCCCATGGAACTAATCATTCCAGGCGTCTGGCCGCAGGACACAGCTTTTCACAGTAGTCTTCGTTTGTTATACGAATAGAGTGGGTTAGTGAAATGGTTGCAACCAATTCTGTGTTACTATGATCGACCCGCCATCCCCATGGAACTAATCATTCCAGGCGTCTGGCCGCAGGACACAGCTTTTTACAGTAGTCTTCGTTTGTTATACGAATAGAGTGGGTTAGTGAAATGGTTGCAACCAATCCTGTGTTACTATGATCGGCCCGCCATCCCCATGGAACTAATCATTCCAGGCGTCTGGCCGCAGGACACAGCTTTTCACAGTAGTCTTCGTTTGTTATACGAATAGAGTGGGTTAGTGAAATGGTTGCAACCAATCCTGTGTTACTATGATCGGCCCGCCATCCCCATGGAACTAATCATTCCAGGCGTCTGGCCGCAGGACACAGCTTTTCACAGTAGTCTTCGTTTGTTATACGAATAGAGTGGGTTAGTGAAATGGTTGCAACCAATCCTGTGTTACTATGATCGGCCCGCCATCCCCATGGAACTAATCATTCCAGGCGTCTGGCCGCAGGACACAGCTTTTCACAGTAGTCTTCGTTTGTTATACGAATAGGGTGGGTTAGTGAAATGGTTGCAACCAATGATGTGTTACTATGATCGGCCCGCCATCCCCATGGAACTAATCATTCCAGGCATCTGGCCGCAGGACACAGCTTTTCACAGTAGTCTTCGTTTGTTATACGAATAGAGTGGGTTAGTGATATGGTTGCAACCAATCCTGTGTTACTATGATCGGCCCGCCATCCCCATGGAACTAATCATTCCAGGCGTCTGGCCGCAGGACACAGCTTTTCACAGTAGTCTTCGTTTGTTATACGAATAGAGTGGGTTAGTGAAATGGTTGCAACCAATCCTGTGTTACTATGATCGGCCCGCCATCCCCATGGAACTAATCATTCCAGGCGTCTGGCCGCAGGACACAGCTTTTCACAGTAGTCTTCGTTTGTTATACGAATAGGGTGGGTTAGTGAAATGGTTGCAACCAATGATGTGTTACTATGATCGGCCCGCCATCCCCATGGAACTAATCATTCCAGGCGTCTGGCCGCAGGACACAGCTTTTCACAGTAGTCTTCGTTTGTTATACGAATAGAGTGGGTTAGTGATATGGTTGCAACCAATCCTGTGTTACTATGATCGGCCCGCCATCCCCATGGAACTAATCATTCCAGGCGTCTGGCCGCAGGACACAGCTTTTCACAGTAGTCTTCGTTTGTTATACTAATAGGGTGGGTTAGTGAAATGGTTGCAACCAATGATGTGTTACTATGATCGGCCCGCCATCCCCATGGAACTAATCATTCCAGGCGTCTGGCCGCAGGACACAGCTTTTCACAGTAGTCTTCGTTTGTTATACGAATAGAGTGGGTTAGTGAAATGGTTGCAACCAATCCTGTGTTACTATGATCGGCCCGCCATCCCCATGGAACTAATCATTCCAGGCGTCTGGCCGCAGGACACAGCTTTTCACAGTAGTCTTCGTTTGTTATACGAATAGAGTGGGTTAGTGAAATGGTTGCAACCAATCCTGTGTTACTATGATCGGCCCGCCATCCCCATGGAACTAATCATTCCAGGCGTCTGGCCGCAGGACACAGCTTTTCACAGTAGTCTTCGTTTGTTATACGAATAGGGTGGGTTAGTGAAATGGTTGCAACCAATGATGTGTTACTATGATCGGCCCGCCATCCCCATGGAACTAATCATTCCAGGCGTCTGGCCGCAGGACACAGCTTTTCACAGTAGTCTTCGTTTGTTATACGAATAGAGTGGGTTAGTGATATGGTTGCAACCAATCCTGTGTTACTATGATCGGCCCGCCATCCCCATGGAACTAATCATTCCAGGCGTCTGGCCGCAGGACACAGCTTTTCACAGTAGTCTTCGTTTGTTATACGAATAGAGTGGGTTAGTGAAATGGTTGCAACCAATCCTGTGTTACTATGATCGGCCCGCCATCCCCATGGAACTAATCATTCCAGGCGTCTGGCCGCAGGACACAGCTTTTCACAGTAGTCTTCGTTTGTTATACGAATAGGGTGGGTTAGTGAAATGGTTGCAACCAATGATGTGTTACTATGATCGGCCCGCCATCCCCATGGAACTAATCATTCCAGGCGTCTGGCCGCAGGACACAGCTTTTCACAGTAGTCTTCGTTTGTTATACGAATAGAGTGGGTTAGTGATATGGTTGCAACCAATCCTGTGTTACTATGATCGGCCCGCCATCCCCATGGAACTAATCATTCCAGGCGTCTGGCCGCAGGACACAGCTTTTCACAGTAGTCTTCGTTTGTTATACTAATAGGGTGGGTTAGTGAAATGGTTGCAACCAATGATGTGTTACTATGATCGGCCCGCCATCCCCATGGAACTAATCATTCCAGGCGTCTGGCCGCAGGACACAGCTTTTCACAGTAGTCTTCGTTTGTTATACGAATAGAGTGGGTTAGTGATATGGTTGCAACCAATCCTGTGTTACTATGATCGGCCCGCCATCCCCATGGAACTAATCATTCCAGGCGTCTGGCCGCAGGACACAGCTTTTCACAGTAGTCTTCGTTTGTTATACGAATAGAGTGGGTTAGTGAAATGGTTGCAACCAATCCTGTGTTACTATGATCGGCCCGCCATCCCCATGGAACTAATCATTCCAGGCGTCTGGCCGCAGGACACAGCTTTTCACAGTAGTCTTCGTTTGTTATACGAATTGAGTGGGTTAGTGAAATGGTTGCAACCAATTCTGTGTTACTATGATCGACCCGCCATCCCCATGGAACTAATCATTCCAGGCGTCTGGCCGCAGGACACAGCTTTTCACAGTAGTCTTCGTTTGTTATACGAATAGGGTGGGTTAGTGAAATGGTTGCAACCAATGATGTGTTACTATGATCGGCCCGCCATCCCCATGGAACTAATCATTCCAGGCGTCTGGCCGCAGGACACAGCTTTTCACAGTAGTCTTCGTTTGTTATACGAATAGAGTGGGTTAGTGAAATGGTTGCAACCAATCCTGTGTTACTATGATCGGCCCGCCATCCCCATGGAACTAATCATTCCAGGCGTCTGGCCGCAGGACACAGCTTTTCACAGTAGTCTTCGTTTGTTATACGAATAGAGTGGGTTAGTGAAATGGTTGCAACCAATCCTGTGTTACTATGATCGGCCCGCCATCCCCATGGAACTAATCATTCCAGGCGTCTGGCCGCAGGACACAGCTTTTCACAGTAGTCTTCGTTTGTTATACGAATAGAGTGGGTTAGTGAAATGGTTGCAACCAATCCTGTGTTACTATGATCGGCCCGCCATCCCCATGGAACTAATCATTCCAGGCGTCTGGCCGCAGGACACAGCTTTTCACAGTAGTCTTCGTTTGTTATACGAATAGAGTGGGTTAGTGAAATGGTTGCAACCAATCCTGTGTTACTATGATCGGCCCGCCATCCCCATGGAACTAATCATTCCAGGCGTCTGGCCGCAGGACACAGCTTTTCACAGTAGTCTTCGTTTGTTATACGAATTGAGTGGGTTAGTGAAATGGTTGCAACCAATCCTGTGTTACTATGATCGGCCCGCCATCCCCATGGAACTAATCATTCCAGGCGTCTGGCCGCAGGACACAGCTTTTCACAGTAGTCTTCGTTTGTTATACGAATAGAGTGGGTTAGTGAAATGGTTGCAACCAATCCTGTGTTACTATGATCGGCCCGCCATCCCCATGGAACTAATCATTCCAGGCGTCTGGCCGCAGGACACAGCTTTTCACAGTAGTCTTCGTTTGTTATACGAATTGAGTGGGTTAGTGAAATGGTTGCAACCAATCCTGTGTTACTATGATCGGCCCGCCATCCCCATGGAACTAATCATTCCAGGCGTCTGGCCGCAGGACACAGCTTTTCACAGTAGTCTTCGTTTGTTATACGAATTGAGTGGGTTAGTGAAATGGTTGCAACCAATCCTGTGTTACTATGATCGGCCCGCCATCCCCATGGAACTAATCATTCCAGGCGTCTGGCCGCAGGACACAGCTTTTCACAGTAGTCTTCGTTTGTTATACGAATAGAGTGGGTTAGTGAAATGGTTGCAACCAATCCTGTGTTACTATGATCGGCCCGCCATCCCCATGGAACTAATCATTCCAGGCGTCTGGCCGCAGGACACAGCTTTTCACAGTAGTCTTCGTTTGTTATACGAATTGAGTGGGTTAGTGAAATGGTTGCAACCAATCCTGTGTTACTATGATCGGCCCGCCATCCCCATGGAACTAATCATTCCAGGCGTCTGGCCGCAGGACACAGCTTTTCACAGTAGTCTTCGTTTGTTATACGAATTGAGTGGGTTAGTGAAATGGTTGCAACCAATCCTGTGTTACTATGATCGGCCCGCCATCCCCATGGAACTAATCATTCCAGGCGTCTGGCCGCAGGACACAGCTTTTCACAGTAGTCTTCGTTTGTTATACGAATAGAGTGGGTTAGTGAAATGGTTGCAACCAATCCTGTGTTACTATGATCGGCCCGCCATCCCCATGGAACTAATCATTCCAGGCGTCTGGCCGCAGGACACAGCTTTTCACAGTAGTCTTCGTTTGTTATACGAATTGAGTGGGTTAGTGAAATGGTTGCAACCAATCCTGTGTTACTATGATCGGCCCGCCATCCCCATGGAACTAATCATTCCAGGCGTCTGGCCGCAGGACACAGCTTTTCACAGTAGTCTTCGTTTGTTATACGAACAGAGTGGGTTAGTGAAATGGTTGCAACCAATCCTGTGCTACTATGATCGGCCCGCCATCCCCATGGAACTAATCATTCCAGGCGTCTGGCCGCAGGACACAGCTTTTCACAGTAGTCTTCGTTTGTTATACGAATAGAGTGGGTTAGTGAAATGGTTGCAACCAATCCTGTGTTACTATGATCGGCCCGCCATCCCCATGGAACTAATCATTCGAGGCGTCTGGCCGCAGGACACAGCTTTTCACAGTAGTCTTCGTTTGTTATACGAATAGATTAGGTTAGTGAAATGGTTGCAACCAATCCTGTGCTACTATGATCGGCCCGCCATCCCCATGGAACTAATCATTCCAGGCGTCTGGCCGCAGGACACAGCTTTTCACAGTAGTCTTCGTTTGTTATACGAATAGAGTGGGTTAGTGAAATGGTTGCAACCAATTCTGTGTTACTATGATCGGCCGCCATCCCCATGGAACTAATCATTCATGGCGTCTGGCCGCAGGACACAGCTTTTCACAGTAGTCTTCGTTTGTTATACGAATAGAGTGGGTTAGTGAAATGGTTGCAACCAATCCTGTGCTACTATGATCGGCCCGCCATCCCCATGGAACTAATCATTCCAGGCGTCTGGCCGCAGGACACAGCTTTTCACAGTAGTCTTCGTTTGTTATACGAATTGAGTGGGTTAGTGAAATGGTTGCAACCAATCCTGTGTTACTATGATCGGCCCGCCATCCCCATGGAACTAATCATTCCAGGCGTCTGGCCGCAGGACACAGCTTTTCACAGTAGTCTTCGTTTGTTATACGAATAGAGTGGGTTAGTGAAATGGTTGCAACCAATCCTGTGTTACTATGATCGGCCCGCCATCCCCATGGAACTAATCATTCCAGGCGTCTGGCCGCAGGACACAGCTTTTCACAGTAGTCTTCGTTTGTTATACGAATTGAGTGGGTTAGTGAAATGGTTGCAACCAATCCTGTGTTACTATGATCGGCCCGCCATCCCCATGGAACTAATCATTCCAGGCGTCTGGCCGCAGGACACAGCTTTTCACAGTAGTCTTCGTTTGTTATACGAATTGAGTGGGTTAGTGAAATGGTTGCAACCAATCCTGTGTTACTATGATCGGCCCGCCATCCCCATGGAACTAATCATTCCAGGCGTCTGGCCGCAGGACACAGCTTTTCACAGTAGTCTTCGTTTGTTATACGAATAGAGTGGGTTAGTGAAATGGTTGCAACCAATCCTGTGTTACTATGATCGGCCCGCCATCCCCATGGAACTAATCATTCCAGGCGTCTGGCCGCAGGACACAGCTTTTCACAGTAGTCTTCGTTTGTTATACGAATTGAGTGGGTTAGTGAAATGGTTGCAACCAATCCTGTGTTACTATGATCGGCCCGCCATCCCCATGGAACTAATCATTCCAGGCGTCTGGCCGCAGGACACAGCTTTTCACAGTAGTCTTCGTTTGTTATACGAACAGAGTGGGTTAGTGAAATGGTTGCAACCAATCCTGTGCTACTATGATCGGCCCGCCATCCCCATGGAACTAATCATTCCAGGCGTCTGGCCGCAGGACACAGCTTTTCACAGTAGTCTTCGTTTGTTATACGAATAGAGTGGGTTAGTGAAATGGTTGCAACCAATCCTGTGTTACTATGATCGGCCCGCCATCCCCATGGAACTAATCATTCGAGGCGTCTGGCCGCAGGACACAGCTTTTCACAGTAGTCTTCGTTTGTTATACGAATAGATTAGGTTAGTGAAATGGTTGCAACCAATCCTGTGCTACTATGATCGGCCCGCCATCCCCATGGAACTAATCATTCCAGGCGTCTGGCCGCAGGACACAGCTTTTCACAGTAGTCTTCGTTTGTTATACGAATAGAGTGGGTTAGTGAAATGGTTGCAACCAATTCTGTGTTACTATGATCGGCCGCCATCCCCATGGAACTAATCATTCATGGCGTCTGGCCGCAGGACACAGCTTTTCACAGTAGTCTTCGTTTGTTATACGAATAGAGTGGGTTAGTGAAATGGTTGCAACCAATCCTGTGCTACTATGATCGGCCCGCCATCCCCATGGAACTAATCATTCCAGGCGTCTGGCCGCAGGACACAGCTTTTCACAGTAGTCTTCGTTTGTTATACGAATAGAGTGGGTTAGTGAAATGGTTGCACCCAATCCTGTGTTACTATGATCGGCCCGCCATCCCCATGGAACTAATCATTCGAGGCGTCTGGCCGCAGGACACAGCTTTTCACAGTAGTCTTCGTTTGTTATACGAATAGATTAGGTTAGTGAAATGGTTGCAACCAATCGTGTGTTACTATGATCGGCCCGCCATCCCCATGGAACTAATCATTCCAGGCGTCTGGCCGCAGGACACAGCTTTTCACAGTAGTCTTCGTTTGTTATACGAATAGAGTGGGTTAGTGAAATGGTTGCAACCAATCCTGTGTTACTATGATCGGCCCGCCATCCCCATGGAACTAATCATTCGAGGCGTCTGGCCGCAGGACACAGCTTTTCACAGTAGTCTTCGTTTGTTATACGAATAGATTAGGTTAGTGAAATGGTTGCAACCAATCCTGTGCTACTATGATCGGCCCGCCATCCCCATGGAACTAATCATTCCAGGCGTCTGGCCGCAGGACACAGCTTTTCACAGTAGTCTTCGTTTGTTATACGAATAGAGTGGGTTAGTGAAATGGTTGCAACCAATCCTGTGTTACTATGATCGGCCCGCCATCCCCATGGAACTAATCATTCGAGGCGTCTGGCCGCAGGACACAGCTTTTCACAGTAGTCTTCGTTTGTTATACGAATAGATTAGGTTAGTGAAATGGTTGCAACCAATCCTGTGCTACTATGATCGGCCCGCCATCCCCATGGAACTAATCATTCCAGGCGTCTGGCCGCAGGACACAGCTTTTCACAGTAGTCTTCGTTTGTTATACGAATAGAGTGGGTTAGTGAAATGGTTGCAACCAATTCTGTGTTACTATGATCGGCCGCCATCCCCATGGAACTAATCATTCATGGCGTCTGGCCGCAGGACACAGCTTTTCACAGTAGTCTTCGTTTGTTATACGAATAGAGTGGGTTAGTGAAATGGTTGCAACCAATTCTGTGTTACTATGATCGGACGGCCATCCCCATGGAACTAACCATTCATGGCGTCTGGCCGCAGGACACAGCTTTTCACAGTAGTCTTCGTTTGTTATACGAATAGAGTGGGTTAGTGAAATGGTTGCAACCAATTCTGTGTTACTATGATCGGCCCGCCATCCCCATGGAACTAATCATTCATGGCGTCTGGCCGCAGGACACAGCTTTTCACAGTAGTCTTCGTTTGTTATACGAATAGAGTGGGTTAGTGAAATGGTTGCAACCAATTCTGTGTTACTATGATCGGCCGCCATCCCCATGGAACTAATCATTCATGGCGTCTGGCCGCAGGACACAGCTTTTCACAGTAGTCTTCGTTTGTTATACGAATAGAGTGGGTTAGTGAAATGGTTGCAACCAATTCTGTGTTACTATGATCGGCCCGCCATCCCCATGGAACTAATCATTCATGGCGTCTGGCCGCAGGACACAGCTTTTCACAGTAGTCTTCGTTTGTTATACGAATAGGGTGGGTTAGTGAAATGGTTGCAACCAATTCTGTGTTACTATGATCGGCCCGCCATCCCCATGGAACTAATCATTCCAGGCGTCTGGCCGCAGGACACAGCTTTTCACAGTAGTCTTCGTTTGTTATACGAATAGAGTGGGTTAGTGAAATGGTTGCAACCAATTCTGTGTTACTATGATCGGCCCGCCATCCCCATGGAACTAATCATTCATGGCGTCTGGCCGCAGGACACAGCTTTTCACAGTAGTCTTCGTTTGTTATACGAATAGATTAGGTTAGTGAAATGGTTGCAACCAATCCTGTGCTACTATGATCGGCCCGCCATCCCCATGGAACTAATCATTCCAGGCGTCTGGCCGCAGGACACAGCTTTTCACAGTAGTCTTCGTTTGTTATACGAATAGAGTGGGTTAGTGAAATGGTTGCAACCAATCCTGTGTTACTATGATCGGCCCGCCATCCCCATGGAACTAATCATTCCAGGCGTCTGGCCGCAGGACACAGCTTTTCACAGTAGTCTTCGTTTGTTATACGAATAGAGTGGGTTAGTGAAATGGTTGCAACCAATCCTGTGCTACTATGATCGGCCCGCCATCCCCATGGAACTAATCATTCCAGGCGTCTGGCCGCAGGACACAGCTTTTCACAGTAGTCTTCGTTTGTTATACGAATAGAGTGGGTTAGTGAAATGGTTGCACCCAATCCTGTGTTACTATGATCGGCCCGCCATCCCCATGGAACTAATCATTCGAGGCGTCTGGCCGCAGGACACAGCTTTTCACAGTAGTCTTCGTTTGTTATACGAATAGATTAGGTTAGTGAAATGGTTGCAACCAATCGTGTGTTACTATGATCGGCCCGCCATCCCCATGGAACTAATCATTCCAGGCGTCTGGCCGCAGGACACAGCTTTTCACAGTAGTCTTCGTTTGTTATACGAATAGAGTGGGTTAGTGAAATGGTTGCAACCAATCCTGTGTTACTATGATCGGCCCGCCATCCCCATGGAACTAATCATTCGAGGCGTCTGGCCGCAGGACACAGCTTTTCACAGTAGTCTTCGTTTGTTATACGAATAGATTAGGTTAGTGAAATGGTTGCAACCAATCCTGTGCTACTATGATCGGCCCGCCATCCCCATGGAACTAATCATTCCAGGCGTCTGGCCGCAGGACACAGCTTTTCACAGTAGTCTTCGTTTGTTATACGAATAGAGTGGGTTAGTGAAATGGTTGCAACCAATCCTGTGTTACTATGATCGGCCCGCCATCCCCATGGAACTAATCATTCGAGGCGTCTGGCCGCAGGACACAGCTTTTCACAGTAGTCTTCGTTTGTTATACGAATAGATTAGGTTAGTGAAATGGTTGCAACCAATCCTGTGCTACTATGATCGGCCCGCCATCCCCATGGAACTAATCATTCCAGGCGTCTGGCCGCAGGACACAGCTTTTCACAGTAGTCTTCGTTTGTTATACGAATAGAGTGGGTTAGTGAAATGGTTGCAACCAATTCTGTGTTACTATGATCGGCCGCCATCCCCATGGAACTAATCATTCATGGCGTCTGGCCGCAGGACACAGCTTTTCACAGTAGTCTTCGTTTGTTATACGAATAGAGTGGGTTAGTGAAATGGTTGCAACCAATTCTGTGTTACTATGATCGGACGGCCATCCCCATGGAACTAACCATTCATGGCGTCTGGCCGCAGGACACAGCTTTTCACAGTAGTCTTCGTTTGTTATACGAATAGAGTGGGTTAGTGAAATGGTTGCAACCAATTCTGTGTTACTATGATCGGCCCGCCATCCTCATGGAACTAATCATTCATGGCGTCTGGCCGCAGGACACAGCTTTTCACAGTAGTCTTCGTTTGTTATACGAATAGGGTGGGTTAGTGAAATGGTTGCAACCAATTCTGTGTTACTATGATCGGCCCGCCATCCCCATGGAACTAATCATTCCAGGCGTCTGGCCGCAGGACACAGCTTTTCACAGTAGTCTTCGTTTGTTATACGAATAGATTAGGTTAGTGAAATGGTTGCAACCAATCCTGTGTTACTATGATCGGCCCGCCATCCCCATGGAACTAATCATTCCAGGCGTCTGGCCGCAGGACACAGCTTTTCACAGTAGTCTTCGTTTGTTATACGAATAGAGTGGGTTAGTGAAATGGTTGCAACCAATCCTGTGTTACTATGATCGGCCCGCCATCCCCATGGAACTAATCATTCCAGGCGTCTGGCCGCAGGACACAGCTTTTCACAGTAGTCTTCGTTTGTTATACGAATAGAGTGGGTTAGTGAAATGGTTGCAACCAATTCTGTGTTACTATGATCGGCCCGCCATCCCCATGGAACTAATCATTCCAGGCGTCTGGCCGCAGGACACAGCTTTTCGCAGTAGTCTTCGTTTGTTATACGAATAGGGTGGGTTAGTGAAATGGTTGCAACCAATTCTGTGTTACTATGATCGGCCCGCCATCCCCATGGAACTAATCATTCCAGGCGTCTGGCCGCAGGACACAGCTTTTCACAGTAGTCTTCGTTTGTTATACGAATAGAGTGGGTTAGTGAAATGGTTGCAACCAATTCTGTGTTACTATGATCGGCCCGCCATCCCCATGGAACTAATCATTCATGGCGTCTGGCCGCAGGACACAGCTTTTCACAGTAGTCTTCGTTTGTTATACGAATAGGGTGGGTTAGTGAAATGGTTGCAACCAATTCTGTGTTACTATGATCGGCCCGCCATCCCCATGGAACTAATCATTCCAGGCGTCTGGCCGCAGGACACAGCTTTTCACAGTAGTCTTCGTTTGTTATACGAATAGAGTGGGTTAGTGAAATGGTTGCAACCAATTCTGTGTTACTATGATCGGCCCGCCATCCCCATGGAACTAATCATTCATGGCGTCTGGCCGCAGGACACAGCTTTTCACAGTAGTCTTCGTTTGTTATACGAATAGATTAGGTTAGTGAAATGGTTGCAACCAATCCTGTGCTACTATGATCGGCCCGCCATCCCCATGGAACTAATCATTCCAGGCGTCTGGCCGCAGGACACAGCTTTTCACAGTAGTCTTCGTTTGTTATACGAATAGAGTGGGTTAGTGAAATGGTTGCAACCAATCCTGTGTTACTATGATCGGCCCGCCATCCCCATGGAACTAATCATTCCAGGCGTCTGGCCGCAGGACCCAGCTTTTCACAGTAGTCTTCGTTTGTTATACGAATAGAGTGGGTTAGTGAAATGGTTGCAACCAATCCAGTGCTACTATGATCGGCCCGCCATCCCCATGGAACTAATCATTCCAGGCGTCTGGCCGCAGGACACAGCTTTTCACAGTAGTCTTCGTTTGTTATACGAATAGAGTGGGTTAGTGAAATGGTTGCACCCAATCCTGTGTTACTATGATCGGCCCGCCATCCCCATGGAACTAATCATTCGAGGCGTCTGGCCGCAGGACACAGCTTTTCACAGTAGTCTTCGTTTGTTATACGAATAGATTAGGTTAGTGAAATGGTTGCAACCAATCGTGTGTTACTATGATCGGCCCGCCATCCCCATGGAACTAATCATTCCAGGCGTCTGGCCGCAGGACACAGCTTTTCACAGTAGTCTTCGTTTGTTATACGAATAGAGTGGGTTAGTGAAATGGTTGCAACCAATCCTGTGTTACTATGATCGGCCCGCCATCCCCATGGAACTAATCATTCGAGGCGTCTGGCCGCAGGACACAGCTTTTCACAGTAGTCTTCGTTTGTTATACGAATAGATTAGGTTAGTGAAATGGTTGCAACCAATCCTGTGCTACTATGATCGGCCCGCCATCCCCATGGAACTAATCATTCCAGGCGTCTGGCCGCAGGACACAGCTTTTCACAGTAGTCTTCGTTTGTTATACGAATAGAGTGGGTTAGTGAAATGGTTGCAACCAATCCTGTGTTACTATGATCGGCCCGCCATCCCCATGGAACTAATCATTCCAGGCGTCTGGCCGCAGGACACAGCTTTTCACAGTAGTCTTCGTTTGTTATACGAATAGAGTGGGTTAGTGAAATGGTTGCAACCAATCCTGTGCTACTATGATCGGCCCGCCATCCCCATGGAACTAATCATTCCAGGCGTCTGGCCGCAGGACACAGCTTTTCACAGTAGTCTTCGTTTGTTATACGAATAGAGTGGGTTAGTGAAATGGTTGCACCCAATCCTGTGTTACTATGATCGGCCCGCCATCCCCATGGAACTAATCATTCGAGGCGTCTGGCCGCAGGACACAGCTTTTCACAGTAGTCTTCGTTTGTTATACGAATAGATTAGGTTAGTGAAATGGTTGCAACCAATCGTGTGTTACTATGATCGGCCCGCCATCCCCATGGAACTAATCATTCCAGGCGTCTGGCCGCAGGACACAGCTTTTCACAGTAGTCTTCGTTTGTTATACGAATAGAGTGGGTTAGTGAAATGGTTGCAACCAATCCTGTGTTACTATGATCGGCCCGCCATCCCCATGGAACTAATCATTCGAGGCGTCTGGCCGCAGGACACAGCTTTTCACAGTAGTCTTCGTTTGTTATACGAATAGATTAGGTTAGTGAAATGGTTGCAACCAATCCTGTGCTACTATGATCGGCCCGCCATCCCCATGGAACTAATCATTCCAGGCGTCTGGCCGCAGGACACAGCTTTTCACAGTAGTCTTCGTTTGTTATACGAATAGAGTGGGTTAGTGAAATGGTTGCAACCAATCCTGTGTTACTATGATCGGCCCGCCATCCCCATGGAACTAATCATTCCAGGCGTCTGGCCGCAGGACACAGCTTTTCACAGTAGTCTTCGTTTGTTATACGAATAGAGTGGGTTAGTGAAATGGTTGCAACCAATCCTGTGCTACTATGATCGGCCCGCCATCCCCATGGAACTAATCATTCCAGGCGTCTGGCCGCAGGACACAGCTTTTCACAGTAGTCTTCGTTTGTTATACGAATAGAGTGGGTTAGTGAAATGGTTGCACCCAATCCTGTGTTACTATGATCGGCCCGCCATCCCCATGGAACTAATCATTCGAGGCGTCTGGCCGCAGGACACAGCTTTTCACAGTAGTCTTCGTTTGTTATACGAATAGATTAGGTTAGTGAAATGGTTGCAACCAATCGTGTGTTACTATGATCGGCCCGCCATCCCCATGGAACTAATCATTCCAGGCGTCTGGCCGCAGGACACAGCTTTTCACAGTAGTCTTCGTTTGTTATACGAATAGAGTGGGTTAGTGAAATGGTTGCAACCAATCCTGTGTTACTATGATCGGCCCGCCATCCCCATGGAACTAATCATTCGAGGCGTCTGGCCGCAGGACACAGCTTTTCACAGTAGTCTTCGTTTGTTATACGAATAGATTAGGTTAGTGAAATGGTTGCAACCAATCCTGTGCTACTATGATCGGCCCGCCATCCCCATGGAACTAATCATTCCAGGCGTCTGGCCGCAGGACACAGCTTTTCACAGTAGTCTTCGTTTGTTATACGAATAGAGTGGGTTAGTGAAATGGTTGCAACCAATCCTGTGTTACTATGATCGGCCCGCCATCCCCATGGAACTAATCATTCCAGGCGTCTGGCCGCAGGACACAGCTTTTCACAGTAGTCTTCGTTTGTTATACGAATAGAGTGGGTTAGTGAAATGGTTGCAACCAATCCTGTGCTACTATGATCGGCCCGCCATCCCCATGGAACTAATCATTCCAGGCGTCTGGCCGCAGGACACAGCTTTTCACAGTAGTCTTCGTTTGTTATACGAATAGAGTGGGTTAGTGAAATGGTTGCACCCAATCCTGTGTTACTATGATCGGCCCGCCATCCCCATGGAACTAATCATTCGAGGCGTCTGGCCGCAGGACACAGCTTTTCACAGTAGTCTTCGTTTGTTATACGAATAGATTAGGTTAGTGAAATGGTTGCAACCAATCGTGTGTTACTATGATCGGCCCGCCATCCCCATGGAACTAATCATTCCAGGCGTCTGGCCGCAGGACACAGCTTTTCACAGTAGTCTTCGTTTGTTATACGAATAGAGTGGGTTAGTGAAATGGTTGCAACCAATCCTGTGTTACTATGATCGGCCCGCCATCCCCATGGAACTAATCATTCGAGGCGTCTGGCCGCAGGACACAGCTTTTCACAGTAGTCTTCGTTTGTTATACGAATAGATTAGGTTAGTGAAATGGTTGCAACCAATCCTGTGCTACTATGATCGGCCCGCCATCCCCATGGAACTAATCATTCCAGGCGTCTGGCCGCAGGACACAGCTTTTCACAGTAGTCTTCGTTTGTTATACGAATAGAGTGGGTTAGTGAAATGGTTGCAACCAATCCTGTGTTACTATGATCGGCCCGCCATCCCCATGGAACTAATCATTCCAGGCGTCTGGCCGCAGGACACAGCTTTTCACAGTAGTCTTCGTTTGTTATACGAATAGAGTGGGTTAGTGAAATGGTTGCAACCAATCCTGTGCTACTATGATCGGCCCGCCATCCCCATGGAACTAATCATTCCAGGCGTCTGGCCGCAGGACACAGCTTTTCACAGTAGTCTTCGTTTGTTATACGAATAGAGTGGGTTAGTGAAATGGTTGCACCCAATCCTGTGTTACTATGATCGGCCCGCCATCCCCATGGAACTAATCATTCGAGGCGTCTGGCCGCAGGACACAGCTTTTCACAGTAGTCTTCGTTTGTTATACGAATAGATTAGGTTAGTGAAATGGTTGCAACCAATCGTGTGTTACTATGATCGGCCCGCCATCCCCATGGAACTAATCATTCCAGGCGTCTGGCCGCAGGACACAGCTTTTCACAGTAGTCTTCGTTTGTTATACGAATAGAGTGGGTTAGTGAAATGGTTGCAACCAATCCTGTGTTACTATGATCGGCCCGCCATCCCCATGGAACTAATCATTCGAGGCGTCTGGCCGCAGGACACAGCTTTTCACAGTAGTCTTCGTTTGTTATACGAATAGATTAGGTTAGTGAAATGGTTGCAACCAATCCTGTGCTACTATGATCGGCCCGCCATCCCCATGGAACTAATCATTCCAGGCGTCTGGCCGCAGGACACAGCTTTTCACAGTAGTCTTCGTTTGTTATACGAATAGAGTGGGTTAGTGAAATGGTTGCAACCAATCCTGTGTTACTATGATCGGCCCGCCATCCCCATGGAACTAATCATTCCAGGCGTCTGGCCGCAGGACACAGCTTTTCACAGTAGTCTTCGTTTGTTATACGAATAGAGTGGGTTAGTGAAATGGTTGCAACCAATCCTGTGCTACTATGATCGGCCCGCCATCCCCATGGAACTAATCATTCCAGGCGTCTGGCCGCAGGACACAGCTTTTCACAGTAGTCTTCGTTTGTTATACGAATAGAGTGGGTTAGTGAAATGGTTGCACCCAATCCTGTGTTACTATGATCGGCCCGCCATCCCCATGGAACTAATCATTCGAGGCGTCTGGCCGCAGGACACAGCTTTTCACAGTAGTCTTCGTTTGTTATACGAATAGATTAGGTTAGTGAAATGGTTGCAACCAATCGTGTGTTACTATGATCGGCCCGCCATCCCCATGGAACTAATCATTCCAGGCGTCTGGCCGCAGGACACAGCTTTTCACAATAGTCTTCGTTTGTTATACGAATAGAGTGGGTTAGTGAAATGGTTGCAACCAATCCTGTGTTACTATGATCGGCCCGCCATCCCCATGGAACTAATCATTCCAGGCGTCTGGCCGCAGGACACAGCTTTTCACAGTAGTCTTCGTTTGTTATACGAATAGAGTGGGTTAGTGAAATGGTTGCAACCAATTCTGTGTTACTATGATCGGCCCGCCATCCCCATGGAACTAATCATTCATGGCGTCTGGCCGCAGGACACAGCTTTTCACAGTAGTCTTCGTTTGTTATACGAATAGGGTGGGTTAGTGAAATGGTTGCAACCAATTCTGTGTTACTATGATCGGCCCGCCATCCCCATGGAACTAATCATTCCAGGCGTCTGGCCGCAGGACACAGCTTTTCACAGTAGTCTTCGTTTGTTATACGAATAGAGTGGGTTAGTGAAATGGTTGCAACCAATCCTGTGTTACTATGATCGGCCCGCCATCCCCATGGAACTAATCATTCCAGGCGTCTGGCCGCAGGACACAGCTTTTCACAGTAGTCTTCGTTTGTTATACGAATAGATTAGGTTCGTGAAATGGTTGCAACCAATCCTGTGTTACTATGATCGGCCCGCCATCCCCATGGAACTAATCATTCCAGGCGTCTGGCCGCAGGACACAGCTTTTCACAGTAGTCTTCGTTTGTTATACGAATAGAGTGGGTTAGTGAAATGGTTGCAACCAATTCTGTGTTACTATGATCGGCCCGCCATCCCCATGGAACTAATCATTCATGGCGTCTGGCCGCAGGACACAGCTTTTCACAGTAGTCTTCGTTTGTTATACGAATAGGGTGGGTTAGTGAAATGGTTGCAACCAATTCTGTGTTACTATGATCGGCCCGCCGTCCCCATGGAACTAATCATTCCAGGCGTCTGGCCGCAGGACACAGCTTTTCACAGTAGTCTTCGTTTGTTATACGAATAGAGTGGGTTAGTGAAATGGTTGCAACCAATCCTGTGTTACTATGATCGGCCCGCCATCCCCATGGAACTAATCATTCCAGGCGTCTGGCCGCAGGACACAGCTTTTCACAGTAGTCTTCGTTTGTTATACGAATAGATTAGGTTCGTGAAATGGTTGCAACCAATCCTGTGTTACTATGATCGGCCCGCCATCCCCATGGAACTAATCATTCCAGGCGTCTGGCCGCAGGACACAGCTTTTCACAGTAGTCTTCGTTTGTTATACGAATAGAGTGGGTTAGTGAAATGGTTGCAACCAATCCTGTGTTACTATGATCGGCCCGCCATCCCCATGGAACTAATCATTCCAGGCGTCTGGCCGCAGGACACAGCTTTTCACAGTAGTCTTCGTTTGTTATACGAATAGGGTGGGTTAGTGAAATGGTTGCAACCAATTCTGTGTTACTATGATCGGCCCGCCATCCCCATGGAACTAATCATTCCAGGCGTCTGGCCGCAGGACACAGCTTTTCACAGTAGTCTTCGTTTGTTATACGAATAGAGTGGGTTAGTGAAATGGTTGCAACCAATACTGTGTTAATATGATCGGCCCGCCATCCCCATGGAACTAATCATTCCAGGCGTCTGGCCGCAGGACACAGCTTTTCACAGTAGTCTTCGTTTGTTATACAAATAGATTAGGTTCGTGAAATGGTTGCAACCAATCCTGTGTTACTATGATCGGCCCGCCATCCCCATGGAACTAATCATTCCAGGCGTCTGGCCGCAGGACACAGCTTTTCACAGTAGTCTTCGTTTGTTATACGAATAGGGTGGGTTAGTGAAATGGTTGCAACCAATTCTGTGTTACTATGATCGGCCCGCCATCCCCATGGAACTAATCATTCATAGCGTCTGGCCGCAGGACACAGCTTTTCACAGTAGTCTTCGTTTGTTATACGAATTGAGTGGGTTAGTGAAATGGTTGCAACCAGTCCTGTGTTACTATGATCGGCCCGCCATCCCCATGGAACTAATCATTCCAGGCGTCTGGCCGCAGGACACAGCTTTTCACAGTAGTCTTCGTTTGTTATACGAATTGAGTGGGTTAGTGAAATGGTTGCAACCAATCCTGTGTTACTATGATCGGCCCGCCATCCCCATGGAACTAATCATTCCAGGCGTCTGGCCGCAGGACACAGCTTTTCACAGTAGTCTTCGTTTGTTATACGAATAGATTAGGTTAGTGAAATGGTTGCAACCAATCCTGTGCTACTATGATCGGCCCGCCATCCCCATGGAACTAATCATTCCAGGCGTCTGGCCGCAGGACACAGCTTTTCACAGTAGTCTTCGTTTGTTATACGAATAGAGTGGGTTAGTGAAATGGTTGCAACCAATCCTGTGTTACTATGATCGGCCCGCCATCCCCATGGAACTAATCATTCCAGGCGTCTGGCCGCAGGACACAGCTTTTCACAGTAGTCTTCGTTTGTTATACGAATTGATTAGGTTAGTGAAATGGTTGCAACCAATCCTGTGTTACTATGATCGGCCCGCCATCCCCATGGAACTAATCATTCCAGGCGTCTGGCCGCAGGACACAGCTTTTCACAGTAGTCTTCGTTTGTTATACGAATAGAGTGGGTTAGTGAAATGGTTGCAACCAATCCTGTGTTACTATGATCGGCCCGCCATCCCCATGGAACTAATCATTCCAGGCGTCTGGCCGCAGGACACAGCTTTTCACAGTAGTCTTCGTTTGTTATACGAATAGATTAGGTTCGTGAAATGGTTGCAACCAATCCTGTGTTACTATGATCGGCCCGCCATCCCCATGGAACAAATCATTCCAGGCGTCTGGCCGCAGGACACAGCTTTTCACAGTAGTCTTCGTTTGTTATACGAATAGAGTGGGTTAGTGAAATGGTTGCAACCAATCCTGTGTTACTATGATCGGCCCGCCATCCCCATGGAACTAATCATTCCAGGCGTCTGGCCGCAGGACACAGCTTTTCACAGTAGTCTTCGTTTGTTATACGAATAGGGTGGGTTAGTGAAATGGTTGCAACCAATTCTGTGTTACTATGATCGGCCCGCCATCCCCATGGAACTAATCATTCCAGGCGTCTGGCCGCAGGACACAGCTTTTCACAGTAGTCTTCGTTTGTTATACGAATAGAGTGGGTTAGTGAAATGGTTGCAACCAATCCTGTGTTACTATGATCGGCCCGCCATCCCCATGGAACTAATCATTCCAGGCGTCTGGCCGCAGGACACAGCTTTTCACAGTAGTCTTCGTTTGTTATACGAATAGATTAGGTTCGTGAAACGGTTGCAACCAATCCTGTGTTACTATGATCGGCCCGCCATCCCCATGGAACTAATCATTCCAGGCGTCTGGCCGCAGGACACAGCTTTTCACAGTAGTCTTCGTTTGTTATACGAATAGAGTGGGTTAGTGAAATGGTTGCAACCAATCCTGTGTTACTATGATCGGCCCGCCATCCCCATGGAACTAATCATTCCAGGCGTCTGGCCGCAGGACACAGCTTTTCACAGTAGTCTTCGTTTGTTATACGAATAGGGTGGGTTAGTGAAATGGTTGCAACCAATTCTGTGTTACTATGATCGGCCCGCCATCCCCATGGAACAAATCATTCCAGGCGTCTGGCCGCAGGACACAGCTTTTCACAGTAGTCTTCGTTTGTTATACGAATAGAGTGGGTTAGTGAAATGGTTGCAACCAATCCTGTGTTACTATGATCGGCCCGCCATCCCCATGGAACTAATCATTCCAGGCGTCTGGCCGCAGGACACAGCTTTTCACAGTAGTCTTCGTTTGTTATACGAATAGATTAGGTTCGTGAAATGGTTGCAACCAATCCTGTGTTACTATGATCGGCCCGCCATCCCCATGGAACTAATCATTCCAGGCGTGTGGCCGCAGGACACAGCTTTTCACAGTAGTCTTCGTTTGTTATACGAATAGAGTGGGTTAGTGAAATGGTTGCAACCAATCCTGTGCTACTATGATCGGCCCGCCATCCCCATGGAACTAATCATTCCAGGCGTCTGGCCGCAGGACACAGCTTTTCACAGTAGTCTTCGTTTGTTATACGAATAGATTAGGTTAGTGAAATGGTTGCAACCAATCCTGTGTTACTATGATCGGCCCGCCATCCCCATGGAACTAATCATTCCAGGCGTCTGGCCGCAGGACACAGCTTTTCACAGTAGTCTTCGTTTGTTATACGAATAGATTAGGTTAGTGAAATGGTTGCAACCAATCCTGTGTTACTATGATCGGCCCGCCATCCCCATGGAACTAATCATTCCAGGCGTCTGGCCGCAGGACACAGCTTTTCACAGTAGTCTTCGTTTGTTATACGAATAGATTAGGTTCGTGAAATGGTTGCAACCAATCCTGTGTTACTATGATCGGCCCGCCATCCCCATGGAACTAATCATTCCAGGCGTGTGGCCGCAGGACACAGCTTTTCACAGTAGTCTTCGTTTGTTATACGAATAGAGTGGGTTAGTGAAATGGTTGCAACCAATCCTGTGCTACTATGATCGGCCCGCCATCCCCATGGAACTAATCATTCCAGGCGTCTGGCCGCAGGACACAGCTTTTCACAGTAGTCTTCGTTTGTTATACGAATAGATTAGGTTAGTGAAATGGTTGCAACCAATCCTGTGTTACTATGATCGGCCCGCCATCCCCATGGAACTAATCATTCCAGGCGTCTGGCCGCAGGACACAGCTTTTCACAGTAGTCTTCGTTTGTTATACGAATAGAGTGGGTTAGTGAAATGGTTGCAACCAATCCTGTGTTACTATGATCGGCCCGCCATCCCCATGGAACTAATCATTCCAGGCGTCTGGCCGCAGGACACAGCTTTTCACAGTAGTCTTCGTTTGTTATACGAATAGATTAGGTTCGTGAAATGGTTGCAACCAATCCTGTGTTACTATGATCGGCCCGCCATCCCCATGGAACTAATCATTCCAGGCGTGTGGCCGCAGGACACAGCTTTTCACAGTAGTCTTCGTTTGTTATACGAATAGAGTGGGTTAGTGAAATGGTTGCAACCAATCCGGTGTTACTATGATCGGCCCGCCATCCCCATGGAACTAATCATTCCAGGCGTCTGGCCGCAGGACACAGCTTTTCACAGTAGTCTTCGTTTGTTATACGAATAGAGTGGGTTAGTGAAATGGTTGCAACCAATCCTGTGTTACTATGATCGGCCCGCCATCCCCATGGAACTAATCATTCCAGGCGTCTGGCCGCAGGACACAGCTTTTCACAGTAGTCTTCGTTTGTTATACGAATAGATTAGGTTCGTGAAACGGTTGCAACCAATCCTGTGTTACTATGATCGGCCCGCCATCCCCATGGAACTAATCATTCCAGGCGTCTGGCCGCAGGACACAGCTTTTCACAGTAGTCTTCGTTTGTTATACGAATAGAGTGGGTTAGTGAAATGGTTGCAACCAATCCTGTGTTACTATGATCGGCCCGCCATCCCCATGGAACTAATCATTCCAGGCGTCTGGCCGCAGGACACAGCTTTTCACAGTAGTCTTCGTTTTGTTATACGAATAGGGTGGGTTAGTGAAATGGTTGCAACCAATTCTGTGTTACTATGATCGGCCCGCCATCCCCATGGAACTAATCATTCCAGGCGTCTGGCCGCAGGACACAGCTTTTCACAGTAGTCTTCGTTTGTTATACGAATAGAGTGGGTTAGTGAAATGGTTGCAACCAATCCTGTGTTACTATGATCGGCCCGCCATCCCCATGGAACTAATCATTCCAGGCGTTTGGCCGCAGGACACAGCTTTTCACAGTAGTCTTCGTTTGTTATACGAATAGATTAGGTTAGTGAAATGGTTGCAACCAATCCTGTGTTACTATGATCGGCCCGCCATCCCCATAGAACTAATCATTCCAGGCGTCTGGCCGCAGGACACAGCTTTTCACAGTAGTCTTCGTTTGTTATACGAATAGAGTGGGTTAGTGAAATGGTTGCAACCAATCCTGTGTTACTATGATCGGCCCGCCATCCCCATGGAACTAATCATTCCAGGCGTCTGGCCGCAGGACACAGCTTTTCACAGTAGTCTTCGTTTGTTATACGAATAGATTAGGTTCGTGAAATGGTTGCAACCAATCCTGTGTTACTATGATCGGCCCGCCATCCCCATGGAACTAATCATTCCAGGCGTGTGGCCGCAGGACACAGCTTTTCACAGTAGTCTTCGTTTGTTATACGAATAGAGTGGGTTAGTGAAATGGTTGCAACCAATCCTGTGCTACTATGATCGGCCCGCCATCCCCATGGAACTAATCATTCCAGGCGTCTGGCCGCAGGACACAGCTTTTCACAGTAGTCTTCGTTTATTATACGAATAGATTAGGTTAGTGAAATGGTTGCAACCAATCCTGTGTTACTATGATCGGCCCGCCATCCCCATGGAACTAATCATTCCAGGCGTCTGGCCGCAGGACACAGCTTTTCACAGTAGTCTTCGTTTGTTATACGAATAGAGTGGGTTAGTGAAATGGTTGCAACCAATCCTGTGTTACTATGATCGGCCCGCCATCCCCATGGAACTAATCATTCCAGGCGTCTGGCCGCAGGACACAGCTTTTCACAGTAGTCTTCGTTTGTTATACGAATAGATTAGGTTCGTGAAATGGTTGCAACCAATCCTGTGTTACTATGATCGGCCCGCCATCCCCATGGAACTAATCATTCCAGGCGTGTGGCCGCAGGACACAGCTTTTCACAGTAGTCTTCGTTTGTTATACGAATAGAGTGGGTTAGTGAAATGGTTGCAACCAATCCTGTGTTACTATGATCGGCCCGCCATCCCCATGGAACTAATCATTCCAGGCGTCTGGCCGCAGGACACAGCTTTTCACAGTAGTCTTCGTTTGTTATACGAATAGATTAGGTTCGTGAAATGGTTGCAACCAATCCTGTGTTACTATGATCGGCCCGCCATCCCCATGGAACTAATCATTCCAGGCGTGTGGCCGCAGGACACAGCTTTTCACAGTAGTCTTCGTTTGTTATACGAATAGAGTGGGTTAGTGAAATGGTTGCAACCAATCCTGTGCTACTATGATCGGCCCGCCATCCCCATGGAACTAATCATTCCAGGCGTCTGGCCGCAGGACACAGCTTTTCACAGTAGTCTTCGTTTGTTATACGAATAGATTAGGTTAGTGAAATGGTTGCAACCAATCCTGTGTTACTATGATCGGCCCGCCATCCCCATGGAACTAATCATTCCAGGCGTCTGGCCGCAGGACACAGCTTTTCACAGTAGTCTTCGTTTGTTATACGAATAGGGTGGGTTAGTGAAATGGTTGCAACCAATTCTGTGTTACTATGATCGGCCCGCCATCCCCATGGAACTAATCATTCCAGGCGTCTGGCCGCAGGACACAGCTTTTCACAGTAGTCTTCGTTTGTTATACGAATAGAGTGGGTTAGTGAAATGGTTGCAACCAATCCTGTGTTACTATGATCGGCCCGCCATCCCCATGGAACTAATCATTCGAGGCGTCTGGCCGCAGGACACAGCTTTTCACAGTAGTCTTCGTTTGTTATACGAATAGATTAGGTTAGTGAAATGGTTGCAACCAATCGTGTGTTACTATGATCGGCCCGCCATCCCCATGGAACTAATCATTCCAGGCGTCTGGCCGCAGGACACAGCTTTTCACAGTAGTCTTCGTTTGTTATACGAATAGAGTGGGTTAGTGAAATGGTTGCAACCAATCCTGTGTTACTATGATCGGCCCGCCATCCCCATGGAACTAATCATTCCAGGCGTCTGGCCGCAGGACACAGCTTTTCACAGTAGTCTTCGTTTGTTATACGAATAGATTAGGTTCGTGAAATGGTTGCAACCAATCCTGTGTTACTATGATCGGCCCGCCATCCCCATGGAACTAATCATTCCAGGCGTGTGGCCGCAGGACACAGCTTTTCACAGTAGTCTTCGTTTGTTATACGAATAGAGTGGGTTAGTGAAATGGTTGCAACCAATCCTGTGCTACTATGATCGGCCCGCCATCCCCATGGAACTAATCATTCCAGGCGTCTGGCCGCAGGACACAGCTTTTCACAGTAGTCTTCGTTTGTTATACGAATAGATTAGGTTAGTGAAATGGTTGCAACCAATCCTGTGTTACTATGATCGGCCCGCCATCCCCATGGAACTAATCATTCCAGGCGTCTGGCCGCAGGACACAGCTTTTCACAGTAGTCTTCGTTTGTTATACGAATAGAGTGGGTTAGTGAAATGGTTGCAACCAATCCTGTGTTACTATGATCGGCCCGCCATCCCCATGGAACTAATCATTCCAGGCGTCTGGCCGCAGGACACAGCTTTTCACAGTAGTCTTCGTTTGTTATACGAATAGATTAGGTTCGTGAAATGGTTGCAACCAATCCTGTGTTACTATGATCGGCCCGCCATCCCCATGGAACTAATCATTCCAGGCGTGTGGCCGCAGGACACAGCTTTTCACAGTAGTCTTCGTTTGTTATACGAATAGAGTGGGTTAGTGAAATGGTTGCAACCAATCCTGTGCTACTATGATCGGCCCGCCATCCCCATGGAACTAATCATTCCAGGCGTCTGGCCGCAGGACACAGCTTTTCACAGTAGTCTTCGTTTGTTATACGAATAGGGTGGGTTAGTGAAATGGTTGCAACCAATTCTGTGTTACTATGATCGGCCCGCCATCCCCATGGAACTAATCATTCCAGGCGTCTGGCCGCAGGACACAGCTTTTCACAGTAGTCTTCGTTTGTTATACGAATAGAGTGGGTTAGTGAAATGGTTGCAACCAATCCTGTGTTACTATGATCGGCCCGCCATCCCCATGGAACTAATCATTCCAGGCGTCTGGCCGCAGGACACAGCTTTTCACAGTAGTCTTCGTTTGTTATACGAATAGATTAGGTTCGTGAAATGGTTGCAACCAATCCTGTGTTACTATGATCGGCCCGCCATCCCCATGGAACAAATCATTCCAGGCGTCTGGCCGCAGGACACAGCTTTTCACAGTAGTCTTCGTTTGTTATACGAATAGAGTGGGTTAGTGAAATGGTTGCAACCAATCCTGTGTTACTATGATCGGCCCGCCATCCCCATGGAACTAATCATTCCAGGCGTCTGGCCGCAGGACACAGCTTTTCACAGTAGTCTTCGTTTGTTATACGAATAGGGTGGGTTAGTGAAATGGTTGCAACCAATTCTGTGTTACTATGATCGGCCCGCCATCCCCATGGAACTAATCATTCCAGGCGTCTGGCCGCAGGACACAGCTTTTCACAGTAGTCTTCGTTTGTTATACGAATAGAGTGGGTTAGTGAAATGGTTGCAACCAATCCTGTGTTACTATGATCGGCCCGCCATCCCCATGGAACTAATCATTCCAGGCGTCTGGCCGCAGGACACAGCTTTTCACAGTAGTCTTCGTTTGTTATACGAATAGATTAGGTTCGTGAAACGGTTGCAACCAATCCTGTGTTACTATGATCGGCCCGCCATCCCCATGGAACTAATCATTCCAGGCGTCTGGCCGCAGGACACAGCTTTTCACAGTAGTCTTCGTTTGTTATACGAATAGAGTGGGTTAGTGAAATGGTTGCAACCAATCCTGTGTTACTATGATCGGCCCGCCATCCCCATGGAACTAATCATTCCAGGCGTCTGGCCGCAGGACACAGCTTTTCACAGTAGTCTTCGTTTTGTTATACGAATAGGGTGGGTTAGTGAAATGGTTGCAACCAATTCTGTGTTACTATGATCGGCCCGCCATCCCCATGGAACTAATCATTCCAGGCGTCTGGCCGCAGGACACAGCTTTTCACAGTAGTCTTCGTTTGTTATACGAATAGAGTGGGTTAGTGAAATGGTTGCAACCAATCCTGTGTTACTATGATCGGCCCGCCATCCCCATGGAACTAATCATTCCAGGCGTTTGGCCGCAGGACACAGCTTTTCACAGTAGTCTTCGTTTGTTATACGAATAGATTAGGTTAGTGAAATGGTTGCAACCAATCCTGTGTTACTATGATCGGCCCGCCATCCCCATAGAACTAATCATTCCAGGCGTCTGGCCGCAGGACACAGCTTTTCACAGTAGTCTTCGTTTGTTATACGAATAGAGTGGGTTAGTGAAATGGTTGCAACCAATCCTGTGTTACTATGATCGGCCCGCCATCCCCATGGAACTAATCATTCCAGGCGTCTGGCCGCAGGACACAGCTTTTCACAGTAGTCTTCGTTTGTTATACGAATAGATTAGGTTCGTGAAATGGTTGCAACCAATCCTGTGTTACTATGATCGGCCCGCCATCCCCATGGAACTAATCATTCCAGGCGTGTGGCCGCAGGACACAGCTTTTCACAGTAGTCTTCGTTTGTTATACGAATAGAGTGGGTTAGTGAAATGGTTGCAACCAATCCTGTGCTACTATGATCGGCCCGCCATCCCCATGGAACTAATCATTCCAGGCGTCTGGCCGCAGGACACAGCTTTTCACAGTAGTCTTCGTTTATTATACGAATAGATTAGGTTAGTGAAATGGTTGCAACCAATCCTGTGTTACTATGATCGGCCCGCCATCCCCATGGAACTAATCATTCCAGGCGTCTGGCCGCAGGACACAGCTTTTCACAGTAGTCTTCGTTTGTTATACGAATAGAGTGGGTTAGTGAAATGGTTGCAACCAATCCTGTGTTACTATGATCGGCCCGCCATCCCCATGGAACTAATCATTCCAGGCGTCTGGCCGCAGGACACAGCTTTTCACAGTAGTCTTCGTTTGTTATACGAATAGATTAGGTTCGTGAAATGGTTGCAACCAATCCTGTGTTACTATGATCGGCCCGCCATCCCCATGGAACTAATCATTCCAGGCGTGTGGCCGCAGGACACAGCTTTTCACAGTAGTCTTCGTTTGTTATACGAATAGAGTGGGTTAGTGAAATGGTTGCAACCAATCCTGTGTTACTATGATCGGCCCGCCATCCCCATGGAACTAATCATTCCAGGCGTCTGGCCGCAGGACACAGCTTTTCACAGTAGTCTTCGTTTGTTATACGAATAGATTAGGTTCGTGAAATGGTTGCAACCAATCCTGTGTTACTATGATCGGCCCGCCATCCCCATGGAACTAATCATTCCAGGCGTGTGGCCGCAGGACACAGCTTTTCACAGTAGTCTTCGTTTGTTATACGAATAGAGTGGGTTAGTGAAATGGTTGCAACCAATCCTGTGCTACTATGATCGGCCCGCCATCCCCATGGAACTAATCATTCCAGGCGTCTGGCCGCAGGACACAGCTTTTCACAGTAGTCTTCGTTTGTTATACGAATAGATTAGGTTAGTGAAATGGTTGCAACCAATCCTGTGTTACTATGATCGGCCCGCCATCCCCATGGAACTAATCATTCCAGGCGTCTGGCCGCAGGACACAGCTTTTCACAGTAGTCTTCGTTTGTTATACGAATAGGGTGGGTTAGTGAAATGGTTGCAACCAATTCTGTGTTACTATGATCGGCCCGCCATCCCCATGGAACTAATCATTCCAGGCGTCTGGCCGCAGGACACAGCTTTTCACAGTAGTCTTCGTTTGTTATACGAATAGAGTGGGTTAGTGAAATGGTTGCAACCAATCCTGTGTTACTATGATCGGCCCGCCATCCCCATGGAACTAATCATTCCAGGCGTTTGGCCGCAGGACACAGCTTTTCACAGTAGTCTTCGTTTGTTATACGAATAGATTAGGTTAGTGAAATGGTTGCAACCAATCCTGTGTTACTATGATCGGCCCGCCATCCCCATAGAACTAATCATTCCAGGCGTCTGGCCGCAGGACACAGCTTTTCACAGTAGTCTTCGTTTGTTATACGAATAGAGTGGGTTAGTGAAATGGTTGCAACCAATCCTGTGTTACTATGATCGGCCCGCCATCCCCATGGAACTAATCATTCCAGGCGTCTGGCCGCAGGACACAGCTTTTCACAGTAGTCTTCGTTTGTTATACGAATAGATTAGGTTCGTGAAATGGTTGCAACCAATCCTGTGTTACTATGATCGGCCCGCCATCCCCATGGAACTAATCATTCCAGGCGTGTGGCCGCAGGACACAGCTTTTCACAGTAGTCTTCGTTTGTTATACGAATAGAGTGGGTTAGTGAAATGGTTGCAACCAATCCTGTGCTACTATGATCGGCCCGCCATCCCCATGGAACTAATCATTCCAGGCGTCTGGCCGCAGGACACAGCTTTTCACAGTAGTCTTCGTTTGTTATACGAATAGATTAGGTTAGTGAAATGGTTGCAACCAATCCTGTGTTACTATGATCGGCCCGCCATCCCCATGGAACTAATCATTCCAGGCGTCTGGCCGCAGGACACAGCTTTTCACAGTAGTCTTCGTTTGTTATACGAATAGAGTGGGTTAGTGAAATGGTTGCAACCAATCCTGTGTTACTATGATCGGCCCGCCATCCCCATGGAACTAATCATTCCAGGCGTCTGGCCGCAGGACACAGCTTTTCACAGTAGTCTTCGTTTGTTATACGAATAGATTAGGTTCGTGAAATGGTTGCAACCAATCCTGTGTTACTATGATCGGCCCGCCATCCCCATGGAACTAATCATTCCAGGCGTGTGGCCGCAGGACACAGCTTTTCACAGTAGTCTTCGTTTGTTATACGAATAGAGTGGGTTAGTGAAATGGTTGCAACCAATCCTGTGTTACTATGATCGGCCCGCCATCCCCATGGAACTAATCATTCCAGGCGTCTGGCCGCAGGACACAGCTTTTCACAGTAGTCTTCGTTTGCTATACGAATAGATTAGGTTCGTGAAATGGTTGCAACCAATCCTGTGTTACTATGATCGGCCCGCCATCCCCATGGAACTAATCATTCCAGGCGTGTGGCCGCAGGACACAGCTTTTCACAGTAGTCTTCGTTTGTTATACGAATAGAGTGGGTTAGTGAAATGGTTGCAACCAATCCTGTGCTACTATGATCGGCCCGCCATCCCCATGGAACTAATCATTCCAGGCGTCTGGCCGCAGGACACAGCTTTTCACAGTAGTCTTCGTTTGTTATACGAATAGATTAGGTTAGTGAAATGGTTGCAACCAATCCTGTGTTACTATGATCGGCCCGCCATCCCCATGGAACTAATCATTCCAGGCGTCTGGCCGCAGGACACAGCTTTTCACAGTAGTCTTCGTTTGTTATACGAATAGAGTGGGTTAGTGAAATGGTTGCAACCAATCCTGTGCTACTATGATCGGCCCGCCATCCCCATGGAACTAATCATTCCAGGCGTCTGGCCGCAGGACACAGCTTTTCACAGTAGTCTTCGTTTGTTATACGAATAGAGTGGGTTAGTGAAATGGTTGCACCCAATCCTGTGTTACTATGATCGGCCCGCCATCCCCATGGAACTAATCATTCCAGGCGTCTGGCCGCAGGACACAGCTTTTCACAGTAGTCTTCGTTTGTTATACGAATAGAGTGGGTTAGTGAAATGGTTGCAACCAATCCTGTGCTACTATGATCGGCCCGCCATCCCCATGGAACTAATCATTCCAGGCGTCTGGCCGCAGGACACAGCTTTTCACAGTAGTCTTCGTTTGTTATACGAATAGAGTGGGTTAGTGAAATGGTTGCACCCAATCCTGTGCTACTATGATCGGCCCGCCATCCACATGGAACTAATCATTCCAGGCGTCTGGCCGCAGGACACAGCTTTTCACAGTAGTCTTCGTTTGTTATACGAATAGAGTGGGTTAGTGAAATGGTTGCAACCAATCCTGTGTTACTATGATCGGCCCGCCATCCCCATGGAACTAATCATTCCAGGCGTCTGGCCGCAGGACACAGCTTTTCACAGTAGTCTTCGTTTGTTATACGAATAGAGTGGGTTAGTGAAATGGTTGCAACCAATCCTGTGTTCTTCTTCATCTCTTCTCGCCTGCCTATTCTCTCTTGCCCTTTGAGCTAACTCTTGAACGGCTTCTGCAATTTCACCGAATAACTAAATCCAATTCCATTTTTCAATTATTTTTTCTTGCGTATGTTTCACATGGACGCTATTTCTTCGACCGGTAAAGATAAATTTTGTCAGTCTGATTCAATCAAATTGGTCCAGGCTAGGGTGGCGAAATCAGTGCAGTATCGATACACAGTGCATTCTCAGTACGTGCACTGAGTAGTACACGGGTGTATCGATACACTCGAAAAAGCGAGACTGATGTACTGAAATGCACTGTGTACTGCAGTGCACGCTCGCCGTGTACTGCCAATGCACTGCGTACTGCTAGTACACGATGCGCTGTGGGAGAGCGTGTACTGCAGTGCACAGTACATTTCAGTACATCACTCTCGCTTTTCCGAGTGTATCGATACATTAGATTTCTTCAATATCAAGTACTGCAGTGCACATGAGACTCAAATGCACTGCAGTACTGTACTGCTATTAGCCACCCTAGTCCAGGCCATTCGGGAATTGACAACAAAAAAAAGAATGCGTAATTACCTGTTGCGGCCACTTCGTCCTCTCCGAGTGCTCTCTCCTCCAAATCTCCCACAGAACCATCACTCATATTCAACACTTCTTCGTCCTCCTCATCCTCTTCTCTGAGTGTTTCTTCCTCTCTTTCACTGTTCTCTTCATCGTCTCCATTGGTCATCCTTGCCTTCTCAACTTCTCTTTCTTCCTCTCCCTTTCCCTTCTCCTTCTCCTTTCGTTTTCTTTCGGATTCCTGCAAATAGGGAAGATGGCCGACTATGACATAACGATAATAGTAATAATTTATATTAAAAAAAACTAAAAAATAATGAGGAAAAGGGTACCTCCGACCGAAGTAACCGATCGCTTTTCGGTACGGTGTGACGCTGTCGCCGACGACCATTGGCTGTACTCGAAGAAACAGGCGGAACCTCAATATATCTCTATCCATTTTCTGTAGCTGCAAGGGGAATTTTTGGTGCTATACAGTACCGGCGGATCTGGCAGTGGTACGAGCCTCTTAGTAACCGGATCGATCTTTCTCCGCGTTGCGGGATTCTTTGTCCTCCTGAAACGAGGCATCATTAAGTCTACGATCGGAAGACAACAACAGCAAAAGAGAGATAGCAGAGGCCAAGGATCAAACTAGAAAAAGGAAGGAAATTGAGAAGGTTAAGCAGCAAAAGGAATTTTGACTTATTTTGGAACAGCGAGGGAGAGACGCCAAAGTTGAAACTACAAAAGCGTGGGAGGCGAATCATCAAGAGAGAAAGTGATCAACGACCAAAGATCAACTGAAATACGTTGATTACGTTGGTTACGTTGGTTTTATATTTTAACCTCTTTTGAAACAACCAGAAAAGGACCAAAGACTAAAAAACTGCAATATGGGGGGAGGTTTGTAGTGTGGCCTCTTTTAGAAAATCATGAGAGATCAGGGGCCGTAGATCAGCCTACATACAATATGGGACGGGGAGAGATACAGTACAATGAGAGACCAAAGATCAGGAATGAGAAACAGAAAGAGAGAGAGACTCTCGTTCGATTTCTCTTTATAAGCGACGTTGGTTACGGTAGAAGTTGATGGAAGATGAGACAGAGTAAGATTGATTCTAAAAAAACTCACGCCATTTTGAAGCGATGACGGGGTTTGAGTGGAGGTGGAGATGTGAGAGGAAACCGTCTCTAATACATGAAGATGGAGTGGAGGACGAACTGCAATGATAGTGAGGGACGAAAATATGGTGAGACAACAATGATTACCTTTAGCGGTTGAAATGCTTAGTGGAGATGGACGAAGAACGACTGTCGACCACTTATAGTGAATAAAACCGAGTAGAATGAGAGGAGAATTGAGAGATGGTCTCTTTCAGCAAATGGCGAGATAAGGAAATGAGTGTGCAAATGAAATAAGGGAATGGACTTCTTTATTCCGAAGGGGATGGAGTTAGCACTTAAGATGCTCAACAAAAAGGTGAACGGCGGAATAAAGTTTTGTTTCCGCTTCCGTCTGCATTTCAAAGACTAGGAAGAGTGAATAGATAATAGACAGTCGATGAATAGTTCCAGCTAAAATACAAACAACAATTAAACATTAGAAATATGTTATCCTGGGGAGCTAACCGTGGAGAAATATGACAAGCAAGATGATTTGATTTTATTGTGCGAAATACCGCCACACACCGTTTTCGCGCAATAATAGTTTAACGTACGATGAGCAATCTTCACCAAACCTACATTTACATTTTTACATTTGAACAACTTTATCAGCTGATTTGGATGTTAGGTCAACTGGGTCGCCATTAGAGTTTGCCATTGGAGTATGATTGTTCCTTGCGATTTGCATGAAGAGAGGTCCAGCTGCCTTTACGAAATCGTCCCTCCATCTCTTAGCCGGTCTTCCACGCTTCTTCTTGCCTCTTGGGGTCCATCCGAGTACTTTCAGACTCCATCGATTATAGCATAATTTCGAGGTCCTCTCAACCCATATCCATTTACACTTTTCCGCATCTCTCACAACATCCTTCAACTTCGTAGTATCACGCACTCGCTCATTTGTAATGTGATCTAGTACGGTGATCCCTAACATGTTCCGTTCGAGTTTACACTGAGCAACGCAGAGTGATTCCTGATTTCGTTTAGTTAGGTTCAGCACCATATATAAATGCGGGGAGAACTACACCATCGAATAGCCTACACGAACCCAACCTACACGCTTCTCTAAGTTCACCTAGCAAAAATAGTCAAACAGGTGTTGGCCTGTTGCGTCATCATCATGAAAGTTTCCGGAAAATCAATGAAATGCCAGTATCAAGAACGTTTCCCTTGATAAATAGACTCTCTCCATCACCCCTGAGGAACTGAGGAAAGTATGGGTCACAGCGTGGTCTGCAGAATTGGCTTCTCAAGTCATCCAGAGATATATTGACCACATATTTGAGACATGGGTGTCTCAAATATGTGGTCAATATGTCTATGGGTGACTCAATCTTTTAGATTATTGTCAATATTCCATCTCCGTTCTGAGCTGCATCTGTACCAAGCAAAATACAACTTCCCCACCCCCTGAAAACCTATTGATAACGAGTGAGGTGAGAACTTTCATCGACAAAAAAATGTGTATTTCCTCCACGCACCACCACACCGGCATTTTTCGACCCCTTTCCTTTTAAATACTTAGGGGGAGTGATACCTTACACCCAGATGGAAAGCATATTCAACCAAATGAAATTCCTCTCATTCCTTTCTTTTTCACTGGTATCGATTTTTCGATAAATGAAGAAGCATCGAGAATATCTCTCCCCACATTTCTCCACTCTTGAGAATAATATCAAAGATCAGAAGTCAGAGATCAGAAGTCAGATTAAGGCGAGTTGATACCTGAAATGAAAAAATCTTTTCTATCGTTCGACCAATAGGTGACAATAGTATCAACTCGCCTTTATCGGCTACGATTTCTGAACTCTGATCTTTGATCTCATTGTGCAGCACCTCCAAATGTTCTCCGTGATTCTTCATATCACTTCCCTTCTTCAGGTTATTTATGAAATCCACCTGAAATCTCGAAATTGACATTTTGAATTGGAAAACATCTATCTTTTGAAAGAAACTACAGTATCCGGCGATGTCTGTTAACTTGGACACTGTGTAGTGTTAATAACAGCAGTATGTATCAGCACTCATATACGGTGTCTCCAATCTCTGAACTTTGGTTTAGTCCACCAGTCGTATACTGTATAAGGTAGCTACGTATACCATGTGTAGTACACATAGTATGCAGAAAGACAAAGTTCAAAGAACGGAGATCAAATGTGTCTAAGTGGTGATACATACTACTAATAGCCAATATCTCTCATATCTCGTTCATGCTGTTATTGATTTTTACCGTACCTTTCTTTCGTGCGAAGAAGGTGGTTGAGAGATTACTGTAGACAGCGGTCGATGAGGAAAGAGTGAGTGACCGATCACGACGAGAGGAAGAGCGAAGAGTGAATGGAAAATGGGAGAGAAGACAGAGGGAGGAAGAGGGAATGGCTGCAGATTGCAAGATTGCACACCGTGCAGAGCAGACATTGAAAATACGAACAGAGATGGATTATCCGAGGCGATAGGCGTATCTGTTCAGATAATGAAAACAAATGCACAATATTATTGTCGGATGGGGATACGGTAACAGCATTTCTGCAATACTCAATTGATGTTCATTTCAGGTATCAACTCGCCTTAATCTGACTTCTGATCTCTGACTTCTGATCTTTGATATTATTCTCAAGAGTGAGAAATGTGGGGAGAGATATTCTCGATGCTTCTTCATTTATCGAAAAATCGATACCAGTGAAAAAGAAAGGAATGAGAGGAATTTCATTTGGTTGAATATGCTTTCCATCTGGGTGTAAGGTATCACTCCCCCTAAGTATTTAAAAGGAAAGGGGTCGAAAAATGCCGGTGTGGTGGTGCGTGGAGGAAATACACATTTTTTTGTCGATGAAAGTTCTCACCTCACTCGTTATCAATAGGTTTTCAGGGGGTGGGGAAGTTGTATTTTGCTTGGTACAGATGCAGCTCAGAACGGAGATGGAATATTGACAATAATCTAAAAGATTGAGTCACCCATAGACATATTGACCACATATTTGAGACACCCATGTCTCAAATATGTGGTCAATATATCTCTGGATGACTTGAGAAGCCAATTCTGCAGACCACGCTGTGACCCATACTTTCCTCAGTTCCTCAGGGGTGATGGAGAGAGTCTATTTATCAAGGGAAACGTTCTTGATACTGGCATTTCATTGATTTTCCGGAAACTTTCATGATGATGACGCAACAGGCCAACACCTGTTTGACTATTTTTGCTAGGTGAACTTAGAGAAGCGTGTAGGTTGGGTTCGTGTAGGCTATTCGATGGTGTAGTTCTCCCCGCATTTATATATGGTGCTGAACCTAACTAAACGAAATCAGGAATCACTCTGCGTTGCTCAGTGTAAACTCGAACGGAACATGTTAGGGATCACCGTACTAGATCACATTACAAATGAGCGAGTGCGTGATACTACGAAGTTGAAGGATGTTGTGAGAGATGCGGAAAAGTGTAAATGGATATGGGTTGAGAGGACCTCGAAATTATGCTATAATCGATGGAGTCTGAAAGTACTCGGATGGACCCCAAGAGGCAAGAAGAAGCGTGGAAGACCGGCTAAGAGATGGAGGGACGATTTCGTAAAGGCAGCTGGACCTCTCTTCATGCAAATCGCAAGGAACAATCATACTCCAATGGCAAACTCTAATGGCGACCCAGTTGACCTAACATCCAAATCAGCTGATAAAGTTGTTCAAATGTAAAAATGTAAATGTAGGTTTGGTGAAGATTGCTCATCGTACGTTAAACTATTATTGTGCGAAAACGGTGTGTGGCGGTATTTCGCACAATAAAATCAAATCATCTTGCTTGTCATATTTCTCCACGGTTAGCTCCCCAGGATAACATATTTCTAATGTTTAATTGTTGTTTGTATTTTAGCTGGAACTATTCATCGACTGTCTATTATCTATTCACTCTTCCTAGTCTTTGAAATGCAGACGGAAGCGGAAACAAAACTTTATTCCGCCGTTCACCTTTTTGTTGAGCATCTTAAGTGCTAACTCCATCCCCTTCGGAATAAAGAAGTCCATTCCCTTATTTCATTTGCACACTCATTTCCTTATCTCGCCATTTGCTGAAAGAGACCATCTCTCAATTCTCCTCTCATTCTACTCGGTTTTATTCACTATAAGTGGTCGACAGTCGTTCTTCGTCCATCTCCACTAAGCATTTCAACCGCTAAAGGTAATCATTGTTGTCTCACCATATTTTCGTCCCTCACTATCATTGCAGTTCGTCCTCCACTCCATCTTCATGTATTAGAGACGGTTTCCTCTCACATCTCCACCTCCACTCAAACCCCGTCATCGCTTCAAAATGGCGTGAGTTTTTTTAGAATCAATCTTACTCTGTCTCATCTTCCATCAACTTCTACCGTAACCAACGTCGCTTATAAAGAGAAATAGAACGAGAGTCTCTCTCTCTTTCTGTTTCTCATTCCTGATCTTTGGTCTCTCATTGTACTGTATCTCTCCCCGTCCCATATTGTAGGCTGATCTACGGCCCCTGATCTCTCATGATTTTCTAAAAGAGGCCCCACTACAAACCTCCCCCCATATTGCAGTTTTTTAGTCTTTGGTCCCTTTCTGGTTGTTTCAAAAGAGGTTAAAATATAAAACCAACGTAACCAACGTAATCAACGTATTTCAGTTGATCTTTGGTCGTTGATCACTTTCTCTCTTGATGATTCGCCTCCCACGCTTTTGTAGTTTCAACTTTGGCGTCTCTCCCTCGCTGTTCCAAAATAAGTCAAAATTCCTTTTGCTGCTTAACCTTCTCAATTTCCTTCCTTTTTCTAGTTTGATCCTTGGCCTCTGCTATCTCTCTTTTGCTGTTGTTGTCTTCCGATCGTAGACTTAATGATGCCTCGTTTCAGGAGGACAAAGAATCCCGCAACGCGGAGAAAGATCGATCCAGTTACTAAGAGGCTCGTACCACTGCCAGATCCGCCGGTACTGTATAGCACCAAAAATTCCCCTTGCAGCTACAGAAAATGGATAGAGATATATTGAGGTTCCGCCTGTTTCTTCGAGTACAGCCAATGGTCGTCGGCGACAGCGTCACACCGTACCGAAAAGCGATCGGTTACTTCGGTCGGAGGTACCCTTTTCCTCATTATTTTTTAGTTTTTTTTAATATAAATTATTACTATTATCGTTATGTCATAGTCGGCCATCTTCCCTATTTGCAGGAATCCGAAAGAAAACGAAAGGAGAAGGAGAAGGGAAAGGGAGAGGAAGAAAGAGAAGTTGAGAAGGCAAGGATGACCAATGGAGACGATGAAGAGAACAGTGAAAGAGAGGAAGAAACACTCAGAGAAGAGGATGAGGAGGACGAAGAAGTGTTGAATATGAGTGATGGTTCTGTGGGAGATTTGGAGGAGAGAGCACTCGGAGAGGACGAAGTGGCCGCAACAGGTAATTACGCATTCTTTTTTTTGTTGTCAATTCCCGAATGGCCTGGACTAGGGTGGCTAATAGCAGTACAGTACTGCAGTGCATTTGAGTCTCATGTGCACTGCAGTACTTGATATTGAAGAAATCTAATGTATCGATACACTCGGAAAAGCGAGAGTGATGTACTGAAATGTACTGTGCACTGCAGTACACGCTCTCCCACAGCGCGTCGTGTACTAGCAGTACGCAGTGCATTGGCAGTACACGGCGAGCGTGCACTGCAGTACACAGTGCATTTCAGTTCATCAGTCTCGCTTTTTCGAGTGTATCGATACACCCGTGTACTACTCAGTGCACGTACTGAGAATGCACTGTGTATCGATACTGCACTGATTTCGCCACCCTAACCTGGACCATTTTGATTGAATCAGACTGACAAAATTTATCTTTACCGGTCGAAGAAATAGCGTCCATGTGAAACATACGCAAGAAAAAATAATTGAAAAATGGAATTGGATTTAGTTATTCGGTGAAATTGCAGAAGCCGTTCAAGAGTTAGCTCAAAGGGCAAGAGAGAATAGGCAGGCGAGAAGAGATGAAGAAGAGGAGAGAGATAGAAGGGAAAGGATTGAAGCAAGAAGGCTTGAGATGAGAGAGGAAAGAAGAAGGAACGAAGAAGAAGCGAGAGTGAGAAGAGAAGAAGAGGAAAGATTGCGAAGAGAAGAAGAAGAGAGACAACAGGAAGAGAACCGCACAAGAGCCATTGCACTAGCCCAATCAATCTATAGAGGCCGACTGCCCGCGGTAATCATATTGTCTATTTGTAAAAAAACTTTTTCTTTTTTCACTAAATTGGCTGCAATGAACGAAGTAGCGTCGATCCCTGTCGCACAAATATCGCAGATTAATATGTATGTTTTAAAAATTACTTTTCAGCCGCTCTCTGACGAATAGACTTTGAAAGGCGGAACAACTACCCTTTAATTCCGTCTCATTTTCAATATACGGAGCGGTTGGCGGGTAGTTGCGAATTACGCGGGTAGTTGCTAAGAATTCCGCGGGTAGTTGTTTAGCATAGTGATAGTTGTGGACTAATTTATGATAATCATGAAATAAGAGGAGAATATTATTATTCCTCCCTCATTTCTCACCATGTCGGCGCCCGGAGTCGGTGGGTTGCCTAAGTTGGAGCTAAATCTGAAGTTCGTATCGCCTACATACGCCAATTCCAAGATTACCAATGTGGGTTGAAATTTGGGCGGTTAGATTTTAATATATTTATATTTATTTTTTAAAAAATGATATTCCCATATTTCAAGGCTCACATCTGATATCTCCGATTTGTATAGATTTTTCTGTTTCAGGTTGAAGTCGACCGGAACTAACGTTATCAAAAGTCTCTTGCACATTAGAAAAGCTGATAGTCAACAGATCTGTCTGTTCTGTGGGGTATCCCAATTGCTCTTTCTCACTAGCAGTCGCTCTATCGCTCATCGGGTGTTCGAGTTATTTCGATTTCCGCATTCGACGATTACGGTAGCTATCGTCAGCTTATTTTATAACCCCCTCCCCCCGAAATTCCAGAATCTGATACAACCAGAAAATCAATATGCGGCCGGATATAAGGTTTTTTTGTTTTCTTCCGAAATATACTCAGTTCTCGATGGTTCAAACTACCGTAATCATCGTCTAAGGAAACCGTATAGGCTCAAGTGTGGTGTGAAGTACCAATTATATAAGCGACAAGATGATAGGTAATCACATGAAGCATCTTCTGAGACATTTTGTACCAATTGATGAACTCCAGATTCCTTCTCCTTCCTCCAAAATCCCGCTTACGCAACTAGTTGCCGGGTGAAATGAACAACTACCCGCGAAACCGGTTATGCGGAGAATAAACGGAGAAAATGAGAATTCCGCCAATCTCTTACGCAACTAGTTGCTTTGTTATTTATCGTTACCTTTCAAAGTCTACTGACGAATCACATGTACAGGATTCGATCATTGGTATTGTGATTTATGACATTGCTTTTGTTTTTCATATTATTGATCCTTGGCACACTGATATCTTGCGGATTCGCTAAAATCAATAAAATATTCAGTATGGTGGGAGATGAACAACACGGCGTTCTGGCGAGTCTATGCTAAATGAGGCAGAGAGTTCGAGAGTGCGAACATGGCTTGTAAATGGGCGATTGCTTCACCACGAATTCACTCTTGGCATTTTGCCCAGAACGCCGTGGAGGAATGAAAAAGTGTTCTGCAACAGGCAGAAATGACAAAGGCAATGCAGGGAATACTGTAGTCGCAAGAAGGCTGACGAGTGAAGCGACTGAGGGTGCGGTTGCTGAGATTCGATCGATGCCACAATTCGCTGGTGAACTTGCTACTATATTTTTTTTCTTTTCTCCTTTTCCGATCTTTCAAACTATATAATCTCGTATACTGTTATCAGGACAATTCTTTGCGGCACGAAGAGTGGCACTACCAAATGCTTGGAATCGATTTGATTTGATCGTCACGATGAATTCTAATCAGGTCTTGCTGTATTCTGAAATTGTAGTCAGCACATGTAATAATTGAATTGATTAAGAGATTCTATAATTATCATATTATCAGGCAGAGATCTCTCTCGCACGATTTGGCATTACAATCAGTGGAGTGCCTCACCGATTCGACTTTCCCGAAATTGGTTTGTACTCTTTAATTGCACAAATTTATTTTCTATCGACTATTGATTTTTTTCATACATCGGTTCCCGATTCCACTGGATATATATAAAATACTTTCGTATTTTATCAAAATCCGTAGTTTAATGTCCAGATATCGAAACAAATCTAAACTCGAAGTTTGATCCCGGAATAGCTGGCAGCCGGGGAACTAGTCATTATTTTTCTTTTCCAATGCCTTTTAGACCGTCTGCGAATTTGAGTGATATCGGGAGGGGCGATTGGATGATATTTGATACTTTATATTTGCAGTCGAGAGTGTGCCCCGACCTGATGATGCTCGTGTCCTCGTAGTCGACAATTTCCCCGCCGGATTCAATCGTAAGTTGGTAGAAAATGATGATGAACACTCTCTTCATTTCGACTTTTTTTTCGCTAGATGGGAGAGAGTGGACGAAAAGAATAATATTTTTCAATTAAGTCGACCACTGGACGATGATTTGTGAGGGGCTCCACGGACATGCTGAGATGCAGCCAGTGAGTAGTTGCTGAAATCATTTGTATTCTCATGCAATTTAATTTGTTATTTCCAAAATTAAATGAGAAAAAAAACAAATATTATTTTCGTTGAGGACTGCTCCGTTGCAACAGTAAGATTCACAAATGAACGGGAGGCCCTTGGATTCTTCGACATCATTGTCACCATGGTCATCTGCGGGATCAGACTGCGCGTCGTGTATCTGGTGAGTGGACATAGTTCCAAACCTCCACAAAGGGATCAAGAGCAAAAAAAAAGGAGATAAATTTCCGACCATTTTCGGATGTTTACATGGGATATCTAATTGTGTTCCGGAAGTGTGCGTAATCCCATTTTTATGAAACTTTTTTTTATAAATTTATCTGTTTTTATTCATTTTTGTCTAAAACCATCCCCTATTCGCATTCTTGCGGAGATTTGCAGTCACATCTAGTGCGGTTTTGGAAGCTTCACTGTTCATTTTGCATTTCCCAATTTTCAGCTAATCAGATATCTCATTGCAGAGATGATCTGTTGACCTTCGCACGTCGTCACGAACACTCGGAAACTATATGACGGGTCTACTTTAACGATGGGTGCAACAAAGAAAATAACAAACTAATTTCAAAATGTCAAAGCTCAAATTCGACGATAAACGATGCGTGTTTTTACTGTTCTGTTGTTGTTATCTGACGCTTTAAATTCAGACAATTATACATAAAAACACTAAAAAGTTGAAAGATGATAGATTTTTTGGTTTGGTTTGGATAAATAACGTCCACTGACTTTTTATGTTGATATTAATTTGCGGCAGATAATCGATTAATAATTACACACACCGACGTGAGGGGTAGTTATTGAGTAAACCGCTGCCAATGTGAAGTCAGTCAAGACTACTGTAAGTACTGGCTACCGTATTCTGCCTTCCTATATATGGCGGTCGTTCGGGTCGAGTTTGTACACACATTTGATGCATTCATCCTTTCGATTATCCTGAAAGCACAAGTTCGCATAAACTATTTTCCTTCGGCAATGAGAAAGCTAATCATCTTTATCATTCCTGAATGTAGTCGCAATTCTAGTGGATTCTAAGAGAGGAATTACACTACCTTAGTTTTCATGATGTGATCGGGAGGGACGATTTCACTGCACTCCGAGCACTTTCGGAATTTAGATAAATCGAGATTGAGCACGTATATAATAATTATTTTTCCCATTCGAAATTCATAAATGATATGGACGTAAAATAAATTGAATGTAAACGAACTTCCAGTGAATAATTTGTTTCTTGGAACTTTTATGCTTCCAATTTTGGAAACTGGGTTTTAGACGAGAAGAACTGGGACGTACACATGAGATCAGCTGGTATTCTCGGTTGCAGACCATCGCCCCTCCGAAGAACTTTCTTGTTTATCTCAGTCTGTTCTCTGTACGCGCACTCACTGCGACCACAATCTTCCGAATGAAGGAAACTGAATTTTACTATCAATTTTATCCCATATTATTTTCTTTGAAATATAACAAGTTACTGTAATTAAATGATTACTTATCTCTCCGCATATTCGACTCGCAGTCAAAGCACACGTGGTGGCTGCAATCGATAATCACCGGATATCGATCAGGTTCTGATTCTTCTTATATAGATTCTGAAATAGAGTAAATTTTGAAGTGGAGAATAATTAAAATACAATAAAATATATGGGACTAACTGTACGCCAATCTGCATACTCTGCACGTCATAAATCCTTCACAAATTCCTTTATTTCCTTCCTCACAATCATTCCAAAATGCCACGGTTCGTTCGTTTCGTAGAACTCTTTAGCGATTGGCTCCTGCGAAAAATATCTTGTAGAGATTATGTCGGTAGTAGGTCTTAAAGAAGGAGTGAAGGGAATATTTTCGTGAGTAAAGTGGCAACACACGTCGATTGCTTCCCTCAACGATAAGAGATCCCCAAAGTTTTAAATCTCAAAGTCGAAAACAGACGGAGATATGCGCGCGCAAAGTTTGCGTGATGATCAGGGATTCTGTACGTGTATCCGCCAACGGGCTGCAAAATCTCTAACTGAGCTGCATAATCCCTCGACTCTCGCTCGTTACCCCTGTGTTTACGATTTGCATGTACTCTTCAACTCTTCTCTCCCCCTGTCTCAACCCCGTCTCGTCTAATCAGCGCCCTCCCTATTTTACATGCCCCTGCGCTTATCCATTGTCTCCTTGGTGGGAGGATAATCCTTACCAGTCCTCCCTGGACACGTTCGAGTCTCTGAATTTACACTTTATGTGTTTGCCGAGCTCTTACAGTACTGCTCATTGCAGTTACAGGGACTTCCAGCTGGGAATCTTTCCCTTCACTCCTTCTTTAAGATATTATGTTTACTCGGGGAATTTGACCTACAAAATCACCAACTGGTGGGCACTTTATTTTACTAGTGTACGAACGTGCCTTCAAATATTGATAACTTGTGACCAGTGTTTATATAAATTACAGTGAAGCAAGGTTAGTGACTAAAAAGGGTGGCTGAATAAGGAATACACTTACCCTGTCACGCTTGTAGAACTGCCTCCTGACTGGATATACTTTATCGATCGGTTGCAGATACTTCAGATGATTTCGGGGCACAAAACATGCAGATGGGAGTGACTGCGAAGAATGGCTCCCTCCACTGCTCCTGTAGTACACGAGTCTACTCATTATTAAAATAGTCAATCGGGGAATAGACACGACTATAGTTCCATCGAAAAATCCAATTTCAGGTCGAAGTTATGCAGTTAACAGTATCACTAAGAGGTCAGAAATGATCTCGTCATTTTGAACACTCTCATTCACCTACCGATTCAGAGAGTGCAAAATGACGAGACTATTTGAGTCCCTTGTCAGTTACACTCATCACAACATTAAAGTTCCAAATTCGGGAAAAAAAAACTACTTGAACGAGTGCATTCCTTCCACACAAGCTCTCGTCAACTAAAGAGCATGTGAGAAATGATGAAATCATATCCAATTATTTGCCCTAATTTCGAATTCTTGCATAAACAGTATCGTGTCTTACATGGTTCCAAGTATGAGTCTGTCCTTCGCCAGCCTTTCCATTTCTGATATTTGCACTCATTTTCTCTTCTCTCTTCACACAATCTTCGTGAGTGCAGCACACCATAAACTCACGCGGAAACCGGAAGTACGACTGCTATTTTTTCGATTTTTTTTCTCCTTGTCGTCAAGTATTTAATGAGTAATCGTGTGTTCAATCTGAAATAAGTAAGTAATCGATGAAACTGACCGGTCTGTAAAAAGGGAGATCCGTAGCGTAATACCACGCTTCTCTGGGATTCGTTCTGCAGCTGAAACAGTGAATTCCCTTGTTCCAGAAAAGCGGGAGAAAATCTGAATGATACGAGTGGCCGAGACGATTATGATTCTACCTCAATTCCGTTTAAAACGCGAAAAATCGATAAGTCTGACTTGGAAGATGGGCGATTGGCAGTACTTTTGCCTCTTCTACTCCGAATTCTATTGGGCACGGCCTCCCATATTTGGTCACTTTCTCGACAGTTTTGTGGCCACATTTGTATGGCAAATTCCTGAAGCAATTATGAGTTTTTTTTATCAAAGATCAAAGATCACTGCATACTCACTTTTAGATTGTGCTTGCAGCTTGCACACAGATAGTGTCAACACGGCATCACGTACGCAGTGGAAATGAGTCCATTCAGCACTGGTTCTAAACAACTTCCTTTACTATTACACACTTTCAATCAGGAGAGAAATATATTCTTGGATTCAATATTACATTTATAAAATGATACGATCGTTCCAAAAAAAAAGTCCACACGTACTGCCGTTGTTTAAGCACGCTCGCCTTCAGTAAACACAGAAAGTAAAATTTTTGACATTTCGTATAATTTATAAATTTAATATAATTTAAAAAAAACCTCCTGCTTGTCGTCCGAATCATCCTCTTCCATCCGATGGACCCTCGCACGAGGGACCAGAGCGGTGCCACTCATGGAGAACTCGTTGAAGATGCCATTCAGTCAGAGAATGAACCAACTGGGGTCTGAGAATAGATGGGTACTGGATGAGACTATCAGACAACAAATGCCATGAGAGAAATGAACAATCGAAATGTTGCATAATTTGGAAATGACTGACTAGGGATCCTCAAAAGTAGGCATATGAGGACAATATAAAGGACAATATTTATATCTTTTCTTTTCTTTAAAAAAATTCATATCTGTCATTGTGAGCAGTGGAAGAAGTTGGTTTATCCATCGAGAGTAGTTGATTGAAGGGATTGAATAGAGGAAGAGTGATGGGAAGGAACCTTTCGAAGAGAAGGGAAGAGGGGGGAGAATGGGAAGGGATGGGTCGATTTCCTTGTCTCACATTCAGGGGGAGCACTCAGAAAAATGTTAGTAGTTTTTAACTATCATGATAGTTATGGTGAGCACATTGCTAGTAATATTTAACTATCATGTGACCACCATGACTATCATGATAGTTCCTCCACTACTAGGAAATTGAAATGTCTGTCTGTTGGTATGTTTTTTTCCTTCCGCGTGACGGACCTTTCTTCTGAATAACTTTCTTCAAACTTGAGCAATCTTCTCAGATCCTTTTGCATATGATAGCCCATCACGAAACACATCGATTTTTATATTTGAAAAATCGATAATTTCATGGCCAAGTCGGTTGCGAGCTCGAATTCAAATCCGAGGGTCGCAGGTTCGATCCCCGCCGGTGCATAGTCTTTTGCCGCATTTTTCCAAGTGTCAAATGTGGCCCAAACCCATTTTTGAGTAACGAGATTCACATTTGAGCATCTTTTGCCGATTTTTGAAGTGAAATATCGATTGATTTCACTTGATTTCACGCGATTTCATGAAATTTTCGCACATTTCGTTCCAAATCATTCCTCATGCCGGCAATCTCGCAGGAATGGAGTTAGAACGAGAGTGTAAGGAAAATTGAGAGTGACTCTCTCATTTTGGCACACTCTATCGCCCCTGACCCCTTTCTGGAGGCCGGAATCATGCATCCGGAAGATTCCTAATAAATCGCTTCAAAATCGCTCTATCTTTTCGGATCCTTTTGCATACGACAACAGACCAAAATCCCTTTAAAATTTTGCAATATTTAATTGACCAAATCCTTAGCCAAGTGGGTTACGCGCTTGACTTACAATCCGAGACCCCAGGTTCGAACCCCGCCGCGGGCAAAACGTTTGCCGCTTTTTTCACAAGTGCCAGATGCCCTTCTAACACGTTCTTCAGTAAGGTGAAACACGTTTTCACCTGTTTTGCCGAGTTTTAACATGGAGAATCGAAAATTTCGAAAAGTTCCCAATTGGATCACAGAGCGTGGGGGATCACAGGAAAAGTGTTTTGCGATGTCGGAAACGTGTCTAACACGTTTTAACGTGAATAATTAAAAATTTCGTAAAGTTTCCAAATGATCCGGCGAGCGTAGGGAATCATTGGAAAAGTGTTTTGCGATGCCACAAACGTGTTCGAAGACGCCATGGAAATCAACACACGGTATCCTGCGTTTCCGTTGAGAAAGGCTCGTGAGGCTGAGAGCGATCGAAAAAAGTTGCCACGGAGCCACGAAGTGGCGTAGTTCTAGAGATTAGCATTCCCCAACATACTAAGCTCCCCCTGGACCAATCTTGGAGCCAGCTACTGAGTTCTCCTCCCTGGACCGACTCTACAGCAAGCTTCCAAACTCCCCCTGGACCGAACCTGAAGAATGCCAGCAAAGTTCCCCTGAACCGTACCTGAAGAAGGCTACTGAGGCCCCCCTGAACCGTACCTGAAAAAGGCTACCGAGGTCCCCTGGACCGAATCTTAAGTATGTTACTTAGCTCCCCCTGGACCGTACCTGGAGCCAGTTACCGACCTCCCCCTGGACCGAACCTGCACCCGGAACTATGCATAGAGCGTAGTGTACGCATAGAGCGTAGTGTACGCATAGAGCGTAGTGTACGCATAGAGCGTAGTGTATTTAACCTCAATACATCCCGGCTAGTTAAAAACTACTATCATTTTTCTGAGTGAGGGGGGAGAGGGAGGGAGTGATCTACCCAATGATCTTTTGACCCAGGAATCAAAATTAGAAACGATCTACATCAAAACACAATTCCCAATCTGATTGTGAGTTATAACTCTATCTTGAATTTACAAAAAAAAATGTGCTGCTCATTTATTTGTTTTAATTGTTTGTTTATGTGCAACGTTTGAAAAAAATATGAAGTAAATACCTTTATCGGACTCAAGTTAGACAGAATACACTCCAATACGCATTACTTGTTATCCATACACAAAAATTACTCCAATAAATTGAAATTGTATCGAAGTTAGTATACAACAGAGTGAGAAAGAAAAAAGGCGAATAAAAAATCATCAAGTACAGTAAATCGATAGAGTAGGTCAACTACCGTAAATCGATAGAGTAGGTCAACTACCGTAGTCTCTCATCTGCCGATTATCGTATCCTATCGTACTTGCTGAAAACATCGGAACGTTTACCGGAAAACGTGAAAAATATTCACTTTTTGTAACTTTGCGAAGAAAATTATTTGCGACTCGTGAGTAGGCTCATATTTTTTGTCCACCTCGATTTACCGGAAACTACCCGGACATGCCCGGTGAAATGTGTAAAACAAAGAAGAAAATTCGATGCGATAACCGACTGAGTTAGCGAATTGTCATCATTACCGTATACAGCCGTGAAATGCCAGTAATTGCCGGTTCTGTCCCTTTTTTGCAATCGAATTTGTCGCTTTCTGTCACACATTTCACCGGGCATCACCGGGTAGATTCCGGCAAATCGATGCGGATTAATCGAATTAGCATAAACGCAAATCATGATAATGTGTATTCGCAAAGATGCAAATAGTGAATATTTTTCACGTTTTCCGGTAAACGTTCCGATATTTTCAGTAAGTACGATACAGTATTTTTCTCACTTAGCAATTCTTCAAACTAGCTCTTATTGTACACACAATCGATGCACATTTGTCCCTGTCCCTGAAAGGATAGCATATTTATAAAAAGTCGATAGAGAGACGTGTGTTTGCAACGTCCAAAGTTTAGTGATATTCATCTTCTTCGCTGGATTATATTAGAGCGATATTTACTCTATTAGATCATGACGTCATCACAATTAAATATGTATTTGTCCTTACTTAAAGAGAGAATTCGTTCAGATTCTTTCACCTATTCCAATTTGTTTTCATCCCTTGGTACTTTCATTTATCACTTCCCATTTTACCTCTTTTTTCTTCTTTCTCCCTTCTCCCGAAATTTTGACGAGATGATCGGGCGAAACAACATAATCGCAGTTGGGGCACTTTGGATAGAGGGAAGTGTCGAGACGACGCAGATCTGATAAATAAAAGGAACTATTTATTGACTTTTTCGAGACACGAATTTATTCGCATCGGATGAACGCTACACATTATTTGATTAAAAGCGAATTACACTCGAGATCGTCGTGACATCTTGATTCCTGCTTGTCTGTTCTTCTATTTACTTTCTTCTTTCCGAGATTAGTGTATTCGCAGTTTAGTCGACCGCATATCTCCGAATGATTTGGGCTGAAATAAATCCGCGTCGATTTTCCATGGCGCAAGTGTGCACATCGAGTCGGATAATTCCACAGGACGATCAACCCTGCAGAAATGGCTTCGGAGTGAGAGAGCATGTAAAATGGAGACTCTCTCATTTTTGCATACTCTCCCACCCTTACTCCTTTCTGTAGGGTTGGAATCAAGTGTGGAGATGCAATGGTACCTCTTCTTGGTAATTTTATTCTCGCACTTGTGCACACGTGGTGGCCACAATCGACAATTAGCGCTTGGCCGCCCAGAGATTCTAAAATAGAGATCAATTGATCTACCGCGAACTCTGGAGTGCATACATCCAGTAAAATGTTTAATTAATTTCACGTGTAATACGAGATCACGCAGATAATCTAACAATAAATCAATAAACTGACTGTAAGACTTATCACAGCCCTGGCAAATCGTGAGTTCATTCATGAACGCCTCCATATTCGCATCCGAAAGCATTGACACATGCCATGGTTTGTGAGTGTCGTAGAACACTTTCTCCACTGGTTTCTGTAATTGAATTAATATTTCTAATTAATGGATATTGAATAGCAGATAAATCTTTCACTGATCCTGATCTGATCTCTCGCTTGCTCAAGAAAATTAGAAAGTGTATTGAACAGGGAGAAAGGACCTTTTCCAAAATCCGAACATTTGCAGTGTTTAGCGGAATTCGGCTATATAAAAAATCACTTGATCATTTGTGAATCTTTTGCGAACGTTCTCCACATTCTTCATGGTAATCATATCCTTCTGATGCTCTGGATGAGCAGTCGCAGCACAGAAAACACAGATTGGAGTAGCTGCCACGTTGGTCGGATCTTTGGCCTCAACGACAATTACATGATCACAATTATCCACAAAGGGGCCAGGGGCAATAGAATGTGCACAAGTGAGATATAGAGCAACTCCCATACACTAGAGAACCTTGACCCCACTCGATAGGGTTATGGAATTACGCGAAATGGTATTCATTTAGCGCTATATATGTAGGCGAAACTAACCGCATCATAAGGGTCTCCGATGACGATTCCAGTTTCACTTCTGTTTTCTTCTTTTCTTTTTTTCGTTATCTCGATGTTCGTGCAGTCTTTGTGTCCACAACACAACATCAATTCGATCGGAAACCGGAAGTGTTTCTGCAATTTATCGATCGAATTACAGGAGAGAAAACGTCTTCTCGCAAACCCTGCTCTCACAAATGTATATTTCTAAATGTTAGAAATATACAAAATCGTTCGGCTGATTAGACAAAAAAATCAACGAAAAAACGATACCTTTTTCTCCGCGACATCCGCCTGATTGAATGGACGTGAACTTCCCAGTTGTCGGTGATCTTTCTTTTGTTGGGCGACTGTCGAGTGATTGGATGGGATCAATCTACTTGCATTGTTCGTGCAATTCAAGCATTCAACTCCAGTCAGTTGGAACTTATCCACAAATGCTGAAAAGAAAGTGGTAAGAAACAAAGCAGATCATTGTGAGATCTGGGAAGATACGGTAACATAATATTTGCTTTCTTTTGGCGTACATCAATGTTGCGCGCAAATTTAAAAAAAAATCAAGTTGAGCATTCATACTTGCAAACATTTTTCTCTTTCTATCTATTTAAGATAAATATAAATGAAAGAGTTATACTAACCCAGAATGTGAAGGGCGATCGGCAGCACTTCCATTTCTGTATTACTGAACGTTTTGCCGCAGTCAATGCCGGAGATGTCGCATTTGTACGGGAAATCTCTGGAAAGCAACAAGATGAGTGAGCAGAGCGCAAAGATCAAAGATCAAAATGTCTACTCACTTCGCTCCGAGGTTCTTCTTGCAATGTCCACACAGATAATGGCCACAAGGGAGCACGTATGGAATTCCTGCAACAAAAAGAGAAAATTTTGAGAGGTCAAAGATCAAAGATCACTTTGACTACGTTTACTTGCCATGTCTTATCGAGTGAGAAAAATTCGCTCGTCTAAATGGTCCCTGCTTAATGGTCCCAAATGGGATCCTGTTGGGATCCCACTGCTGGGGACCACTGGGGCAAAGAAGAACAAGAGTTTGGGCACCATTTCATCTCTCAATCTAAGGGGGATTCAAGTGCATCTCACCTTCCTCATCTCCTCTGAATCCTCCCATATTCCTTCGAACTCCTTCACATTTCTTATTCGAGCATCCCCAATGGTGCAGAAGAGACTGCAGATCCATGAGAGACAGCGAATTCACACGATTACGACTGAATACGAGCTCACGGGAAAAGAAGTCTGCGGATCGATAAGTCTAGACTGGCCAGCTACGACTTCAAATTCTAATAGGCATAAAAGAACTATACTAGGGCATTTTGAAGCATTACCCACGAGAATAAAAAGGCCAGCTAATTTAGACAAATAGTTTAGATAGGAGAGAGGAGAGAGCGTACCTGTTATCGTGAGCAGTGGAAGAAGTTGGTTTATCCATCGAGAGTAGATGATTGAAGGGATTGAATAGAGGAAGAGTGATAGGAAGGAACCTTTCGAAGAGAAGAGAAGAGGGGGAGAATGGGAAGGGACTGGTCGATTCTCTTGATTCGTGAGGGAGAGAGAGGGAGGGAGTGATCTACTCAATCTCTCTCTCTCTCGTTCACTCTGTTGTGTTCGGGGTCAGGGAGATACGTGAAAGAGTTTGATCTACACAGCGTAGATCATATTCAGACTCAGATACTTGCAAGCTACAATGTGCACTCCAACACGCTAAAAGGTACAATTTATTTTTTAGAAAGGGATTTACATACATCGACAAAATGATTTATGAGATGCACGAGACTAACATAAGAGACTATTTATTCATTCTTTGCTTTTTCCATTGCATACTCGAGAATCTTGCTTTTAGCTTCAGCATGAATTCCATTAATTATTTTCCACTGCTCCTTTATGTAATTGAATGGCTTCTTGAAAAAGTCCTTTGTTTTCTGATATGCTTTTTCGAAGAAGTTCTGTGTCTGTAAGATCAATTATTAAACAGATAAATATGTCCATGGAGTTCTGAAGACCAAAGGTGCTTTTCTTTTTTGAGTTATTACCCACGGCATTTAAATAATTTACAGGGAGTGTAGGAGAGAGGTAGATCAAAAGAGAGTCATGGGAAGGGGTCATGACCGGGAAAATACTCGTAAACAACTCCAGACAGTGCACTCAAAGCACGAGCGCGTTCACCGCGTCTCACTTTCAAATCAATTTATCGATTTTCTACTGTTATTTATCGAATTTCATCGTATTTTCTATCTAAAATTACTACGGGAATCGTGGAGAACGGCGACATTCACATTGAGGTATTATCTCCTGCGGAGTTCCTATGAAACTTTCGTCTTTTCAGAATGTGAAGATGTCCGAAATGGATATTTGGTGGAATACTTATAATCTCTACACGTTCTCATCCATAAATGAAGGCCTCTGATCTTTATGCAGTTTTCGTCACAAAAAGGTTCGTAAGTGAAGAATAATCTTCTTTTCAGATACATTTTATACATTTTCTAATACAATGTTTTTCTATTGGCGTGACCATTTGCGCTATTTCTAATCATCAAGTTGGAGAATTAGTCGATACTCAAGGTAAGTGAAGCGTTTCCTACAATATTCCTTTCAGGAAGCAGCCGAAATTTCATATTTGAATGTGGGGCCGTTGTTTCAATAACTTCAGCATCCTTTCTATACGAAGAACCACCACTTAGAAGAAGTGAATCATATTTTGTATGCCCTATCACCATGTAAAAAAATTGTGCATGATAAACTGTTTGATTTGCCTGCAAAAACATGAAAGAACACGAGTATAAACAAGGGTACGGGAGCGCGGGGCCACAGTGATTCCACAAGTTGATATCAAGCTGTTTCACAAGTTGATATCAAGCTCATTCACAAGCTGCCTTCAAGCTTGATGCCAACTTGTGAATGAGCTTGATATCAACTTGTGGTTGCACACCGGTGCAGTGAGAGAGGAGAGAAAGTGAGAGAGCCTGTGTACTGGCATTTTGCCAATCCCCTGATTCTCTCGAAGGGAAATTACGAGAGCCGTTCAAAATTGTTCCCGCCAAAACGCCGTGATTACCTTTTTAATGAAATGTTTCGCGAGGCACTCGTTACGAATTTCTTTCTCCCTTGGAGTCGCGACTTCTCCTTTCTTTTCTTTCGCAATCTGCAAAAAGTAAATCAAATGCAGCCTTTTTTATACACCAACCAATCCGTCTTACAGTGTATTGCAAGTTAGTTTTTCCAATTCTTCCAATTTTTCTTTAACAGTTCTGAAACGAATAATTTGAAAATTGTTATTGGTCAATTAAAAAGTGTAAGAACTTCAAGATGTAAAAGAACCTTACGCGGCCTCCACGGAAATGGCAGTTTCGGCAGAGAAACTTCCTTGTTTCTACAACGTTTCTTCCCACATTATAGTGGTTTTGCAAATTTGCAGATACGAAATGTTGCAAACTGCATTCATAATATTGTTTGAAAATACATAATTCAACAAAAAAAAACTTTTCAGCAGATAATTTCCGTGCAAAGCTAAATACCACCAACTATTTTTTGCCATGACTGATTATGAAATGTTTTATCTATATTTCACAAGTAGAAATTAATCGAAATTAACAATTACGAAAACGTGGAAGTTTGGACTAACCTATTACAATGAGTAACGGAACATTTGCAATTGACATGTAAAAAATCCAAAGGTGATACGTCTCACTAACTAGTATTGAGGCAAAAAATAATGGGGAGCTCAGTATTCGGCTCCAGAGTCGATTCAGGGTAAAGTGTAGAAGGAGGAAGTGATCTACTAATCAATCATTTATCATGCCAAAAATTTGATTGACTTGTAAATAAAAATATGCAATATTATGACGCAACATGATATTTACGATGTCACGGAGTGAAGTGCAGTAAGTGAAAGGTGTACAATACTTAGTCAATAACATTGGTCGTGAGCTATCGGAATGACTATTTGACATTCCGATACTCAATCCTCATTCTTTTTGGTTTATCCAGGCCAAACTACAGGTAATGTACTTCTAAATTCCCCAATTCATGTTTCCATTCAGATTACAATTTTCTATCTTTCCATTCCTAAGCCAACTCTACGCTCACTGTGAAAACTACCAATTTGATTTATATATGCTACAGAGTTCCCCTGTATTACCCAACGTTTTTTCACGAACTTCGAAATAGAAATGAAATAAATAAATTTATCCGTCTGAAGTTAGATAGAATACATTTCAAGTTAGGTAGAATAATTTTTTTTAGGTAGAATACAATAATGATATCCAGAAATACGCACAAATATCTAATACCTTAACTCTTATCAATGTTCGTATACAACAAAGCAGAAAAGAGAAGGGCAGAGACCAAATCATCAAGTACAGTACAATCAATGACTACCGTATTCTCCCAACTACCGAGTACCGTACACGCAGTCGACGCACACTTCCTGAAACTAACGTAATAAGTGGTCAACTCTCAATTCTAATCCGATCCTGTCAATATAAACGCTCCAGAAAAGATTCAGCAGTGAGAGACTGTGTAAAATCTCACGATTGTTCCCGCAATTCTGACTATGTGATCGGGCGAGACGATATTATTGCACTTCGGGCACTTTCGATATCCTTCAGAGAAAAAGTCGAGATTGATCAGATCTGCAGTCATTTGTATCATTTTCCCAACAATTTTTTCTACTAAATAGAAAAAAGAATTTGCTAAATACACACAGTGCAGATCAGAGGGTTTTCTCGGTTCGATTATCCTCTCTTCGAATAATTTTCTTCTTGAGCTCAGTAAGTTTAGCGAATGCGCAGTCTTCACGACCACAGTCTTCCGAATGATGCGGACTGAAATGATGTGATTGCTTTCCTGTAGTTCCTTTAGGATGTAAAGTTTCCAGCTGTGATGCCAAAAAGAGCTCGTTTGGTAAGAAAATGAGTTCGAACTCTCTCGTATTCCTTTGTTTCCTCGTTGGCAAAATAAATCAGTTTAGTATCACGGAAGATCTTAATCGATTAAAGATACTACAGTACTTCTTTCCTCGCATTCTCTTCTCGCACTCGATGCACACGTGGTGGCCGCAATCGATAATCACCGGATATCGATCTCGTGCTGCAATCAAAATCAATTAATACTTTAAGTCGCAAATTAATCAATAAACGCAATTAGTGGAGAAAAAAAACTGACTATAAGTGTTATTGCAGTTTGGAGCTTGACACGTCATCAATTTCTTTATGAACTCTTTCATCTCCCGAGTTGGCAACATTCCAAGATGCCAGGGTTCGTTCTTGGCGTGGGACTCCTTCTTGGAGGGAAGCTGAAATGCTTATGGATAAAAGAAAAGATTCCTTCAGAGAACAATTAGAATACGGAAGCGTTACTATTCCATTAAAGTACTCACACCGTCACCTCTGAATCTTTTAAGAAATTGTTCCACATTCTTAATCGAAGTCATATCCTTCACATGATTTGGATGAGCAGTCGGAGCACAGAAAACACAGATTGGAGTAATCGAGAAATTATTCTTGACGTCCACCTGAGATCAATATTACTGCGTTCATCCTATTCGCATTTGTTCTATTGAAAAAAGCAATCCATAACGGGTCGTAATTACAAACTGAGCTAACGTGAAGATAATATTGAGCCATTTTGATCATACTCTCTCACATTTGGCCACATTTTCGATGGTTTAGCTACCGTCTTCACTCAAAATAAAGGCAAAAGGTAAAGTTACTACCGGAATCAAGAGGACTTTACGTCGACAAGCGACCACTCTGCCGGGGCCGACCGGTAAGGCCGGTTGCTGCAGAGCTCTACGTATACCCTGCTGATCAGGCTTCTGGGGCACGTTACCTTTCGCAATCAAAGTTGCTACAAATTTTACCGCCAACGAGGGGATTGAAGGCTTGGTGAACCTGGGGGGATCGAACTCACGACCCTTCGTCTGGCTCAAAAGTTCACTCAAAATATGTGGACGAAATGCAAGCATGATGTTATTGAAATTTGCACGTTTCATTTGAATAAACCCACATGTGTATGCTCTTGAGTGGATGGGTCGCAGATATCAGCCATCCGATTGCCGAGATTATTCATTAAATTGTTATACACAATCTCCATACAGTCCTTGTGAGTGCAGCATGTCATCAGATTACGAGGGAAGCGGAAGTGCGTCTGTAATTTATCGATTTTTTATGTTATTTTCTACTGAAATTTATGAAAATGTCGTTTGGTTTCGACGCACAAAACGGTAGGAACTACACCTCGTACGTGATTTTCTCCGGAAAGTAGATATTTCAAATCGTTTGTTTACTAATAATAGCTTTTCTACACCTGAGGAGCAATAATACGATGGTTTAAAGAAGGCGTCCCACGAGCCCAACGTTGCCTGATTTTCAATATGCCCATACAGTATGCCGGAACACGAAAATGGAGAGCGCGCACTCGGAATAGGAGCAATTTCTATTCGCCCCTTTACGCAAACCATTTTATTTTTGATGAAAGCCGATATTATCCACAATGGGGAACATTATTATACTGTTTGCAACTTCATTTTACGTCGATTGTATGTATTCTCACGTGTCCTAACACGCGTTGCCTGTCGAATATTGGCACTTTGTAGCCATTTGAGCGACAATATATCGATTTAAAGATTACGGTAGATTTTAGGAGGATCGGGTGAGCGTTCCCCACAACACTGCGTTGGCAGTGTATGTGACCAAAAACTAGTGGGAGGCCTTCTTTAAGGTAAATTCCTGATACGATTTATGAAAACTATGAACAATTTAAGCCAGAGGATACCAAAATAAATAAAATCTCATGTGAATAGTTTACTGCACCGACCTTTCTGAGAGCAGTGAGTTCCTTCGAGAATTTTTGACACTGCCTTCCACTCTCTGTACAGTTGTTGCAGTGAATTCCAGCGAATCGGAACACATTCACAAATTCTGTAAATATAATTGCACACGGTAAAGTGCAGTCCCACAAATGCCTTCTTCTCTCTGCGGCTTCGTATCAAATATTTAGCAGAAATTTTTCCATACGCCGTCGGAGAAGAAACTCGGAGAAGACACGCTCTCTCACTTGAAACCTACGCTCTAATTTAGAAAATAATAAATAATGGATATTAGTTCTCACCCTGAATGTGATGTGCAATCGGCAACTCCTTCAGTTCTTCGGAGCTAAATCTGATGGGACACTGTTTCAGTCTGCCTGATCCATCCATTCCTTTGTTGAAGCCGCATTCGTATGGATATTTATTGATTCGGCTGTAGACAACGTTTGAAAGATGTGGTAAGATCTCCCACCATTTTATTTGACTGACAATTAAAATAAAAACGGATTATAAAAAATCAACTTACGCTTTGTTGTTCCTCTTTGTTGTACCGATGCAAGCTTCGCAGATGTAGTGACCACATGGGAGTACGAAGGGAATTCCTACAATGAAAAGAAAATACGTATATTTTGAAAATTCGGCGTCCTGAAGGCAGTTTGTCCTAGAATTGATGCATTTCACATTTTAAGAAGAGAGCACAAAACAGATGAAATAAGACCACGCTCATAAAAGAAGTCACATTTTTTGGAAACCAGATGGATAATCAATATTTTTTAAAATTAAATTTAAAAATGAAATGTTTGTTTAGAAGTGGATTGACCTGCATGATGTGGTCCCCATCCACCTCGATATCGACCGGGTCCTTTGCATCCACTACCCACACAAGACCATTCCTCTAGAAACTTCTGCAGATGATGAAGAGACAGAGTAGACACCAACTCAGCACTGAAAACAGAGGGGAATTAGAGCACATCATCCCACAGGACGATGAACCCTACAGAAAAGGGTTTCGAGTGAGAGAGCGTGTCAAATATAGAGAGACACACGCACTGAGCCCTTTCTGCAAGTTTGAAATTATGTGAGAGGGGAAGTGGGGTTAGTACACGTCGAGAGATCTATCCTGCCATCATCTAGAAGTATGTTATAAATGAGAATCCCATTAGCGAAATGATCACAAAATTCTCGGCGATAGTTATGCGCAGTGATAGTTATGTGCATTTGTCTTGGAGAGAATTTAGTGAAACAGTGATTACGGTATTTTCGACTATCGATAACTGATTTTATTTCGTCGGTAGAAATCGCTAGGAAACGCGTCACTGGCGTAAACAAGCACATGTTTGTTAACCGTCCGCGCGCGAAGTCATCAATGGGCCAAAGTAAGAACCAGTTTCACGAAACTCTTATCAAGTATTAGCCTCTCAGAATGGAAATTCTCATTCGAGACCGATTCTCACCGAGAAGTGAGGGGAGAATGAGTTAGATTCTCGATTCTCGGCGGACTCTCGTTTATCACACCCTAATCTAGAGATAATCTATGATAGTCACAGATCCCATTTGATTCCCCGTGAACCCGAATTGCATCTTGATAAAGACTTATAAACAAAAAAAAACTAAAATCTAGAGTGAAGATAGGATGGGCAGCATTTGAAATGACGGAAAACGAGAATACCCGAAGATTGAAAAAAATAGAAGATGGGGGGGAACCTGTCATCCTTAGCAGGGGAAGAATCCTGAGCATCCCGAGAAGTGGAAGAAGTTGGTTTATCCATCGAGAGTTGATTGAAGAGATTGAATAGAGGAAGAGTGATGGGAAGGAACCTTTCGAAGAGAAGGGAAGAGGGGAGAATGGGAAGGGATGGGTCGATTCTCTTGTTTCGAGAGGGAGAGAGAGGGGAAGGAGTGATCTACTCAATCATATCCCTCTCCCATGGAGTAAGAGAGATGCATGCATGAGTGTGATCTACCCAGTGTCGATCACACCCCGACTCCGACAATCAGGCGAGTAGATCTATTTGCGCGCTTTTTTCGATTTGGAATAACTTTTGAATTATCTAGAAGAGGGGTCTAGCTGAAATTATCAGTAAAGGTGGAAAATCTATCAAGGAACACGCTTTGTATACCCAGATTTCACGATTGTTCCGCAAAATTGCATACTGATGACGTAATCGAACATCACTTCCTTAAAAAATGTGTGTTCCCTGGAAAAAGTCTCCAATACACAAACTTTTCAGTGCACAAAGAAATTCAGGTAGGATTCCCAGAAAAAAGTTTCAAGTTTCTGCGACTCCGCTCCTTGGATGCAGACCTGCTGCAACATGGCAGCTGTAAATTCAGAAACCCAAACAGCAAACAATGTCCTACATGCGGTTTGCAACATTTCGCATCTCTAAACTTGCAAAACTACTACAGTGTGGGAATAAATGTTGTAGATACAAGAAAGTTTCTCTGCAAAAAGTAGTATAAAATGTGGGGAGAATGCACCATCCACAGTTCATTTTCTTCTCTTCCTCTTCCATTATGAAATCAATCTTCCTTCTTCTCCTCTTCGTCATTCTAACTGCTATTTCCGTCCAGGCCGCGTTAGAATCAGTTTTTTTTCTAAAAATATGAAACAATTATTTCCAGAACTGAAGAAAAAGAGGTGGTGGAATTGGAAAAGCTAACTTGTTCAACGCTGTACGATGTTTGTACGATGTTTCAACGCTGTACGATAGTTGGTTGGTATTTTTAAAATAAAGGTATTTAATTTACTTTTTTTCAGGAGGCGAAAGAGAAGAGAGGAGAAATCGCGACTCCAAAGGAGAAAGTAATTCGTAATGAGTGCATCTTCAAATATACCAAAAAGATAGTACGTTTTCTATTTTTTTCGTTTTGCATATCTAAAAAATACCGTAGGTCATCAGTTTCTTCGAATTCCTGAAAGATTCAGCGGTTTAAAATTCAATTCATAGGTGAAGAGTGTCTGGAAAACAATCAAGACCACTATCAAGAAGCCTTTCAAGTACATCAAGAAACAGTGGAACAAAATTATGGGAATTCCTGCTGCTGCGAAAAGTAAAATTCTCGCATATGCAATGGAAAAAGCAAAGAATGAATAAGCAAATTCTCATTTTACAATTAGTTCCATAGTCCCGTCCATTTAATTAATCCTTCTTTGGATGTATGTAAATCCTTTTTTTTCCAAATAAATTGCACCTTGTTGTATGCTGGTTCAACAATTTAAATCTGGGGTGAAATCAACGGATGGCTCCTATGAGTTATGACCTATGACCGCGAATGTTCGAAAGTGTGTCGTGTATGTCAAAATTGTTAAGCGGTTTTTACGATGTGTTCCAACTAACTTATTGCTTCTCATGTAAACAGCGCGTTATCCATAGATTACTTTACATTTCATATTTAAATATGAACGTTCTTTTTAATAGTAACGTAAGCGCTGCATTTAGTAGTATATTGCAATTAATAAAGGGCAGCTTTCAATTAATATCGTTAAAAATCCAAACATGATAAGTATCTCTAATCACTGATCATACATCGTTGATTAGCTGGCTAAGATGGTGAAGCTCAATTACAGTGTCGATAGTGAGAATGACACTTCACAAATCCCAGTCCACTAATCATCAAACACAATAGAAAATTCCGCGATAGCATTTCTACGACGCATAGTCTTATCATAGATTATTGGTCATGGGATGAGTTTAAAAGGGCAGGGAAGGAAATGTTTCTTCATCATCAATTCTTGAGATCCTCGAGAAGTATTGATGCGTGGTCTTCTTGCGATCTTCCTCTGCTTCGATGCTGTGCTTGCGACCGATGCAGCAGCAGCCGCCCCATTAGCTGCAGCTGCAGATTCCCTCCTGAAGCAGGATATTCTCCCTCAAGTAAGCGTTGCGTTCTTCATGCGTCATAAGAAACCAATAAACTTGTTATTTTAACTTGGAATGTTCACCAAAGGCAAGAGGCATTTTTGTAGACCCGATCGTTATTCTGCGATAGCTGCTTGAAAATCGTGGGAGCAATTGATCAATTTGGAATGGATGATCTCGACGCTATTAAGAAGGTATTGGTTTTGTCTGCAGTTTGTAAATAAAGTTACAGTCAAAGGGTATTACGATTCAGTTTCAGTTCAACGAAGATCTGTGCAACGACTTGTTCAGTCACATGATCGATCTGGCCCTTGCATGCAAACAATGGCTTGATGGAGACATCTATGTGGTACGAATTAGTGTCCCTCGCAGTAAAGAAAATCCAAGTCGTCGTGATAAAAATTAACCTGTCAATAGAAAATCGATGAATATTTACTAATATCTTGATTGGATCTTTGTTTTCAGATTCAGCACAAACTCAAGACTGGCTGGTCTGCCGATGCAATCTGCAAGGACTACCATCTGTGCTGAAGAATCCGATCATACAATGTACAACTCTTGTGCGTCGAATAAATGAGTTTCTAAAGTATTTTACAATTGCCGTATTTATTTAATGTTGTATCACAGTTAGCAAGGATTCTGAAAGTACGGTGGAGTTTTGCTCAATGGATCTTCTCTTCTGATAGAAGTAATTCGAATTCCGCCGAATTCCGTCGAGAATTCATACAGATTAATTGTCCAGAAAGATCCATTCAGAACGACGAGAGAATATTCACAGAGACAGAAGATGGAATATGCTGAAAGTGAAGGAGTTGTTGACGAGTTCATTAGCAACCATAAAATAGTGTTTGCCTAAATACGAAGGAGATATGATTGCGTTTTATTGACAGTGTCTTATAAATCCTGACTAGAATGACTACAATCAGTTTGGATGCGCCGGTCTAACCCCAGCCTAGACAAAGTCGTTGTGAGAGCGGATAGAAGAGGCCAACTGAACAGATTGAGAAGAGAAAGAGCCCGAGAAGGAGACATTTGAATATGAAGAAACGGCGGAACTAAAAAAGAGATGAATTGAATGATGGACGATGAACAAAGACATTTGACTCTCGTTGAAAGCTGAATCCATTTTTTATGTTTTTTTCTCAATCCATTACGGAAAGAAACCAACCATAGCGTTGCGATTCTTGAGTCGAGTTATTCTCATGAGATGAATACTTAATGACATGCTAAAGATCGCTCCCAATGCCCAAGTTGTGAAGAAGAAAGCGTGAATGTCTGCAATTTAATTTTTCTTCGGATTCACTCGTATTTTCAGGGTTCACTCAGTTTGCGAATCTCGACAAAAATATTTTGTAGACAAAAAACGAACGAAATCCGGCGATAGAATCGACGTGGAGTACAGTTACGAGTACAATTGAGACTGCCTCGACTGAATAACTGGAGTATAACCAAACTCGACCCGCGCCCGGTAACCAAACCTGTGGTAGCATCTGCAATGCACAATTTCCTATTTCTATTGTGTATCCAACAAGTGGGCGTTCTTTACCATTGAGAGCATTAATCGTGCTGGAAGATGCAACAGAAGGAATGTGAACCAAATGATCTTCTGCGGTTGCCAGATTCCGATTGCATAGGAAATGGGAGGAAGAGCACTGTAATTGCAATATTACAGAAAGCGGGGAAAAGTAGATGCAGGTACTGGAATATAGAGAAGCTTAAGAAATATCCCGTCACCTTTTGACCTCCGGACATCGTGCTAAAGTAAGCGTCGATATGGCATCAGATCCAATAGTCAACGTGTAAACAACGCAGATGAATACACCAAACGCTCAAAATGTTGATTTATTTTGTGTTAAATATTTGAGAGTAATATTTAAATTGATAAAAGCCTTTACCTGGCAGCAGTATCCCTATCGATAGTAATCGAAGAGAAAGGAAGGCGGAAGGATCAGTCCTGACTGGCAGTTGAGACTCCGAAAGAACACCCATTCTGATGTGTGAAGAGCTTTATGTGATAAATGTTTATCCCTTTCAGGGAATGAATGTTAGATATTGGAAGGGTGAAGTAGAGTAAATTGAAATTCCGTGCCGATAATGTACTCAAACGAGACGGTAGAACGGTGCGTTGTTGTTTTTATACGTTCCGGGGCTTTGATTTGACAAATTGCCAAAATGGCCGCACCCCGTGCCTTTTCTGTGATACGTCTTGTGACCTCAGTGTTGAATTGACCGTAACATCTTGTTTGAATGTTAAGTTCAGGTTCCGTTCGTTAGATATTCATTGGGTGCCTCTAGTGAAATAATTGGTCGACATTCCGGAAAACAGAAAGAGGTGCCACAGATCTTACTTGTTGCTCTGAAAGAGTTCGACCGTTTTCGCCCAATGGGAAAAAGAGGAGGACGGTTGTTGAAAAGAAACGGAGTGTTCACGTGACCTCTGAATACTTTCAATGGGGAAGAAGAGTGATCCTTGTATCGTCTCAAAGTCACATGCAGAGTGCGGAAATATACTACGAATGAAATTGATTTTCACAGAATAAGTTTAGCTTAGAACAGTAGGACTAAACATTCTTGATTTTTTTCTTTTTTTATCCGTCGACCATTTTTCTTATAGTGAATTAGAGAACTTTTGAAATGCAATTTTAATAATCCCACGAATATTTTGTCACATAGACTGCCAACGCAGCGTTGTGGGGGAGTACACCCGAAATTCTACAATAGTCTTTAAAGTCTAAAAAAGATCAAAGGGCCACAAAAGAGCCACGGAGTTACAGGCAACGCGTGTTAGGACCACAAATACATGCACTCGACGTAAAATGGAGTTTTCATTAATATAATAATGTTCCCCCTTGTGTATAATATCGCTTTTCATTAAAAATATTATAGTTTTGGTAAGGGAAAGCTTATAAATTGCCCCAAACACGAGTGTGCGCGCTCCGTTTTCGTGTCCAGTATACTGTAGTGGCTCATTGAAAATCAGGCAACATTGATTCGTGGTACTCCTTCTTTAATACGCTGGAAGATCGAAGCTTTCTTTTCGAATTTTATAGTTCAACGGGTATACGAAAATCAGTGTCCAATGACCACTGACAGAACATCAATGAACCTGCGTGCATCTCTGTCTGTCACCTTCAAGAGATGTCTGGTCAGCGATCAAGCTCACTGTCAATCTATTATCAGCTGTCCTTATCAGACGCCTTATAAACGGACGGGCGGACAAGAAATAGCCGTCTCGTTTCCTCGTTTTCACCTTCTCTTCCACTCTTCTATCATCATGCGAACTGCCGTTACCCTTCTATCATATATGGCCTCTGTGTTGGCACAAGCGCCGGTTGCTGCAGCCCCAGAAGCTGCAGCCGCAGACACGAAATCCAAACTCCCCCTGCTCGTCCCTCAAAAACCTGAGGTATGCATAGGCCTCTTGGGGTTACTTTCGAACAACCTATTTGATTATGAGAACGGAAGACTGAAATTTCAAAAATATGTGCGTATTTGTTTAGACTCGTTCTCTCTTCTGTTTCACTTGCTATGAGATGGTCGACATGATTGATTCCATTGAAAAACTAGGAGAACCAACCGTCAAGAAGGTGAACCATAAAAGATTTTTACTACAGAAGTATACTACAGAATGTCTTGTATAGCATTCTTATTTTCAGTTCTGCGATAAGATGTGCGACCAGTTGTACGGACACTTGGGGACTGTGGCAGATGAGTGCAAGAAATGGATTGACGAAAATTTGGATGAAGTGAGTAATGCTTTTTGCTGTTCTTGTGCGCTATCGGAAAAACGACTTCGGGGATGAAGAAAGTTTACATCCGTTTGAATTTTGAAGAAAAAAACATACGAACCCTACGGAACAATTCTGAAGAGCGATATATCGCAGATGTTTTTTACTTATTACTTTTTTTTCTCTAGTACACTAATTGAAAAGGGCGAGTATTTTGATGATAACGACATCATTCAGATCATGGACAAGCTGGACAATGGCTGGTCGGCCGAAAGAGTCTGCACATCTCTACACTTCTGCTCGTAATCTCGTGAACATGAACTCAATCTTCTCTTGCCAATTTATACGTTCTTTCTGAATAAATTACAATTGTATAATTCTTCTTCTTTCTTCCAAGTAAATGATGTCATCTTCAGCAGATTCCAGCAAAAAATAGGGCCCGTCGCAAGCAGAGACTGTGAATCCCGAAGGGCAGGCGACTTTTCCCGCTTTTTAGTAGTGCTGGCAACAAGCCGTGAAATGTTTTTCTTCTCCACTTCAAACATCTCACTTTCTCCTTTACACATTCATTTATGTTTCTCATCATGTTACGATGCATGATGTTGTGTTGAATTATAGTTGCGATAAGTGCTTCCTCAGTCGATGTACCCTTAACATGCGCTTCATTCAATGAATTCTTTATCAAGATTAATGGATAGATATATGATACGTCCTGAATAATAGACAAGAGGGGAGAACAAAGGGAGAGACACTTCACCCCATCGATTCCTTGGCAAACAAAGATACTTCTCCCCTCACTTATCCATTCCGGGTCTTTTCTCATCTCAGCCATCACTAACCTTTCACATCCGTTTTGAACATTTTCGTTTCACACTTGTGTATTTCAATATTTATTTTGAAAATCTGTAGAATACTTTGTATTTTCTCATCGTCTCCTTGATAATTGCCTATTTTTTCCCTTTTTTCTCCATTCGTTCGTGGATTTGAGTTTTATGCGCAGGATCGACAGCGAGTTACTGATTTGTTTCTTTATATTATTCAGAATTTGACGTCTACTCCGTCATATCTCCATTGTCGATACTTCCATTAACAATATATCATGAAAGGAGAAAATCTGTACGGTGTGCAGCATTTTCACTTTGTTTCAACGAAAGGTATCTTTTTTTGCAGAATTCTCGTTTTTCGGAACATCTCTCTTCTTTTAAGATATTACTCAAATATCTTTGAACGTCCAGTGTAACCTAAATTTCGGTTAAAATAACATTATGGCTATTCGATAGTAACGCCACATATGTCAACCTTTGCCAAAATGAAAGAAAGAAAATATCTGTCCAAGCAGCCGATAAAAGTTTTATCAATCTTGTTCATCGATGGGTACAGAGCTAATACATGGACTGGACTTTTCAAGTGATGTACGATAGTGCATAGTTTTTAAAAAGTGATATTTTTTCAGTTACTTATTTGATGTCGTCATTCCACTTTGACTACTGTCGAGTATCGATTTCACTTCTACGTTATTTCTTCCCTTTCTTCTGAAAATCATCTCCACGAGCCCTTCCCTAGATATAGAAAATCAGGAAATTAGTTTTCGATACTGCTTTTTTCGAATCATCGCAAAGAATAGTGCCAAAGTAATCAGATATTTTCCCCACGATTTCTGCGGCATATCTACAGACGGAAAAAATAAAAGTCATGTTTGACTGCTATTCAATATATCAACAGAATAACATATCAACAGAATAACAACAATCGCGTCTGCTGATGCGAAACACGAAATAAATGCATTGAAAACATTCGAGATTCCTGGAAAGATGGAAATTGAAGAAACGATTCACTCATTCATCATTGTCTACCCTTTTTTGGCATTCTCTTTTAATTTCATGCATTTCCTTTAAAAAAAATTAAAGGAGGATGAACACCACCGGTTCCTGCATGGAATTTTCTTAGCAACAGGTGTTTATACTGTAAGGAAAGGTTGAGGATAATAATCGCAAACTGAGTGCGCTGCTAAACACAGTGAGACTTTTGGCGATTCCACCTGTTCCTCCCCTTCCCTAATCCCTCGTTTGCATGTACTCTCTTCCCTCCCCCATCCCTCTTCCCTGTGGGGGACGAGGGAGGCGAGGGAAGAGAGTGCATGCAAACTCGAGAGGAGAGCAAAAGTTGATCGAGAGATTTGCTTACTCGCGCACGTGAGATACCGCTCCCTCTACCGTAATCAGAACTTGACCCTGATTGTCCCTTAGCTATTGTAGTTTCTTTTCGCGCGCGTATCTCGGTTCAGAGGAAAGATTGAGATCTCAAATTTTGGATTTCTATTATAGCTCACATGAGAAAGCGATTAATGCCAACAAATCGATATTCTATTTTTCGTGTTCCTCCTCCTTTAATGGTTTTTGGTCAATAAGTACCAGTTGTGTCAATATCGAAGAAGGGAAGAGTGAGAACAACGAAGTAGGGAATATACACGAAGACGACAGGAACTGCCGTCTGGAATAATTTCATAAAAAAGGATTATTACAATAAAATATATGTCACTGTTGTACACTGTTACCCTTACCTGTGCGCAGAGCGTGATTAGTAGCTTGGATTGCAGAACTCTTGACTGCGATGATAATTTGTCCAGTTTCTGAATATGACAAAGAGTGAGAAGAGCGAAGAATGAAGCGAGAGAAATGCAAGAGACGATGATCAAATCGAGAATGAGAAGGAGAAGAGCAGAACGGAGATTGAAGAGACCGTCACGCTGAAATTGAATAGAATTAACATTCTGGAACGATGGATTCCTATTTATCAATCTTTCTTCACTATTCACATAAGAGAGGTATCACGAGAGATCGTATGTAAAATGGACCTTTGCGGAACAATTTTCAAAAAAATAATTTTGATTTCGACCAAACTTTTATATTAGAGTACCCAGCAGACGAGAATTCGATTTATCCTGGTCCCAGGCCCAGAGCCGGCTTTTAGGAAATTTCCGGCTCCAATACCGGAATCGTCATAACTCAGCTCAAAAGTGAGCTACAATGCTGTGGTTGGGCTCAAAAAGTTGATAAAAATCTGATAAACAAATTGGTGTTCTTCGTTTTTAGAAGTATTTCTATTTTTCAAATTTTGTTGGCCTAAATGGCTTTCGCAGACTGAAATATCATTTTCATTGTGCTTACAGTGCTGCAAGGTGCATGTAAAAGTGTTATTTGATTGGTTTTGGAAAAGTTGATTTTTCGACTTTTGACGATTTTTCACATTCAAAAGCATTTTTCGAGTTTAGGTCCCCCCTTTTTGTCCGGTTTTAATTTTTTTTCCTAGCAGTACTTGTAGAGCTCTTCCATATTCTGCAATAAAAAAGCGCGACATCTCGCGTTTTCGATATCTTAAATTTCTTTGAAAACCTTGAAGTTTACTCTTTCGGTCAGAACTTTTTCAGTTCGCGATTTCGAAACTCGTTTCCAACAGTAAATTTGTTTATCATATTTTTATCAACTTTTTGAGCCCAACCACAGCATTGTAGCTCACTTTTGAGCTGAGTTATGACGATTCCGGTATTAGAGCCGGAAATTTCCTAAAAGCCGGCTCTGGGCCTGGGACCAGGATAAATCGAATTCTCGTATGCTGGGTACTCTAATATAAAAGTTTGGTCGAAATCAAAATTATTTTTTTGAAAATTGTTCCGAGCCACCTGCAATCTCTTGTGAGACCTCTCATAAATTACTCAAAGTTGCGAGACTCCGTTTTGTCAACCCCATCTCAGAACAGTGAAACATATCTGACCCAGTGGTCGATCACAAGGAATCCCTCTAATCTTGTTCGATTGAATCTTCTCTCAAATTCATCTCGTGCAATTTGAGTGCCTGCATCCTCATCTTCTCCAGTGGTAACGAAGAGACAAAGGAAATACCTGGAAGGAGTTCACTTCAACGTTCAATTCCAAGGGATTCGCCGAAAAGTTTTCATGTATTTTTCCATAAAATTCATTACTATTTTCGTACTAAACCTTATTTTTACCAAGTTGCTGCGCAGAAGAAAGTGAACAACGCCAGAATGAGGATGAACAATTTGTTGGTGAATAGCGCAATTCGTTTCGGACTGCAAAATGAGTTTTTTAAAGTATCGGCATCTATGTGTTATTTTAACGTTATTAATACATACCTCTGCACGGCCCAATAGCGATAGAGGTAGTGAATGATATTGAGAGTGAATGGGGCAGTGAAGCAAGCACAATAGAGACAACTCATGTGCTAAATCATTTTTTCATCAAATTCGAGTTAGGTGAGATGAGGACTCACTCTACTCTCGATAAATGTATCGGAAACTGAAACAAAAGTTGTTTGCACAGAGACAATTTGCTGAGATGTCCACGTTTATCGCTCTTTTATGGAGATTGTGTTATTTGAGTTACATGATTGAGCACTGCATGAATTATAGTGAGAAGGACGTCTGACGATGCGAAAATGATTAGCAAGTATTTGTATGTTCCGAGACTCGGACGAGAGTAGTTTTTGATGAGATGGAGAAGAATGAGATTGGATATGATACCGGTCCCTGAATTGCGAATAATCATGGGTAGCATCATGTTGAAGAAATTCAGCGACACTGCACAATTTTTGTATTGTGTAAAACTGGAACGGTTCTCAGCCACTCTCTCACAGAACCGTTCTTCAAGAAACAAAACCTTGGTGTACCGTTTTCGTAGCAATCTTGCTGACTATAAATGTATACCTTCATTGAACTGTTCGATAGCATCTAATACTTCCACCAAAGACATTACCGTAGATACACTCACGATACTCTAGATACACCACCAGAACAAAATTGGCTCCTTTTATATCACCCACCTCATCAACAATAGTGCGTGAAAGCAGTGAGATAATCGGCCCCTTGAGAGTTGTGAGACGTGTGAGATGGGATTTTATCGCATTGTCGTCATGTTTTTGTTAGATATCGCGGTAATTAAAACTTTATAATTGAGTGCGGCATCTTGCACGTACACAGATAGTCACTTTGGTTTACGCACTCATTAATTTATTCACAGAGATGAAGATTTAGAGTATAATGCGAACGAGTTTTATCTTCACTTTTTTATCTCGTCATTACCTAGTTAACAGTAATCGCTAGGGAACAAACGTAAGTTGTTATTTCAGAGTCGTTTCACGAAATACTGCAACGCAGTCTCTCAAATTCGTCTCCCTCATCGATCAAATCATAATTGATTGGATGATGAGTGCCAGCAATCGATTCCCTTTCTCCCTTACTAAACACTAATCGAGTAACATTCGGCGGTAGTCTATCACAATCAGGTTTGTGTCGAGTCTCCCTCACTCTCACTGAACCAAACGACCAATTGTGATGGATGTACATCTTGTCGTTTGATGTCTGGAAAACATATTTTACTCATCATAACAACCTTTTAAAATACCATTAAAAAATTAAAAAAGCACTCACCCCGTTGTATTTCCAATCCACTCCATCGCTGTCTCTCAAATTCCCCATGAATTTGGTGAATCGGTCACAAAAAGGGATTGGCATATCCCAACTGATCAATTGATCGATTGCACATGCTTCGATTATCTCAAGTTCACATTTGACCAAATATTAATAAAGTAAATAGCGAACCTTGAGTGCACTCAGCATCAGGTCGTTCGTCATTTTCATTCCCGCTACACTTTCGAGGGTGTGTCCGAACTTGAGAAGATCGAGCAGAAGAGAATTGTCCAGTTTCGCGCCCTGTAAATTTGCCATATATTCAGCCAAAACCCAAGACCTTAACTAATTAGAACGGATTTTTCCTCCTAAAATTTAGTTGATAGAAATGAATCAAGTACCGTACCCATTTGAAGTAGATGGTAGTCGGTCGTTGTATCGATCGAAGTGCTTCGAAATCCATCCCGTCGTTATCTTGGAAGACAATTCGCATTTTCTCATTTGCGAGAGTTCGAATGAAGTTGCACATTCTGAAAAGGTTCTATTGGGAGGATTGTGCCTTGAATACAAGAAGACCTCTCGCTGCCTCGATAAATGGTGAGATGGAGTGAATCGAATAGACATTTGTTCGTCATTTCCTCGTAGAACAATAGTTTTCCGTCAGGATTACGCTGAATATATTTTTTTAAAGGACATCAGAATATCACACAACGATAACCCTGAACTTCGCTTGGGAAACGGTATGGCGAGAGATAGGGGTCAAGCGAGACGAGAGACTGATCTACCAGGAGAGTCGAGTAGAGTGTCTAGAGGTTGAATTTATGATCTACCCCTTCCCTGGCCTTATCTCTTCCCCTTTTCATCCCTCTAGTGCACGTAAACTCGACGCGAGAGAGAAAGTTGACCGAGAGATTTGTTTAGTCGCGCACGCGCGCGTCGCACTTGAACCTGATTTCCCTGAGCCCTGTAGCTTCTTTGCGCGCGGGTTTCTCGGTTCTGAAGAAAGATGGGGGTGTCAAATTTTGGATTCGTATTATCGTTCACAGAAGAAATTGAGTAATGACATTAGATACAAACTCTATTTTTCCTGTTCCTCCTCCTTTAATACTGTTCCCCAGAAAGGGAGCTGCTAACAAGCTGAAAAAGACACTGACCACATTGACGTACAGCTCTTTCGCGTTTCGTATGATGTTGCAGTACCGGCGAGGATTGGGAGCATCTGCTCCACCACAATAAACAAGAGTTCTAGATGATCCGAGGGTCAGACGCAGTTGACCCGGCAACTGCATTTTAAAAAAAGTGATTAGTACACATTTTTTTTCGTTCGATTATCTCTAATCTGAATAAATGAAGAAGATAAAATAAAACAAAATCAAATCTAGAGTAAGAAGCCGTGAAAAGATCTCACCAAAGCAGATGGATGGCCGACTGGAGCCTGAAAAAAAATGAAAGGACATTTTACTTATAAATTTATGATTCAACTAATGCAGTATGGATCACAAGTTGACCTCACTAATATCAACTCTCTGTCTTCCAATGAGAACAAGATCAGATCGTGCGACTCCATCTTCGAGATATCGATTACTCCCACGGAGATTCAATCGATCGAGGAATGAAAGATGGGAGAGAATACGAGAGAGAACATCGACTGGAAGGGAATCGAGAGACACTGACTGAAATGGAGGAATGCATGATGGAAGAATATGAATGAACTCGAAAAAGACAATCTCGGTTTCATACAAAACACTTTTTGATAAATAAACCACTGTAGTACTGTGAAACAAACCTAGTTATTCGTAAAATATTTAAATTCGACATACTCACTTGATTATTTTGCATGGCGATATTGACGTCAATCGATACTTCACAGGTAAACAATTGTTATCTCATTGATTACGAGCGTTGAATCACGAGAGAGGAGGAAGATAAGAGACTGAGAGAGAAAGAGGCAAATTCGCGCTTGATGATGCATTACTATTGTATGGAAGTCTGTTAGAATAGAGTGTTTCGGACTGTTCTCACTCTCCTCGCCCCATGATGTCTTCTGAATACAAAGAGTCTTCAAATAGTAAGTAAAAAGAGTTTATTCATGGGGAGATCATTCGCATTCGAAAGACTATACAAACACAACAATTATGTCCATATTAGGCACTCTGGACAACGGAGATCTTCGAGTTGTGGGGTGCGACGGCAACTGAGGGAGCAGCGAAACCATAGGGGTATCCAGAATAGGGGTATCCAACAGAGGAGTATCCGGCATAGGGGTACCCAGAGTAGGGGTAGGCACCGTAGTACCCTCCGAATCCAGCATATCCATAGTGGGGGTATTCGAAGGCGGATCCGACCAGAGCCTGTCGCTTGGCACGCTGGATCACGGAGATTTTGGTGTTGGAGGGCTCGGGCTCGATGATTTCGGGCTCAATGATGGTCGGCTTGATGTGAACGATCTCGGGAACGTATACATTCGAGTGAACCTGGAAAAATACATGGTGAATTCGAACCCTGGTTCCAGGATCGGATACCATAAAATAGTACCAACCTCATGAACGACGGGCTTGACAACGGTGGAATGAGTGTGGACGACAGGTTGGACAACTTGGGTGTGAACAACGGGTCTCACAATCTGAAGTGGGAGGCATGAGGAATGGAATCGACAGTAGATCCAAGGAGGGTATAATAAAGAACCAAGAAGAACCAATCGGGAACCCATCAAACCTGCTGAACGAGAGGAGGATTGACGATGTTAGTGTGGACATGAGCAGCAGGAGCAACAGCGACCGGAGCAGCGCCCCAGACTCCGCCCCAGAACTGGAATGGAACCATGAGAAACCTGGTACCGATCAGATGGATCTATGGAACCAGATATGACGGTACCTGTCTCTTGGCACGTTGGATGACTGAGATCTTGGTCACGGAGGGCTTGGGAACGATAATTTTAGGTTCAACAACGATAGGATCGATGACAGGAGTGGGAACTGCAACGGTGTGCTGCACCTGAAATAGGGACCATGTGAATTTGGTTCTCAAATTGGTTCGGCTCGGGTTCCGAATCCAACTTACATGCTTGAACACAGGTTGTTCAACGACACTCGTGTGATGTTGAACAAGAGGAGCGGCAGTAACAGTTTGGAGAACGGGCTGTTGAATCTCCTGAGTGACCACCGGCTGTTGCACCGAAGCAGTGTGGACTACCTGAAATGGTGCCCGATGAGACATATGGTACCGATCCCTGTGGTACTCATTCTGTGGTACTCACCGGTTGGGCTACTGCAGCCGTTCCCCAGAATCCACCGAACCATTGTCTCTTGGCGCGCTCATCGCTGAAATTGTGTACCTTTGATCAAGTTGTAAGATGGGAAAAGGGAACAAGAAAGGATAGATTTGACTTACCCAGCCACTACAACCGCGGCACAAGACAAAATGTAGAAGAGTCGAGCCATTTCGAATGGATGGTTGGGAAGTTGTCGATATCGGGTTAAATAGGAAAGATTCGGTCACGGTTCTGGTGTTGAAACTGAGACTGAACTGTGTAAAACTGAGAGTGGACAGTGGTCAAACGAAGGTTGCAGAGATGGAATTCACGCCATTACTGTTTAGTTTACGTTTCTTGGGCGCTTCCTGCTTCTTACTACCTAAAATATGACGAAAACGATATTATCAATGATATTCTGAATTATTGAACAAAAAAGACTAGGAAATTTAAATGGTTTAGTGATCCGCATTCTTTACAAAATTATTTTATTTCTTTTCTCCACGAGCAAAACTTCCCAATCTCTCTTTCTCTTTGGATAATTTAGTTGTAACTATCAGATCATCATCAGAATTTATGTTTAAAGTTTTCCATTTTTTCATTGTTTGCTAATCTTATAGGAATAAATTGCTCATCTTTTGAAATGTCGTTTAAATTTCGTTCCAAGACATTTGACATAATCGGTTCGAGTCGCTCACTTCTCGGAACTTTGTAAGACCACTGCTCACTTTCCCTTCCACAGCAGACACTTTCACTTGGTCACTCTACGGTTCCGATAAAATTTCATTCGCTTCTTCAGAACATTGATGAAATCATATGGAATGTTTATCGATAAAGCACTTTAAAAGTCGAGAAATGTACAAAAAAACGAGAGCTCAAGAGCAGATTGAAAGACGGGGTTATTGGCAATGATTTAATGGTGCCCATCGTGGTCAGGCACCGTTGGTACCATATGGTATCGTACTTGGTACCGTGCCGCTTACAGCTTCTTCTTCTTGATCAGGATATCGCTAGCGAAGGCAGAAGGTGCGACCACCGAGGGGCCGACGAGCTATGATTGCATCATCATTACGCAATGTCCGATTCATTTGAATCTTACCGGAACTGCGGCGGGCTGTGAGAAGTACGTGGGTCCAACGACAGAGGAGTGGAGCATCTGCAATTGATTGATGAGAAAACTTGGCCCCGTGCCAGCTACCATATCCGGGACAATCTGTGCGGGACTCACGGGAGCAGCGACGGCAAGAGTCGGACGACGGACAATGTAAGGAGTGGGCTCAGCGAGCATTTGAGGAACAACCTGAGACGTACTGCGTCATCAATACGTAATAGTCAACATTATCGAAAATAGAAGAAATACAATATTTTCAGTACCAATTTATCAACATCAATGTTTATTTGTCCATTCTGAACCATTTGGTCTAAGCAAGAGAAAAAACTTTTTCGTCGTCTATGTCGTTATTGCTACGCAATACCTGGCTGTAGACGGGTCGGTATGCGCGCATGAGAGGGCGCTGAGGGAAGTACTCGGGGTAGAAGGCCGGTCTACAAGTGGTTGCATCATCACTACGCAATAATAACATTGCTATTGAACCATACACGCGTCAGTGATATTGCATCATCACTAACCGTTGTACGACGACAGTGGTGGGTCTTCTGTAGACGAGACGAGGAGCGGGGGCAGCGAATACGGGCGCCTGGTCGAGGTACGGGTCGACCACCTGGAAGAATGCGAACATTTTGTGTGAGCACTGCGAACGCGTCAAGTCACTGGGAAGGCTCAAATAATACGAGCTTACCGAAGATCCGAGAGAGTCGACGAGGAACTGACGCTTCTCGCGAGTCAGATCACTGTAAAGACGGTAAAGATTATTGATGACGTAACTGCTTTGTGAAATACATAGAGATAATGCATGCCAGTGATCAAATTCGAGGGCAGGATTGCCTGGTTATGACGCAATTGAACTTACGCTCCGGTCACAGCAAGAATGCATCCAATAGCAGCAATCTTGATGAGGGCAGACATTGTCGAGAGGGGGATTGGAGTGAAGAGAGGGCGACTTCGACTGTGACCTACCCTCTCCTCCACTCAGTCTTATATACCATCCTACCGTACTTCTTATGCCCCTCCCTCTCTGCCCTATAATTTGACCATGACGATGTTATTGCGTTGTTGTGCTGCTTTTGCAAAGTGCGAACTCTTCTTTGGACACCCTAGAGTCTTTTCTCAGTCTCTCTTCTTTTCTTTTCTCGGTCTCTCTCTCTCTCCTCGAGTGGTCTGAGTCTACTTCCCTCTCGCTCTTTTTCACCCTTTCACTCCGGTTCGAAGGGCATAGCCATGACCTCGAACAGCATTCATTTTCTGCCGCACGCTTTTCTCTCTTTCTCTGTCTCGTAATTCACACGTTGCCGCGCACTATTTCCCACGGCTCTGTCGATTATTCGACAGCGGAAGGTCATGTATGTTGCAATTAGGTGCGCGGGTCAATTACGTGCGAGAATGGGGGTGCCACATTTCGTGTGAGTTATGAGTAAGGGGGCTTTTTGTCATTCAGAAAACTGTTTGTCAAAAACTGTTTGTCAATCTGGTTTTCGTACATTTGTCATTCTTTTCAATTGCTTTTGTACCATTGAAAATGTTCCACCACATTAGAAATAAATCAGTTCATTATTTACTCTTACACGGACTTTCTACAGCGTATCACAAATTAGCAATTTACAAAAAAATTGACAAAAACAGGGTAAACATTTGGAATTTCTGGATGTAAAAACCATCAGTTGAAAGCTATACAGTGGTATTACAGTATGCGACGGGCAATCAATACGCCGATCAAATGGGGCTACTGTAACAAGGGTAGATCAGCAGGGCCTGCCTCAATGGGCTAGGGGTAGCGAGGTAAGGGGTACGGTAGCAGGAAGTGGGTATGGATCACAATCGACGGTATTTCAGGGGAGGGTATTAAGCCTTAAGGGGCCTTAAGCTTACGAGGGGAATCTTAAGCCTGTCGGGTGAGTTTGGATGAATCGGGAACGTAGAGCATCGACAGTTTGCGATCGGCTCCCTCCAGACAGACGGTACGCACGAGAGCACCGCACACCTTAAGGAGATTAAGGATTAGGGTCTGAGGATCTGGAGATTGAGGATCTCGAGATCAGTACTCACATTGTATGGATCGCAGTTGGAAGAGGGACGACGGTCCTCGAAGTAGCCCTGTAATCGAGTGAATTGAGATACTGTAGGGAGTATTCGAGTATCGAGAAGTGAACATTCAACTCACAAAGCCCTTGTCGTCGGTTTCACGGGGAATTCGAATGGAGGCTGCACGAGAAGCGACGCCATACGAGAACTTCAAAACATTCAATTATTAATCAATTATCGATTTTTTGAATGATCTGATCGCAATACCTGCTACCGTAACCCCTGACCGTACCTGCATGATTGACGCGGTCTCGTGCTGGCCAGTCAGTCTGCGCTCATTGTCCTGCAATCGATACAGTAATCCTCGTGCTACCGTAACCCCACCGTACCCACTATCCCTCTACCGTACCTTGCCGCCCTTGGGGTCGTAGTATGCGATGTGCTCAGAATGGACGAGAGAAAGCTTGTTGATCGCCTCCAGAATCACATTGATGCCGCCCTCCTTGCTGCAATTTGTCAAATTGAAGAAAATCGCAACAGTTTGGGCGCGAGATAACGCAATTCAAATCTTGGCACTATGCCAAAAACCTACCGCATGTCCTCAGTGGAGAAGTTGGTGTGGCAGCCGGCGCCGTTCCAGTCGCCTGAAAATCATCTGTTTAGCTCCGCCCCTTCAGTGTCAAACCCGGCCCGAGTAATTCGCACTCACCCTTGATGGGTTTGCAGTCGAGAGAGGCGACGATGCCGTACTCCTCAGCCACACGATGGAGAAGGAATCGAGACATCCACAGTTGATCTCCCATGTCGATTCCCTCCACGGGACCAACCTGGTACTCCCACTGAAATAATTTGACTGTTATTATAAATATTAAATCATTCGTCCGAAATTTTAAAACGTTCCGCTGATAAGCAATAGAAACGAGGGCGAGAGAACTTGCAAAAAACGAGAGAAGCAGACAGTAAACACTTCACAGGCAGCACTTGAAGTGGAGCAGAGTATTTTAAATTTGTAATAAGGTATCGGTTATCAAATATTGATCGTCTAGAACTAGTCGACGCTCGAAAAGAGAAAAAAAGACAAGAATCGAGACAAAAAAAAAAAAACCAATGCTAAAAAAACATCTCCACAGTACAGTAATCTACCGTAACTAATGCCACCGTACCTGTCCCGGCATGACCTCCGCATTGGTGCCCGAGATGCTGATGCCGGCATAGAGGCAGGCACGGTAGTGAGCCTCCACAACGTCCCTACCGTACACCTTACCCGCTCCGACACCGCAGTAGTACGGTCCTGAGAAGATCAAAGATCAGATAAATATTGATCAGATGGAGATCAAAGATCACTCACCCTGGGGTCCGGGGAATCCATTCTTGGGCCATCCGAAGGGATGTCCGTCAATGTCGAGGAGTGTATACTCCTGCTCCATGCCGAACCACGGGTGGTGCTCCTGAACGGATAAGGATATGGTAGGAGGCTACGGTAGCTACCAAAGATCGATGTGTTTGTGTACGGTATTCATTCTGTGGTTCATCGATCGATGTTGTTACCGTACCTTGGCCTTCTCCATGATTTCGGCGCATTTGCGACGGTTGTTTGTGGCTGCAAAATTAGTCTTTAATCGGGAGGTTATGGTACCAATGATCAATTTTGCACCCGACCCCCCCCCTATGTTATGTAGTCACCATCATGTGTTATGTCTTGCCAAGTAGCCACATAGATAGGCAAACATGATCACTTACTGCAATCAACTGTACACACTCTCCTCGTTCCGTCCACTCTCTCCATCTCTCCCCCGTCTCTCACTTCCCCATGCTCTCTCACACGCACCCGATCATTTCCCGCGCAATCATAGCCACGTGAAAAGCATCACTTCCTAGCACTCTCTCACTTTTGCACACTCTCACACTCTTCTTGCCAGACCACCCACTGATAACTGACTAGAATAGAACAGAGTTCGCTGACTACAAAGTTCAAAGATCAACGAACCATTGGGTTGCATGTGACGGTCCAGCGTTTCGCACATGACCAGCTTGTTCTTGCCGCGTCTGCAAGAGGTTCCAAATTGAGTACCGGGACCAGAAGACCATACTACCATGGTACCAGACTACCACAGTACCTGAAGGGATCGGGGTAGATGGCTACGGGCTTGATGTAGACATCCGAATCGGCTCCCTCAGCCTGGCCAGTTGACGATCCATCAAAGTTCCACACAGGCAGATCTGTAATTAATCGATAATCGATTATAGATTGGTAAATGGACCCAGTAACCAAGTACCACACGGGCACCATGGTACCACCCACTCACCATCGGGATGTTTGGGTTCGAATTCGAGAGTGCGCGTCTTGGTGCGAAGGTTCTCGCCGGTGCCATCGATCCACACGTACGAGCACTGGACCTGAAACGTTAGAAAAGGTTAGTGGGTCCATGCTTCCTGGATGCTGGCACCTGGTACCACACTACCACGAACCTTGTCGGTGGGCGGCAGGTCGTAAAACTTCTTCGTGATGCTCTTGTCACAGGCGAACTGGGCTCGGAGAGACATGCCTGCAATTATCGATTAATTGCGTAGATCAAACTCTCCTCGAAACGCGTCTCTCTCGTTCATCGACGAGAGAGCATGGGAATGGGGAGTCGGAACCGGAAATGGACGAAAAATGGATTCAAACCCGACTCGGGTACGACGCACTTTGGTTCATCATTGGAGGTGAGGATGGGAGGGGATGATTGGGGGCACTATCGCCTATCACCCAGATGAGTCCACTTATAGGCGCTCCAATAATGGGAATAGGGCACAATGTGTCTGCGCTCTCTTCAATCACCACACTCTCTCGTCCACTCTGGTCACTCGGTGATAAGAGTTATCAGCGATATTCCGAACAAAGTCTGAGGCGATTCAATGAGAATCACGCCAATATTGGGTTACATCCACTACTGATAAGATGAGAAGAACGTGGAATGGAGGTAAGGGAAGGAGGAACTAACGGAACCGCAGAAATATTAGCAAATACCAGGGTCAAAAAGTTGTCTAGATGTTGGAAATGATGTGAAAGAACACCGAAAAAAAATATCGGTCGGATGAACGCAGAATCCAGCTCAGCGTAACTAATTGATACCACACCATGACGTCATTCAAACTCAGAATCAAATTGCAAAGCGAATCGTTCACCCGCAAGAAAGGGTCGACCGTAGAGAAAGTGATAAAGAAGTGAAAGTGAGATTCAAAATAAGAAACATCCGGCCTATCAACAATTCTCAAATAGGAACAGGAAATGAGGAAAACAATTGACTAACTCTTAAATGAGTAACATAAAATATTGATTAACTTTCAATAGTCACCATCCCTATCGGACTGTGCCAGAATCGATTGAGAAAGGAGTATCACAACAGACAACTGTGTGAGAAAGTCGTAGAGAGGAAGGGAACGGGGGAGATGAGAGAGTGTGTTATCACGAGAGAGGGGAGAGAAGCAGACAGACTGAGTCCAATGGTGATTCGAATAGCAAAACAACACTAGACTATCGAGTAGATCGGAGATAGGAAGAGGGGGGAAGGCGGCAAAACAACAAGAATAAGAAACAAGGGAATGAGAGCTGCCTTGAGTCTCAGCACGTAACTGCCCACTAGTGGTCACTCACTCGTCTTATATCATCTGGTGGGGGTTGGTCCTTTGATCTCCGGACCCTCTCTCTCTCTCTCTCTCTCTCCCCTCACCTCGTGAGATGTTGTGACAACCACCAGAGGGCAGATCAAAGATCGAAGGATCAATCATTCCCGTTTTCGATCAATGGGGAGAGAGATCAAAGACCATAGTATTGCGTGACTATTCAAGGAGAGAAGCTCATAAAGTGCACGTTCTTTGAAAGACACGCATAAATTCCATTAGGCGCCATGGAAGATTCCAGACAATGAGAGGGAATAGGGCAAATGATCATCTCTTTCATTCCTTTGTTTTTATCCATTCAAATCACTAGCCAACCACCCACAAACCTCGTGGTGTTTACGTCAACTTTCGGGCGCGAAATCAACAATAAACAAGGTTTTCGGGGTCGCTCACCACTCATTTCTGCTGTCGTTGCTATGTCGCACAAACTTGCTGCAGCTGCTGCTGACGACCGGTCGCACGGGACGGGCGGGTTCTGGAACCGGGACGATTGGTTCCGAGTTGGGGCCAAAATGGGTACCGTGGTACCAGGGTGAATTGCACGTGAAACGGGAATTAACGGCGCGGTCCAAGGAAAAAGACGAGCAAACGGCAGCAACAGAGTGTGTAAAGTGAACGGAGGAAGAGAGGGAGGGATCAAAATGTTGCTGCTGTCTGACTCTCTCGCTTTCGCACGATCTCTAGCCAACTCTAACTGGCGAGAGAATATGGAAAGTGAAAGATGCGAGTGAAAATAGAAGGGAGGAAATATCGATCAAAGGTAGGTACGAACGTACTCTGGGCAGTTCAAACCATCAAAGAGTGAGGAGGGAAACGGGGGAAGAGGCGGAGGGAAGGAGAAGAGAAGGGAGGGAGAAGGTAGATCAGTCACGTTTTGTATCTACCCACTCGGATAAACATTGATCGTACTTTGATCACCGTGTATGGAGCATGATCCCCGGCTAGATCTCACGTGATTCTAGTCTTTCACAGAGGGGTCAGAATGAGATAGTGTGCAAAAGTGAGAGAGACCCTCTTGGTTTCACACGCTCCCTCACTCTAAACCCCTTTCCTGTGGAATGATGTGGCGGATTTCCCATGAATTCAGAGACTTCCGGTTTCGAAACTATCAAAATCAGGGACTGCCGGTGCAAAATAAGACACTGTTGTCGAATTTGAGAACACTGTGGGTACTGCAGGGAATGTATGGAATAATGGAAGGAAGTAGAGAGAGAGAGAGAGAGAGAAAAGGGAGGGAAATCAACTCTCTCTCCGTCTCTCTCTCTCTCTCTCTCTCTTTCTTCTGTTGATCTCCTTATTTCATACGGACGAGAAATGTAAACAATAAATTGGCGAAATCGGTGGCAATTCGAAAAATATGGAATCACCGCATTGTAATTCTTACAATAGAATTAGGATTAGGAGACCAGGAATCATACAAATATTGAGTGATTTGGAACTTGATCGTTCATTCTTTGGAATTTCATCTACAATTGAGATAACAAGAATCAAACTCGTTTTCTGCGGTTATTGTTGCATTTCGAATAAGGAAGTTTCACTCCTTTCTAATGTGGTGTTAGTTTTCGGAAAAAGGAAACGGAAAAAGGCCAAGATTTGAATTCCCGCAATTTCATATCTCAGTTCTCCGTGGAGCAATCGACTCGAAACTTCGAATATAACATTTTTCGACACTTTTACACCTATAAACGAAATTTTGAGTCGATTGCTCCACGGAGAACTGAGATAAGAAATTGCGGGAATTCAAATCTTGGCCTTTTCCCGTTTCCTTTTTCCGAAAACTAACACCACATAATACTCTTTCGACGACCACCGACAAAACAAAGTGATCTTCCCGGGTTCATTCGAACCTCCTTAGCACCTGCCAGTCTGAGCACGATTGTTCCGTTGGTCTCGTTGGTCTTCTCTGCAAGAGTCAAAACCCCGAGAAAGGGGTGAGAGTGAGAGAGCGTGCAAAAGTGAGAGAGTCCTTCTCGATTTCACACGCTCTCTCATTCCAAACCCCTTCCACTGTGGTTCAATGGCCAGTTTGTGTCTCCTTTCTCTCTCTCCTCCTTTTCTGATTTCCCTTCTCTTCTTCTTCTCATCCTCTTATTGAGACGACCGTCCTCCGTTTACCGAACAGATTTGCATTCGACCAAGAGAAGGAAAACATTTTGAACGAGTTTCTTGTGATAGACCAAACTATTTCACGGCCTTCTGACTAATCCACGCAAATTGAGAGAGGAAGTCGATGTGGAAAATGAGCGAGAATCTCACAAAATTGTTTGGCATTTTGACCTGAACGCCGAGTATTTATCCATTATTTGCTCATTCCATCAGCAACCACTTTATTGCACAAATGGAAAAAAAGGCTTCGAATCGGTATGGAACACGTGCGGGTTACTGTATTCGATCGATCGATATCAGGGTTCAATGACGTCATCATCTGCCGTGTTCGTCGCCTTTGCCTCTTCCATCTCCTTCAATTGATTCCTTAGGGTAGCAACCACCTGACGCAGTTCTTCGATTGCCGACGCCTGCAATTGCATAGTTATGACGTAATCTATCTCTCTCTCTCTCTCTCCCTCTCTCTCTCTGTTCGTACTCTGAACTGTCCAGAAGTCATTGATTGTCTCGTCGACCTTGTAAGCTCCTTATCACTCTAATCTTATCAACGTGTAGCTTCTCTAGTCAATGGACACACTGACGCCACTTTATCTCTTTCTCCCTACTCTCTCCATTTCACACACTCTCTCGCTGGTCAGAGAGACGAGAGAGTGTGGAAAACGGAGAGAGCGACCATCGAAAGCCGTCTTTATCTCTCTAGTTAAATGGGATCGTGAGAAAAAGAATGGGCGAGGGTCCAATCACGGGGTCAAAATGTTACTCGTCACGTGAAGATTCACCTATTTTGCACAGATTTAGCGGCAGTGTTTTCGCACTTTCGAAAGTCACTGATTTCATTACTCATTTATAGTCGTGTTTTGGTGTTATGGAGACAAGAAATGAGTCGACGAGAGAAATCACACGTGTTAGTTAGTAGCTGGTTATTTCCGGTTTTATGGAAAAATAGAAAAAAGGAAAGATTGTTAACCTGCATGATGATGTGGTTCTTGGCAAGGAGCAACGTCGCAATTTTGGACAGTTTCCGAACCGTCGATCCATGGGCGTAGGGAATCACTGCTCTGGAAATAACTATTCTTAGTCTGCCGGAAAAACTCTTTCACAGCAAACAAATACGGTTGCATTATTCCGATTGAGCACACGTAGTTTACCAGAATACGAATCAAAATCATTTTTGCTATTTAGATAATCAAAATTAACCTCAGATCATCAAGTGCTTCATTCAAATCGTGCATTCGACAACGCTCGCGCAGATTTATGTTGAGTCTGGAAAGCACCATTTTCAAGCATGCAAACTCCTCGCATGAACAGTCGAAGCACAACAAGTTATCGCTGATTATCTCCATTAGTTGAAAGTATCGTACCTCACTCCAATATCTCCATTCGATTCATCCTCTTCATTCTTTCTATTCGTCTCTCCAATGGGAACTGCCGCATTCAGAAGTTCCTCCAACGAATCCATGACAACTGTAGATGGATAGTCATTATTAGTAGTATTGCAATCGATAAAAATTATTTACATGGAGACGCACATGACTCTGACTCTGAATTATCAAACTCATTTCACAATACCGTAGAGAAAAGTGCAAATAGGAAAAGAAAATGATGTGGAAATATTCATGAAGTTTGCAATATAAAGAACGTTCATAAATACCCGAATTCGAATTTAAACATTCAGACGCGACATGTTTTTCCAACTCTTTCTACAGTATCTCCTGCCAGACTCTCTGACCCCTCCTCCTCCTCTCTCTTCTCTCTTATTCTCTGTCTCCTTTCTCTATTCCCTCAAGGGAGGTCGTGATAAATGGCGTTTGAGTCAATGCGAACTGACAGCCGTCCAATTTGCGAATGAAAGGGCCGATGGCAAAATATTCACTTGTTCCATTTTGAACAAATTATTGATGATATACATGAATGTACAAAAAAATGTGCGTGAATCGAACAGAGAGGGCTTAGTTACTGCCAGACGACACTGACGACAGTGGTAGTGGGATATTCATGGAGAATCCTCTTTATGGAAATGGAACGCCTCTCGATCGGGGCAAACTTTGTTACTACTGCTAAATACTCTCCTATTTCCACACACTCTCTCGCAAGTAGGAATGGACGAGAGAGTGTGTGACAACGAGAGATCATTTCTCGCTCATTCCAAAATCATCGAGCGTATCTCATTTCGTACCTGCCTACGACCGAGAAGAGACGGATAATTGAGGGTTGAGGATGCAATTGAGTCTCCGTCCAGGAATATCGACAGAAATTACATTCGGAACAGCAAGAGCCAAGTTTGAATAGACTTCACGAAATTCTAGGGAAAAAAACTTTCCTAACAATTGCACCAACACTAGTTCGCATTTGAGGAAAAATGGTGAGGTGAATATTGCTAAGTTAAGAATACATGAAGGAGTTGACTGAATACGAAACAGAACATACCCGCACTGTGCATCAAGTCTGAGTCTCGCTCTCTGTCGGCCAGTACAAAAGGCCTCCTCCTCCTCTCCTCCTCCTCCTCTTCTTCCCTTTCATTCACTCCCGAATTCCGACCATTGGAGAGACAGATTGAGTGGTGTGATATACTGACTACCAGCTGGTCACAATTCAATTGAAGACCAGCACGGAAGTCAGATTTAAACAATGCAACAAGACTGGGAATCACGAATCTCTCACGACGAAATTAGTTTCACGTTTGACATGACAATTTTGTAGGAGATTCGTTTCCCCGGAAGCGATAACATGAAACAAAGGGGGAAATGCCGACGTTGTAATCACAGTGCAGTTATTCTCCTCACCACATTAAATGAAATGAGGAAATGTGATGGGAAATCGGTAGAAGAATAGACATCGTTATTATTTTATCTACAAGAAATCTACCGTTTCCTTAGATCCGATGCTGCTTTTCAACCTTATTATCGTCGTTTTGTGCGCAATGGTGAGAGAATAGACAATTATTTATTGTTTTTTTTGGCAATACAAAATTATTTAGGCAATTCCTCTCAATTTCATTCTTGCCTTTGTGATTGCTCGTGAGCGATGGAGAACTTCCTCCAGAGACAGTTACTTCCGCTCCTCTTTCTTCGATCTCATGATTATACAGGTACCGTTTCAAGCTGAAATTAAACTACAAAATACAAAATTTATTTATTTATTTCAGCTCTTACTCGATCCTCCAGCGCTGATTACTTTCTTCCTTTTCTATGTTCTCAAAGCAGAACCTCCGATTAACAGTATTATTTATATATTTGATTATTTCCTGGAAGTCGAATGATTTCCAGATTTCCTCTTCAATTCGAAGTGGAATCAAACTGCAGCGTGGTCGTATTATTGCTTGTATTTGGCGTTGTACTGGAAGGTAAGAAAATGCACTCTCACAAACTAAATTTTCTATTCAGATCACTGGGATTGTTCTCATCACAATTCAGCGACTCTGTGCCTGCTGTTATCCATACTCTGACTTTACTCACGTTCGAGTGCAATTTCAGCAATTCACTTATCATATTTTCCTAGAATTTGGATGCTCATCCCAAGACGATTTCTTGCATTTGCTTGCTCATTTCTCCAGTTCTAACAGGAATCCTCTGGTGAAAATTTGGATTTGGTCGATTTCTGATTGCGTAGTGATGATGCAATCTTCTTAAGGGTGACATCTGGACACCTCACCTACAACAACGTGCACGATATGGCATTCGTGCTCGAACAAGGCTACGTTACTGTATTTATCGCCGATTGCTCCGAAATTTTAAGTGATTATTTTGCAGCGAAACGTCGCCCTAGCTTCAATCATAATTACCTTGTGCATTGTTGTCTCTAGCGCAGTCTACGGTAATATTTTTCTTTTAAAAGTGTATGTCTAATTACGGAGTGAAATAAACTCAAGAAAATTTACAATTTTCCTTGTTACAGTACATATTCCAGGTCGAATTTACTTTGTAATGCGAGCAATGATGAAAGACAGCGGAATGGGAGAAAGCATAGCGTGAGTTGGTTTAAAACAAAAATAGAATATTTGAGAATTTATTCCAGAATGCGAGCTCAACTTCGGATGTCTCTACAGGGATTTGCACAGGTTTTCTTTATTTGAAAATGCTATTTATTATTATTATTATAATTTAGGTTTTTGCCCTCATCTTCATTGACATCTACTTTCTCATCATCACTTTCGGCACCGTGAGCATTCAACGTTTTAAACGAAAATATATTCTCCTCAAAGTCAGCCGCGTGCTTTAAAATATATTCTGACAAGGTTGTCATATACAAAATGATAACTTAGTTCTTATAGTTTTCGTCGTCTGAAGACGTCGAAGTAATGAGACGATTCTATCACGCCTTCTATTTTATGCTGTCGGCACTCAATCCGGTGAGATCTCTTATTGAAAGCAATGGAATGGAAAAAGGTGCACGGTAACTTTGAATTTGAAAATAAAGCAAAACTATTGTCTCTAGAATATCTGAAATATTGATGGTTTAGCGTGGCGGGGGACTATGAGATAGCATTGAAACATATTGCCAATATTCTTGATTTTCAGATATCTCTCATTATTCTAAGCGACAAAACGAGGGAAGCGATGTTCTGTCGGAAAGTAAAGAGAGGGAGACAGTAATACAATTTTCTCATTATTCTTCAATATTCTTTATTTTTTTTCAGAACGCAGCTGCTCACTCTCACATGATAATTTCAGCATTTCTAAAAATTTAATTCCTAATTTGATTCTCGATAAATATACCTTTCCTATCGATTCCTTTCGATCTAAATTTGTTGCTCTTTTCGGAAATATATCCATTGTTTATTTCTTGCCATGCACCTACACATTGTACACAAAAATAAGAAAAAATTGGAAAACACTATGGTCGAAGATTCGGTGTCTTAGTCTCAACATTGTTCCGTCTCTCGATTGATCTTCAAGTTGAAGCACATTATGATTCGCATACATCATTATACGGATCCATTTCCTCATCATCACAAAATGCGCTAAATTAAATTCGTCGTGGTTTATTTGGTTCAAACCGCAACAACCACAGTGAGAGCTCACTAGAATGTTGGACGTAGTTTTTCATGAAATGCAATTAATTTTGCTCCTCTTTTTTTCAGTGTTTGCAAAATTACATTTTTATTTTATTTTTCGCCTAATATTTATACGGCTAATATGAATACTCCTAAAATCCAATGTCCTAATATCCACGTTTTTCCGTAATTCAGAAGTTCACAAAAATTGGCTCCGCTAAAGCTCATTAGCCTTATCTGTGCCAATCACGAGCTTATTGACGAAACATCGAGAGAGTGGTATAATGTCTTATTTATCGCACGAAATTTTCGGAAGTCACATAGTGATTCTGTTATTCAACATGATCATGATACCTCTGTGCATTATGGTAAGTAACTTGGTCAAACGGTGTGTAACAATACGTTCGAGATAGTTCATAGATCTTTAGCTGTTCTAAATCTAAACTCGGCGCCAGTAATCTCCTAATTGACTTTTCAGGCGATTCCATTAAACTTTATCCTTGCTTCTGTGATTATTCGTGAGCGCTTGAGGAGTAGATCGAAAGATTCATATTTCCGCTCATCTTTCTTCGACCTTGTTCTTATTCAGGTTTATTCTGCAATCATTAACAACGTCCTGTAATTCTGATGCTCAAAACTCTCCATATTTTCGCACTCTCACGCAAAGCGACAGATCGAGCGAGAGCGTGCCCGTTTTGGCGCCTCAAAGAGATGGGGCATCGATAAGCAATCAACGATTGCTCTTTTCCCCCATTGAAAGGGAATCAAATTGATTTATCGTGATTCATTTTCAGCTCCTACTCGATCCTCCCGCATTGGCAATCTTGTTTATTATCTACGTTCTAAAAGCGGAACCGCCGATCTCTGGTATAACTATTTTAAAATACTTAAATGGACTACTGGTGCGTGTACTATCTTTCTATACCTCGGCGTGTCTTTCGCTTTGCCATGATCTCTCGCAACCTTATCTATTGTTTAGGAGTGTTTGTCAATTTTCAATTTTTTAAATACTTTTTTCAAGGGATATTTTGAATTTCGCTCTTTTAGAAATCCTTTTTACTTCGAAATGGGATCAAATGGCGGCATGGTCCTACTACTGTTTTTATCTCGTTCTGTATTGGAAGGTTCGCTATATTACAACAAAATAAGTCATTCAAACAAACAATTCAGATAACAGGAATTTCTCTTATAACTATTCAGCGTCTCTGTTCATGCTGCTATCCCACTTCACGACTTAGTCTGGTTTGAGCAACTTCCAAAACAACGAATATAAATATTCTAGTTCTTCGATGTTCATCCTAAAACAGTTTCATGCATTTGCATGTCGTTTTCACCAATTCTCACTGGAATTCTCTGGTTTGCCCTTCCAAGGTGTGATTGCGTAGTGAAGATTCAATTAAGAGTCACATCGCCCAGAACCACTTACAACAACTTACAAGACATGGCGCTTGTTCTAGAGAAGATATACGTCACGGTATTTTCCGCAGATAGCTGAAATATATGGAAGTAGCGAATTTGCAGCGCAATGTCGCTCTCGCAGCGTGTTTGATTTCAGTGTGCATAATAGTTTCGGGAGGAGTGTACGGTAATCTAATTTTATTTATCTATTTGATTCTGATCCATGATTTGCATACGAAACCTGCTCACAAAGAAATAAATCTAACCTTGATATGCCCAGAGCGAGGTTTAGAAACTCTAATGTTAGAGAGCGTGCGAAAATGAGGAAGCGCGTCTCTCGGTTTCGTGCACTCTATCGAAAATTAAAGTTCGTTCTGGAGATATGGAGTTTCAAGCTCCTATAGTTTTTTCTTTGTAAGTCACTTGGTATCCACGAGTTTGCACAAAAGGGGGTCAGAATCAATTAACTCTCCGATCAGACTATTTGATTTTTTTTGCAATTGCAGGTAGAATCTACATTGTTATTCGAAGGATGATGAGAAATAGCCAGACGGTGGTGTAAGTCTATTTTTTTATATCTTTAAAAGTGCAAACTCTTAGTTCCAGAATGAAAGCTCAATGGCGTTTGTGTATGCAAGGCTTAGCACAGGTACAATAAAATATTATTTTTTTAACGATTTAAAAAAAGGATTTTCCTATTTATGTTTTAGGTGTGCGCTCTCATCTTCCTCGATGTATTCTTTCTGATCATCACTTTTGGGACGGTAAATCTTCCTGTGCATAATTATCTCAACCAAGATCTTTTCCCTAAAATGAAATACGCCTAATTTCAATTCAGTTTCCTTCTTCAGAAGACGTCGATGCAATGCGTAAACTCTATCACGCATTCTACTTTTTCCTGTCCGCACTCAATCCGGTCAGTCAATTAATCACTTCACGGAGGAATAATTTTGCAAACCACGAAAAAATAGTTTCAGATCTCTCTCATAATTCTCAGCAAAAAGACGAGATCCGCAGTGTTTTTCTGCTGGAAGACAAGGCAGGGACGAAAGTTAGTTTTTGGAGCAATCTTTTAGAACCATTTTAAAAATATTTTGTATTTTTTTTATTTCTCAAATCTGTTATAGGTCTACTCGAGTGACGACAACGACAAACATCAAATTTCAATCACCGAGATGAATATAAAGCGATTTTTGATTGTACCAATGCATTGCTCAGTGCACGTACTGAAAAGGCGCTGTATATCAATGCTGCACTGATTTCGCCATCCTTCTTCATACAAATAGATGAAGAAGATTTGAGAGTATCGATTACATCGTACTTACGAACTTACATATTACATCGTATTAACTTTTGCGCATGTGTATTTGTCAGTTCTCTTATTCCTACGTTTGATTGAGTCACGACGAAATTTCCAAATGTGAACAGTGCAACATTCTGTATTTGAAAGGCCCCGCTACCTTTCGACTGCATCGTAAACATGCACCTGCAACCTTTTACTCGCTTTTCAAAAAGGAAATTACCCATCCGTCCATAGTTCTTTCGTTTTCAAGAGGAATTCGTGCATGTTCTCAAATTCTTCCACACATCTGCCGCTCGTTTTCGGTAGTGTCGATTCAATAGACACATCACAGGTAAAGACGCCATCTGCACTCATCTCTCTCTCTCTCTCTCTTTCTCTCTCTCCTCTTTCCTTTGTCCGAGAGCTAACTGGCAACAGACAAGAACACATGTTTTCTCTCTCCATTTCGGAACATCTGCGCCTTTCGCATCGCGCGGAGAATGAGATGTTCCTTCACTGGAGAACTGGTTGGGAGATTGGAATCTGATCAAATCTAATTAACCGAAAGATCATTCTTTTTCCCTCACGCTATCAATAAGAAACGGCTGGTTGTAGATTACGCAAGGAGAATATATAAATCACGAAGAGACCAACATGCATTCTATCCATTGATCCGAATGACAAACGATGCTGATTCTGATAAATTATTTAAACGTACTGCTAATAACCGGGATTTGGATACCAAGAATCCGTTGAAGCTCTCATTGCACAATGAGCACAACGAGCGTGTGTGCATCGGTCGATCGAAAGAAGGAAAGGGGAACAATTTCTGTCGACAGCCCATGCTTCTTCTCAATGAAATACTGCCACCAGACTGGTAAAGCGGATGAAAATGGCTGATCCGCCTGACACCATCTGTGCTCCTCATGCTTTGAATGTGAACAGCTTCGGTTTCATCATTTTTTTTGCAGACCCATGGAATCCAATGCCGACGCTTAGTATTTAGTTCGAAAAATCATTATTCTGATATTGCTCGGAACCAAATACCACTCGTATTCTACCGATAATTCTCCGTCAAATTTGGTATTCATGACGCAACCGTTGCTCTTCCCCTCTCTTCTGAATTAGTGCGGTAACCCCACTCGCAACTCAATTCTCTCTCTCTCTCTCTCTCTCTCTCTCTCTCTCTCCCATGCAACCAGCTGGCGTCCTCTATGCGAATCGCTAGCTGCGAAACGCCCTTCGATACAAAGAGCGAACGAGAGAGTGGGCGAAGTGAGGAGAGTGAGACAGTTAGAGATGACGAGAGAGTGTGTGAAATGAAGAGAGTAGGTCCGTTTCGCACGCCGAAAAGGGGATAGATGAACGGCTCCTCTTTCGGATGAGAGAGATGCAACAGCTGTGGGGAAGAAGAAGAGAAGAGAAGTATGGTGAGAAATTGAGGAATGAGAGGTTAAATTTCCGAATATTAAATAAAAAAAACAAAACGCATCTAAATGCATCATTATCACACGCAGCGTTCATGTTTTTTAAATTTTCAAAAATGATGGCTAAATTTGTACAAGTAGACGGAGGAATTGATTTTTTTCTTTGAGGGATGGATTGCGGAGTGTTTCAGTCTGTTTCCGCTCTAGTCTGTCCAGCTGGTTGGACTCAGTCTCGAACCGGGGCTTAGACTGAGAGACACAATGCACTTCCAGACGGAGATTAATGAGAAGAAGAGGAGAATGAGACGAGCAATGGAGTAGTATGGCTCGATGATTATCTCCATTACAATTTTCGTAAAATGCAAGAATATGAATATATTAAATGTGGTCAAAAGAACTGTGATAAAAAGGTAGTTTTGCCGTTTTTCTATCGAGAATTACAAGAGCAATGGAATGATTTAATTGTTTATTATTCGATAGCGCGTAACTGCAACATTGCTTGAAATGTGTTCATGATATGTTTCATAAATCTCTGAAACATTTGTAATCAAAGTACAGAAGTTGTCTTTGTAATCAAAGTACAGAAGTTGCATTTTTTTTGTTCTCTTTCGACCGGTCGTCGTTCTCATATTTCTTCCATCGGCGCTTCTCTATTCCCGTATCAGATTACGGTACTTTCAGATAATCGATCAGTCTTCGCACGGCCAGACAATTCCCTGTCTTCAATCTTAGTATCTACTAACTAGCCGGGATGTGTTGAGGTTAAATACACTACGCTCTATGCGTACACTACGCTCTATGCGTACACTACGCTCTATGCGTACACTACGCTCTATGCGTACACTACGCTCTATGCACAGTTCTGGGTGAAAGTTCGGTCCAGGGGACCTCGGTAGCCTTTTTCAGGTACGGTTCAGGGGGAGCTCGGTAGCCTTCTTCAGGTATGGTCCAGGGGGACCTCGGTAGCCTTCTTCAGGTACGGTTCAGGGGGACCTCGGTAGCCTTCTTCAGGTACGGTCCAGGGGGACCTCGGTAGCCTTCTCCATTGTACGGTCCAGGGGAACCTCGGTAGCCTTCTTCAGGTACGGTCCAGGGGGACCTCGGTAGCCTTCTTCAGGTACGGTTCAGGGGAACCTTGGTAGCCTTTTTCAGGCTCGGTCCAGGGGGAGTTCGGTAGCTTGCTGTAGTCTCGGTCCAGGGAGGAGAACTCAGTAGCCGGCTCCAAGATCGGTCCAGGGGGAGCTTAGTATGTTGGGGGGAATGTGTTCATCTCTAGAAAGAGTACTTCCTTATTCCGTTGCAAAAGGCTCGTGAGGCTAAGTGCGATCGAAAAAAAGTTGCCACTACGCCACTTCGTGGCTCCATGGCAACTTTTTTCGATCGCTCTCAGCCTCACGAGCCTTTCTCAACGGAAACGCAGGATACGTTTGTGGCATCGCAAAACACTTTTCCAATGATTCCCTGTGCTTGCCGGATCATTTGGAAACTATGAAATTTTCAATTTTTCACGTTAAAACGTGTTAGAACACGTCCAGGCACGTTTCCGACATCGCAAAACACTTTTCCTGTGATCCCCCACGCCCTGCGAACCAATTGCGAACTTTTTGAAATTTTCGATTTTCCATTATAATACACGGCAAAACAGGTGAAAACGTGTTTCACGTTACTCAAAAACGTGTCAGGGCGCTTTCTGACACTTGCGAAAAATGCGGCAAACGTTTTGCCCGCGGCGGGGTTCGAACCTGGGAGTCTCGGAGTGTAAGTCAAGCGCGTAACCCACTTGGCTATGGATTTGGTCAATTAAATTTTGTGAAATTTGAAAGGTATTTTGGTCTGTTGTCGTATGCAAAAGGATCCGAGAAGATAGAGCGACTTGAAGCGATTTATTAGGAATCTTCCGGATACATGATTCCGACCCTCCAGAAAGGGGTCAGGGGCGAGAGAGTGTGCCAGGGTGAGAGAGTCCCTCTCGATTTCCCTTGCTCTCTCGTTTCAAACCCCTTCCTGCGAGGTTTGCAGGCATGTGGAATGATTTGGAGCGAAATGTACGAAAATTTCGTGAAATCGCGTGAAATCAAGTGAAATCAATCGATATTTCACTTCAAAAATCGGCAAAAGATGCTCAAATGTGAATCTCGTTACTCATAAATGGGTTTGGGCCACATTTGACACTTGCAAAAAATGCGGCAAAAGACTATGCACCGGCGGGGATCGAACCTGCGACCCTCGGATTTGAATTCGAGCTCGCTACCGACTTGGCCATGAAATTATCGATTTTTCAAATATAAAAATCGATGTGTTTCGTGATGGGCTATCATATGCAAAAGGATCTGAGAAGGTTGCTCAAGTTTGAAGAAAGTTATTCAGAAAAAAGGTCGGTCACGCGGAAGGAAAAAAAAACCAACAGACAGACATTTCAATTTCCTAGTAGTGGAGGAATTCCTCCCATTTCCCATCAAAAAGGGCATTTTCTATATCGATGAATTCGTGAAAAACTCAATCAGTAACGTTTTGTTGTAAGAATTGTGGGCTATGTTTGCGATCCTTACGCGAACGCACTGATATTCTTGAAGGCGACAACTGCACCAGAACGCCCCATCCACATTATCTACGTAATTCCCTTGTATCTCACAGCGGCTCTTTGATGCTCCGCTCCACAGATTTTTGATGTGAACTGTCACATCGCAAGGTGTGCGAGTGTCCGGTGTAATGAGGTTAATGAGGCGGCTTCTCTGTTGTGCAGTTTATCGCACCGGCTCATCTTCCGACTCGGTTCTAGGTAGCCCAGATCCCGGTTCCAACCCGTAGCCACATAGTCTATGCCCCTACTTCGACCTGGTACTCGTAACAACATAACCCAGATCCCGGTTCCAACCCGGTGCCCGGATCCCGCAGCTGACTCGGGGTCGGCTCACCTGCTCCCAGTGTCCAGATGATACGCGCAGACGGCGTATGGCATAGAGACGAAGGGGAAGGGAGGCAAATTGGTCATATTGTAGTCTCCCTTTGAGTCCTATTGCACACCTGCGATAATAGGATGTGTTCCGTATTTATGGGAGAGAGAGGGGCGGCGTCTTTAGGGAACGAAGGGATTGCATGAACGACAAATGGGATCACAGAGTGATACGGAGAGAGAATGGTGGAGGTTTACGATGCTCTTTGGGCGCTTCCGTCTCTTGTTAGGTGACATTTTACATGATTCGATTGAAAATCTGCAGTATCTACGTCGAAATCGTGCTGGTATTTTGGATGGCTCAATGTGTACAAGAGAGGTTGGATTATGATACCAGTTAACTCCCCCTATTGTGCCATTTCTTCTTCTCTCCAGACAGCTGTCTCATCTCCTTCTTCTTCTTCTGTTCCAGGTGCTCTCCTGCTTCTCCCTTCTGCTTCCTTTGAGAGAGGGCAGATTGTGATTCCCTGGCTGCTCATATTCTGGACGACTCTCTCTCTCTCTCTCTCTTCATCTGTTCGTGTCGTCCAATCCACAGCTGCCTCACTTCCATCTGGAGAGAGAGAAGAGAAGGGCTTCACATGGGAATTCATTTGAGGAGACGATGGGAAGCCCCATTGAGAATCTTCGACGACCATCGAATTCCAATCCCGAAAGGGAATCACGATCAAAATCGCTGCAAATGTCGAGGCGCATTCGTCCTCACGTTGGAATCAGCACCTATCCACAACGCTTTCCGCAGATTGCTTGCGAGCTAACGAGAAGTCTGTCCACCAATTCAAACTCCGCTTCCTGCCCCATCTTCTATTCCCCTGTGTCTGTTCACTCGCACACCTTCGACTGTTCATCCACAGTGTAAGCCATCTCTCCCACCTTGTTCCTCCTCCTTCCAGAGAGACAGGCGTCCCTCCTTTCATTCTCTCTTCCTCCCTTCTGGTCTCATCTAAATGAGCTTACACCTGCTGATATAGCCCCGCAGTCTGTTCCCTTCCATTGACAGATGTGTCTGGATTCGGAGAAACCGTTAGTGGAATATACCGGGCAGTGCCCGGTTGCAAGCCTCGCTCGTGCCCAGAAAAAAATATGATTTGGTTCGAGGCCCTGTTCACAGGGAGGTCCACGACTTATCATACTAAGCGACGACTTTAAGGTCTAATAGGAGCGGGTCGTTTACATTTTGAAAGTCGCCGCACGGCAGCCCAAAAGTCTAGAGTCGTAGATTTATTTCGCTCTCAGTGGTACCGAACATGATGCAGATTCGGTTCCAGGAGGCAAGGCGAATAGACAGATGTCCTTGTTGGATTCTCCAGATGTATCGTTGCAGTTCCTTCTGCTTATTAAAGTGTGTCTGTTCCATGTGCTCTCACTGCTCATTTGAGTCGCATCTGCTACTAATTCGAGTAGATCACTGACGAATATGATAGAAAGAAGCCGGTTGAGAAGAATGTCGACATCTCTGTTAATTCTTTTTGTCACAAGGATAGCACATCGACTCTTCGATAAGATAACAACTTATCAAATTGTCTTATTCCTCCACTATTAGAGATGCAGTACCGAACAATCCACAAGTGTTCCTTATCTAAACCGCATCCGGAGACGAAAATAATACTGACTATAATTCTCATGTGAAGATTCAAATGGGTTCAAATGAAGCCTTCCTACTCCCAATTCCATCCATGACACCTGGGGGTATCACTCACTCACTCTCTCTCTTCTCTCTCACACCTGGCACTCGAATATGATCTAGACAATGGCACAAATTCCCCTCATCGACACCTGGGGAAGTTCTCGCGGCGTTCCAAAGGACTCCATTTGTTTGCTGAGAAAGATGCAAGGATGTCACAGCTGCACCACAAAGAGTATTACATACATACTGCTGGAATCCCCAGATTTTTATTCCTCCCTCACATCATTGCCTGTTTTCATTACCTCCGTTTTAGACAATCTCTTTTCCCCGTAGAATTGTGCTCCTACCAGTTTGCTGTTTGCTCGTGCAATGTTGCGATAAAGATATAAAGACAATACATCGGTTTATCGACTGGGAAAAGTCATGAAAATGTTCAAGATAATGACTACTCTGTGGGAACTAATCTGAGGCCTGTTAGTGGCTTAAAATGATACTCCGTAAAAAATGAGAGACCCGAACAAGTTGAGAGAGAAAGAGCGGCGGGAGATCAATGGGTTGGTTCGAGGAACCAGGAACCAGGATTGGTACCGGGGGAAATTAGATGGTCTTCGTAGGGATCGGAGCGATGAGGTTCTCCTTGTCTTCCATAGGCTGGTCGGAAGACGCAGAGAAAGAGGAGAAGAGCGCGTTGAGATCCGAGGGTACGGTAGACGGCTGAAAGGATATCGATTTGAGCACAGTAATATATGAAACATTGAGTATTCAATTTCACCGCAACATTTGTTTTGAATTATTTTGAAATATAGTCCTATCAAATATCAACTATCAAAAAATTCCTACTCGTCAATTAGTCTAATTGTGCGTTGAAACTTAACCGAACGCGCGGTATATTTGGCAGTTATATCACGCAAAAACTAACTCTAGGTACACAGTGTTCGGAAAGCGAAAACGATCAATGAATTTTAAACAACTGGACAAATCGATAATTAGTGGGTAGAGTAACCAACCTCATCTGCGTTCAATTGATTCTGCAGCTCCTGGATGTAGCTCATGATTTGGTAGAGGAGTTCACACTGATCTGTGTCTTCAGAGGAGCCAACGAGACGACGGAGAGTGGCCTCGACCTGCAGAGATACGGTAAGGATACGGTAGAAGAACGGAGTACGGTAGGGATACGGTATTTCTAACACTAACTCAAAATTGGAGTGAGATTTTAAATAGTGACAAATAAGTGTTCGAACTGGATAAATGGTGTAGAAGTGTGCGGGAAAAAAACAAAGCGAACAAATGCGGTGAATAATAAAATTGTTAATAATAAATAAATAAAATAAAATAACCGTACTTTTTTCTTCTCCTTCCTCTCCTCGCTGGTCTCCTTCCTGATTGTTCTCTGGGGCGAGAGACTCTTGGGACGGGGCTGCTCGGCAGTACGGTACGACATCGTCTTCATCTTACGGTAGAAGTACGGTAGAGTGAGAGAGGGTACGGTAGTCTGGTAGGTCAGAGAGTGGACAACCGACTACGGGGGTATGTGGATGTGGTGAGTGAGAGGGGGGAAGGGGGGGGGAGGGGTACAGCTGGGTCCTCGCCCCTCCCCCTCCCTCCCCCTGACTCCGCCCACTAATCGCACCTGTGAACCCCCCCCCTCTCTAGCATCTCTGTCACTCTCTCCATTCCCCCTTATCTCTCATCGACGAGACGAATGATTGAGGGAGAAAAGAGTGCCGCCTCAGGGTATTTGTGAAGTGTGACAAGAGAGAGTCCTTATCTGATTCCATGGGAGGATTCTCTGTAGCACAACCTCACTCTGAATTTAGTGAGTGTCAATTGGCGATACTTAAGGATACTGTAGCAACAAACTGTAGTTCCTGCCAGAAGCAAAAGTTTCGATTTCGGTGTTAATCGATCAAACGAATCGTGTAAGGCAAGAGAAGATATTATTATTGCTGTAGCCTACAATTCACTTGGCACATTGCCAAATCACCTCCTTAAATTCAAATGACGCCGGCCTCCATCCACCTGTGGTCGCAACCAGATCCAAACGTAAATAATGCCTGTAGTCATCTCTCTCCCTTCTGTTCATTTCTCTCTCTCTCTCTCTTTCTTTCTCTCTCTCTCTCTATTCACTCCGGGCGGTCTCTCATATCACGGAGTGGTCGGAGATTGCGCAACTTTGAAGTGCACCTCTCCCTTCCCTCGTCTCTCTCACTTCCACACACTTTCTCATCTACTCTAACCGATTAGAGATCACACGAATAGAGGAGAGTTCGGTTGACAGCAGGTATTGTGTGTGTTCCAATACAAGTTCGATCCATCACTGAACTTGACCAGGTGTGTCCAAGCCGCACACAAAATGATGATGATTGATAGTGGGGCACCAGCTGGGTTACCTTCTTTTTCTGGATTACGCCATTATTACATTTTCATCTGAACAACTTTATCAGCTGATTTGGGTTTAGGCCAACTGAGTCGGCATTAGAGTTCTCCACTGAGTTCGATTGTTCCTTGCGGTTTGCATGAAGAGAGGTCCAGCTGCGACATCATTACGTCATCCCTATGTAATCCTACTATAGTCGACCCTTGAGCCCTGAGGCGTCGCCCTCTTTGAGTCCATGTTCTCCCTCGTCTCTACTTCTCTGCCCTCTCTCATTCTTCCTCAGTCTGTCGTCCATTTCCGAAAGCGGCTCGTTGCGTAAGAGAGAGTGACCATCTGGCAGCAAGGGGGCAGACTCACTTGAGGCTTCACTTCCCCCTATGGAGAGAGAGAGAGAGAAAGAGAGAGAGAGAGAACATGGGCGCTAATGATGAATGGGTACGTCGATTCCGATGGAGTTGAAGAAGATTAAGCAGGCTTGACCATTCCTGGCACATTCAAGCCTCTTTCTGATAGGGAATATATTGCGAAAAGCTGATGAGACTAGAATCTTCACAGTTTTCTCTACGATTATTTTCGAAATTCAAAAACGGTATGCTGGTGGCAGATTTCGAAAAGGAGGGTGTTGGCATCTGTCGGATGGGAGAAAATAGTGAGAGAACAGGCGGGGAATAACCAACTGTTGCGTCCTGTGAGAGAAGGAAAGAGAAAAGAGATGCAATGGCATCTGGCCATCCAATATCGAGGATGGTTTCCTTTTTTTTGTTTCTGCTGGATTGTGAAATTGAATTTTCCCGGTGAATCTGACTAAATTTGGTTTAGTTACCCAACTTTGTGGAACCGCTCTGATGAAACGCCCGGATAAACCTTTTCACGGTAACTTCTAATCAATATGACTGAATCTCCCGATTCAGGTTGTGGCCGGCTGAAATGGGTGTTTTCTCTCGATGGAAAGTCTCCCTTTCTCTCTCTGCTTCGATTAGGGCATCTGGTACCGATGGATGCATCTGCCATCGTACGACGACCAGATGATACCACAATGAGGAGAGGACGCAGATGGAGAGAGAACCTCTCACAAACACACACTCTCTCACCATACTATGACCGACGAGAGAGCAGGGGGGAGTGAGAGAGAGAGCGTCGCGCTCTCTTCCTTTCCCCCACTCTCTCGATGGTCAGAGAAGAAGTGAGATAGTGTGTGAAAGTGAGAGAGTGTGCAGCTGCGACATTCATCAGGTGAACTATCGTCGAGTAGGGAGAAATGAAGACAGAAGGAAGGTCGATATCCATGTCAACTCAGCTTACGAAGAGAAGGGAGAAGAAGGGTGATTGGGAGAGAAGTCAATTTGACTCGCATCGAAAAATCAAATGTGTTTCACCGCTGAAATTAGTATCTAGTTTTACAACTCGTTTCTAGTTCTGTCCTTTTAGTCGTTTTCATAAAATAATGAATACGAAAACAATTTTGCCAAACAGGTCTTTAAAATGCACGTGATAAATGGAGAAAGTAATCCATTATTCGAATTTCTTGTTTCACCAGAAGCCTCTAAACTTTATTCGAATATTGACCAGAAGGTCTCCAGACCCTCTCCAATCTGTCCTCTTCTTCTTCCTTCTCGCTTTTCACTGCGATTGTGCAGTCGCCCCAACAGGTGTACCACACTCGAGAGTACCAGACCCACAACCGTCTGTCATCTTGGTACCAAATTGGTTCGAATCGGGTTCCGCGCTCAGGAACTTAGCAAAATTGCGCAAGGCTCACTAATGAAGCCCCCTCCGACCCGGCTGTCGCCTTATGTCGACTGCCTCTCTCCGTTTCACACACTCTCTCGTAGGTTAGACAAGACGAGGGAGTGTGGGAGAGGAGGAGAGCAGGAACGTCTGTGCGAAATCTGCTTAAAATCTGGCGCGGCCCAACTGTTCCTGGGTCCGAGCAGCGAGGATTGCTAACGAATTTGAACAAAGGGACTCCTTTTCGAGCCTCGCAATGTTGTACCATCCTTGGAGGGCAATACTTATACTTCTTGCATTGAAAAGAAAACAACTCCATGTTCTTCCGTGCCAATTTACAGTTTTTATTTATTCATTCATTACTCCCACGTATGATGCGACAGCAGTTAAAGCAACCATAAATAATGATAAAATATTGGAAATAGTGAAGAACTCTTCCATGCGAATTCCTCTCCTCTCCAGCTGTGTTCCCACTCATTTCCTCTCTCTTCCCCGATTTGGCCCGATTCCCCCTCATTTCCACCCAGGCCACCTGCATTCACACACTTCGTCCATTATAGATAGGCGTGAGAGACTGATTTGATCTGTGGAATGCCCGATAAAGAGGGAAGATAGAGATCAAAGGTGAGAAGAGGGAGAGAACATGGATACCCGAGTCTAATTGGCCTGTGACCGATACTATCGAGTGTGGTATCACTACCACTACATTCAGAATAAAGTCACTGAGATCAGGACACCAAGTGAAGATACCAAGTGAAGATATCTGTAAGTGAAATGTCTCTTATTTCTAGTGACTGTCATTTACAGTCAAGTGAAGTGAACAACTGGTTTTGATCCTACTGAGTTTTTTGTCAGGACGTTCAGGTAAGGCTACCACGGAACCGGGTACCATATGAACTCTGGGTAGTCAGATTGCGTTGCCTGATTCGCTTTGCATGCGCGCATCTGGCTTATTCTCTAGCAGACTCGCAGCTAATGATTCGTCTGTTCAGTCTGTTCTCCCTTTTGGGGCATCTGGAACCGAGAGAGGGAAACCGATGGAACCTTCTGTGGGTATTAGTTGCGTCTGGTCAAAATTTGTAGAAGCTTGCGGATTTTATAGGTGAAGATGAGATAAAAGGGATTTTTTTGGTGAAGATTCAAGCAGTTCACACATTATCTGTAGTCGAGTTTCTGAAAGACTTAAAGTAGATCAATTTACATTATTTGTTCACCTACATTGTTGATTGAGTGAATTTACTTGACTGAGTTCGAGTTTCCGATGACTCGAAGCTGAATTCTTTCATTCAATGTTTATTCCGTCAGAGTCATATACAATAATTATTCTGTGAATGGGGAGTCAAGATAGGATCTCTTTCGAAATCATCAAATTTGTGGTTTTACGGAAAGATGAATGCATTCCATCCTCCTTCTCTCCTCCCTTCACAATTTCATCTGTTTCTACTTCTCATGAAAATAAAAGGGTGCTGCAATCTGGCCTCCATGTGGCCTCGTTCGGTATTTTGAAGTGGATTTATATTCGAAGAAGCGATTTGAAAGTGGGTGGATATGAAGAAACCAGCGAAGGAATCTGTAGTAATTGCATGTTATTTAGCAGTTCGTTTTACACATCTCTGTTTTTCGAATGATATTGCCATGGCAACAGCCGAACTCGGCTCTAAAAAAGGAAAAATTTAGAAATTTCCACCAAGACCAAGATTGACTCTTGGTGATTTTTCAAGACAAATGGAGATTGAATTTCGTAAATGCTCTCAATGTGTTGTCCATGTGGCCTCGTTCGGTATTCTCGAGAGGGAAATTCTCCAATCGCATGTGTGCTCTCTCTCTCTCTCTCTCTCTCTCTCTCTCTCTCTCTCTCTTCTTCATCTGGAATTCGAAGGAGTTCATCTGGTCTTGAAGATGAGATCATCTGGAGACCTTGAGAAGGCATATGGACAACGGATGCGAAGAACGAATGAAGGAAAGAGAAAATTGAAAGGAAGAAGAGTTTGGTGAAATTGCGAAAACTGAAGAGTCGTGTGGGAGCTGAATAATCAATAATTATCAGAACGAAGTAATTGTCTGTGACTCCGAACTTCGATCGTTCTTCTCAGCAGTCAGCACGGTTTCTGGACGATTTAGTAAAAAGTATGAAATCGTGCCTCCGCATCGGAATCGACCATCCATATCCAGCTGCTTCTGCCCATTAATCGAGATTCTCTTCACAGATTGCTGCAATCTGTACAAGTCGCCATATTGTTTACTGCGTATCTCTCAATCTAAATATTTCTCCATCGCACAGCTCGCAAACCATATTATTTTAGGAAATATTAATAACCGATTCTCAGGTCCCTATTATGCCGGAATAAGACACGTGGTCTTGTTCTCACTTGACGAGAGTTTCTGGTGCCACTGGGCATTGTCTTATGCTCCTGATGGATTTCTTCCGGTCCCAGCGGGCAAATCATCCCCTTTTTCTGCAATAAAGCAATCATTTTTTACTTCCGATGCTCTAATTACGCACTGCTAATTAGCTGGGATGTGCAGAAAACTTGGGAGCACCAGACAATAAGTTGACATCAATTAGCGATTTATTTCCGGTGCGAGGGTGTAATGAGTGCGTTCTGCTTGTTATAGGTAATGAGGAGAAGATAGGTCAGAGAGAAGTGAGAGAGCGCGCAGATTATAGAGAGTCCAGACGCGTTGTTGCGCAAGAAAATGTGACCAAGGAGCAGAAGTCAACCAGTGTTCGGAGGAAGTCGAGCGTGGTTATGATTATACCAATAACTCTGAGGAATGCACATGCAATTACCTTTTTGACATAATTGTTGCAAAATTTCTAACAATTTTCGGCAAACAGTTCAATTTTTTCGATGAAAACTAATGATCTTTTAATAACGAGTCCGTATCTCATTATGTTACGCATTCTTTGACGGTCTGCTGGCAAAGTTGAAAGAGAAAGGCAAAATAAAGAGATCGAGGCTCACTTTTTTTTAAATCTAAAGATTCTAATCAATCGATCGTTCAATTGGTAACACCTGCAGGGGAGAACTCAATCAATCGTCTACAAATCACGTAACTTGGCCGATCTTTCGTCGAGATAAAGTGAGGTGTCACCATATTCAACTTGATGGATGAATTGAGTAGACAACGGGGATCAGATAATGTGAGAGATATCGACTACCAATTGGAGAGAGACTAATGGGGTTACAAGTTGGGAAGAGATTGAGATCTCGAACAGTGGCTCAGCAGTTTACGAGCATTTTCTCATGGAGAACAGCTCAGCCGAGCATTTTCTCGATTTATCTTACATTGAAATAAGACAACGACTCTCTACTTCTGGGCTACCGAGCGACGACCTCAAAAGGCTACTCGAGTCGATAAGAGGCAGGGTAGCGACATTTTAGACTTTTAAAATCGCTCGGTAGCCAAGACTTCTGGAGTCGTAGATTTATTGCTCTCTGAGTTGTGATCTCGTTCACATTTTTACGTCGTCATATTAAAAGTGGTGTCCCACGAACTTTTGGTCAACTGAGTTCTCACTGTCGGGTTATAGTAATCGGTTTCCAGATAAGAGCCCGCAAACCGCATGTTCAGCCGATAAGTTTGAACAAAGTTATTCGCGTTTGGCACTGTGCCAAACTGACCCTGAATGCAGGAATTCAAAAATGATAGGGAGGGATAAGGGGGAATGAGGAGAAAGCGACCGCGCCATTGAAACATAGGTGATGAGGAATGAGGGAGCAGGAGATTCGTGATACTCCTTCTTTAATCCTTTATAAGAGCTGCGCCTAATCATTTCGATCGACGTTTTCCTGTTACAACAAGTCGCTAACACTTAATTGTATGATGATACCTTCAAATATATTGATGACCCTGCTTCGTATCTGCATGTTGTTCATTGACGACACTCAAGTCAAGGCCTCCAACTTCTCCACTAATAACTTGGGCAATCACTCCCCTAATGATACAGCCCCACCTGTGTCAGTTTAGTACAGAGGAGGGCTCATCTCTTTCTCTGCCCAAGGCCAACTCTCTCACTTTCTCCTTATCTCTCGGTGGTTAGAGAAGACGAGAGATCGAGGGAAAATGAGAGTGTGCAGAGAGAAGTGAGACAAGGCTGATCTCAAGTGGTCACTAAGGAGTTTTCTTATGTGACCCTGAGGCTGAGAGTGGATAAGTAGTAGTTTTAGTATTGCCGATCCATCAGGTGAGTGGCCAATCGAAACCCAGGAGTGATGGGTTAGGTACCAAGAATGTACCATTGGAAATGGAGATTGGATACCGATGATTGGATGGATATTTGGTTTGGATACCGAGAACCAGATTGTTGAGTCCAGAAATTAGATTTTCATGGTACCAGGATCCCGAAAATTTCGAGAACTTCAAATCACTTCAACTCCAACTTTGATTGACAGGTCTAATTTATTTCCGCAGTTAGATTGAAATGAGATAGGTAACAAGATCGTATCTGATTGTGAGAGTGGACTAGAGTATGACACAACTCATCGAATACTGTACCTTACTGTCTAAACCTCCCTTATTCCTCCGTTTCCAATTCTACTTTCAAATTCTTTATTTATAATACTTACTACATTATTCTTTATCGGTGATGTAGGTGGCAGGCGTTATCGTGACGTGATGGCTGATTCTTCACCTCAGGATCGAACTTTTTTTGCGTGGGGAGATAGAAAGTGTTCGTGTCACAATCACGAATTCGGATTCAAATTAATCTGTCAACTTTCCATTTCCGGTTCGAATTCTCTCCTATAATCGGGTACTTTCGTTTAATCGTTCCACAGGTGCGAGCACAAAAGCATTTACGACCTTTTTGTGTGTCTTTCCAATGCGTATTGTCTGAGGAATGGAGAGGGTCCTAAAGTTTGAATTGAATTTAGGAGGAGATTAGGACGAGATTTGCTGTGTTTTACGTGAAATAGTAAAATCGTTTATCAAAATAGGTTCCTATAGGTAGTAAGATACTCAGATGGACGGTCTTCTGTTGAACAATAATTTATTTGCGAAGACAATTATTGTGCAGTAAATGTTAGTTTGAAATGCTAATCCGTGATCACCGAGTATCGTATTTCACTCGAAATCACCCCTCGAATTATCCCGTAGAAACTTCCAATTCACACTGCGGTAAGGTCACCTTTTTTTCGAGCGAATTAGCTTTTTTTCATCGTGATTTCTCGCTCGTGAGATTGAATTGCTTCTCAGCAGGGGATAAAAGTACGCAAAAAGTGTCCTCCGTGATTCCTTCCCAAGAATCGATCGACATCCACTCCTATCACATCGTTTCATCACGAATAATACGGTAATCCCTCAACGCCTCATCATAAACCCCCTCCTAATAGGTCAAGAGTGTCCATTCCAACAGGCAATTTGCCCGTGCGATCCTTCATTGCATAATTAGAGACCATCGATATGGGTCAGTCACAGTCAGAAATGCCCCTCTCTTTCGGTGGATCCAAGTGTATCCGGAGGGTAATCCTCGTGTCTCTTCATAATCTGCACTCTCTCGTCGGTCAGAGAAGACGAGAGACCGAGGGAGAATGAGAGAGTCCAGAGACTAATCCGATCTTCGGTCGCACCTTCTAATGGGTTATTGGTCTGGTTCCGCAGTGTCGGCATTTCACCCTTTGTTACTGCGTTTTTTCGAGTCTTTATGGTCATGAGACGGTCTTTGACAGTCGGAGTGAACATTCTTTCCGTTAGAATAAATGCATCAGTGGGAGACTTTGAATATCTTGGGCCCTCCGTATTGAATTATCCCATTCTGCTCTAGACTTAGCAGTGACTCTATCACGTCCTGGTGCTTAATTAAATCACGGGGAAATAAGTCTACGACTCCGTAAATCTAAAACGGCCAGCGACGTCTTCGAAGTCTAATAGACGCACGGAAGCGAGGCTGCTAGACTTGAACGTCTTCGATCTCCAGCGTAGACTGACGAGTCCGTAGATGTATTTCCCTGTGAGCAGTGGTATACCGTAACATCTCAACCCCCCTCAAAGATTGTTTGAAAGGCAGCTTGTCGCAGCCCTTCAAACTTTCTCTCAATTTCGGACAGGCGATAGGAATCTAAAGCAAATGTCTGGGCGAACTCCCCCTCTCTCCATCTCTGCTCTCTCCTCCGTTCCCACACTCTCACACTCGGACCAGTTCTCACTTACAGTAGTCCTGTCATCAATTCCCTTTCTCTCCCTCTAACTTTCCTCTTCCCTCTACAAAAAGTGGCCGATTGGCAACGTCTTTGTCCCATCTACAGTACTATTTCGGCTTCTTTTTGTGGCGGCAGTCGATCAAATTGGATCTGACAGGTGTGGAAAAGTTTTGAATCTGAGAGTGAAGGGCACGGTAACTCCAACTGCAAACTGATTATATTCTTCGTCTTTTGATTACCGTACCCATCCCTTTTATGGTCCTTAAAGACCCAATTCTGATTGGCAGTTTGCCTATCCTCTTAGTGATAATCGTCCATTAGTCTCTCACCCCTTCTCTTACCTTTGGCGGCACTTTGACAATAACGGGTTCTCCACTGATCAAATACTAGTGATGTGTCGACCCCGATGCCGGTTGGGTACCCCTTCTGGCACGGTTCCGGTGCCGAACCAGACGTTTATTTGGTGTCATTCTGACATGGCCCCTGCATTCACTTTGACCTTTTATTGCTGCTTAATAAAATCGTGGCAGAGTTCATTACCTGCTAACATTAAGTGTATGATCTCTTCGAGCTTGCTGCTTTTGAACTTTTTCGAACAGTTACTTCGGGGTGCAATTTTTTTTTGAAAAGAGACTGTACTCCTTTACTCGTGAAAGATAGTAGTTCAGCTAATGGGTCCGTTGGTCCATTCATCTCTTCAAAAGGCCAACGGTACACATCTTGTGCATCCTTTGTGACGCTTTTTCTAAGATTCCTTTGAAGCCGTCGTATCTCAGCTGTTCAAACCGAGTCACAAAAAGAATCCTATGTTGTCTCTCTCTTCTCTTCCTTCCCGCACTCTCTCTCTCTCTATCTCTCGATCCTTGATGTATACGACACTCACTTGAATTCATCCCTCTCTTCATCCTTCTTTGATCACAAGGTGTGATCACCACTCGAAGTAGTCTCTCTCACTCTCTTATGGTCAGGAACAGATGTCAGCTCTCGAATACTCCTTTTTGATCCAGCAATATGCAAATACTCGAGCATGTTTACGGACCAGGAACACAAATTCGGGGATCGCATCAATGATTTTTTTTGAAACGTACGGTTGTCGCATAAGTTGAACGGTGCTTGGTCGTATCGCAATGCTGAACCAGTACCACTTGAATGTCCCATCTCCGATAGTGAGAGAGCATCTCTTCTTTGTTGATATTTCTCAGACTCCTCCATCTTTCTTGCGTGCAATGACCCGATCAGACCCGTCTTTAGTGTCATTATGAGACTAGGGGAAAAGGTGAAGAACACACAATGTTGATCGTGTGCCATGGCGATTTCAAGCGCCTTAAATTTTGCGTAGCATCCCATTTAAATACATGGTTCTAAACCTACAGACAGGATTCTGTGAGAGAGTGCAAAGTGAGAGATTCCCTCTCGATTTTACCCGCTCTCTTGTTCCAAAGCCCTTCCGGTAGAGTTTCCTTCCTATGAAATGAAATGCAATTCTTGTGCCATTCCTTGGAAATCCCATGACCCCCTAATAAGGACTATCTAGACAACGCAATATTCGTCTGTAAGTATACAATCAGTGTGTGCAATAATCACGCCCAGGTGTGAAGATGTGTAATTCGAGAAGAGGTCATTGACTCGGCGCTCTTCTGGCGCCGAATCGGCGTCCCGCTGCGCCCTGTAAACATAAATATGTATTCAAACATGGCACCTTGGCACAACACAGCATCGAGTTGGTACCATGCCAGAAAAGTCTTTCGCCGTCTGACTCTCTCGGTTCGAGCACTCTCTCGATGATTCCTTTTTCTCTAACTTAATCTCGCCAATACTGTTTCGGATGCTGTGCACAGCGAACATTTAATAGCCCCATCGCAACTACCGTAATTGTCGGTCGTTTTACTTATCTCTACAGTAAATCTGACTCTGGTCTCGCTTCTTTTCCATTAATCTACTCCGTTTCTTACCTTCGAACGACCTTTCTCTCCCTAATTTCATCGAGATGATGAGTCAAAGAAGTAATATCGCGGGTTGATCTCCGTGTCTCCTAACTGTCAGTCACGATAGAATCTATCTGAGAGAGAGTCGGCACTCCCCCTTATGATATTTCCCATGAGTGAAAAGATGGCCAGAGATTCACTCTAAAAGGAGAGCGTGAGAGTGCACCTGTTACGAGAGAAAGAGGGAAAGAGAGAGATAAGATAATGTGGGAAGACATCTGATTTCGCATGCCGACCCTGTGGGAAAACAGCTGCAAAGTTCGCAATTTCTATCTTTTTATTTCTATCCCTTTTTTCACATTTTTTTTCAGTTCTGCCATGGCACAAATGAAACCTTGAATCAGCGGGTGCGGTAACAGTCTCCCATTCCAATTCCCATGCAACAGTTTCTCAGCGGCTAAATCAAAGTCCCATTTGACTGTCATCACAGTGTCCCATCACTTTATTGTTCACTGTTTCGAATTGAATCTCTTCCCTCGAACCCCTGTGGAGAGAAACTCTTTCTATTAGAAGGGACACCGACACCAATAGAAAGGAGAGCGAATGCGGGAGAGGACAACTAATTGATGAGTCCCTGTGAATTGGAGCCAGCGCTGTGAAAATGAGAGGGTACCGGGCCAATTGTCTCTCTATGAAGATGGATCGCCCAGGGGTACGGTATACCAGTACATTGTTCCCAGTGGTTCGTTCTGGCCTATTTTCCTTGGAGATATGTTGTAGTAACGTTATCACAGCTAAACACGAGTGTACGATTCAGTGTCACAAAAAAGAGCAACAAACGGTCTACATTTCTTATATTTACCATTGTTAGAAAATGCGAGAGAGTAGGCAGTTTTAAGAGAGTCAGAGAAAACCCAGATGGAGATAAGCATCGCTGCGTACAGATTAGTGTGAGAAACAAACGGCCTCCAAACTTTCCTTTCTTTTCGCTCCTTTTTCCTGATGGATGTTAGAAAACGACGTGGATTAATGACCCAGCAGCGACGAATACCGTAACCCTTAAATAGTTCTTACTGTACCCTTAAGCAAGTTTCCCAAAGGCATCGAGTTGGCGCCATGCCAACAAAGTCTTCCGTTGTCTGACCCTCTCGTTTCGCACACTCTCTCAATGATTCCCTCGTGTTTCGAATGCTGCGTTTCCTACCGGAACCATCGAACAGTTCCTACCGTTACCCCCTAACCGTTTACTCTACCGTAATCTGGTGGGCGCGCGGTAAGAATAGCGGGGCCGAAAGGTGAGATCCAATGACCCGTGAGCGCGGGCCGCTAATGGACCGGAAACTTGTCTATTCGGTTCGGATTACTGTAAGAATGAGCGGTGGCTGTCAAAGGCCTGTGGCGTCTATGGCTAAGAACCAGCCAATAACCAGACAATGCACAGACTCTCTCACTTTTGCACACTCTCTCGTCCTGGCCCCCTTTCAGTCGGTTTCGAATCATGTGAGCGGGGGCTGTGTCTCATGCTCGCAGATTACGCCATTTATGATTATTCACCGTCCCTTGATTTCTCTCGCCGCTCTATGGTTGCGCGTTACTTTGGTAGTGGGAGATGAAAAGGGGAATGGAGACTTGCGCAACATTGTGATAACTAAACAGATTAGGACAACTTTTACTACCGTTTGCTAAGGCGGCATACGGTAGATGAGTTGATTCGGTAAGGAGTATTGGCACCGCTTTGGTGTTGTGTATACACTCTGGCAGTCTTTATTCTCCTACTTTCTGCCTCTAATCAGCTGTATTACCGATCTAGCGCTCGAAATATATGAAAACGTACATCGAGCCAGCACCCCTACACTCAGAGAAATGTATGTCGTATATGGCTCCTGAACTGCGCATGTATGTTATATATAACATACTGTATGTTATATATGGCATACATACAAGCGCAGTTCAGGAGCCATATATAACATACATTTTTCTCTGTGTAGTAAGGAGCGCGACTAACGGCCTTCATAATCTCCCAATAGCGATTTCTTCTCTTTCAATTTCGATCATGATCATAAGGAAGACCGACAATTCATTTCTGAGAGAGAGAGAGACTGGGTCAGTCGTTCTTCATTTCTTTCTTGTCTGTGAGCTCTTATGAGGTCGAATGAAGTGTATGAAAGACAAGGAGAATCAACACGACCATGGGACCGGTCTTTAACCTGGGTAGGAAACAACGAAGTTTTTAATAATCATGATATATAAATCTGAACAAAGTCATTCTAACACCCCAATATCGGTCCAATTAGTAAGCTTATCCATCCTCTCAGCAGGACAATTCACTAGTCGTCATCACCCTCATTGTTCGGATTATCCTTGTCCCTTACACAATCGATTGACACGAAGGATGCTTATCCCCATCCTCCCCTTTCACACTCATTATCGTATCCTTATGCAAGTCACGCGTCTGCCCTATACCTCTTGGTACTGTGGTATTCTAGTATGGTACCTGTCCTGGTTTGGCTCCATTCCTTCTTGGTCCCTCCATTCCCATCTCGGTTCCATCGCGCGGTAACAGTCAAAGTCTCTCTCTCTCCCACTGGGCACAAACAAAACCCCTATTAGCACAACGGCGCCATTATCTCGCCATCGTGTCTTATCCGTCCTTTGATCCTTTCCCGCACTTAGGAAATGGGCTCACCTGGACCCCGGAAGTTTGCTTGCGGGGTTCGGTTCCGGGCCTTGGTATGACTACCACAGGTGGGGTTCTTTCTCGGCTCGAGTATCTTTCGGCTTGCCACCTTTGTTGACGAAGATGAGAGGATGAGAGAGACTCAATGGGATCGGTCACGGTACACGGGTAATTAGTGATACACAAGGCACTGCCAATGGAGAGAGAGAGAGAGAGAGAGAGAGAGAGAGAGATGGAGAGAGAGACGCCGTTCTATTGTTCGAGAGAAGGGCAGATCAAAGATGAGAGAATCCCCGTGTTTCGGTGAGATAATGAGGCATGTCTATGGCTATATCTGCCCTATCCTCTTTCCGGAACATCTACTTGGCACATTTCCAATGAAAATTGCCGCCACGTATTGTTTTTTCCCAATTGGGAAAATACACTACATGATCTCTGTCCTAACAATCCTTCAGGCACCGAACATTGTGATGCCATTGTTATGCCGATACTTTCCAGACTGGAAATAAATGGATCGATTGTATATAACAATTTACCCAGTTGGAACACGATTTCCTCCCCCTTCGGTAAGGTGCGATAAGAGACACCTCCGTTCAACAGATGGTCAGTAAGGATCGGTTTCCTTTCCTATTATGTCTGTCCCTCGCATGAATTATCGACTGTCACTAATGAGAAGAGAGAGACGGGTCTCCCTTTACATGGAGCGGCTGGTTCCTTCAAGGGAAAGGACGAATTATTCACGAAGATTGCGCATCGCCTTTTACTCGGTACCAGCCTTTCAGACCTGGCTACGGCCTCGGTTCATGGCTCGGTTCATGGGGTTCGGTTCCGGCCGCCAGAGATGTTTGCGTCTTTACAAGCCCCTCTCAGCTGCTCTCTTTGTCTTCTCGTATTTCAAAGCGCGGTCGAATGTGTAGTGAGTCTCTTAGAGAACACTTGGCCCCGTCGGTTCCGTCTGGTACTCCGAGGGTACTCACTCGGATCCTATCGGAATGGAACCATCTGGTCGCACTTCAGGTATCCCTCTTGACTCGGTCGACCTTTGTGCAACTCCTTCGAGGAATAGGCGTCTTGAGTTTGGCCGCATCTAGTTTCCCGCCAATTCCATAACCTTTTCCATTAGAAACTTGCGTTTTTCGGCCTTCTTCTGTATTAGGTAATGAGTACATCAACAGTAGTCAACAATCCATAAGAACACTACAATATCTGTAGTGTGAACCATTATCTTCGTGAACCGAGTGTCTCTTTCCCTATCATATCTCCTACCTGCCCATTCGGGATTGGTCAACCCCTCTGGCGGTATCTTTTTCTTTGATTCCCTTCCCATGATCAGCCGATAATACAGAACCGAGCGGCCGCAATACGAATGCCGAATCGGCATCCGTACTACCTACTGTCCACCTTCCCCGAGACACCTCCCTCCCTCCTCTCCTCTCCAACAGAAGTCTCTTCCCAATGGCATCGCAACTGTCCCTCATTTGGGACACACCACATGCCCCTCTCTCCTCCTTCTTCTCCTCCTCTGAGCAGCTGATTCTAGTTGAAGAATTCGGCGTTTTCGTCTCCTGCCTCAAGGGACAATTGGCGACTGCTGTTCCCACTCTTCCATTCTTCCCTTTGGGATCAAGACGGGTTACGGTAACCGAGATGGGGTACGGTAATCATCCTACGAAACGACTAGAAGAACGGCGTTCTTAGCAAGTTATCGTTGAGGTCATCTCCATGTTATGTTTCGCGCTCTCTATCAGTCTCTGCCTGCATCCAGGAAACAAGTTAATGTTTGGTCCACTTGGCCCATGTCTGGAGTTAGTCGTTCACCACATCATCTTTCAATCTCTCTCTTTCTCCCCCCATTCAATCCAATTTGCCATCTCCACTACTTCATCATGTGTCGCGCCTCCCGCCTTTTTTCTTCATAACAGCTCATTTTTATCGCCCTGAGGCAGAAAGAGAGAGAGGAAATACGAGAGAGAGAGAGAGAGAGAGAGAGATAGGGCGCAATTGGTCACAGTTGCCAGACCGCCTGTTTGAACTGCTGTCGAAGACAATTGGCACCTCGGGGCGGATCCCGAGAATCCTGAGAAGCTCCGGATCCCGTGGGTACCTTCCCCAAGGTACTTGGTACCGTGTTCCAGAGTCCGGGTACCTGAGGATCCTCGGGTTCCTTGGGTTCCTGGGATCCTTGGGTGGAGACGCGCACCTGACGTCGTCATCTGCTAGTGTGCAACTGCTGGAACAGCCGTCGACTCCTGTTAGTAGGCAGTAGGCCGCCCTCTGTCTCTGCACTCTCTCACTTCCACTCACTCTCTCCCTCTCTCTGACTGACGAGAGAGTGTGTGGAGCGAGGAGAGTGCCGTGAACTGCTACACCCACAGCTGACCCCGTCTGTTACCTGGAGACTGCGGATCCGAGATCTTAGGATCCGTAGGATCTTAAGGTCTCTGGGATCCTTAGGATCCCTAGGATGCTTCGGATGCTGAGATCTCAGGCATCTGCCGCGCACATGTATTGCTGCATTCGTTCACAGCAACAACTGTTCTCCAGATGTGGAATTCCCCCGCTTCTCCCTCATTTCTTACCGCATTTCACTCTTTCTCTTTCACATTTTGATCACTTTTCACGATTCATTCAATCATTATTTATTTCCTCAAAGTATCCAAATTAACTGTGATGGGACAAGAATCGGATGTCCGTCGACATTGTCCAATCGGTCAGCAAGGGTATGGGTAGAAAGGAGGATTCCCTTCTTCCAATCCCGTTTCACTATTCCATTGTTCACTAAACTGAGCTCTTTCCCATGGCCTAAATCTCGCTCGGTAGGCCCCTCAATTTGCATACCAAAGAGTGGGTCCTTAGTAGTCTCTCTCTATCTATCGCGTAAGGTGCCTCTCTCAGACCCCGCAATTTAGAGCTCAGCAACCCAACTCTCAAGTATGTAGTGGAATCTCATTAACCCGCCAGCTGATTTGCAAGTTGCATAACTTCTCTCGTACCACAATGTTCCCATGTTTGGTTCCGCCCCCATTCCTCTCGAGTTCCCAATAGAGACAGCCGATAGAGAGGGGGGAGGGGATGGTTCCCTGACTCCGCCCCCTTCTCATCCCTCCTCTCTCTCTCTCCTGTTATAGACCATTCGGCTGATCCTGTTCGGTGCATCCGCCTCTCGACCCACCAAACCTGTTCATTCACACGCATTTCCCGTGTTATACTTGTTTTTGTCAATCGATATTGTCGTGTTTTGTCGCGAAATGTTCAATTCTTTCTTCGAATTTTGTCTTAATTTCATTGTCTCATTACAGAACCCCACATTTCCACAATGTCCAAGGTCCTTCCGGTGCCGAAAGTTTTGCCCTCGGGCAAGATTGTGAAGAAGTCGAAGACCTCTCGACGATCTCGTAAGTATTGATCTTTGTTCTTTGATCACTGTATAGTTTGATATTTGTAGTTTGATCACTGCATGAACACCTGTGTTATCGTGTAATGGCTTTCCGAATTTCAGAAAACATCGCTGGTTCTCAGTTCACGCGTGAGGAGCGTGAGGAGATGCGTCGCCTGTCCGCGATGCTTCCGATGCCCGCGCGTCGCGTGGACAAGCATGAACAGGTACGGTATCACACTCAATCGAAAACTGCCTTTTTTTCATCACACTCAATCGAAAACTGCCTTTTTTTCGATCACTGTAGAATGATATGTTTCACGAATAGTTCTTATCAAACATGTGTCTTGGTTAAGTAGTGGTTGTTTCTGTCGTAGTTCATCAATGGATATCATATACCGTATTCTTTCCCTGCAGGACCCTTCCGTGCTGCTCAACGATACCGTATGCTACATCAACCACCTCGTCGCTACCGTACAAGCGCGCGTCGCTGCCGGAAGTCTCCCAAGAGGTACGGTAGCTTGATCTTTGATCTCTGATGACGTCATCGCCCGTTGCCTGCCGACCTTCACAAGTCCTTGTTGAGATGGATAGCACTCTATCCATCTCTCTCGAGATAGATATGGATTACTTTCGAGGCCACAGGGCTCTCCTAGCGACCAATCAACTTTCACCCTCCCACTACGGTAGTGCCATGATCAGGATTAGCCAGTGACGATGCAATCCTAGATCGACAATTTACAAGGAATTCACACGAAACCCCTAATACTGGCGGAATCAATAATTGCAATTTGCAATATCTCTCATTTCAGAAGTCCTCGCTCAATTGGATCCTCGATTTGCCTCAGTCTCTCCCTCCTCTTCTACCTCCACTTCTCCTTCCTCCTCTCCGACCCGAGTGGTTGCTGCAGCTGCTGCAGGCAAGAGAAAGCGACGATCCCCTAAACATTGACCTACCGTAACCCCTCAATTATCGATCGATTCCGATTCTTTTTTGCTTTCCTAGTGTCGTTACGGGTACCCGACGTCTTCACTTATCGATCCAATTCCGAATACGTGTCGTCACAGTGTGATTTTGTGTAGAGAACTACTGTACAGAGCAGATAAATATAGTATTTCCTTATCTCGTTTTTCAATTGTATGTGAATGCAAAATACATATATACAAAGTGAAATATGGATGACAAAGGAAATAGTATCAATTCAATGCTTTATTCCGCCAGTGGGTTCTTATCTTCGTATCTTTGATTGCTGATTCTCTCGTTCTTTTCATCTCACATACTTATTGTTAGCTCTTCCTCTAATCTTCTGTGACTTCCTTCTCTCTCTCATCGCTCCTTCTTATCTCCGTCTTTCCCAGACTAATCATATCTCCCAATCAGAACGGCCAAATTATACATTCTCTCTCATCTCCCTACCTTTCCCTTGGAGTCAGAGATCTCCCGTGGCCTTCAGTCCCAATCTTTACTCGTCTCTTCTCATTCCTCGTTCAGTCAACGCTTAGAGAGAGAGAGAGAGAGAGAGAGAGAGAGACCGATCTAAGTGGGGATGGTCCATACTTTACCAACCAGAGAGGTTTATGGGCCGATTCACCCTCAGTGTTCGACGATTACTAATTGTGCAAACACGCACGCACAGACATCGGGTACTGTAGGCGCCAGGTAGTTGGCGTCGTGCCAACATCTCTGTTAGACCAACTTCCATCTTATCTATCTGGAGTGTGTAAATGATCCATCCAAACACTCTACCTGTCCCTTGGGGCCGTGCGTACAAGATCGATTACCTATTCAGTCCATTCGTTGCCTGACTGCACACAGTTTATCTAGGGAGATCACCAAACAACTGTCATTACTCTGCACTCTCCTCGTTTCGCCCACTCTCTCGTACTCCCTGGCTGCTAGAGACCAGGGAGAACTGAGTGAGCGGAGGCTAATCACAGGCTGAAATGGAATACCCTTGGATGACCTGTGGATTGAATGGAAGATTGCGTCAGTCGACAACACAATAAGGGACACACAAATCCGAAAAGTGGCTGGATTGACTCCCAATTGCACTTATGACACCTGGGAGAGAGAGGGAAGTGTGAATGGGAGTTGCGCCAGTATTCAGGTCGAGAGGAGGAACACGAATGGAAAGTAGGGGAACATGGAGAAACAGTTCCACCTGTATTTATTTATTTGATACACATCCTAAAGAGTATTACATCAAGTAAAGAAACGAAGGAGAATATACGATAATCTAAACCGGGGTTGGGGGAGTGTGGAATGAGGGAGGGGATTACTCCTCTTCTGAAGCTTCTTGAATCGGATGAGAGTTATCACGATTCATTGAGTAAACATACAGTTTTTATCAGTTCACAAAAAGCCCTCTTCTCTATTTTTGATTCCCACACTGACTCATCGACCACTCGAGACAGATTTCACACAGTAAGACGGGCCAGCTGGACATACAATGGAGAGAGGGAGAAGGTAGATGAGAGGGGGGAAGCATACCTCGACTCTCTCTTTCTCCCCCCCCCCTTCACCCATCTGAAGAAGGGATACAGTGGATTAGACTGAGACGATTAGACGAAAGGTGCATGCAAATAGGAGAGATCGGGCAGAGATTTTGAATGGAGTAGGATCGTGACCTCGGGAGATAAGAGCATAAACATGGAAGAGACCTCAAATTTTTGAATTCAGCATCACAATGTTATATCTTCAATAAATGGACGAGTACATACTAGCCGGTAACTCGAACAGAGATGGAAAATTTAACGATGATTGGGAGCAACGAAGAAGAATTTATGATACCTGAAAGATTGTCCTGAAGGAACCCGGGTCTTTTCCCAATTGGGAAAACGCTTTTGGGAAAAACACAATCCTAGCATTGTGGTATCCTGGCCGCTTTGTAGGTCGAGTAGGCGAAGTTGCGGTGCATAATTGACCGTACCTTCAAAGGAGTTGCTGTGATGGTTGACTGACAGCCCCCACCAGTTGCATCCCTTTTCTTCTCCCTCCCACTCCAATTATGCCATTGTTGCGGTACAGCAATGATGCAAAGGAAGAAGCGGCGACGATTACGGTAATTAGAGGAGAAGAGAAGAGGTGAAAAGAGAGATCGATGAGGGAGGTGAGAGAGAGAAGTAAGATAATGATGCGCGATTGAGAGGCGATCGGAGGTAAGAAAACTATAAAGAACTCAAGAGGAGGGAAAAATCTCGAAAGTTATCAACGGCATTAGAGCCTATGGAAATTGAGGCAGACAGTTAGATGTTTGAGAGAATTTTGGCATTTAGCCCTGACCACCGTTGTTATCGAGACATTTCCCAGTAGATTTCACCCCTCACTAATTTATGCAATATCTGTGCTGACACTCACAGACAGATCATTTCTCATTTCACTCCATCTCGTCAAGCGTCTCGCGCGCCCCGGGCAGTCCCTCGAGGGTTATGCAAGGGGAAATTAGTATTCAAGACTATCTAGCACTGGGTAATGTTCTTAATTTTTGTGTTCATCCATTGTTCAAAAATCAACAAACTCAGCATGAAAACCGTAGAAATTACATAAATATGGTGGGAAAATGGATCAATTTGTTCATACCATCGTGTCAATACTTCTCACCGGGAGGTCCGCTTCTCATATTGACTCTGCTGATTTGCATGAGTGGTGCAGTCCATAATCTGGGGGAGATTTATTGGTACGTCACTTCACTTCAATCTGCGTGTCAGTCAATGGTCAAGATGATCTCCCGTGGTGATTTCTGATGAGGAGAAGCTGGGAAAAACAAGGGAGATTAGATGATGAATCCGTGACCACATTAGGTGTATCGTAGGTGATGGTACGTTTTGGAAACAGAAAAGCAAAAGTTACCAAATTTTCTGAAACGTATCCCCAACAAACCCCTGAAAAATATGTTGAGGGTTCCTAAGCGGCAATTCTAAAAAGGCCTTTCACCGTATCGTATGAGAACTCAATGGTAAGTGATTTTTTTTGCGGATCTAAAGATGTTCAATAAGGTCTCGAGTCTCTGAACTACTGTATAGCCACGCTGGCCTCATAAATTCATTCTTCCCACCGTTTATTACTGTCTCGTGCTTAGTATCATCAAGTAACTGCAACTCATGAATGGCATCTCTCTCAGTCGATTGTAAATCTCCACAATAGCAGTGCTCAGTGTCTGGACTCTCTCCATCTCCCGTTGTCTCTCGTCTACTCTAACTCTCGACGAGAGTCTATTAATTATCTCTAAATGAGTGGCACGCGACCCCCGTTCCCACGTTTCTTATTCACAGTGTTGTAGGACACCTGAGACGTTTGAGGGAGGTCGAAAAGGTCACAAGTGCAATTCATAGGGGATATTCAAATTAATTCATGAGATACATTGCTGTGAGCAATGATTATTGTTACTAATTTGCTGCTGTCAATACGATCTTCTCTATAACGCTTTGAAAATTTTGTATTCTTTTCCAAATGATTGATGAAAGCGCTCCGGCTCCAGCTGACGAACTCTTGCCCTCCATATTTCTGGAATCAAGGAAATGACCAGAAAAGTGTGATAAATATTGCAGTCTGGTGCATGTCCATTGCTCAACACTGTCCACTTTCCTAATCCATAGTTGTCCAACTTGGTCTCACTCGGACCGGAAATGAGTCCAGATTTGATTGCATAAGGAGAGGGGATAATCGAGTCGTAATGATGACAAACAGGAAGGAACGACAGACCGGAACTGATATGATTGCATAACGATGGTGTGTACGAGGGATTTGTTGTGCCTGCAAAACCGGACTGAGAATTTGGTAGGGGAGGGGGAACAGTAATTCGTTTAATTCTCCATTCCCACTAATTGGAGGACACAATTATATTGAGTTCATATTAAAGAAAAACGTGTATAATAAAAAAGAATCTTGATCGTTTCTTTAACTGCCGTCACATCCTTCTCGGGTGTACCAAATAAAGAAATAAATAATTAAATAGGCTAATTGAGACTATTGTTTTATGCGGTACCGCAGTCGAATGCTAATTGACATCGCAGTGGACGCTCAAGAGCCCGTTTCCGCGAACAAGTGGGATGCTCTCCTCTCATTATTCTTTACCCTTTAATCATCCCTGAGGCATACGATCTCTCGACCCTATTTATTAGCCCTTCCTTGTGACTCGGACACCGAACATTGAGTTAATTACAAGGGAAATTACCTCAATGAGTGTCTCTATTGGCAGGAAGAATGCGGGAGACGCGACTAGGAGGCAATTGCACGCTCAAAATAGTATATTCCTCAGCAAGCAACTCCCCCTACTATTCCAAGAAACTGTTCTATGTGTAAAAAAGTCAAGCGATTTTGCGGTAGCGAGCTACCGCGCTAGATAGGGCAAGCCGGTATCCCAGCTGCAAAGGAGTTATTTGCTAAAGACAGAAGAAATGTTAACGGCTCCATCTGAGGAATTCTATTGTTCAGAAGCCGAAAGGGTCATTCGCCTGTTCTAATCTCTACTCTTCCGCTGATCCAATTTGTAGTTATCTCTGCAGGTGGCACACAATCCTTCTCTCTCTCCTCTTAGATGGTCAGAGAAAGGGCGAGAGAGCAGGCGAATCGAGGAGGGGGCGACTGTTCCTAAAGAGCGAGAAGATGAAGGTGTGACGCAACACGAGAGTATCGGGCCAATTTGGGACGACGACGCTTTGTCGGTCTGCTTTGGCCATTTAGTGTATGAGCAAACAAGGATTCAAGGAGGTGAAAAGGTCAAGAACGAGGATGAGAAGAGATACTGTTGCAGGAGACGACGTGGAGGGGATTTCTGAAGGGTTCCTTAATGATACACGATAATCCAATTATAAAACCTGGAACAAAATAATTTCTATTGTTCCACTTTATATATTTGGCTTTCGTGCATCATTAAGGAATCCTAGATTTCTGGGAAACAAACTATAGCTAAAACTACTCCCGGCGGACCGTATTGGGAGCAGTGGCGGAGAGGGTGGAGATGTCGGCAGGGGATTGGCGCTACGGACAGTGTTCAATCAATAGTTTATGGGAAACAAACTATTGTTTTGACTAATGATCAAACTACGTGAGATTATTTAAATATTTCTAATTGGATTAATAATAGACAAATGCCTCTCTTATGAATGCCATTCTAGGCTTTTTGTTCTGGGTTTTTCTGTTTTCTATTCCTTCTGTTCGGTTATTTTGTCCATGCCCGTTGCGCATGAGCAGTCAATCTACCCCTTTTCAGAGATCATGAGTGAAGAAGGTAGCAGTGGAACCCCAGTAGCCGAAGGAACCAGCGACGTGGCCCAAATTGAAGCCATGTTGGAGGCTTTCCTCCAGAAAGCCACCCCGGCCCCGGTGCACGTAGCGCTAACCCTGACCCGCCAGAGCTTCGCCAAGCAGGCACAATTCAACGTGGACATCCTCAACAAACTCGAAGCAGCCAAGAAGGACCCTCAATCGCTCGACGCGGTCATCTCGTTTATCAAGGAGAGGAACTCGATTCTGGCGCTGGGCGACAAGAACCCCAAAGTTCTCGAGATGGTCGATGCGGCCAAGGCGTTCGAATCGTCTACCGCATCCTCCTCCGCCTCGTCATCGTCGTCGCTGATGCAGGCAGTCATGCTGGCCCAATCCTTCGCGTCCGTGAGCGCTTCTACTTCGGACCGCAAGCGTCGCGCGTCTTCCCCCCCGGGTCAACAGCCCTTTCGGCCGAGGGCGCCAGCCTACACTACCTCTGGCGCCCAGTTCACCCGAGTCCCTTCCTTGTTCGAATCCCACCCTTTCCCTGGCTTCGCGTCTGCGGGCGGCAGTGGCAGCGCTCCCAACCACATCCCGGCAGGCTCGTGCTACAACTGCGGACAGAACGGCCACTACAAAAACGACTGTCCCTATCCGCCCAGAAGGCTCTAAAAAATAACAAAGAGTTCTGGAGAGATTGCGGGGCGACCCCTTTTGTTCTGGGAGTTATTGAGTCGGGGTATCGACTGAATTTTATGCTCGACCGAGATTCCATTAATATCCGAGCTGCAGATAACCGAGCGTCCGCCAAGAGAGAAGCCAAGTTCGTCCAGGCAGAGTTGAGAAGGTTGCTGGACTCGGGAGCTATTGAGAAGGCCCAGGCACCACGAGTCGTCTCACCTCTGTCTGTCGTGCACGGTAAGAAACCAAGACTGATACACGACCTGAGTTCCCTAAACCAATACCTGTCCAAGACCAAATTTCGTATCGAGGATCTCTCCTCAGTTTGGTTTTCGCTACCTTTCAATGGTTACATGGCCACCTTTGACTTACGGAGTGGGTATCACCATCTTTCCATCCACCAGGAGGATCGACCTTTCTTGGCCTTCTCTTGGGAGGGGATTACGTACCAATTCGCAGCTCTCCCCTTTGGCCTGTCACCCGCTCCGTGGGTCTTCACCAAGGTTCTCAGGACATTGGTTAGAATGTGGAGAGAGAAAGGAATAGACGTTACCCTTTACCTAGATGACGGAATTATCCTTGCTCAAACACAGGAAGAACTGGAGAGAGCTGTGAGAGTAGTGAGAGAGGACCTGGAGAGAGCGGGTGCTCAAACAGCAGAAGAAAAATCATTCTGGTCCCCTTCCCAGCAAGGTTCCTGGCTGGGGTACGAAATAGATCTAAGAGAAGGGTCCGTCAAGATTTCCGAGGATAGAGTCCTCAAAGCCTTAGAGAGGCTCACACTCCTTAGAGAGGAGGTATCCCCGTCGATTCGAGATCGAAACTGTGCGATCGGTTCCCTTATGTCAGCCTCCCTCATTCTAGGAGACGCGGTCTCCCTACTATCCCGAGCACTCCTTGGTTCGATCGCCCGGTCACAGTCAGCATCTCTTCCTTCCCACACCCGAATCCCGCTATCCCAAGACGAAAGAGGTGAGATAGATCAATGGATTAGAGAATTGAGAGGCAGAGCAGTCAGAAAGTTTGTCGAAACCCCCTGGTCGTTTGATCTGAGAGTCGAGACGGACGCATCCGCGGTCGGTTTGGGAGTCGTAGTTAAAAAGGGCGACGAAAGAGTAAACACTACGTCGCGAAACCTATCTCCCGCTGAGAGAAGCGAATCGAGCACTATGAGAGAGCTAAGAGCGGTTGAATTTGCAGTCAGTACTTTTGAGAGGGAATGGCACAATCTGTCGATTGTGTTCTATGGGGACAACCAGAGTGCGATGATAATTCTCAGAAAGGGATCGATGAAAAGGGAATTGAACGAAATCGCTAGGAGAGTGGAGAAAATGCGCGAGAGAATGGGAGCAAGCTTCAAATTCTTTTGGATCCCGAGAGAAATGAACGCCGAGGCGGATCTAGCTAGCAGAGATGTTGATACTGACGATTGGAGTCTGCAGGGTTGGGTATTCGATCAAGCAACCAATAAGTGGGGATCACCCGATATCGATTTATTTGCAGACGAAAACAATGCCAAGTGTGTACGATTCGTTTCCAGGCTTCCCTGCCGCGGAGCAGCCGCAGTCGACGCGTTCTCCCTTCCCTTTCTCTGGACTGGAGCGCTTCTGTGGTGTGTGCCCCCCACAGCCCTTCTTTGCAAAACGCTGGCCTGGATGAGAGGCGTGAGAGCCAGAGGAATTCTGGGTCTCCCCTACTGGACTTCCCACCCCGTTTTCCCCCGCCTGTTCCTGCCTGACAGTTCTCCTCCTTTCGTAAAAGACTACCTAATGTTCCCAGAGGGGACTCAGATTCTCAACCCCGGTTCGTATAATCAAGGACCTTTTTCACGACCTTTCATGGATTCCCCCTTCTGCCTCCTCCTCCTTGACTTCAACTCTACTTGATTCTAGCACACAAATAAAGCCGATGCCTTAATGAGTTAAACATCGGTTATCACGTACGGAGTGAGAAACGAACGACGGCAGTGATAATTGTTGTTTAACGAATTAAGTATCGGCGTTTTTCCCCGTTTTCGTAAATTTCCTCCCAAAGCCAGAACCGGAAAACCCAAAACCGTATCCACCCTGTTAACAAACTACGCAGCCACCTCTTAGCACACACTCCACTGAGTATCACACGCTTCCATTCACCAACCTCTCGGGAGCAGATTTACGCCATTCTAGGCCTTTTGTTCTGGGGAACATCCCACCCGCCCGCCCAAGATCCTCCACCCCCCCCCCCGTTGTTACTAACGTCTAATGCATATCACAAGAGAGTATCTGTAAAGAAACGAGTGGATGAGTAAGAGGATTTGCCATGCAGGCCCAATCGGAGAGCTGCTGAGAAGCATCTACGGTACGGTGGGACAAACCGACCCTTCTCTCCAGCCTCTACTCGTCCAATCGATAGAAGGAGCCAAAGCAAGCTCTACCATGCGCGTGTATTCAGGCAGCTTCGACAAGCTACGGTAAGCGCGGTCTATATAGAAACACCCCCTCCCTTTTTCTTCCCCGTTAATAGATTCACGTCGGGATAAAAATTCGGTTTCAGAGCGTACGCGAGGGAGAGGGGCCTCGACCCGGCGTGCCCGACCTCACTCGTTATCTTCTCTCTACGGCAAGTCCAAGAAGGAAAAAGTCTTGCCACCCTCAAGACCCTCTCCGCCTCCTTCAACCACTTTGTCGCCTCCCCACCCCCTCTCGTATCTCAATTATTGTCATATGTCCACCAGTCCTCCCGTAGACAGACTACCGTATCCCACCACGGCCATGTCCCCCGTTCCCACGTCGATAGACTTGTACAGTACGCCTCTCAGAATCCCCATGATCTACCAGTTCTTCGCGCTGCAATGGGAGCCGCCCTCGCTTTTGCCGCTCTTTTGAGAGTAAGTGAGTTGGTATCCCTTCGATGGGATGACCTGAATTGGTCCGAGGGAAGACTCGGAGTGAGAGTGAGGAGGGCCAAGAACGACCAATTCGGCGAAGGAAGGGAGACCTTCGTCTCCATCGAGGACCCTTCCCCCGTCCTATCTCTTTTCCAACAGTATAGATCCCTCACGGCTTCCTCCCCCTGGCTCTTCCCCTCCCTCACCATTCCCGAATTGCCCATCAAACCCGACTCATTCCGTCAAGATCTCACCCAACTCTGCTCCAGAGCCGGGGTTGAGAGAATCACCCCCCATCAATTGAGGGCAGGAGGAGCGATGGACTCAATTCGAAGAGAAACTCCAATCGAAGCAGTGCAGAGAAGGGGGAGATGGAAGTCACTCGGAGGTCTCAATCCCTACCTAGAGGGTACGGTAGAAGCACAAGGAGGAGCGCTCCCTCTCTGACCCTCTCACTCTCTCACTCGTTCCTTTGCCTGTTCATGTTCTCACTCTTTTGCTCTCATTTCATATTACACCTTCACGTTGTTCATTGTCTTCTAGCTGTGCCATCAAGTCCTCTCTCCTTTGCCCCTCCCCACTTTTCTCGCCTTCTTAGTCGAAATTTTCCACCAATTGCTTCATTTTCCCCGCTCGTGCTTATCCGTACACGTATTTGTCCATCTCTCTCGGGTGCCTAGCACCCGGTTCTCACGTTGTAAACGTAACTTGCCCAGAGACACAAATAAAGCACACAAATAAAGCCGATGCCTTAATGAGTTAAACATCGGTTATCACGTACGGAGTGAGAAACGAACGACGGCAGTGATAACTATTGTTTTGACTAATGATCAAACTACGTGAGATTATTGAAATATTTCTAATTGGATTAATAATAGACAAATGCCTCTCTTATGAATATGTTCCTCTCCTCTTTCACTTCACTTCGTCTCAATGCTTTTCTCACTGGCGGTCGCTCTCGCTCTTCTTGTCACCTTTTCTCACGCTATAGATACTAAAAACTACAAGCCGAAGAGTTGCCTGGAAGATTTCGAGTTGACGGGCAATAGAACATGTTACGCATCGAGTCTCCTCTTTTTTCCTAATGCAAACTGTGGCGAAGGAGGTGAACTTTTGAAATCACATAATTACACATGTACATGTTGTATGCTGTTTGTTAACTGAGATCCACATCAGGTAAAGTATGTACTCTGCACAAAACGAGAAAGCACGATCTTTCAATTACGGCTGCTCTTATGATCGTAGCAGAATCAAACGGAAAAATCAATTTAACCTATGTCAATGATAAATTAGAAAAGGTATTCTTTATATTATTTTCAAAATATGGTAAAAAGGTAAACCACTCTGCCGGGGCTCACCGGTAAGGCTGGTTTGCTAACTAGGTCTACGTCTCCCCTGCTGACCGGGGCACGTTACCTTCCGCAATCAAAGTTGCTACCAATTTTCCCGCCCCCGAGGGGGATGGGGGGGGGGCTTGGTGAACCAGGTTCAAAATATGCATTGGTGATTGTTAGGACGAGCACCCTTTACTTCTGCGGTCGTTCACTTATCTCAAATATCTAGATATCTTTTAATATATCCTTAAACGCTATCAATTCAGATTTGGGACGAGTTCATGGATCACGCGTACAAAGGTGCGGATAAATGTCACGACAATTTTGGTGTCCCATTTGTCATACACGCAACGTCAATCGAAGAATTTAAGAGAAAGGTAACTTGAATAGAATAGAAAGGTAACTTGAATAGAATAACGAAGTGATAATCTTCTTTCAACTGATTAACACTAGTCTTCAGGGAAGGTGATTCGATCATTTAGAATTAGATTTACAACAATCAAATAAGGGAGATGTAATTGATGGAAATGAAACAATGTAATTACAATAACATTGCTACCATAGCGTATACAATTTTTGTTCTTGCGTATCTAATATATTTTATTTGCGAACCACAATATTATATTGAACACATTGGTGGACTCATGGCAGGCTGCTTGCACAAAAGCTGTTTCACTAATTTTGCTCATTCGCTCTATCGACTCGCGATAGCATCTTTCAATAATCCATTTTCCTCACCTACTGTTGAATAGGGACGGCTTGGCAGGAAGGATAGCAAGATCCTATTGGGAAATGAGACATACCGTGGAAAAAAAATTATTTTCATTGAACGTTGACACTCTTATTCAGATCGATGCTGTCACTGATCTCATTTTATATGTATCGACAGAACATTCACGCAACTGTAACATGAATTCAGCTAATTTCGGGTATGAATTCATTTTAAATCGATGTAGTCACATTCTAGGTACCAATCAACGCGCATCTATATGAAGGATTCCGGTGTCAAAGCAGAGAATCCGTACACTCATTCTCCATTTCACATCGGCTCTCTTAGAATTGGTGTGGATGGGCAAAGCAATGAAAACCATAGTGACAAAAATCGACACTTCGTTCTGACGCCTGACTGTGATATCGACCACTGGATTTCGACTCCAGGAATTTACAGGCAAACATTCATGATCTCGTTTTGATACTATTTGATATTTCAAATAATCACCAAAAAAGGGTTATCTTGGTGTAGTTTGTATTTTTTCAGAATCAACTTGGCTTCGAAGAAAATCAGCCAGATTTTCTACGATCCAATGAATTCTGGAAATAGCTTCCTTACCTGAAATTCGGAGCAAACATTGCATTATTAAAAATTATCTCCGAATAAACGACTAATTTCTTGATTCGTTATCCGTTGTTGCAAAGTAAAACACATTTTTCCTCCACTTGCACTTGATATTGTTTTTAATGAAAGCATTCGAAATAATCTACAAAGAGATCTACAAAAATACATGTATGCATTCAGTCCAAAATAGGATCAATGTGAAGTTTGCGCATCCAAAAACTCTATTGCGGTTATCCCTCTTATGAATTCAAACTCGGAAATCAGTCGAAGGTCACTGCTAAAAGAACTCTGGTCACACTTTTGCAACGACGCGGAACTGAAAATGATCTCTTCTTTTACCTCTCTTCATTTCACCACTACTTTCAACACTCAAAGTGCGTAATCTCTACCGTATTGGCCGTTCATAGTTCGAGATAGTCATCAAGACTTTTTTATCCCAGACCAATACGAGCAAACAACGATAGCAATTTCGAATGTATTTCTGTGATCAAGATTCGATAGCACATATCGATATCACTAATAAAGTTGGGTCAATGTCGATTTGCAGACACATAGTAAAACTAGGCCACTTACCTCTCTAAACGCTCTCTGCTCAGAACACTCTCTCACTTTATTTCAGCATACCGTGATGTAGTCGTGCAAAATGGCGAAGTTAACGCATTTATTGCAATTGATGATAAACCAAACGAGATTAGGCACACATGCAGATAAAACAAGGCAGTTATCAATTGAGCAATGTCTAGGAAACTCTGCTAATATAAAAGGAAATGAAAACGTACGTTTTCTCATTCACTCGAATTTTTTAAAAACTTTTTGCACGTGTTGTTTTTTTGCAATTTCTTTTCATATCTTAGATGCTCGAGAAGTTATTCGTCTTTTCTCTACTCTTCGTAGCGTCTTTTGCACAAGAAGGAAGCGAAGGTGCCAAAACGTAAGTTACTGTGATCCTTGGCTTCGGAAATCCTGAGATGCTGGGTTTCGAGTTCAATAATCAGTCTATCTACAGTGATGTGTATTTATCTCTTCCTGAATAGGTTATTTCCAGGGTGAACAAACGTCAGGTGTTTTACACTACCGGCTACAGTGGATACCCTGGAGTGTTCGGTGGATTCCCTTACGGATTCGGCGGATATCCTTATTCATATGGATACGGTACCTCAACTCCCTGAAATTAACCTCAAAAAATCATTTCAGGTTTCCCCTCGTTCGGGTTCTCTCCTATCCAAACAGTTACGGTAACCATTCCTCCCCCAGTCGTCGTTCCACCTGTGAGAAGTTTCTTTAAATATCTTTAATTGTTTAATTGTTTATTGTCACGCATCGAGTTACCAATTCGCCTTTTCCAGGCCACCGTCGTTGGTAACGTTCCTGCTGTGAAGGTGGTGCCGGTGAGTAGCTACCCCACCCCTCCGCCCCCTCCTCATCCCCTTCCGGAACCCGAACCTCATCCCCACCCCCATCCTCATCCTCACTCTCACAACCATGGATCCGTCACTAAGATCTCGGTTATCCAGAAGAGAGAAACGGAGTAGGAAGGAGAGAAAGAACGATAAATCAATTGATAATGCTATTTGTTTGGGTCGAACGTTCCGGAAATATGAGTAAATCTTTGATTTTTTATTCAGGGCCCAATGGTGGATTTCAACTAATGAATGAAGAATACGTGTCTATACTCATCAGAGCACTATTGTCTGACATGATGAATAATTGTATTTAATTGAACAAAATCTTATCGTTGATATAAATAACGGAGTATGAATGTGATTCAGTGTGCCCACATGATTCCAAATCGACAGATAGGGGTTAGGGCGAGAGAGTGTGCAAAAATGAGAGAGTCCCCTCAATTTCACACGATCTCTTACTCTATACCCCGTTCTGTATGGTTGATCGGCACGTGGAGTGATTGAGAGTGTCTCATCTAAGCATCGAAAGGTTTGGCGCCGAATGGGAGAAATCGGCTAACCATTCAGAGGAAGTTGTGGTTGAAAGTGATGAAACTGTTTCGATTTGGTAGTAAGCGAGTGAGTTTCGCATTGACATTAACCAGGAAGGACACGGTGCCCTAGATTCGTGTTCACTGATATACTCTTCAGATATAAGTTACGAGTACGCTCATCAAATTCAGATTATGTATTTGTTTACACCAAAAAGCTCTTCTGGCAAATAATTAAACGGTGGATTTCTCCTGAAAAAAAAAGATATTTGGAAATTGTTTGTCGACGACCTCGAGAACACCGTTCGAAAATGCGGAAGTATATCTTATCAAACCCCTACTCGTTCAAAGTCCTCTCTTAGGCTGACGATTCAACGAAGTTATCGAGCACAGATTGAATTCAATCTGAAAGTGGACGAGAACTTTCTAAACGCCCTTTTCTTCTTTTCCCAATTGCAATCAAACACAAAAAATGCGTTGGTTTGAAGCAACAACAACTTTTTTCTTCTTTGAATTGGAATAAGATGTAATAAAAAGTGGAGAGATGAAACATCGATTAGTGAGTGAGACGAGTCGAATGCCGAGGGTTGAACATTGATGTGAGTGGGTGCAAATGAACCGAAATATATATTTTCCCGAGGGCGCAACGAGATAATGTGTGTAGCGTGAGACAGTAAGCATTGACTCTCTGTAGAATATTTGATGGGGCAAATAAGTGAAAATCAGCAAATCCGAGGAACAATCGCCGCTCATTTGTTCACAGTTATCGGTGTTTCAAGCCTTATCAATAGATCCGACGAATGAACATTGGAGAAATGGAATCTTGGAAGTGCTCATGAGAGGGTGGATGATAGATGCAATGCGAATAATGATAAGGCAAGAAATAATATTGCACACGAAACATCTACAATCGAATATTTGGAAAGAAAGCCGAGATCTTTTCTCCAGAGATGAAAATGGAAACCCAGAATTTCAACGTACTATTTTTTCCTGAGAAAGGAGAAAACCCAAAATTCTTGCAAATTCCATAATCATAGGAAATTTTTACATCGAATTTCAAATATCTCTACAATTCGGTAAATTGTTCGTATCGGACTGAGATGTCCCAGCTCCGCTCTCCACTTTTCCAGTTTTGCTGTCTCTAACTGTAACTGTTCTCTCTAGAACCGAGATCTCTCCTCGCTAGAGACTGTGTGTAATCGAGAGACGGCCAGTCGACTAGAGAGAGAGACTGACCAGTACTGTTCCGGTGCCACTATAAAAGCCGAGAAGTTTCAGCGATTCTCAGATTTCTCAATCTCAGACAGAATGATGAAGGTTGCACTCATCGCTCTCCTCGCCATTGGAGCCTCTGCTGAGTAAGTTTACTTCTAAATCAGCTAAATCCCCATGCCTGAGCCGGCAATTGCCTAGAACCGGGAAATGACCACCATTCCTATTTGCAGGCTCCGCGAGAAGCGTCAGTGGTTCGGCGGTTTCGGCTGGGGCGCGCCCGCTGCCGTCGTCCAGCCCGTGACCCACACCACCTCCGTCCAGCAACCCGTAGTCACCCAGGAAGTCCAGCAGCCCGTGTACCAGGTAATTGCCGGTTCTGAGCACTTCCCGGTTCTGGCTTCAGAGTGAAACCCGGTCATCTAATTGCAGACCCAGTACGCCCCCACCATCGTCCAGAACCACGAGCACGTCGTTGACACTCCCGTCTACAAGCACGTAAGTCCTTGTTTTGCAGAGCCGCAGAGGGCGATTTGCAAAACGTATCCGTAACCGGGAAATCGTTCAGGTCCAGCACACCGTCAACGTTCCCACTCCCGTCGTCGACCCCATCGTCGTCGAGCCCAAGATCATCGTGCCCAAGCCCACCACCACCAAGATCTCCGTCATCCAGCGTGTCAAGAGACAGGTACCAATTGACGGTCCCGGTTCCGGCTCTGCTAAACTCCGACTTTCTCAGTGGTTCGGAGGATTCGGAGGATTCGGCTGGGGATCGCCCGCCGTCGCCACTGCCACAGTTGCCCCCGCAGTCGCTGTCGAAGCTGTCCCCGTAAGTGCTTTGCTACTTTCCAGATTACTTAAATTTACGGTTTTGGAGCTTTATATGCTTTGAATTTTCCGATTATCAGTCCCTCGAAGCCGTAATTTAGGCCGTCGCCACCGTGACTGCCACTCCCGTCGTCGCCGCTGCTCCCATCAACGTGCACACCAACATCGTCAACCCTCCCATCGTCCAGACCGTAAGTCTACTTCCCGGTTCCCGGCTCTAGTCTAATTTCCGGCTTCAGGTCGTCCGCCCCGTTGTGCACACCCAGGTCGTCCAGCCCGTCGTCCACACTCAGTCCACCGTCTTCCGTCCCGTCGTTCATGAGGTGAGGACCGGATTTTATTAGAGCCAGGTATTTACCGTATCCGTCGTTTAGGTGCACTCGAACGTCTACGTTCCCCAGTACGTCCACGTGAAGCCTACCATCATCGAGCCCGTGGTTGAGTCCGTCGTTCCCGCCAAGTCTGCCGACACCAAGATCTCCGTCATCCAACGCGCCAAGAGACACGTAAGAACCGACTTTTCCCTATTTCCCGGTCCCTGCAACCGTAGACTAGTATTGTTTACCATAGCACTTTCGCAATATTGCATCTTTCAGGCCAACGGAGAGTCCAAGATCTCCGTCATCCAGAAGAGACAGGTAAATTCCCTGTTTCGGCAAGCCTATTTGCCGGTCGCCAAAACCTTGTTATAATTTGGACGCTTCAGGCCTTCTTCGGTGGATTCCCCGCCTACTCTGGCTTCTTCGGTGGATACTACCCCGGATACGCCTACACCGCCCCCGTTGCCGTCGCCACCGCTCCCGTAAGTATACTTCCCGGCTCCGGTTTTCAGTTTGGATTTTCCGGCTCTGATGATCATCTCCCAATTACAGGTCGTCGCCCCCGTTGTCGTTCCCCACACTCCCGGAAACACCAAGATCTCCGTCATCCAGAAGGACGACTAAATTGAGAGCCGTGAATTAGGAAATTGTTTTAGCTCGTTGGTTTTCTTCCCTGTCATGACTTGACTGGTCTCGCCCTCTTGATGATTCGCTTTGCGTACCTCGTACGACTAATAAACGTTTAAAATCAATATTTGCCTAAATTGCAAATTTATCAAAATCAAAGGAATTCACACCGTTACTGGGCGGATTAGCAGATTGGCTACGAACTTTCAACAACGGAACTCTCACTATTTCAACTGTCGGTTTGCATGAAATCTTCAAGGTCGATTGTAGCTAACAAAATGGAGTAGAAGCGATTTCAGTTCCGAAATAGCGGCGGCGGTGCCTAAAAAGTTGGGGAGCCTCTAACATGGAGATAAGTGGAACCGATTGAATAGTGAAAGAGAAGAGGAAGAAATGAAGAAAAGTTTCGAGAACGAATCACCCAAGAGAAAATGCACATACGAATGAGAGCTGTTCACAAATGGGGAAGGAGAAAAGGAATTGATCATCCGGAGAATTCCTAAGCATTTGAATTACCAGTCATTAGAGTGCGAAATATGACACCACAATCTCGTCATTTCGCATACTCTCTTCATCGGTCGGGGGATGTGAGAGTGTGTGAAATGAGGAGTCCGTGGATTCACATTTCTCACTTTACCAGTAATACTTCGGTAAAAAGAGCAAACTAAAAGCAGTGAAAGGTTCTCGAACGAGCCTTTCCGGTTCCGTCTGATGGGTTCCGGAAAGTCTGGCAGCCACTCTTCTCCCTGCCGTTCCACAATGGAATTCCATCAATTGATCTAATTAACAGTGAACTTCCACCTTCTCTTGTGGGAGCTAATGGACCTAAGTGATCTACCGCGAGAGGAGAAAAGAATGAACCTATTCGAGAGTAAGAGAGAAAGCGGCGCGTTTCCTAACCTTTTCCTGATTGACCGTTGTGCGAAAACACTTATGACCGAACGCGGGTCAGTAATGAGTAAAGTGCTGGAAACCAGACACGAAGCAGCAAGATTGGACCATAAAATGTATATAAAACAAGGGAGGAGACGAGTGGTGACAAGACGAGAATTCGGACACAGACATAATAATAGTACTGCCATGAGAGTGTCGGTGCTTCTGCTCATTCTCGCTACCATCGCCGCCAGGTTTCTTTACTTTTTCCAGCACTTCTCTCAATTCATTCAATTCATTGTCACTTCGCTAATTTCGCTCCTACTTTAGCGCTAGTTTGCTTTCGTAAATAAAGTAAGCATAGGAAAGTTTTCAATCGAAATACTTCCCCAAACTGTTGTATTACCTACTGCGAACTTTGAACTTGTAGTCAAGATCGGCACAAGCGACAGGATTTCTTTCCATTTGGAGGAACGATTCCCATTGGACCTACCGGACAGGTTTGATTCCTCCTATTTTAGTGAAATTATTGCGTTACATCGATCTATTTTTTGAGAGTACTCACATTGATTTTCAATTCAATAGTTCAGGTGATCCAAGTTCCCGTGCCCGTTCCCGTTCCTCGACTCATTCCTCAGCCCATTCCTCATCCTGGTCAGTTGCTCTCAAATATTACCCATGAATGTTGTGTATCAGATTGCTCGTTACTGGGTCGATTATCTAAACCTTCAATATGCCTGAATAATTATACATATTATCACAATATTCCATAAAATCGGAACAATATTGTACTCTCCCTTTCAGTTTCCGTTCCTCGTCCAGTCTACATCGAACGTCGCATTCCCGTATTCGTCGCTCGCCCGGTTCACGTGCCGCATCCAGTGCCCGTGCCCCGTCCGGTGCCAGTACCCGTTGACCGACCCGTGCCCCAACCTTTCCCTGTACCCATTCCTCGACCGTACCCAGTGGACCGACCGGTGCCCGTACACATCCAATCACCGCCAATCCTCGTACCACAACCGATTCCCTCTCCTGTACCAGTTCCCCAACCATTTGCCCAACCATTCCCAGTACCCGACCCTGCACCCATTCCCGTCCCGCAACCTGCTCCTTTCCCGGTGCCCCAACTTGTGCCCGCACCAGTTCCTGCACCTTTCCCGGTGGCACAGCCCGTGCCCCAACCTTTCCCACATCCGGTACCGGTACCGGCACCTGTACCAGCACCATTCCCGGTGCCTGCTCCGGTGCCCGCACCCTTCCCCGTGCCAACAGGTGGATTCGGTATCGCTCCAGCTGCTTTTGGACCTGGCTTTGGCGTTCCAGCAGGTTTCGGAGCCTCAGCTTTCGGACCCGGTCCTGGCTTCGGAGCCTCTGCTTTCGGACCCGGTCCTGGTTTCGGAGCCTCAGCTTTCGGACCCGGTCCTGGTTTCGGACCAGCAGGACTTCCTCCCGGAATGTACAAAGCGAAAGCAAAGACTGTGTGATGACCATCACGCTCTTCGTATTTCGTTTACGGGTATTTATGTTGAATTGTCGTACTGTAGTGTGGATAAAAGTTGCGAATATAAATGTGTGTGCGAGTGGAAAGTGAAAGTATGGGAGTTCTCCGAAAGTCGCCAGTGAAAGCTTGCCAATCCTGTTCCACTCTCTCCTCCAATTAGATCCTTATCACGCAGAATCGCTGCCACTAAAGCGATCTCGCTGCACTCCTCACACATGGCTGAGTGGTCTAGTGGTATGATTCTCGCTTAGGGTGCGAGAGGTCCCGGGTTCAATCCCCGGCTCAGCCCTTATTTTTGCAAAGTTTTTTACATTACGTAAACATGAGCTTTTATTGTTTTTGGCACACCGTAGTGGTTTACTGATGTCAATTCGTTCATGAAAGCTTCTGGGCATTCTCTTATACCGCACTAAACTAGGAAGTTGTTAGCAAGTGTTGCATAATCGAACGGTCAGAGGGTCGACAGCTGAACTGGCTTAGATAGTCACGCTCCATTGCAGAACTCTGTTACTGACCCGAGCGAGTTCTATCCTAAAAAGCAGATGAGAGTTAATGAAGAGACGAGAGAACCACGAGAAGCAGAGGAAAGTGACCAGTAGGAGAGATCGTTGGAAGAAATACAGAGACGGTAGAAGAAGAAGATAGGGAGAAGAGAATAGGAGAGGTTGAGATGAATAAGAAAACGAACACCAGACTGGATAAGGGGACCGTCCTCTTGATTCCATGCTATCTCTCAGTGGCAGAATGACCGAGAGAATGAACCAATTGCGGAGACCAGGTTCCGAATGTCGGTTCCCACTCGGTTTTGGCATGTCGGATCTCGCCAATCGAGCCAGATCGACTATAAAAGAGGAGATGGTCATTGAGTGACCAACAACTCATCTTCTCTCTCTCATTTCAACCATGAAAACCGCCCTCATCGCTCTTCTGGCAGTCGCAGCTTGCGTCGCATCGTGAGTCTATTTACCGGATTCAGCAGTTATATTCCGGCTCCTGATAAATACGGTTTCCTCTTGCAGCGAGGAACGCGCCAAGCGCCAGTTCTTCGGTGGCGCCGTCGGGGCACCATTCGGCGCCGGCGTCGTGCCCGCGGCACTCCCTCCCATCGTCGCCCCTCAGCAGGTCATCCAGGTGCCCGTCCAGGTAAGTACCCATTTCCCGGCTCGGACTAGGTTCCCGGCTCCGGTCTGCATCTAATCATCGATTCTTGCAGGTTCCCGTCTACCACTACATCCCGCAGCCGTACCCTCGCCCCGTGCCCGTGCCCCGTCCCGTACCCGTGCCCCACCCGGTGCCCGTATACGTGAACCGCCCCTATCCCGTGCCCACGTCCGTCGCTCATCCCGTTCAGGTTCAAGATCATTACTTTTTTCTGGAATTTCAATCCCTTCGATATTTTCGATGCAGAGGCAAACGTTGATCTGATTTTCCTTTAACTGAGATATTACAATGACTACTCAGTTAATGCCAATCTCTCAGGTGCCCGTACCCGTGCCCCGCCCAGTGCCCGTCCAGGTTCCCTTCCCCGTTGCCCAGCCGTACCCCGTGCATCGACCGGTGCCCGTGCCAGTGCCCTCTCCTCCCGTCTACGTTGAGAAGCCCTTCCCCGTTCCCGTGAGTTTTCAATTCCCGGTCCTTCATCTGCCAATTCCCGGTTCTAGTCCATAATCCTGTGCTTACAGTTCGCCCAGCCCGTTCCCCAGCCCTTCGCCGTGCCCACTCCCGTTGCAGCACCGATCGCCGTTGCTGCACCTGCTGCAGTTGCTGCAGCTCCCTTCTCTTTCGGAACCGGAGCCAACTTCGCTGGTTTCGGAGGATTCTAAACTGACCCTGAATTTCTTTCGTTATCTCTTATTGATCTTTACTTTCATCAAGATTTTGAACATTTGCTGTACGTACCTGAAAGATTTGTTTCTTTTTTCTAGCTAGAATTTCAACACGGGTGTGTGAATGGTTCGATATTTGTACAATCAAATGTGCACAAATAAACAATTTCAAAGTAATTCGGATTTTGTCCAAGCAATTCAGTAGATACATAAATACACATTAGAATGCAGTAAGCAGCAAAGAACACTTGTGAAGTGCAATACTCTGCCCTTTCGGGGGTTGAGTTGAAAGAGAGGCCGAATCTTATCGCCTCCCGCCATCTCCCATCTTTTCAACAATGGTGAAGGGTACTCGCTAATAGTGAACGGTTAAAGTGAACTCGAGCATTCGATGAGGGCATATGCGATGTTACAAAGGGCGGTCACAGTTCGTAATGGCGAAGTGATAATTTGATGTCAAGATGATGACGTCGTCGAAATATAAGTGACGCATTATTCACCAAATATCGATTTTTGTTGGAGTATACTAGCGTACGAGATAACTAAAGGATGACCTACACGGATGTGGAACAGCATATCAAGGCTGCTGCGCAACCTGAGATCACTTCCAAATGCGGAACCTTTTTGCCACTCATCTCAGTTCTCTCCCTCTCTCTCTTCTCTCTCTCGTTCCACCTAATCTCTCTGCCCTCTACCTAACAAAGACCCTGCGGGCAGAGGACGAGCATCGGTTAGTGAGGGCCGGGGTATAAAAGCCGGCTCGTTCCTCTCTCTCATCATCATCAGCAACGATGGCCCGCTTCCTCACCGTCGCCCTCGCAGTCGCCGCTGTGGCTTTGTAAGTTCTTATCTCCGTATGTCTTAGGATTTCCCGGCTTTTGAATTTCCCGGTCTTGTCTAATCCCTCGTCTCATTGCAGCGCCCAGGAGGATGATCGTGAGAAGCGCCAGTGGCTCGCCACCGCTGCCCCGGTAAGTTCTTCACTTTCTTAACCGGCTTTATCTTATTTCCCGTCTGTATAAGACTATTTTGGGGAATCCGTTTTCTAATTGCCGGTTCTGTAGGTTGTTGCCACGACCGTCGCTCCCGCGGTCGTCGCAGCTCCTCTGGCAGCGCCCGCCTTCGCTGCCCCCGTAAGAATTATACTTATATTATGTTGTATATTATGTTCTGCTTCCCGGATCAGGCTGCTACCCGACAGTTTCCGGCTCCCAATCGTCATCAAATACATTCCAGGCCCTTCCCGCCGCCTTCCCCGCTGGCTACCCCGCCGGATGGCCTTACGGAGCTGCCGTGAGTATTCTTAGACTAATTTCCGGCTCAATGACCGTCGAGTATTTTCCGGTTCACAAAGAACGATTTTCCTTTCCGTTCCGAATTATTTACTTTTAGCACGCCGCCCTCCCCGCAGCCCTTCCCGCTGGATTCCCCGCTGGATGGCCCTACCCCGCTGGACCCTACCCCGCTGCCGTGAGTATTTAGAATCATCCTAATCTACATCTCTTTTTCGATTCCCCGGCTCGCTCAAAAAGACAATCATTTCAGGCCGCCGTCGCCCACCCCGCCGTTCTCCCCGCAGCTCTCCCTGCTGCTCTCCCCGCCGGAGCCGCCTGGCCCTACGTCCACCACGTAAGTTGCCTGCTCTGAACATTCTATTTCCCGGCTCTGAATAATTATTACAATCTCAATTGAACGGCTCTGATTGATCAGGCCGCGTTCGCTGCCCGCCCCGCAGCATTCCCTGCTGGCTGGCCCTACGCCCACCCCGTTCGTTTGTATAACGATTGGGCGATTAGAAATTGCTAGAATCCGGCTCCGGATATGCTCCCCTCAAATTTCCATTTATCCTCTTTGCAGGCTTTCGCCGGACACCCCGCCCTCGCCGCCTACCACGCTCCCGCCTTCTCTGCCCCCGTAAGTGTTTCTATTTTCCAGTATCAAATTCTACCGATTTCCCGGTTTTCGTTGTTGACTGGATTTGAGCAGCCAAAAGCCGGACAATTATTTCCCGGTATCCACCACCTATTTTCAGGCCGTTGCCGCTCCCCTCGCCGTCCCTGCCTTCGCCGCCCCCGCCTTCGCTGCTCCCGCTTTCGCCGCTCCCGTAAGTTATCTGACATCTTCCGACTCACGTTTTCGAATTACCGGCTCTGATCGTCCGTCATTTAGGCCGTCGCGACCGTGACCGCTGCCCCTGCCTTCGCCACCGTGACTGCCGCCCCCGCTCTTGCCGCCGCTCCTCTGGCCGCACCCGTAAGAGGCTGAATCCCGGTTCTCTTCTCACTTTCCGGCGTTGGCTCCAATAACTTCTTCTCAGGCATTCGCCGCTCCCGCCGCTGCCTGGCCCGCCTGGGCCGGCGCCGCCCCCGTAAGTTCTTCCCGGCTCCGCATTGTCTAATTTCAGGCTTCCAAAAATCGATAATTTCATGATAACTCATTTAGGCGTTCGCCGCCCAGCCCGCGTTCGCCGCCACCGCTCCCGCTGTAAGTGATTAACATTTCGGAAAACAAGATTCAATGAAACCAGAAGTTGTACAGAAGTTGTAAATTGGCAATTCCAGGCTTTCCCCTACTCCGGATACCCCTGGGGCCGTGCTGCCTTCCCCGCTGGAGCCGCCGCTTTCCCCGCCGGATGGCCCGCGGCTTTCGCCAGACCCGTAAGTATATTTAACGGCTCCGGATCTCGGGTATATAAAAATTCCACGAATTCCGTGTGTATATTGTAAAATTAAATTTCAGACCATCGCTCTCCCCGGAGCCGAGAACAAGAAGATCTCCATCGTCCAGTCGGCCTAAATGACGGATGCGGAAACGCTCAATCCGAACGAACCTTTGATCTCTTTAGAGTTTACAATTTTTGTATGTATAAAGAGTCTCTTCTCTCAATTTAAATTCGTTCGTGTCGCAGTTGAAAGTTTGTTGCAAGCTGGGAGGGAGCGGTTAGTAAAGGAAATAGGGAAGTTAGCGACCTTGGCATAAGGGAAATAGAGAGGAGTTTTACGCCGATCGAACATCTAGCCTTTTCAAGGAGAGAATGGTTATATTGATTCACATAAATATGAGGATCTGTTAACTAAACTGAAGAATCTTGTCTTGTTATCGGGAAGTCCCTGTGTAATTTGAGGAATGATTCGAAATGATGTCCAAGTAGTTCAGTTCTCAATGGATTTGTCTCGACCGTTGTTTCGTTGCGGTCTGAAGAGACACGAGTTTGTATGATTACCCTCACTTCTAAAGGTCACTCGTTCAACAATCCATTTACCAAAGTGGCTTACCGAATAATGACATCATGCCATCATTCTGAGACACATTTCTTGCACATTTCCAACACAAGATAAATTCAGATCTGAAATTCACGAGATCGCATAATAAAAAAATACAAAATTCGAAAGTGCGCTAGTCAATTGCGCTCGTTCATGTATCACATTTCAACGGCAATCGACACGCATTATTTTCGATCTTTGCTGTCGAGACATTGAACAAATTTGAGAGATCTCACACGAAAGTCGTATGCCAAAGCACAGTAATTGGAAGGGTGGGGCAGATAAATAGCTGATATTGAGAGTGGAGATCGAGATCAAATCGACTTTGCCATGCACAGAATCGTCCTCATCGCAGCTATCGTCGCTGTGGCACTGGCGTGAGTTCGGGCATAGAACCGTGTTTTTGGAGGACCATGAAATAGTAAGCAACATTTTAGCGCCGATACGCACACTAAGCGCCAGGTGCTTCTGGGAGGCGGTTTCCCGGCTTTCGGATACGGTGGTTTCGGATACGGTGGACTGCCTGCCGCATATCCTGGATTCGTTGGAGGTATCTATTAACAATTTACTGCTCTTTTACTCCGTCATTGGAATATACCATCCGTTCAAGGTGTGAAATCGATAAATGATTTGTGTTACTCTCAGAAAGAAATTTTGTGAGTGTAAAACTAAAACTAAATGTTTTCAGGTTTCGGTGTGCCCTACTACGGATCTTTCGGCTTCCCCTACACTACCTATCACGTGTCTGCTCCCGTGAGTTTTGCTACAATTTTCAAGTGTTTCATTGGTTGTTTCGTTTCACAAATAGTGGCCAAAACTTCATTGAAGTTCATACTCACGGTGGCTCAAAAATTCAGATCCTCTACAAGAGAAATGAACAGATAATGGTCACGAGCGCAATGCGTAAATTTCCATTGCTTACTACGGTATTGCGATGAAAATTGCGTATTGCGATGGCTACATCAAGCATTATACCGTAGTAAGTGCAGCTTATTCGCGGACCGCTTTTTTATCCGCCTTTGAGCCCCCGTGATACTGAGGGCAAAATACAACGAATCAACGAAAAAAAATATTCGACGAAGCTTCACTCTATTCTCAGCGCAGTTTTTGAAACCGATAAACGCTGGAAAAACAAAATCACCTTACGACGTGCTGCACAGGTCGTGCAGCCAGTCGTCACTTCATTCACGACCGTCACGACGACTGCAGCACCCTTCGTAGTACCCGTCCCTGTCGACACTATCAAGGTCAAACGGAATCATTTCCTAAATAGTTTCATTGGATTCGTGAGCGATATTGAAGTGGGAAATAATGAATTCTAAGTGCAGGTCTCTCCCGTCATCGCTCCTTTCGCACCTGCTGTTCCCGTTACTCAAGTGAATTTATTTCATTATTATATATTTCCAGTAACTTCAGTTTCTCTGAAAAACGCACTGTAGCATTATGTCCATTGATTATTGCGTCTTTCAGACCGCTTCACCCGCCGGTACCACCAAAATCTCCATCATCCAGAAAGACGACTAAATGCAAAATATGTTTCAATAAAGAATATTTTAAGAAATCGAAAATGTTGCAAAGATAATAACAATCATAATTGATGAACAGCAAACGTGATTACGACAGAAACGGCAAAAATGCCACGAGCCGGGATCGAACCGGCGACCTTTAGATCTTCAGTCTAACGCTCTCCCAGCTGAGCTATCATGGCTGATGCTCTCACTGCCGAGTAGGTGTCACTGGAGCACATGGTGCGTATTCAGTCACACACATGTGGAACACACATGGGAACAAAACAATGGACAATTGATCATTCTATAGTCGGCAAATGATCGCAAATGCTTTTTTCGATCCGAACATGCAATCCACTAAGTAAGAGGTTCGATTCTCAATCACTGATAGTCTAATCTAGTCTTTTCACAACTCGATTGAACTCGATTTCCTCTCTCGTTCGGAACAATTGAGAGGTGTTCGCCCTTGAATTCTCTCATGTGAAGCGGAAAATCAAAACAAAATCAAAAGCCAATATTTATCGGCCAAAGCACAATAATGGAATAACTGTAATCGGATAAAGCTATTGCGCCTGAGTATCGACGAATTGCACACAGCAATGACAACATTAAAAGTGACAACGAAAAAGCGAGATTGAGAGATCAAAGATCAATATTTGGAATGAGCAGCTTATTGGATGACACTGATGTGTCTGTTGGATCCGTCATCTTGGATAGATGACCATTTGAACTGCGAATCGCCCATTCGACCTTCGTATCTGCAAGTAATGCATTGTTGACACGGATTAGTAAGAAAATACCATAAGATTTTTAAAAAGCCCTGTTTAAAACGCTATCAAAGAAGTTCTCACCTGAAAACTCCAGACTGGGGAATGGGCTGCTGCATCTGCTGCACCATAGGCTGCATCATCATAACCGGCTGCTGCTGCAAAGAATGCACATTATTGTATTGTCTTATGTTGTTTTTATAAGTTATTGTTCATGTTACTCCTCAAGTAGCCAGTAAAAGTGGCAAAACATTTGCCCCCTTTGGCACGTTTCTCGTTCTGCGTTCTTCACCCCTCTCTCCCTACTGTTGTTGCACTGTTGATAGGAAGTTCGACCCGCCGCCACTGGCAACAACTCGTTTTGATATCGAGTGTGGGCAATAGCCGGAACTGAGAGGTCACCACACTTTGACACTTACTAAACCCGGATTTGAAATTCCCTTCGAAAAAGCGAAAAGCGATGTCAGAGTGACAGTTTGATCTCAGTGACGGGAGGACAGTTGTAAAAGGAGCGATTTCTCGGGTTTTGATGCGATGAACCCGCGAAGTCGCGTGGCTTTTTCGTCCCAAGATCAAAATGCTATGAAACGGGCGAAGGGACGAGATCAAACGCTGATTTTGAACGGGAAAATGAGAGAGCAAACGACCCAGAAAGGGAGAAGGAGAATGACCCGAGAGTGGTGTTGTGACGTCACTCAAAACGTTCCAATGACTACATCACATCCCACATTTTGCAACTTTGCAGCAAACGAATTGTTTCTTTTTTTTCTTTTTTTAAAGTTAATCACGTCATTATTGACAAAATGCCAAAATTAAAGGCCATCGCTTATTGGCTTGCTCTTTTCGCATTCTCAAACTGTTGGCATCAACCTATAGATTTGTTGAAATTCCATCTAAACTATATTTTTAGAAATAAAATGAATACGTACCATTTGGAAGAGGGGCGCAGCCATCATCTGCGATCTCTGTCCCATGAAACTATCGTGCATGAAGAAACCACCATTGCCGAAGAGAAGCTGACCAGGGGCGAACGATTGGTCCTGGAGAGAAGGAAATAATCGATATTCGGAAATTACCAAGTTCGGCAATAGGAACAAATTAGGGTTAAATAGCTCACATCAGCAGCTCTAGAAGGCTGCGAAGTCGATCGGAGTTCGGGATGCGATCTCTCGAATCCTTCCTGGAAGAATATAGTGATGTTGTGTTTCATACTCATTATTTGCTTAATATTTAGTGCCGCCCAGTCACGCTGTGCAAAATATAATAAATCAACCACCGTATCTCTTATTTACAGTACCCCTAACGTACCTGATCCCAGGCGGGAAGAGAAGCGAGGTCGACAGGAGCAAGAGCGACCATCTCGTGAGTCGGAGACCGCTCGACGACCCTGTCGGTGAATCTGCAAATTGTCGGTCTCAGCACGATCTATACGGGTACGGTAGCGCCCACACCAATACACCTCTGACTACAACTCAGAATCGCTGGAGGAAACTCACTCAAGAGCTGTGGATACGGTGGCAAGAGCAAGGATGAGTACGGTAGAGTGCATGGTTACTGTAGGAGGGCTCGGATACAGTAGATGACAGTGTGTTCTGCCTGAGTGGCTCCATCGTCGTTTATATACTCCCCATTCCCGCCTCCTGATCTAAGTTGGGCACGATCAGGTAATAGTGTGATCTCGAGCATCTCTCGTCTCTCCCTCCATCTCTTTTGCACCGTGCGTCCACCCTCCCTCCTTCGCTCTCTCACTTTCGCCCGCTCTCTCGCACTATCGCAGCGATATTGAAAGTGATAGTGTTGTATGTGGACACACTACCGAACGTCGCCCGTGTACCGCTTAGGGAAGCGGCGCTCCTGAGGAGGTTTTGGAGTATTAGGGAGACTAGTGGCAGTTGGGCGCATTCTTAGACGATTCGAGTTCGAAAACATCGCCATTGCTGCTGTAGAAAGAACGTCGCTAGTCACACTTGAGGCAATGACTACTTCCTCATGACCTATTATGATTCATTCTTTCCCCCTCTTCCGATGGTAGATCTATGCTCGCTAAACTACTCGTCGCCGGGCTAAATCGAGATCGATGTGGGTGTTACTGATCACCATGTTCTCTCCTCCTCTCTCTATCGCTCTCGTTATCTTTTCCTCCTTCTAAAGATACTCCATTCCTAATTTGAGCGACGGAAACGGCCCAAATAGCATGTGAATCTCTTCCAAAATAGTTCCGAGAACGGGAGTTCACAAATAGAATCGGGAGTTCGCTGGGAACTCATTTGGTAGGTTTTCGGTAAAGTTACGAACGAGAGTTCTACGACGATTTTGTGCTGCTATAGCCATTGCAAAAGTGTTTGACCGAGCGATATTAAGTTGCTGTAATTTTCCTTGTCGTTGTGGAAGTTACATTTAATATTTATATTTAACATTTATGCCCATTTAATATTTATATTTTACATTTATACCAGTAATATTTTCATGTTGACTTCCTCTTGAACGAATTAAATGCGCCGACAACAAAAGCAACAACAACTACTGGGTTGCGGTAGCTGTACATCTTGATTATCGAGCATATTTGCAGTACATTGTATGAATGATGTATTATTATTTTTTTTTCCCTTTTGATGATTCCTAAATTTGCTTGCTGATTACTGCGTGTGATTCTTCTAAAGAAGGGGTCAGGGGCGATAAAGCGTGAAAAAGTAACAACGACTTTTTCGAACTCTCGCTCCTGATATTTTTTGGAGTTATTAACGGACATAGAGTGTATTACATCAGGAATTACACTTGTTTGTCTGTGTTCGAATTCAGTGTCTTTAAAGAGGCAGCCAGAAACAATGAAACCGATATTCAATTTTTATTTTTATTGCCAGAACATTTTGTTCTTGTGCCTCGTGACTAGAAGGTTGAGGTGGAACATCCAACCAAATATATTTTGGAGTATGGTTAAAAAGTCATGCTTGAAAAATCACTTTTTCTCGGTCCTTTACAATTGAATAACCAGTAAAAGCCAATATTTTCGTTTTTTTAAAGCATTGGTCATAGTAGGATACTATGTATTTTTTGTGCGGTATGTGCAGTTGCTCAATTCTGGACAAAATGACTCATTCTAAAGAAGACCATCGACCACGTCTGAAACCAATACGAAACCCCATCCTTGATCAGCGCCCCTAAAGCGACACTGATAAATATTGTATTGTAAATATTGTATGTGCAGCTCGAACTAACTGTGAAATCTTTTTCGAAAAGCAATATTTTATCACTATAGCTTGCCAGCCTTTGTGTATATGACGTGAAAGAGACTAGGCGCTCAAGCAAGTTGACCAATGAAGAGAATATCGTCGTTTCTCATGATCCCATCCATAGAGGAATGGGCGGTCGATAACAATACTTGAGATTGGGCCCTCTGGGATCCAAGGACCGTTAAGAAAATAGCCACCGGTGTATGCAGCTGCCTCTGTCCCCTCCTCGGAAGTCTATAAATTGTTTATGTGGTGTTAGTTTTCGGAAAAAAGGAAACGGAAAAAGGCCAAGATTTGAATTCCCGCAATTTCATATCTCAATTCTCCGTAGAGCAATCGACTCAAAACTTCGAATATAACGTTTTTCGACCCTTTTACACCTATAAATGAAATTTTGAGTCGATTGCTCCACGGAGAACTGAGATAAGAAATTGCGGGAATTCAAATCTTTGCCTTTTTCCATCCCCTTTTCCCGAAAACTAACACCACATTATATATAATCCATTTAATGATAGATATGTGACAATATACAGATGGAACCGTAACTTGATGAGCCATCAGTGCTCAAATAGCTCACACGACTCCAACCCTACATATCTAAAGGATCAGGGTGAGGGAGAGTTTCAAAGTGAGAGAGTCCCTCTCAGTTCTATACGCTCTCTCACAACAACCCCCTTCTGTAGGATTTTCCGACCAGTGGATATTTTGATTCTCAATATTTTGATTACCTCGATAACTGCTATGTGATTAATCTTGAGACCCCTTAAGGGAAGATCCGAGATCGAAAATTTGCATAGTCATAAAAGGAAAACGCGATCCGCACTCTGGGCAAACATAAAAACTCTTGTGAAACAACTGCATAGTACTGACAATGAGCAATTTACTTGAGAATGAAATAATGAACTCTTAGGTCACTCATTATTATTCAGAGCTAGGCTTAAACAACCAAAGAACATTGTATTGTCACCTTTGAAAAATCTGCCTCCAGATTGAAGAAAGTGGACAAAATTCCCGAACCATCCAATTTCGATTCAATCCTGAACTTCGGCACCACAAATTGCCGAAGTTCAGGATTGAATATTTTTATCTGCTCAAGATCTGATGACTCATTTGGCATGAGATAGAATAATTTGTATTTTTTCATCCTGCGAATGTTGGTTATGATGATTTGAACTTTATTTTATATGGAATTATTATTTGTAAGATTATTGCAGACACTTGTAACGAATTAAATATTATATTTACGCGTACATAAATATATTTCAACAACCTGGTAAGGAAGGACAAGAACCGTTCCAAAATTATTTTCCTGGTTGACTAGAAACTTTTCAAAGTTGTGGCGCATGAATTCCATCTGAAAAGCAAAGTTCTATACTTTAATTCTCTTAGACGAACCTTTCGCTCACCCTCAATGCCTTTAAATGTCTTGGAACTTGTCGAGGACCTTTTGAAAGGGGTTTTCCACAAACCGTGGAAATGAATAGCGTTGATTATAATTGCCTGGAATTGAAATGAGTTTTTCTTAAAATTTGAACTACGAAAGCTATACATCGTTAGGGATTCCATCGGCGCCTATTACATCCCTTATCATTCCATTGGTTGCTTCCTCTACAAACTTGTTAATTGTATTAGCTGCGATTACGTTTGAAGATCTCAAGTTGAGATTCTCGACCTGAAATATCCTTTGAAGAGATGCGATCTAATATGCCCACCTTACATTCACATTGTATTTGCTTTCAACACGCTTTTGATAGTCTTTCTTTAGTGAGAACTGCAAAGAAGGGAATCAAATACTGCGGAAATAAAACAACTTACAGAAGGATCAATGTAGAATCTATTAGCACTCTGGAATGAAATTGAAGTAGTATTTTCAACAGGAAGGAAGAGAGTGAGGGCAGAATAGTGGTCGGTCAGATCAGATACAGTACATCCTTTAAAAAAGATCATGTAGGTTACTTTGGATTTCTTATTACCGTTTTGATGCAAATTCGTTAGCCCGTCCTGCGTATTTCTACTGGATCCATCATGAATCATTGATAGAAAAGAATTGAGGGAAAATGGTGAGGAAACGAGAGATTGCGAGGGTGAAGAAGAAGAAGATCGAAGAAGGGAAAGAGAGAGAGAGAATTGCAGTTTTTTGAATTCGTTGTCATCCGAATAGTTTATAGAATCTTCCATTTCGTTCTCACGTGACGATTCATAATCTAGAATTTACTGATTTTACTATAATAATAAAGGTATTACATACCTTTAATTGTAGGATTAGGGGACATCCAAAGAGGGAGAAAAGGTGATTGTAGAGCGGAAGATGAAACGTGGAGGAGGAGAAAGAGCAGCAAGGATGAAAGATGGAACGTTTCCGCCATGCTGTGATTAAATAAAGATTGCCAGTGCAGGAAAAAGAAAAAAAAGTAAATGGCCACTCGGTATTCAAATGGATCATGAGAGGTGCATTATCTATCCCATTCACTCTTATTATCGCATCATATCTATCCCAATCTGAGCGACCTCAAAAGGTTCGTATTTATTGCGATATGCATGCAGAGCACAGTGATGAAAGAATTGTTGTGATAATGCAAGAGATATTGTCAAACATGTTCATGATGTGCAATATAAGCTGGGGGAGGATGAATAGAATGATATTATTGACAAGTCTGCACAAAGCCCTGAGGCCACAACCACAATATTCAAAATTTGCACCGGTTTCAATGAATTGCTGGATAAAGTTTAAAACTATTAATTTATGATAAAAATATTGGAATCCTAAATATGGCTCTTCTAGCATGTCGCGACAGTAGTCGGAGCGGGTGCTGCAGTAGTCGCTGGGGGCGGAGCCTCAGTTGGTTTGGGTGGATCGACTCCGAAACCGAGTGAACCGAAGGGAACGAAACCTCCGGATCCAACTGCTGCGCCCTGAAAAGGAGACATTGAATTAAAATAACAATGCCAAATAGAATATTTGTTCACTCACAGCCGAATTGCCATACATTCCATCTCCGAAAGGGTTGAACTGCAAATGAAAATTATCCCAATATGTATAACTAATCTATGCTCTTGGGCCTATTTCGTTCCATTTTGTTCCTGAATTATGCTCGATTCCATCGTAACTTACTATCTTGATGCCTACAGTTCACTTCTCTGACTAGCACAGTTCTTTTTCACCTTGCCGTGACATCATAAATATCATGTTGCTCCATAATATTACATTTTACTGCAACTTAGTTTTTGACATGATAAATGATTGATTGATTCACGTAAGGAGAATAAAACTATCACTACTCTTACTTGTCTCTTTCTTCTTCCCACTCCGACGTTTCCGCCCACTCCCATCTGACCTGAAATACAAATATGTTTCAGACAGTCTTCATCCTCCTCCGATATGTCTATAATCGCTCTGTACGTGAGATTTGACACACACAAACCTCCGAATCGTCCGCCCGTCCCATAAACGCCCTCTTGTATCTTCCCGCCGTACATGTCGCCAAAGCCAGCTCCTGAAAAAAAGGGGACAATTATCGACCTGCAAGATGCACTCGACGCACCAGGAGACTGTAAGAAGAGGATACAGGGGCTATAAATCATTATGATAAAACGAGAACATTGAATGATTTTTATCTGAAATAAGCGACAACGTTGCTAAATACCATACCCGTGATTGCAACATTGCCGTTGACGGTCGGGAGTCCGCCAGCTGCGGGCGCGGTACTCTCCTGCGCGGCGACGTAAGCGCACGATGCGACTACGATAACCAACTTGAGCATTGCTGGATATGATCTACCTCCCATTACTTCCTTTCTTTTATACGATTGCAAAGTACCAGGAATAGGCTATGAATTGCACGCCGTTGCACTTTTCCTCTGGCCCATGGAGAGATTATCCCGATGTTCACTGGCCGGGCGATTTGCCCCCCCTCCCCCATTCGATAGCCGATCGACCTTTCCATGTCAATTCGAATGAATCTTCTTAAAATATAATGGAACAAAATTACGATTTCGCAAGACGAATAAAGGGAAGTGCTTGGAAGTGACGCTCCGAGGTTAATGAATCACGGAAATCGAACAAGCGAATGTGTTCTCTCTACAACTATGTCGTTTCTCACGATTCCAATCAGTTGGTGTGTCGAACAGTCGATGGGAGCCGTTGTGAGAACCGGGAATGCTTGGAATGATTCGAGTTTCATCGAAGCATACAACGGATCTCATAAAGGACTTTGCTTTCAGACTTCGGCAGGAAAAGAGTATGGAAAAGAAAAGAAAAGAAAAGAAAAGAAAAAGGAAAAAAGGAAAGGAAAAGAGAAAAAGAGTGTATGGGCGAGAGGCGAAAGGGTCTTCGGGAGAGGGATGGAGGAGACATCTCTGACTAGGCACAAGGAATGGGGGGGCGTTTTGCTGCGAAACTTAAAGGAGTTTGGAGATGATTGATCATCCTGAGAAAATCATTCGGAGATCCATGCAACAACTTGATATCGAATCATCTTCTCAATGTTGATGGATGGAATTCGGAACGACTTCGTTCTCTAATCTATCGTGGCTGGGAGAAGGGGGATCTTCCGAAAAGAGATGAGATGGCCTTTCTGGGACACGTCCACCGATTTGAAATTAACGAAATCTGACTAAATCGTGTTGAATGCGTCTCAGGAAGGCGAAATTCTCAATTATCAGTCCGAATTGCTTCATTGCGTGCACTACAAAGGGGAGGAAAGATGAGAGAGGAGAAGGGATTGACAAAAAGGGGATGACTCTTTGTTCCACAGTCGTCGTAAACATTGCTCATGGGAGAGGAATGGGGAGGGGGGAGGGGGTAGATCTGCCTTCTTCAGAGAACAGAAGATCAATAATAGAAGGAGGATGTGGTGATTCATTAGTGACCTCCACTCCTTGAATCCTAGTCCGTCCGATCACTGTTCAGCCATGCGAAACTCGTCAATAATCATCGAAATGGCGGGACAGTGGTCAGAAGGGCTCGAGGAATTTAGAGGAATCTCTACTAAGCAGGCGTGATAGATGGTAGATTGAACCTGTACTGAGAGTCTCAGAGAATTTACTGTAGATCGGAAGACTTTACTAGATGAAGAAGAAAATCGAAGGGAAAGAAGACAGTCCATTCAATAAGAAGATCACACTAGAGGAGACTGATTCCTCCCGATTCTCCCTTCTCTTTTATATCAAAGGGAAGGACAGAAACAGCCAATCACCATTCGACTGCCTGATGTCCATTGGTTGGATTTGAATAGGAGTGTGGAAGGAGTCAAAGACATTCAGGCAAAAGCGGCAATTCAAAAAAGTTTGAACGGCGGCAAATTAGAATTCCACATGACCACACACACTTTCAATGAGTCATGAATAAAGACTTTTTTATTTCTTTGTCTTTCAACGTATTCTTTGAAAGAATAATGACTAAAGAAATATTGATATGAGGCTGTAGATTACAAAGGGGAAAAATGGGCTCCAGATATTAGGTTGAAATGGAAACAAGGCCGAAGAATTTACACCGAACAATCTTTGTTTGTTGACAACTGGACACCCCTCGCACAGAAGACTGTGACTTCCTCTCCTCCAAACACTGATCATCCTCCGCCTTCATTAGAATTGTGTCAAAACAGTGTGAATCACGAGTCAGAAAGAGAGAAAAGGACCGATCGCCACATTATTTCGCTGTCCGGCCAACCCTACACAAAGGGGTTGGAGCGAGAGAGCGTGCCAAATCGAAAGGGACTCCATCACTTTTTCACTCTCGCCACCACTCCTTTTCTCAAGGTTTAGCGTCATGTGCTGAATTCTATTTCATTTTTGAAGTTTTTAATCTCCATTCCCAAATGCTTTCTCTTCCACTTATTAATTGATCTCATCCAAGAAAAATGACCATTACTTTGCTGATTCATTTCTAAGTGGTACTGTTGTGAAATTCCGATCCGTTCATCCCTCAATTTGGCTTCGTTCCAGCGATTTGAATACCCCCCCCCGCGGTTGCCTGATGATTTCGACTCCTTCCGCTGTCTTTTTCAAATTCAACCAATGGCTGTTAGATGATCGGGTGCTGATTGGTTGAATGGCTCCGCCCCATGGATATTTAAGAGAAGAGAAGAGTGAAAGGGGTCAGTATTCTCACTTTATCGACTGTCTCCAAGTCTACTTAGTTGTTTCTTCTATTCAACTTCAACTTCCACCGATACAGCAGAGAAGGCATTTCTCAAGGTGGGCATTTTCCCTATTCGTGCGTAAATTTGCATTATAATTAGTGAAAGCATGTACAAGGCCAGTAAAAACGGAGTATTATAATTACGGGATTCGTGTGCTTAGTTAGAATTAGTGCGTGAGTTAGATATTTAGCCCCCAAATATACATTGCACCTATAAAAGATAGCACATAATTTTACAAAAAAAAGAAAGAGTCCGTGGGAAAGAATAGCAGATGGTCTGGTGTAGTGATTAGAATAGTGAAACTGGAATAGAAAGAAAAGGAGAGGGGGACTCAATGCGGGTAAGCTTCAATACGTGTTTTACTTATGCATTGAACCAGGGGAAATATGCCCATGAGATCATTAACTAGGGCTCCAGCGGACCAGTCGAGCCCGGGAGAGATCGTGATACCAGCGCCCGGTTATGCCTGGGTTACTGGTATCAGGGTGCTCTCTTGGAAGTGTTTCAGTCCGCTGTGAGGCCCAGTTTGATGGTCTCCGCTCGTTTTTATCCTTTTCAGGACGAAAGAGGGCGTCTTTCTCTATCAGTCTCAAGCTTCAACTCAATGGAAAAGATGCTGTTGAATCACAAGAAAGGTTCGATTTTCTGATAGATTAGTGATACGTAAAAGAGATTTCAGTTCCGGTGATTCATAGAATTTCTTACAGAGTCGATCGATCGCGGGACTTCTCCGACCGTTTGAATGTTTTTCATCCAAATGAACGTTATCGATCGATTTCTTTGGATGATCAACATTCGAACGGACGAGAACTCATCAACTGAACCATGGATTCCCTCCCCCCAATATTCCCTCTCCCAATTTTTAATCAATCGATTCGATGACACCTCACGCCCGTTAGAATTCTACTCACCATATCGAATTTTATCTTGATCAGTTTCGTATGGTGATTTAGTGTTCGGACGGGCGAGGATGGTCTTCTGAATGAGTCATTCCCCCCTCCATCTCCCACAAAGACTTGTGGGTTACTGTATGCGAGACAAAGACTCTTTCCCTCTCTTTTCCTTTCCACTCTCCCTTCTCCCCCTTCGCCTCAGCCTCTCCCCCCTCCTCCCCTCCCTCGCTGAAATGTTTACCACGACTGTGGAACAAAAGACACCATCTTTTTGCCAGTCCTTCCCATTATTTCTCCTTCCCCTCTCACACCATTCAATGAAGAGATCAGAGAGAATACCGCCGTTCAGAAATCCAATCGGAAGGTTTGAAAAGATTTCGGAAGTTTCAACTTGTCCATTGGGTCTCAGAACGCATTTCTCTCCCAGATCACATTCAATCATCTTCAATGATAGGCGAATTTGGTCAAATAAGAATGCGTTTGGTCGACAAACGGTGAAAAGTACTGAAAAGAGGGGGAAAGATAGGGTAGATCAATATAAAGTTATGCAAAAAGAGGAGGGGGCAATAAAAAACAGAGAGATTCTTCAAACTCTTTAAAATGTTTGAATGGTTTATTCACATGTGATATGAAAGTCGACCACGAATAAGTTTATACCAAAAGAAACAATTGATTTCAAAAATATTGGATGTGAAGGATGAAAAATGTTCCCGTCCAATAGCCGCTCCGCTTTGTCTTCTGTCATCACTGCCAGTGGGCGATATTCGTTATTGCGATTTCTCATTCCGCTTCGAAATATTTACTTCCTGAAAATAATGAATTTGAAATTCATGTAAATAAATGGATTAGATCTCTTCATTTCGCTCAATATCTACATCATTCGATAAGTCAGAGAGTGTGCGAAATGAAGAGATCTAATCCAATTATTTATCCGAATTTCTAACCCTAGTGTATTGGATGGCGACGGTCAAATACGTGAGGTAAAAAGATTCCAAAAAGATGAGATTTCCTCACCGAGATGTTTGTGATCGTGTTGAGATGCTGCCTATTCACGACAGCAGGTGGTTACGTTGTCTCAGAATATCGTAGTGCTCCTTCCCTTCATCTTGTCACTATCAGTTGAACTTTGCTCGCAAAAGAGACAATCGACATCCTTTCGGAAGAAATCGGCAGCAAAATTGCTATAGACTCAATTAGTTCATCCATATCTGAAAGACACAATCATCAAGTCTGCCTCATTCTGGTATTGGAAAAAAATAAAAATTAAAATTGTATGGTGCGTAAAATCGCATATCGTCACGTGTGGCCACAAGAATACTTCCAAAGGTTAGGAAATATCTATAATTATCCAGTATCAAGAGAAAACACGATGGAAAAATGGGACACTTACTTTTTATTCGTTTGCGCTGATTTCCATTGCGATTGCTGGTTTTCGTTGGTGTAGACAACGAAACCTTAGAAGCTCTGTCGATTAAATTCATTTGTCGGAAGCAAATTCAACAATCGCATTCACGCAAACATCGGGAAATGACTATAATCGTCATTCACACTTACAGTCCACTTGTGGAAGATCCTAGATAGAAAATTAACAATAGAACATTGATCCAAAGCAATAGATTAAATGGAATGAGAAAGAGAAGGAGAGACTTCATTCCCATAGAGAGAATCAGAGTCTAGCGAGAAATGAGAGAGAGAGTGGACACAATTGCATGTGTGATAGGGAGAGAGAGTGGACGAAAGTCCGACTGATCTGCTGCACTGCACCCTCCTCCTCTATCTATTTGTGTAAAGGTCATTAAAGAAGGAGTATCACGAATCTCCTGCTCCATCATTCCTCATCTCATATGTTTCAATGACGCGGTCGCTTTCTCCTCGTTCCCCCTTATCCCTCTTTATCATTTTTGAATTCCTGCATTCAGGGTCATTTTGGCACAGAGCCAAACGCGAATAACTTTGTTCAAACTTATCGGCTGAACATGCGGTTTGCGGGGCTCTTATCTGGAAACCGATTACCATAACCCGACAGTGAGAACTCAGTTGACCAAAAGTTCGTGGGACACCACGAACTATCCAAACTTGCAGAAGAGGTCAGTGGCGAGGGAATCAGGGAGTGCATACAAGAAATATAACTATTTGATATTTCGGGCACTTAAAATTGTTACAAGATTCAAAAAAAAACTTTCTTGAAACTCAGTTTGGATCTAATGAAAGTAGATGCGAACATTTATATTCACGCGATATCAAAATTTAATGAGAAGTGTTGTTTCTGAAACCCCCATCATACTAAGTTCCTGATTGTCAGCTCCGCTGGATAACGAATTGAGGGAATTAATAAAAAAAAGCTAGAGCAGGGATCGCTAAGAACATGTCATATCTACGCCAGAAGTGATGTTGTGGGTTATAGTATCCAATTATTTTTATTTAATGGGTATTGCGAGAGTTACTGTTGTGCGAAAACTAAAAACCTTAAAAATTATCGAGTCTGCTTGCTGAATTTATTTCATGTTCACAGCCTCTCCATCAAACACAAAACACCACCGAACGTTCTGCAAAATTAGCAAAAAGTTGTTTCTGAAAAACAGGATTCGAACTACCAGCGCTAGTCGGGGGAAGGCTAGGGTGTTAATAGAGAAATTCTCCCATAATAAAAACTTACAAAAACTAACAAAAATGCTATAACGAAGTGTGCGATCTTTCGCTTAGCAAAAAACAACAACATAATATTTATCAGGGGGATGGGGGAAAATTAAGTAGCATGAACACTAAATGGACCAAGAATGTTTCAAGAAATTAACGAAAATAGATTTTCTACGACCGTTCCATTCTTCATAACAACAAATCGCAATCTAGACCTTTCCAATTTTTTTCGTCGTCTCATCGAAATTTGTTTCATATCCGATCTTGAAGACCCATCATAAATCGACTCCAAGCAGAAACGAACTGCGATAATGAATCCGATGAAGAAGATGCTCCCACAAACACCTTCAACTTTCAATTATTACCGCCCACTCGAATGAGATGTGACGAACCCGTTACGATGAAGAAATAGAAGAGTGGGCATTTGAATTGCTCGTATTTCGACAATATTAGTCGAACGAGGAGATGACATTGAGTAGCGAGCAACGAATATTTAACGATTTGTTCGAATACTGTAGCCATCTTTTGAAGAAAGCTGATGAAACCTGCATATTCATGGCTTCTTTTCGCCTGGTACACATCTAAGATGGCAATTCACTTTTAGGGGAAGATATGGGAAGTAAACTGTCAAAAAACTTTTTTTATTGTCATCGTGAGAGAAAGATCGACTCACCTTTGATGTTTTTGTTACTCTAGTTTCCAGTACGATTGCGAATTTTCATTGGTGTAGACAACGAAACCTTAAAAGCACAGCCGAATAATTTGTTTGGTCAGAAACCGGAAGAAAAGTCAAGTTCGGAAGAAAAGTTGCGAGTGATATGTGAGAGATAAATATAGAATTAACAAAATAACTTCAATTGATCTAAAGCCGTTAGACTAAAGGGAACGAGAAAGAGAAGGAGAGAATTCCTCTGCATCGAGAGACTCAGAATGTAGATCTAAATGTGAGAGAGGAGAGTGGAAATAACTGTTTCCATGGCAGCTAGGCACGATAAGGAGAGCAGACGAAATAGGGTAAATCGATATGAAGCCATTTTTTATAAGAGGGGGGGGGGTTATGTGGGATGTAGTATCCAATTCATTTTTATGTAATGGGTATTTCGAGAGTCAACGTTGTGTGTAAATTGAAAACCATTGTAATTATCGATTTTTTTAACTGAATCAACTACAACATATAAAACAAACAAAACAACCAGAGCGAAGTGCGTCATCTTTCGTTTAGCAAGAACAAAAATATTAAAATAATCTTTATCAGGTGGTGGAAATGAACGAAGAGGATAAACATCCTGCAGTGTTGGCGCATTATCGCCTTTCTTGGCCGGCGCAGATCAAGAAGACTTTTTATTTTAATTTTATCTTGCACACCACTGTCATTGACAAAAACTTTATTAATCTGCGACTTGTTAGACATGTGAGTGTAATACTTACAAAGATGTATGTACAATATGTTGCGGCTGTGGATGTTTTGTCGACTATTTAAATACTAATTTCCACCCTAGCAGATGTATATTCGCCTCACGAAAGTGCATTGATCATCGAAATAGTTGACAACGAAAGATCACGAATTACGTATGAATATCCACATGTAATTACGGTGTTTGCGCATCTTCCATCACGACAGATAATACAATGAGCATGACAGTGAGCTGAGTTGATGTTTTATTGCTCCACTCCAGCAGCTTCACGAGAAATAAAATCTAAATAATTTTTTTTCTTCATTATAATCGTAGATAAAAGTAGTGCAACTCACTCACCTTTCATGTTTTGTTACGCTATTTTCCATAACGATTGCGAATTTTCGTTGGTGTAGACAACGAAACCTCAAAAGCAATGTCGATTAATTTTACTGGTCAGAATCCGAAAGAATACATGGTCTCGCAATGCAAAAAAAAAGATTTATTATAATGTTTATGCATATTTGAGGGTTAGTTGCGATTGATAGAGAAAGGAGAAATAAGAAAATTTATAAATCCGTATGAGAAAAAGTAATGAGAAAGAGAAGGAGAGACTTCTTTGGCATTGAGAGACTCAGAGCTTAGTGATAAATGAGAGAGAAGATAGTGGGAATAACTATTTCCATGGCAGCTACGGCGGTAGAGTGTAGAGTGGGTGAAATAGGGCAAATCAAGATGATGTCATGGAAACGGGGAATTAGGGAGTGTGCGTTTTTTTGGTTGAAAAACGACGCAAGTTACTTTTTAACATTCCGTTGAGGTCAATTAATGCAAATATGATATTTTCGCTAAAATAACAGCGAATTGGGAAATATTCGCATTAGAACGCAAAAAAAATCAAGGTCTAATCTTTCCTCGAGGTGTGCATTTACATAATTTAGTTCAGCAAAATGAAAAATGGGTTTCGCTCTCCGAAAGATGTCAAAAAGTGATGCGAAACTTATACGAAATGGTCCCAAATATTTCGCGATGGCATTAATAAGCAGTTCAGTACCTGCGGAGTTACAGTACTCCCCCCCCAGTTTCATGACTGATTTCTGTCACGCATATACTGTAACCTCTCACAGTGCAGTTAATTTTGCTGGAGCAGCCCTAGTGAAAACATATTTCTAAAATAATTTTTTTAGTGAATTTCCGAGTAATCCAGTAAATCTCCGTATATTAGACATTATGACAGCAATCAAGCAAAACAATAATCCATCGACAATATAAAACTGGGATTATTCAAATACATAATATTTCTTTATTGGTTAAGCTTTATAAACATCCGAGTTGACTTCAGCATCGACATTTATTGTCCTCCAGAACATGCAATGTGTCGTTCGACTAGTGCATGATTGTCAGGTAGATCGAGTCTTCAATGAAATTGTTGTGCCCTTTATTTAAATCATTGGATTTACCGTGATCATCTTTCGCATCAAAGCTCATCTTGTCATGATAGATATTGAAGAATCGATGGGATCCTTTACCACGTGATCCATAGAATTGCAATTGCCTGCAGAATACATAAAGATATATTTTTTTATTTCCTGTCTAGGGCGGTATTCATTTTCATTTTTAGGCATGCCGAAAATATTTTCGATATTGCCGAAAAATTAGAATGAATAACGCCCTAATTCCTATTCAAATCGGCAGGATATGCTTCTCACCCAGTTATTTTTAAAAAAAAGAGCAACGAATTGAGCTAGATCAGGAATTGATGAAATTCTGTGTTCAGCATTGTTCGACTGAAAGCAAGACATACATATGAATTAGATTAATGATGAGTTGCTCTTTATGAAGTAATTAAGGAAAGATGAACGAAGACGAATAATTGGATTGACTCAATTTTAAGTTTGTGCTCACTCTCGACCAGTGAGTTCTTGTAATCCGAGGGTGGCTTTAGTTTCCAACTTTATTACTATATATTAGAAAATGCTAACGTCTGTCTGTCTGTCTGTCTGTCTGTCTGTCTGTCTGTCTCTGTTTTTTTTGTCCAGGTGTCCGTCAAGATTTTTCTCATTTTCCTTATATTTCGCTTCAAAATTGCGCTATCTTCTCAGAACCTTTTGCATATGATAACTGACCAGAATTGCTTTAAAATTTTTCAAAATTTAAATCACCAAATCCATGGCCAAGTGGTTAAAGGGCGCGACATTCAAATCCGACCGACCCCCGCCGCGGGCAAACCTTTTGCCGCATTTTTCGCAAGTGCCACAAGTGCTCCTGGCACGTTTCTAAGTACCGTGAAACACGTTTTCACCTGTTTTGCCGAGTTTTAACCGCGTGACGGAAGTTTTCGTGTTTTCGCTATAAATCGCTTCAAACTCAATCAATCTTCTCAGATCCTTTTGCATATGATAACCGACCAGAATTCCTTTCAAATTTTACAAAATATAATTAACCAAATCCATAGCCAAGTGGGTTACGAGCCAAACTTTGAATCCAAGGCCCCCAGGTTCGACCCCCGCCGCGGGCAAACCTTTTGCCGCATTTTTCGCAAGTGCCAGAAACCGTCCTAACCCGTTTTTGAGTACCGTGAAACACGTTTTCACCTGTTTTGCCGAGTTTTAACTTGAAAAATCGAAATTTTCGAACCTTCTCCAAACGCACCGGTGAGTGTCGGGGATCACATGAAAAGTGTTTTGCGATGTCAGAAACGTGTCAGAACGTGTTCTAACACGTTTTAACGTGAAAAATCGAAAATTTCAAAAAGTTTCCAATTTACGCGCAGAGCGTGGGGGATCACAGGAAAAGTGTTTTACGATGTCGGAAACGTGTCTGAACGTGTTCTAACATTTTTTAACGTGAAATATCGACATTTCGAAAAGTTTCCAATTTACGCGCAGAGCGTGGGGGATCACAGGAAAAATGTTTTACGATGTCGGAAACGTGTCTGAACGTGTTCTAACACGTTTTAACGTGAAATATCGAAATTTCGAAAAGTTTCCAATTGATGCGCAGAGAGTGGGGGATCACAGGAAAAGTGTTTTGCGATGTCGGAAACGTGTCTGAACGTGTTCTAACACGTTTTATGGGTAAAAAGCGGAAATTTCGAAAAGTTTCCAATTGATGCGCAGAGCCTGGGGAATCACGGGAAAATGCATTTTTCGATGTCACCAATAGACTTCGAAAGGTAACGATAAATAACAAAACAACTAGTTGCGTAAGAGATTGGCGGAATTCTCATTTCTCCGTTTATTCTCCGCACAACCGGTTTCGCGGGTAGTTGTTTATTTAACCCGGCAACTAGTTGTGTAAGCGGGTTTTTTTGAGAAAAGGAGAATAAAACATCAGTCGATACACAATTTCTCAGAAGATGCTTCATGTGATCACCTATCATCTTGGCTCTATATAGTTAGTAGTTCACAACACGCTCGAGCTTTTAGATTTTCTTAACGATGATTACGGTAGTTTGGACTATAGAGAACTTACTATATTTTTCAATTTAAGGGGAAACTACAAAAAAAACCCTTATTTCGAGCGCAAATTGTTTTTCTAGATGTATCCCATTATGGAAAGATCGGAGGTTTAAAAAATAAACTGACGATAGTCCTACCTACCGTAATCGTCGACTGCGGAAATCAAAATAACTCGAACACCCGATGAGCGATAGGGCGACTGCTAGTGAGAAAGAACAATTGAGATACCCTACAGAACAGACAGATCTGTCGACTCTCAGCTTTTCTAATGTGCAAGAGACTTTTGATAACGTTACTTACTTCAGCCTGAAACAGGATAATTTATACACATTGGAGATAGCAGATGTGATCCTTGAAATATGCGCATCACTTTGAAAAAAAAATTAAATATATTAAAATCTAACCGCCAAAATTTCAATCTGCATTCGTAATGTTGAAATTGGCGTACTTGTGCGATAAGAACTTCCGATTTAGCTCCAACTTAGGCAACCCACAAACTCTGGGCGCCGACGTGGTGAGAAATGAGCGAGGAATAATAATGATCTCCTCTTCTTTTATGATTTTCATAAATCAATTCACAACGATCACTATGCTAAACAACTACCCGCGGAATTTTTAGCAACTACCCGCGTAATTCGCAACTACCCGCAAACCGCTCCGTTTATTGAAAATGAGACGGAATAAACGGGTAGTTGTTCCGCCTTTCAAAGTCTAGTCACCAACATGTTCGAACACGCCAGGGAAATCAACACAGTATTCTGCGTTTCCGTTGAGAAAGGCTCGTGAGGCTGAGAGCGATCGAAAAAAGTTGCCACGGAGCCACGAAGTGGCGTAGTGGCAACTTTTTTCGATCGCTCTCCGCCTCACGAGCCTTTTGCAATGGAATAAGCCAGTACTCTTTCTAGCGATTAACATTTCCTAGCATACTGCGAGCTTTAATGTAGCCCGGAGCCGGCTTCCGAGCTCCCCCTGAACCGAACCTGGAGCCGGCTACAGGGCACCCCCTGGACCGAACCCGCACCCAGAACTATGCATAGAGCGTAGTGTACGCATAGAGCGTAGTGCATTTAACCTCAATACAACCCCGCTAGTTTTCAACTTCACTTTCTTTAAAAGTATTATCCAACAACGATGGCTTACCTTGATAACTTTTGGGTACGTGAGAGAAATATGTGGAAGAATATGGATGTTTCCCTCTTCATTTCGTCATTCGTTCGTGATACCATTCGCACTCTTGACAGAAGAGGTACTCGAATTCCATTAGAACGCCGTGAAAATTAGAATGGAGATTGCAATCAACTCGTTCGCATCATCTGAAAAAATAATCATAAAACCATCCATGAAAGAAGAAATTTAGTGAATGCACTTTAAAAAATAGGTTTCATCATTTTAATGGAATCATATTAAATAGGTGTTCTATTCACTGGCTTTTTCAAATGAGGTATAACGAAGAAAATTTTAATTTTTTTTCAAGAACACTTCCGAAAGAAAGAAGATCTATTTATTTAGTGTTAATGGTAGCCACAATAGCAATATCGGACACTCACTTTTTAGTTTTGAAACGCTGTTTTTTTTCAATTACGATTGCGGGTTTTCGTTGGTGTAGACAACGAAACCTTAGAAATATGGTCGATTAATTACAGGAAACCGAGGTAACAATCAAAATGAAAACTAATAACATTGTATTCTTCATTCATAGAACAATATTGATCCGTATGACGACTCGCGAGAAAATCGGACAGCTGGTCTGGCAACACTGGATGAGTGTCCCGGCGACCAGTTTTTCCATGCCTACATTGCCCTAGTGCGAGATGAATTGAAAGGGAGAATTGGAACGGACTGGTGGAGAAAATGATAACGAGGAATGGAGAGCAAGAATTTCCTAAAACAGCTCCCATAAACCCCTTTTTAATTCAAATTTCCAATATAGGAACAAAAGATGAATGCGAGAGTGGGGGCTTCCTTTACATTGAGAGGCTAAGAGGATAGCGATGGAGAGAGAGAGGAGAGTCGACTCAATTGATTACATTACAGCTGTGGAACCAATGTGTAACAGTGGTGACAGTGGACGAAAGTCCGACTGATCTTCTCTTCTGCATCGTCCTCCTCTATCTGATTATGTAAAGCAGGTTATTCCAAAAAAAATGCAGAAGAGCCGAAGGAATGTATGCAAGTGAGAGAGCCCCTCTCATTGTTCCATTATCTCTCTTGTCTCTTATGCTGCGCAAATTTCATGGGTGGAATTCCACCCTCCGAGGGTGGAAAACTCGTGTAACTCAGCTCAAACTGAACGAAATCTCTCCAATCAAAAAGGAAAATGTTCCAAACGTGGCTTGCAATCCCTGTACCAAGTTTGGAAGTTGTAGCTTCACTACGAAAAAAGTTATGAAAGGGTGCATAAAACTGTTTTGCACCTTGCACCCCATGAAATTTGCGCAGCCCGAGAAATCCCCGAGTTTTGACTGGGAGATGAAATTTCTTTCCAACTTGATCTACAACTAATGAAGGCTTCTGGATTCCAACTGAGTAAAAGTCTCTGAGCCAGCATCGGTGTGTCGACGAATTATCGATTAGTACCATACCATTTATACATTCTCTTGAAGAATTCTAACAGGAAAAAGCAGAGAGTATTAACAAAAAATGGCAATATGTGAATGGGTGAGCGTTTTGAGTATTATTACATTGAAAACGCACGGTAAGTTGAGTAATTCGTTTGGAACGAAAATGTTAGTAACAGACGGTGAAATATTGCTAGTTTGAATACAATTTCTAATGAGATATCAAATTTGTGTGGTCATTACTAAATTGCGAAATTTGGGGCAAATGAATCGAATATTTCAGTGGAAGAAAGTGCAGTAGATGGCGGTGCCGATTGTGCACAACATCAGACAGTTCACGGCCTGAAAAGATGCAATCGACAATGAGTAGTACAGTGACTAGTCGGATACAGCATCCGTTGCGTCAACTCCCCACTTGATTCTAAACGACAGATGGGGTCAGCGCGAGAGTGTGCAAAAGTGAGAAAGTCGCGCTCGACTTCACACGCTCCCCCCCAAATCCTTTCAGTGATGCGATGTTAAAAATCGAGGAAAAGATCAGAGATGTGATCGTTTGCCTGTTAAAAATTCCAACCAAAAGATCGACAAAAGCTCGAATATTTGAATTCCCGCACTTTCTGTTTTTATCGATTATCTCGGCTCCCAGAGAAGGTAGAGACTCAAATTTTGGATCACTTGCTCCAAATAGGAGTGTCGATGGTTACCTAAGGTTTCAACATTCTATCCCCACTGGGAATCGAAATATACGCAAAAATCGATAAATGCGGGAATTCAAATATGAGATCTTTTCGATTATTTGGTCGCGAATTTTTTAACAGACAGTTGTCAACATTTGAGATCTTTTCGAAGATTTTTAACGCCACATAAGATTGGTCAGCATGTAGAATGATGTGCCGCCCCCCCCCCCCCCTGTAAAATCGATGGCCTCACCATGGTAATATTGTCCATTCCGACTGGAATTGCCTCTTCAAAATCACTTACGAGGAAGGCATTATTGAATTCCGTCTGAAAAAAAAGAAATATTTCATAAATAAAATCATGATCCAAGTAAGCAAAAGACGAACCTCCTCGTCCTCACTCTCAATCGGAGTCTCTTCCAATGAAATTTCTTCAAACGGAATCTCCTCGATTTCCTCTATCATCGCAATTTCCTTCTCATCTTCCTCAGCGTGATTTATCTCTCCTTAAAATGTCCATCTCTTCTCTAATCTTGGTTTCAGTGACTATGAATATACATTGATGTGCTCTTTCTTTCACTCGCTCTCTCGTCCACCAACCGGATGAGAAAGTGAGTGAAATGAAGAGAACATCGATGCACATAAACACTGAGGCCATCATAATCGATAATCATATCTCAAACCTCTTCCATCTCTTCTATTTTCATCTCTTCATTATCTCCATCCAAATTCTCGGTTTCCTCTTCAGTTGCAGACTCGATTCCTTCCAGTTCGTGCAAATCTTCCCACATCTAAAATTAAAAATGTATTTTTAAATGTTAAAACAGCAACCGTCAATTTCACGGCAAATGTCTACATGAAAGTAATGAATGATCGTCATTTTTCACCCAGAATTTGCAATTGAACAAGAAATGAAAAATATCGATTAGCCAACCGGGCAATTCGCTGTGAAGGGATAGAATTCGTCATCGACTTTTGTCCGCAGGGAAATCTTTCCATTGTGAACGCCAACGATAAAATTGCACGAAATTTTCTTCTCCTTCCCGAAGCTGAAAATTAAGAATTCGAACAATTAGATCGATCACACCCTGATAAAAAAGCAAGTATGTTACGCTAGCTGATAGCGAAACATGCACAGATTTTTGGTATACGCATTCAGCCATACGATTAGAATTTGCTATAGTTTATTAATGAGACTTACATGAGATGGAAAGATTCTCCCTGCATATTGACCGTGTTTAACACGGAGAGTTTGATGGTGTTGAATGATGCCATGAGACAGTAAATGAGAGGAGAATCATCGGTAGAGTAGACATGAGGACCATACTGAAATGGAAAATAGGAGTGGACAGAGAAGAGAAGAGACCCACAACTCGGCGACTGGTCAACCATGCCTAGTCTATTTTTTTTGCCCAATTGTGATTCCAATTCTCCTCCCAATGAGGCAAACATCAAAGGCTGGGATCCCAACGGGAAAAAAACGTTATAAGAAATAAGAGAAAAGTAAAAGAAAGTTTTAAACAATCGAAAAAATGGAACTAACCAGTGTCATGACAACGTAGATATTGGGAGAAAGAGAGAAGAAAGGAAGGGTGGAGAAAACAGTCGACCGCTTCACGTAGATCAATTTGCGTCTGGAATATGATAACATTTCCAATCGATTTATTGCTGAGCTACCTCAGTTTGAGCCTTCCACTCTCGGAAGACCAAATGAGTTATCCCTTTTTAGACCACTCAAAGGCTCACGAGCATTTGTTCTACGGAAATCGCTAAAACGTAGTTTTACAAAAACACACTCTCACATTTCTGATTGATAACTACTACTACCAATAACTACCTGTGAATGGCACGTAGACAACATCCCTCGAGTTCTCCCTCCTTCACATCTACTTCAATTCCATCTTTGGGATCATCACATGCTTGATACACGAATTTGTGTCCATTGATTAGTCGACTGAACAACATCCGATCTTCATGTGTCTCTCCCTGTAATTCAATTGAATGAACTAACTAGTTTGTTTGAAATTCGGGTAAATAATTGGATTAGACTTATTTCACGCACTCTCTCACTGATCGACCGGCACAGAGAGTGGGAATTGAAGAGATCTAATCCAATGTTTACCCACATTTCAAACTGTACTAACTAGAGTGTGAAATGTGAGACCTCGATCTCTTCATTTCACACACTCTATTCGCCGGTCGGTGGATGAGGGTGCGGAATGAAGAGGTCATTGTCCATATTCGCATTCTGTGACTAACCAATGAATTGAGTATAGATATTCTAATACGCTGTATCAAGTGTACCTGGTCGAGATAACGGACGAAGTGCATCTCGATATCGGCGGATTGAAAGTCGCTTTGTAGATCTGAAATGGACGAGTATGGGTGGTTTGAGCAAATGACTGGGACTTTTTTTTAACTTCAGGGAGTAAGCCTCGCCCCATTCCCTTATCACCCTATCCCTCTCTATTTATCCCCTCTCCCCTCCTTTCTTGATCTCCTGACCTCTCCCTCTAGAGGGGGAATGGGGACGGGCTTACACCCTAAATAAAAATAGTCGACTAACCATGCGTGAGCGAAGCTTTCCTTGAGTGAGAATGAATAGTTCATTGCCGAAACACTTGGAATCCTTGATACTTCCCAGCCACGATTTGCTTGCGAGCACTCGATGTCCACTGCAGTGAGACAGCAATTAATAACAATTAATAATTAATAAAAAGAAGCGAAATTTGAATTCTCACTTGAAAGACACGGAAATGGACGAGCCTTCGTCCCTTTTCACGAGGAAAACTGTGCCTGAAATAGTGGATATTATTCGGATGTAGCGGTGAAAATGGTGAGAAAATAGTGAAATGTGGGAGGAGTGGGCGGAGTCGACATACCTAGCACTCAGAGACTCCGCCCACTTTTGCTTGAAACAAGAAAGTACAGAAACGTAGTCTCATACCATCGGCAGTTTGATGAGGCCACGCCAGATCGGGGAAAGAATCGACGTTTTTGTCACGGGCGAACTTGATCAATCTCATCTCTGAGATGAGAGGAATTGGACGAAAATCGGGGCAAAGAACACATTTGCAATCGCCATGAATAAAATTTGAGATAAAGGAAAGTAGGAAGATAGGGAACACACGAATCCACACCAACAGGAAGAGATCAGGGCGAGAGAGTGTGCAAAATAGAGAGAGACGCACTCGACTCTGGACGCTATCTCGCTCCAACTCCCTTTCTGTGGGATTGCGCGACTTGTGGAATGACGTGAGAGGTAACTACGTATTTATGAAAAATGAGAAGGAAATGGCGCGAAATCATGGAGACGAGAAGTGATTGGAGAAGGGAATGACACCTGCGAGACTGGAGAGGGAAGAGGGTGGAGGTAGATCAGAGAGACGGAAAAGAGAGAGACACTTGGGTAGATCAATCTGAAGGAACAGAGGTAGATCATAGAAAGTAGCATCAATAAGGGGGAAAGAGATTACTCGTAATAACTGTGGAATTTTTTTGTTCTTTTCCAAAATCGTACACATCTCATAAATATAATATTTTATATTTAGATTTATCAGCTTGGATTTTTGGAGGAAGTGCCCATCTTTTAAACTTTTGTTGTGGATTTTTTAACCTGAAAGAGTTGTTCGAAATAATTTAGCGTTTTACGAAATCGATCGAAGTCATTTACCCACTGGAAGGGAACCCACTCCGTTGATCAAACAATCAGCGTGGTTTGTATGTTTCTTATCCACGGGGTTTCATTTTATCAAAGCGTGGACGCTCTTAGGACTCGATCGTCACGCAGAGTTACATAAAATGAGGAGTAAAAGACGCATTCAGATATTCTGAGATCCTGTCTACTCATACCGTCTTATCTCACGCTAATTTCTTTATTGTAAAGTAATCTTTAATTGATCCATTCCAGAATTCACTCATTCATTGTTCATTTCACTAGAATGGCGCTCTTTCTTCGCGAGCAATCTTTCCATGGCAGGGACGAGATTGATCAGGCTTATCAGGTTACTTTTACCTTTAATCGTAATTGTTTCCCACCGAATTTTAGATCGATTAGTAAGATCCCATTCTCATAATTCCAGAGTCTAGTGATTTCTAAAGTATTTCTCAGGAGTTTCTCACGATGTCTCAATTGTCCTTTTTTTGGAATGAGGGGCAGTATGAATTGTTGATGAGACATCGAAGAATCGAAGAGAGGAAAAATGGAGTGATTATACGTCGTTCCACTCGTTCTCCCACTGAACAATTCCCTGATTTGTCGAGGTAGCAGCCTTGTTCAATTCCTATCAAATTATCCATTATCCTTTACATCCTTTTCCTTCTTACCGGCGAGTCCCGGCAGAATAGTCGCTTGTCGACGTAAAGTCCTCTTCATTCGGTTCAACTTTACCTTTACCTATCTCGACTATATACTATTCTGCTTCATCTTCATGATTTTTCTCCGCTAAAAAGATGTCAATGTTCCTCAATTTCAGATGTTCGAATGTGGTAGTATTCGGCCACAAAGCAATTCTCTTCAATGGCCGATTATGGGCTCTTGATATGAACACTCGCATATGGGAGAATATTGGCATGCAGAGATCAGAGGTCAGTATTTATTGTCTCACTTTTACAAACTGTCTCGCTCTCGACCCCTTTCTGGAGATTTGTATCCTTATGAGTGCAAAAGAGGATGCAGATGACTCTTTTGAAATTCTTACTTTCAGAAATGTATGAATTCACTCAATCGATTCTCTCTTGCAGCCCTCTCCAATCAGACTCCGTGGAGCTTTGTTACGAGTTGTCGACGAGTCTGAGGGAATCCTTGAACTCATCCAAATACGTGGTCGTGACCTACTCGTCCTCTCTCATTATCGAATAGAATCCTTCTCGACTACAGTACCCGTCGAGGATGCCGTAATCAACGAAAATCGAAATCAATCTAGAAGAAATAGGGTCTCAGAAGCGAAGAAAAATCGAATTCGAGTTCTGAGAGAACACGATAATAACATGAGGTCAGTCAATGTTATCCATGAATCGAATGAATCATATTCCAATGCTCTTCTGATAATACTCGAGTCATTGTCGAACACAACTTTAGTGAGTCTCCTAACTGTAGACACTATTTCGAGAATAGATCTGTCGAGAAGGTATTTGCAATGGGGAGAGTTTTACTCCAAATGATAGAGCATCGACAATGAATGTATCATTATTAGGGCTCTTTTTTAAACTTATTAATACTGAACTCTTCACTCGAATCTAGATTTCCAACCCCTTATAACACTTCCTTTCCAGTTCCTCTCCTCTTCTCTTCTCTCGTCGTTGTGGCATCTGTTTCATGGACGATCCATCTCAACGCGCAGTTCTCACTTCGTGTGGTCACTTTTCGTGTCTCGCCTGTGCAGAGGAAATGTCGAACGATCAAGGGAAACTGTCCTGCCCTTTCTGTAGAGTGAACACTTCATTCGTGCGAGTATTTGAAGATGTCAAAGACGATGTTTTACCGAAAACGAAACAACCCTTCCTGCCGATTATTTATCGAAAGCTTCGCAAATCAATTACCGAATATTTTCCTACATTTCTTCCTGTGTTGTTAATTGTATTTTCAGTTGGAAAGTAACCACTTAGTTAAGATTCCCATTGTACTCGTCATTCAATCTTCTCCTCCCCAAATTCTAGACACTAATTAATTCTTCCTGGAAAGCATACAGTCATCATTTGTCATCATCGTTAAAATCACTTTATTCAACTTAAAATCGTTTCCCGACAAAATGATTCAAATTTTCAACTTTGGAGAAACACATATTTTTAACAAATGGAGAAACACATATTTTTAACAAAAGGAACAGAAAATGAAGCCTTTACGGAATTACCTTTTTTCGGCAATATTCTTATCTCTCTTTTCGACGACCAGAACCCTAATATCTACGTCGATCGAGGACTTTTCTTCCTTGTGTTCCTTCTCCTTCTCATCTCTTTGTCTCTCCAACACATGGCATCTCTCCTTTCTTGTATACTCTAAACAATGAGAAGGGTTAGACACCCGAGAGACGCGACTGTTCAAAGGAGAAGGGGACAAGACGGAAATGTGTTTAGATAATCAATCTCCGCATTTCCCGCTACTATTGTCAACTGAGATTCGTGCTTATCGATCGATCACTCCGGGACTTCCTCCGTTTCTTGTTGTTGACCATACATGTCACTCAGACATGTCACTAAATTGGTGACACAATCTACAGGCCCGCCAACAAAACAGAAAGGGGTTTTGGATTGAGAGAGCGTGTGAATTCAAGAGGGACTCTATACATTTAGCACACTCTTTCGCCTTTGTGTAGATTTGGATTGATGATATCTTTGATTAACCATGCATTTCAGAGCCTAGAACGGAAAATTATCTGATTGTGAGATGAGAAAATCTTACTTTGAGCTAATTGTTTGAGTTCCCCCCAATTATCGATTAGGTCCACCCTTTGGTTGTTATTCAACGTATCCTTTCTTCTTCTCTTCTTTCCCTCCCCGATTCAAACTGCGCATAGAATGTCTGAGAAAAAAGTGGAAGAGAGGGAGAAAAGAGGAGAGAGTGGGTGAATCACGACTGTTGTGCCAGTTACGACCAGACACGAAGGAGACTCCAGTTCTCTGCTGGTACAAAACAATCGATTGAGATGTGAAGTAGGCATTGAAGAAAGGCATAAACACAAACTGTTAATGATACAAGACTTTTCGCTTTACTTATCAGATTCACCACGTAATATTGGAAGATTCTGAACGTGACTCTCTTGGAATTGAAGTATACTTAACCATTTTCATAGAATACGATTCAGATATGTGTTACGGAGAGAAGACAACAGTTGTTTGTTACTTGACTGGAGGGGATTTTTATGGATGGAACTCTCACAGTTCAACACACAACAGCGAGTTCAGAAAGAACTCGATCAAACTTCCGAATCGATATGCTTTAATTTTGAATGATGCTCATTATTTAAACATTCGAAAATTGGAAATTCAAATTTGCCGCTCAGCATCAGGCAAGCCCATCTTCTCCTCCTCTCATTGGCTGGCTCCTCCCCTCTCACACTTCCAGTGGTACAAAAGAGCCCCGCTAGAGGGATGGACAGTTCCCTCTTGTATAATCTAAAGGCATCCCTTTATCTTCTAGTAGTCACTTCAAACGTCAACTACTATGTATCATGGAGATAACACTATTCAGTCACTCATCATCGCTCAGTCATCTCCTACTTCTCACTTCCTAGTTCCAGTCATCCATCTTCTAGTTTACTACCATATTCAACACGAGTCAACAGCCTGCGGTAGTCTACATATCCTTCATCGACCATCGTCATTTCCCTCGGCTAAGTCGTCCACAGTCCAATCATAGTCATCAATCAGTCTTCATCTACTTATCATCCGCTAGTTCTAGTCACCAACACATTCTTCAATGATCTTCAGTCGACAGTTAACAGACCTCAACATCGTAAAATCACTTTCTACAACGTGGAATCCCATCATTCGATTCGAATCTCGAAGGTGGGTACTTCATCAATTTGATTGGCTCCTATGGAGCTGTTGCAAGCTTGTAGTGCCGTGACATGAATTCCTCATTTACTGGTAGATGAGGCAACCATGAGAGCGGAGAGTCGAAATTGCTCGTCCCGGTCCCGAAATCATCGAGCCAACTCGAGTATCAAGCGCTGATGCTTGTGTTGACTCGGTGGGGAGGATCCGGGATCGGGTCGAGATTCGGTTCTCCGCTCTCCTCCCGTTTTCAACCTTACAGGATCGACAATTGGATACGACTCTACCACTATGATTCGATACTGCAGGAGACGAGAAAAGAGGAAAGGATTAGATCAAGAGGTATGACTCCTTCTCCTTCTTAATATTTCTCGAATTGTGGATTTTCAGGTTCTGCTCGCGTATTGTCGCGTCTCCACGAATCATCTGAATAAGTTTCAATTCCACGGGAAAGCCGTTTTTGTATAACCCAGGTTGGTATTTTGGTTCTATTCCTAAAGACTATTATTTCAGAACGTCTGTCTGTCTGTCTGTCTGTCTGTCTGTCTGTCTGTCTGTCTGTCTGTCTGTCTGTCTGTCTGTCTGTCTGTCTGTCTGTCTGTCTGTCTGTCTGTCTGTCTGTCTGTCTGTCTGTCTATCTGTCTGTCTGTCTGTCTGTCTGTCTGTCTGTCTGTCTGTCTGTCTGTCTGTCTGTCTGTCTGTCTGTCTGTCTGTCTGTCTGTCTGTCTGTCTGTCTGTCTGTCTGTCTGTCTGTCTGTCTGTCTGTCTGTCTGTGTGTCTATCTGTGTGTCTGTGTGTCCGTCCGTCACGCTAAATATCTCGCCAACGGATAGAGCTATCGACTCAGTTCTTTCGCCATCACATGCATCTCCACGAGAGTAACTTGCTCAATAAATCCATGGCCAAGTGGGTTACGCGCTTGACTAGCAATCCGAGTAACGCAGGTTCGATCCCCGCCGCGGGCAAACCTTTTGCCGCATTTTTCGCAAGTGCCAGAAACTGTTCTGACACAGTTTTGAGTACCGTGAAACACGTTTTCACCTGTTTTGCCGAGTTTTAACATGAAAAATCGAAATTCTCGAACTTTCTCCAAACGCACCGGTGAGTGTCGGGGATCACAGGAAATGTGTTTTGCGATGTCAGAAACGTGTCTGAACGTGTTCTAACACGTTTTAACGTGAAAAATCGAAAATTTTGAAAAGTTCCTTCATGATTCAGAGAGCGTAGGGGATCACAGGAAAAGTGTTTTGCGATGTCAGAAACGTGTCAGAACGTATTCTAACACGTTTTAACGTGGAAAATCGAATTTTCGAAAAGTTCCAAAATGATTCAGAGAGCGTAGGGGATTACAGGAAAAGCGTTTTGTGATGTCGGGAACGTTCTGAACGCACTGTATCTTGCGTTTCCGTTGTGAAGTGGCGTAGTGGCAACTTTTTTCGATCGCTCTCAGCCTCACGAGCCTTTTGCAACGGAATAAGCCAGTACTCTTTGTAGCGATTAACACTCTCCAACATAATGAAACATGGAGCGGACTCCCGAGCTCCCCCTGGACCGAACTTTGAGCAAGCTACCGAGCATCCCCTGGACCGAACTTGGAGCCGGCTATCTTGCTCCCCCTGGTCCGAACTTGGAGCCGGCTGCCGAACTCCCCCTGGACCAAACTTTGAGCCGGCTGCAAAGTTCCCCCTGGGCCGAAATGTGCCCGGCAACTGAATGCCCCCCTGAACCATACTTTGAAAACGTAGTGCACACCGTACCATAACGTAGTTTAAAGAAGGAGTATCAGCAAAAATATTATTTTGAATGTATAATGTTAATCGCTTGCCCATGTGAACGATAGCAGAAATCCAAAATTTGGAAAGTCTATCGTTCCTTCGAACCGAAATATGCGCGCGCAAAGAAGCTACAGGGTTCAGGGAAATCAGGTTCAAGTGCCGCGCGAACGTGCGCGATTAGGCAAATCTATCGGTCAACTTTCTCCGTGGTGTCGAGTTTGCATGCGCTTTCACCCCCGCTGGGGGAAGAAGGAGGGGAGGGAGGATTAGCGCACTCCCTAATTAATGTCCATCTGCATACGCGCATTTGCCTAGGCCGCGTGTTCTCGAGCAGACGTCAGACGATTGCCCTTACAGTATTCTTTCATGACTTGGGCAGGGTTGTCGTGGTGGGATACTTTGCTGGTACTCCTCCTTTAACCTCAACACACCCTGCTAGTTGGATAAAATTAGTGTCGAATCAAATGAGATAATCTCTCTTCCCGTCTTGATCTAGTGGGTTTCAATTCGTAGTCGATGAAAATTGAACTCACTCGATTAAGTCGGGAGGGTCATGAGAGTGGTCTACAGAATTGACACTGATAATCCTGTAGGAAGTCCATATGAAGTCATGTGGACATGGTCATGTGGTGAGACCGTACCATCACCACAACATGATTCAGTGTCTTTGATTTCGGGAAAAGACACCGTGCCTGTTGTGGCGATGGCATTCTTACCACCTCTTATCGGAGTTGTGCCTAGGTCCTATCCCAATCCGGCACCAGACTCACACAAAAGGCTGAACACTCGTTTTCGATTCATGAAAAGTGGCAAGAGCTAGTCAGCTGATCTGTAGTTACATCTAAGCATCGACTCCTTTGTGACCCACTAAGTACCCGACCCGATCTAACAAGGTGCACTTGATTCCCGGCCTTGGTTCCCAGATTGCTCAACTGATACTTTGATCTTCTTGAGCAGCATCAGAATTAAAGCCGGGTCCGGGATTTTTTCACCCCCTTTTCACCCCCTTCCCAACCTGTTTCCATATTCCTTTACTACCATTTAGTTCAGACGAAAAGCAATGGAACGGAAGAATGGATCTCATACAGATATTGTCTTTTCGTGCCCGGAGTGCCGTCACTGGGTCTCGGTTTACAACTGTTTAATGAAACCGAGTTTTTGAGCAGAACCTCGGTAATATTACCGAGTAGACCCACCTCCCATTTCCTCTTCCATTCTAATCTCTCCCTCTTTAATCTCTTTTCACTTCCAATCCATCTTTTGTCCTCGATAATTTCATCGAAATTCGATGAAGATGAAATTATCCAAGGCAAACGATGGTTGAGTGAGTCATTTTCCCAGAAAGTCCTACCTGATCTTCATCTATTCCCAACCACTCCTTGCTACAGCAACTAAACCCACCGGAATATCGGAAACCAAGTCCGCCGATATTCGGACCTGATCTACCGATACAGTAGCTTGAGGCCGTCTCAGTTCTATCAGAGTACTCTCAGGCGCATTTCAGCAAGATTGAAGCTTGAAATGACTTGAAGGAGCACTCCGACAGATGAGAGCACTCAGTTCCTTTTTTTAGAACATTTTTATCAACATGATGCTCCCCACCGACTAGGCGGCACAAAATGCACGCTTCCTTCTCAGTCGTTCACGACGAACTAACAATGAACTGTCTCCTTGCAGAAGTAGATAGTCAATCTCCTCTAGCTAGTTCTAGGTATAGTGCTCGTTCGGGAGATCGTTGGTCCGGCCCGCCACGCACTCTTCATCAGCTGCATCTTTCTCCATATTGACCACAGTCCGATTCATTCTCCCGCGTCCCCCAAATTATATGTCTCTCAGGGGCGTTGACGTAGATGGAATCGATAACCGAACGTGTGAGAACCAGAAGAGGGGATACATGAAAACACTCCATCTCATGTTGTCTCGTATTGATCATTTGTGCCTCTCAGTGTCAGTTTAGGTAAAAATGAGTCATATTTACAAGTTTGAGATTCGGCAATGACAATGTCAAATCGATTAGTGGAGCAATGTCTCATGCAAGAAGCTTTCACTGTTTGTTTCTAAATCACGCACACAACACCCATCTACTCTGGTCTCTGATCGCTCGTTCTCTGCTCTGCTCCTACTCTCATACTCAGATCGCTCAAGTGAATTCAACCTCTCACACCCTTTTTTCTTGTTTTCATCACTTCATACTGAGAACGAATCTGATAAAAAAAAGCAAAGACGACGGAGAAAATAAGAGAGACTCACGGTGAATCATCATTGTTGCGCAGTAATAATTGGGCAGATATGCACAATTATTACTGCGACGCGATTCCAAACGTCCATGTAGGGTTCAGAAGCTAGATAGTGTATGTTCTTCTAACCTTCAATTGCATAAAGTCTCTGTATTCTCTTTTGCCGGAATCCCGCCATTTTCGGGTCTTTTATGCGAGTAGGGAGAGTCTCTTTCACCCATTCAAGTTGCTCGAGAGACGAAAAGGAGAGCATCAATCGTAGTTGCTCCCGCCATATGTGGTGCCATTGATCTCTTTGAGGTGTCAACTCAATCCTCTCGTTGTTTAGTTTGAGACTCCGAGAAAGATACAAATGACATGTGGGACAGAAGAACGGAAGGAGGGGCAACACTTGCTTCTGGACAGTACAAATGGAAAGAATGGAAAGGTGAGGGGGAGTTTGGGGTTGCTATCTGCAGGAATGAGTTTTCCTTTATGAGTATTTGTTTCAGGTTTAGCTGTTGAACATCACCTCAAAACTTACATTTAGGCATTTATGACACATATAATTGGCAAAATGTTCTTCATCAGAATTAACTGATCGATACCCATCTCTCACAAGAAATCACTATGTGTCAATACCCAAATTCAAATTTACCGCTCTCTGTAGTCCCGCCCCTTTCTCCCATTGGTTCTTCCCCTCTCCTCCCTTTCACAGCGGTATAAAGGAGCCCGGGTAGAAGGGGCGACTAATCTCCCTTTCTCAAATGTCCAAATCGACGTATCATCTCTACTCATTCCTAGTCTCCATAAACTTCTACATAAGTCAACAATTCAGTTCCAGTCCTCACTATATCTTCTTCTACTCAACATAGTTGTAGTAATCAAGTAACTAGTCTACCATCTTCCTGAGCTGCGGTAGTCTACAGTAGTCACCCGACTCTACAGCGACAATCGTGAAATGAGCTTCTTCAACTGGGAATCGGATATCTCATAAGGTGGGTACGTCATCAAGTTAATTGACTCCTATGGAGTTGTTACAAGTATTAGTAGAGCCGTGGCATGAATCCCTAACTATAAATTCACTGGTAGATGGAGTACCCATGAGAGCGGAGGATCGAAATTGTTCGGCCCGGTTCCGAAATCGCCGGGCGTGTGCCGGCACCAAGTGCTGGTGCCGGTATGTGCCCGGTGAATGAGGGTTCGGGACCGGGTCGAGATTCGGTTCTTTGCTCTCCTCCCGTGTTCAACTTTATAGGATCGACTGGCCTTGGATTCCCAAGATGAATCTCAGCACAGACGAGAGACCAATCGGACTCCAAGTAAGCACTTTGATTGAAAATTCTATGAATATCACCACTTCATGTTACCAAGAAACTATGCGAACAGCTGATTCCAAGAGTAACACTAAAAACAAGTGTCCAAACTGAAAATATAATTGTTTCAATCGGATATCAATTTTTATATCTTCGACATCAATGGTCCAAGGTTGTACACCTGGAATATGCAGTAATTTGTAAGCTCAATCTCTCTTCCCGACTCGAATCCAACGAATTCAAATCGTGAGGCAACTGAAATCGACACTAGGGTGGCTAACGGCTTTGCGTGCACAGGTGCATTCACTCATCTTTCGTGCACCGGTGCACGGGAAAAAGGGAGAACGGTGCACCGTTTTCGCCACCCTAATCGACACCGTACGATTTGAGTCGGGAAACGATATTCATCCTGATCATACCCATCAATCAGTTCCAATTTGGGTTCCATTCATACCCCGTTTACAGTTCTGCGCGTTACATTGCGAGTTGATGGAAATGTAGCACGCACCACTGTAAGCGGGGTCTGGGCCGTATCTGTTACTCTGAAAGGACACCCGGACAAGATCCTTAGATTATAACCATGAAAATTGCCTGCTGATTTGGATGGATTTCAAGTAGTGTTGCGAATTCGGCCAGAACCGAACATTCGTCGCGGCTCGTCTCAAAATGACTGGGAATTAGATGAAATTGGCCGTGTTCGAACGTCGGCCGAAATGGCCGAAATCTACCGAATTTCGGCCAGAGCTCTATGGAAATGATCCTGGGAGACAAAGGGGGGGCGATTAAGAGATCACTCCAATATTTGCCTACATCTTTCAGTTTGCCTAGATTCTCAGATTGTGTGGCCGAATTCGGCCATTTCGGCCGATGTTCGGCCACACAAAGAACGTCGAATTCTATTAGACTGAGACAACCGGTCATTTTGTCCGAAATATGGCCGAAATGGACGACCGAATTCGCAACACTAATTTCAAGTTAACCTGGCGAGACGTCTTCTCCCCCTTTTGACTTCTTCCATAGACCGAGAGTCTACAGTCATCACAACATGTTTCGATGTCAATATCATTCGAATGAAATGCATTGCAAATGTTGCGAGGACGGTAGTATTGTGATTACTTCCCTGAACCTCAACCCGGTTTACCTAAACTCTGGAATCCGATCTTATCCCACGGCCAGAACCCAAAACCGGCTTTGATTCCGAGATTGTTCCACTGTAAGTTGAACAAGTTGAACGTCTTCGGAATTAACGCCGGAATTGGGCTTCTTTATCTAGGGGTCGCAACATGGATTGCCGATTTTCATAAAAATGCTAGAAACTACATGGAACGGATGCACCACGACCCCAATAATACAATTCTTTTGTGAGGGACGTTGTGGCCGTTATCTTTAGCAAATGAATCTGGAAACGAACCGTCACCACAACATCATTCGGTGAATTTGAAATGAAGTAAATTCACTGACTATGTTGTGGAGATGGTACCAGTTAATTCCGCACGTACAACTCAACCCCATAAACATATTAAATTCGAATACGCATCACACTCATATCGGATACCAAACGGTATCTCAATGCCATCTTCCTTTCCTATCTTCATTCCATTGTTCGACACCACACCTCCCTAATCCCTTTCCGTCTTCTTCCATTTCCATATAGTTCAGACGAAGTACTATGGAACGGAGGAATGTGGGGAGAGTAGGACAGTGATGTTTGGGCACTGATTGTACATATACCGTCACTGAGTATCACCATCAAGTTGAGCAGAGCCTCAGCGATCTTCTATAATCATATCTGCATTACTCTCCTAACTCACTTTGAATCACTTCCAATCCGTCTTTTGACCTCGATGAATTTATCGAAATTTGAAGACGATTAATTAATCCGGGACAAAAGATGGTTAAGTGATTGCTCCTTTGCCCACAAGTCTGATTTTTACCTTCAATCCCTTGCCAGAATACGATGCTCATACCTCAAAATGCTCCTCCCTCATTCGGTTACATAATCGGAACTCATACTTTAGAAATTGTGTAGTCTTGTAATCGTAGTGGATATGTGGGAATTCTAAAGTATCAATCAATAAGTAACCCTATCGATCGACAGTCTGAGGAGCCTCAGTTCGATCAGAGTTCTCTCAGACATCTTTCAGCTAGATGAATGCTTGAAATGTCGGTTAGAGGACTCAGATTGACGAGAACTCATTTCCCTCTTTGTTTAAAGAAAACGCCTTCATGCTATACATGATAGAAATGAGTTTTCATTTATGAGCCTTTGATGAGAGTCGATGCTGATAAATGGTTTGTTTCAAACAGAGAAATTTTAGGGGTACTCCTTCGCCAGTATCGATCCTTGTGTGTTTGCCACTATCCATCGTTCTCACGGGGCGTTATCATCTCTACTGAGTGAGATACGATGATAGAGCCGCGTAAGAAAAATGGATTTGGAGGGATAACACAATACGATCTGGAGAGGAATAAAGATATGGAGAATTGTGAGGGAACAAGTGAATCACTCCACTTTCTTCTGTCCAACATGATCGCATTTATATACAATTCAATGAGATATTATTGGAGGGCAGAAGAAAGATTCAAGAGTGATTTTACAACCTGCGCCCAGTTTGAAATTCTAAACCTCAATAGTCGCCGGAATTGGGAAATAAATTGAAGGTATACGGTAATGGAAAGGAGGAAAATCCTCTAGCACCGTTACTAGGCGCCAGCTTCAAAACTTGATTCCTTGTTGGGCAAGGTTTGAAACGGGGTCCAGAATCGGTGAATAGAGAAATGGGCACAACTCAAGAGAAGTCCTGCCCTCGCCACAATTCCATTTGGTGTAGTAATTCATTGGTTCTACAACAAATGGAATTATGGTGAGGGGCCGTGGACTTTACCATCCTGAAGGGGAAAGATTGGGTTAAGCAGAAGAGGAGATTGTCAATAACCATCGCTGCAAATCGGAATTACGTCTAGCATCTGATTGAAGACATTGAACCGATTTTCAGTGACGGTAACAGTAGAACCCGAGTTTGGGAGGGAAGATGGAAGACTCACTTAACCGTGATCAACCCCTTTCGGTATCACATCTTAATCAAATTTGATCTGATCTCGAAAGGATTAATGATGGATTGGAAGTGAGTTTTGGGAAGGGGAGAGAGATGAGGTGGGAATGTGAGGGGAGTTGAACGGACGGAGTAACTATTCGACGAAACTTCAGTTGAACCTTGCAGCTGCAAGTTCACACCACTGCATTCAATATTATCATAGTGTATTGACTAAATGCCGAATGAGGAAAGGGGAGAGTGTGTGACCAGTTGGGGACTAATCAGTGTTGGAATATTCCAGGAACCATCGCTGGAACGGGGCCAAATATATTCCATTATGCAAATATATTTGATCGCGTACCAGAGACGGTTTTACCTGAACCAGGTTTCTAAGGATCAATTTTGGTTCTAATTCAGGGTCCGGTCGGGTTCGGGCGTGCGGGTTTCACTTCCGGAGAAGCTTGATTCCAGAATGCCGTCGCCATGACAGGGTATGTGTTTTCCTCTCGATTGAAATACACATATCGTGTCCTGGTGACGGTCCGAATGTGTAATACAAACTGAAAAGTGTCCGGGTCCAGCTTTAGTTCAGACGCAGCTCAACATGCTTCATAGTCAGTTGAGACTGCTCTGAAACCAAAGCCGGGCCATCGGATTCCAGCATTAGGGGAAAATAGTGGAATGTTTGAATCATGATCCTCATAAATATCATAGAGTAATGGACGGAATGGGTGGAAGAGGAGCTCATTAAGGGTATTTTGGGAATTCGAACCCAAGCCCGCTTCAAGCTCCATAACTTGCCACTATTTATAGCATAAGTGGACAGGGTATGGAACATGAAGAGGAGTCGAAGGCCGTTTCGGTGGGTTAACAAAGTAGATTGGTGCTTCATCCACTTCAGAAATGGGAATACATCCCAAGAAGCAACGACATCAGGTCAAGGATGAAATAAGATGATTGTTGAAAGTTGCGAATAGCTAAGGAAACAAACCTTGTTCGAATTCTCTCCTCTTCCCGATTCGTCTCAAGATTTCGTCAGTGGAGTTTCCTGTAATGGTGAACAAGAGCGGAGAGCAGATAAACGAGTCTCGACCCGATCCATGGATCGACTGTTCCAAGAATCACGATTGGTTCTGACCAGTCTGGTGCTTTCGCACCAGGTCGAGAAAATTCGATTTTTCGCTCCCATGACTACTCCATCTGATTTTGATATTTCTGTTAGACGTTTAGATGCCCTGTACGAAACTAATGACTGAATGAACGGAACGAACCTAAGAAATGATCGCCTTTATGCATAAGTTAGCTGATTAGTAAATACTGAATGAAGAAGTCAATGCAAACAATGTCAAGGATTCAATGATGTAAAACAATAAAATCAGAAGAAGTGCTCACCATTGAAGTTCTCCTCCCTCTTGTCGAATTTCGAAAAAAATGTCTCTGTTTCCAGATAATTGGAAGTCCGATTGAAGGGAAACTATTGATCGAGTGATGTACTACTGTAGAATCTGTCGACTACTGCGGAAGATGAGAGATGACTCGAATGATGACTATGAGATACTGTGAAGTTGTAGGAGACTAGGGGAAAGATGGAGATTATAGGGAGATGAGAGGAGTTGACTGACTAGAGAAAGAGAAGAGGAATCGCTTCTCAGTGTCAGGCGCTCTTTTATGCCGATGGAAGGGGGCGGAGGGAAGACAGAGAAGAGAGGGAGGGGAAGCGCCAATTCAAATCTCATTTCAAAACTTCTGCATTTTTGGAACCAGAAACAGGAGAATTTGACAGCACCGAGCATTTCTTGGCGATAGGGTATCCAATGAAATATTCCTAAAGATAACAATAAAGAAATTTCCCTCATTCCATGCCTGCACATCTAAGATTTCGTGCGATTACAATAATCAATCAATAACACTCTCCTTTTCTGGCACCAATCATTCCTCACATTTCTCCTTCTCTCCGTCGGTCGCTCTTATCTCTTCCCATGGGAAGGTGACTATCGATCCATTTACCGTATTCCGATGAGAATGGTAATACCGTAACCCGACCTTTCAGTTTCCGTTTCCTTCTTTTCGTGGTTCCATTTCTTCTCTATCGCACCGTCGCTGAGGACACCCAAATCTTTCATGATGAGGATCGTGACGGTAAGGATATTCACCCTAATATCATACTGTAACTAGTTGGTATACGGTGATGGTTATACGACAGATGTCAAATTCCTTGAGGTGTGGTCGCCGGACATTTGATCTTCTGTGGAATCTTTCTCTTCTCATTCATTGGAGGAGGACGTCAGTTTGATTAAACCGCGGTTTCTTTAGGTTCCACTAGTACCACCAGTTGGTAGCTTTCTCAAATTCCTACACTACCTCGTTTTCCACCAGTAGTCTACCCTATTAGTGAGCAATTGGTGGAATATGAGAGAGCAGGGGAATTTGAAAGACACACTAAATAGTAGCACTAGTGGTGGCCAGAGTTTCACTCTGAAAATTAAGTAACGCAGTGTAAAAAAAGGATGAAAATGTCATGAAATGTATCGATTTCAGTTGCCGTTTTCTTTCTCTTCCGAAGGCATCGTTCAGTTTCGAAGAAAAACAAGGAGGAGCGACGTCCATTGGTATGTGGAGAGGAGAAGATTTTGGGGGAGTACTGTAAGAAGTGAAGAAAAGTGAGAGTACTGTAGCACGGAAAGGTGAAATCAATTGACAACGTGCCAAGAAGGGATAGCATCGTCTGTCGTTATCCTCAACAAACCTAATCTGAGTGGCATGTTGCTGAATGGCACAAAGTCATATGTTACAGAAGACAAAGCTGGCGGAACTAAAGCTGGCGACAAAAGGCCATGTTCCGGCTACTCCGTCCATCCAAACTGTTCGTCCCTCATTCAGTCCAGATGCGCCAAAGGAATCGAAAAGCACCGTGAGTCTCCTTCGATTTGGATCTTCAGCTTCGAAATAAATGTGGAATTCCTTTTACAGTCAACCGGATCGACTGCGCCTAATGATAAGAACTCAATTAACTCAATTAAGAGATGAACAATAGATATTGGAAACTAATGAAAGGCCGATTCCCTGTGTGCACTAGCTTTTATAAATACAATTAAAAATGAGACCTGCTTCTGACTCTTATAGGACAGATTCCAAATGGAATTCACTGAACCTATTCCCTATTCCTATTCCTATTCCTCACAGGGAAATAAGTCTACGACTCTAGACTTCTCGGCTACCGAGCGACGACTTTATAAGTCTACTCGCTTCGATTAGAGGCAGGGGAGCGGCACTTTCTAGACTTTAAAGTCGTCGCTCAGTAGCCAAGACTTCTGAAGTCGTAGACTTATTTCCCTCTGAGTCCTCACACTTTCCCTCATTCTCAACCCATTCTCTGCTGAAGACTACCGGCCCATTCTAATCTGAGCGAATATCACCTGATATGATACATTATTTTGATTTTCTGATCATTGATCTGCCAATAGAGTAGGGCTCAGTAGATCTCTTTCGTGTCTTCTCGTACCATGCACAACAATCATGATTCATCCCTCTTCTTTGTCCGGCCCCTTTCTGCTTTGACCAGTCTTGTTATTTACAGTACGATTAGAGTGAAAGGAAGAGAAGAAACAAGGAGAAGTAGAATAACAGGGAGGATTTCTCCGTGATGTTTTAGCTGACGAGGGACCCTCAGAATGACATCGAGTTGGATAATAATGGTAGAGAGTCTACGGGAAACACTGAATCCATTTACTGTGGAGCCCAAAAAAATCACCGTCAAATGAACTGTTTTATCGTCAGCTATCGATTAGAAAAGTCGGGTTAGAATATCGATTGATTCCTCAAACTCTTCAGTAGTTAGCGAGGACGGGAGCGGCAGTGGAAGCCTGAAAGAATATTGATTGTCGGAAGGGATACTGTATTATTCTATTTGATTATCGATTCATGTCATCCCCAAGTAAGGGGGAGGGGCAGAGAGCTACCGTAAGATGCGGGGGGAGGTAAATTTGTTTTGGCGGATGGGCAACGAGGAGGGGGGGGGGAGAAGGGGGACAAAGGGTTGTTATAGTAGGGGGGACAGAAGGGGATGTTTTGCTGTCAGCGATGCCACTGATGAGAATCGGACACGAAAACATTCGGATACTGTAGAAAGTGGACTAGTGACTTCGACCAAGGGATCTGAGGTACCACAACGAATCGTACCTGGTAGGCGGGTTGAGAAATGGCAGAAGCCTGGTACTGCATAGGGGCGGCAGCCTGTAACGGGTTTGTGTGGTATCAGACAATGGTTCATCTATCTTTGGTTCCATTTAAATAGAAATTTTCAGGTACCTGGTACGTGGGCTGGGCAGGAGAGGTGTACTGAGGGGCGGCACCGTAGGTCTGAGCGGGAGCGGGAGCCTGGGGATACTGCTGCTGAAATATGAGAGATGAAAGCGTATTCACCCCAATTTTGTGTCGATTCTGACACAATGTGGGACCAAGCTTGTACCAAATTAACTCACGGGGTAGGACTGGTAAACGGGTACGGGGACGGGAATCACTTGAGGAGGGGGAAGTTGACGACGAGGAGCACAGCAGAGACACTGAAATATATTAATTAAAAAAGGATTACGGTAGTTTGGTGGGTCGGCTGATGGGTCAGATTGGTTACCTTGAGGTTTCTGAAGTTCTTGATAGGCTCGAACTTCTCGAGAGAATCGTCACCCTGGAAAGAAGATACTCATAGGATATTGCTCTACTGATTACTGGTTTCCATCGATTGTCTTCCGTAATATACCTACCTTCTTTCTACCGTACTCAGCATCCTGGGCGGTGGCATCAGCAACAGTCTCCTCATCAGCATCTCCATCGGTCTGTCTCTTGGGACGACGAGCCTGTAATACGGTAGGTCAGGAGAGATTGCTCTGGGTCAGATCGATATTCAGATGATTACGGTAGTTCGGTGGGTCACATTGTCAACTCACATAATCATCTCCATGCGATTCGCGACTCCACGAATCATCGTCGTCCTTCTTGAAATGATCGATGACAGTGAGGAATCCGTAGATATCCTCCTGTAGAAAAGAGAAAGATCAAAGATTAATAAGATCAGAGATCATCTGGGAGACTGGTGACTAAACACAACTCTATCGCTCTGTCCTACACTCAGCCGTTTAGGGCACTGCCACTACGGCTTAGCATTCAGTTGTCGATAGGCACGTGATGGAGTACCCTAGACGGCTTGAGAGAGGAGAGAGGAGTAGAGGAGAGTGTTACCGGAGGGGGGAGAAGAGTAGGTCAAGAATGAAGGGTGTTAAAAGAAGAGAAGAGGTTTACCGTGATAGAAGGAGATAGACGACAGTGATGAGTGAAGTAGTGCAATGGAGGGTTACTGTATGTTACGGTAGGGGCAGGTTACGGCAGGGGGGTTACGGTAGGTCAGACTCGTGATCGGATCCGCCGTCTCGTCGATGAACTCATATCATTTGCTGACATGTTTCGCTCAAGGATACGAACTGATCGACGAGACGGACTGCGTCCTACGAGATCGGGTTATGGTAGGTTACAGTAAAGGGATACCTTAGGTTACGGTAGCTACTCGTGGCTCTCGGGCTCAGCGTGATCCCAGAACTACAGCGAGTAAACACGTTCTGGTGATCAGACTTTACCAGAGAGCCGGTGCACCAAGGGTTACTGTAGAAGCGATGTAGAAGGAAACGGGGTTACGGTAGGGAAGAAAGTGGAAGAGAGAAAGGTTAATTCACATCGAAGAATCATCACACGAAAGAAAACCGGTCATCATGGACTTTCAGATGACCTGCTTCTTTTCGTGAGATGAAAAATCGATAGTTAGTGAATACGGTAGATTTAATGGGTTACGGTAACGAGGAGCCGTCCGATCGAAGTGTTTCCCAGAGAAGCGGTCAATCTATGGGAAGCCACTTCGACCAAACAGCAGTCTCGTACGGAAATCATGGGTTACGGTAGGTCTGGAAAAAAGTGGTTATGGTAGTTCCCACTCACTCAACTACGGTAGCCACCAGTTAGCCATTTAGGGCTACACACCTCTACACCGATCGCTTCAATAATCCGTCGGCATAGATGGGCGTACCCTAGACGGCTTAGTGGGGTACTGTAGTGAGAGAGGAGATACAGTAAGGGAGGGGGAGGTCAGTTGAGTCAGATTCTGGGTCATATCGATAACTCACATTTCTGATGGAAGTATCACGACGAGCGGCATTCTGACAGCAGATCATGCACGAATCTTCGTCAGCAGCAGCGACATCGGCGCACCTGAGGATTACGGTAGTTCGGTAGGTCAGAAACGAGTTCGGTGGGTCAGAAACGTGTCAGATTAATGACTCACTTGACACGACGGGCCTTGTTGTAACCACGACGGCCTCCCTCAACGACGACCAGAACAGAGGCATCGAGGTCGCAGACGTTGCCTGAATAAATGCGGTAGTTCAAAGAGGTCATATCGAGTTCGGTGTGTCAGATGGAAGTACGGTAGTTTTCTTACGGTCAACGATGGGATTGGAATATCCGGGATATCCTCCCCATCCACGACGGTGATGTCTGTGGCCATCGGCCGATGTTTCCTTGACTCCTCCCTCGGGCTGAAATTAGAAGGGTTACTGTATGAAAGGAGTTCGGTAGGAGAGATTACGGTAAGGGGGAGGGTACTGTAGTACCACCTTTCCACTCGCTCCCCTGCCATCAAGGGAACAGCGTTCACAATGATCTACTCTTATTGAGTCAGTGTGAGAGGTGTACCCTAGACGGCTGGGGAAGCGGTAGGGAATGGGTACCGTAATGTGGCCCTAAGAGGATGGTACAATAAGATGAACCACGTGGTACCAGGAATCGGAACCAACCTTGGGAGTGGTCGAAGGAGCGGCGTAAGCAGCAACTCCGAGACAGAGAATGACGAGAAGATTCATTCTGAAATGGTGAAAGGGAAGTGAGAGGGAAGATCACTGTAGACTGGGTAGGTCACGGAATGCGGTTAATAATTGGAGGACAAATGATGAACTGATGGCTTCTGTTGCAGCTGAGACTCTTTTTATACCGATGACAGTCCCGCCCACTTGGCAAGAAGCCAAATTGGAGAGAGTACATGAAGTTAAGAGAGTGCGGTAAATGAGAGAGCGATAGAGTGGAAAATGATGAAGAGAGTGCAGAGAAACAAAGAACGCAGGGGGCCCTGTCGATAGGAGCGATCGATTGGAATTGTGAAATGACTGTCGATCATTGATGACTGAACTGTGATTGTTGATCTTTCATTAAAAGTAAAGTTCGAAGTTCAGAATGTGAAACCTTAGCAGTCTGCTTGACCTTTTTACTGTTTTACTTTGCCCTGAATCATTTTGTCTCTACGGAGGAAAACTAATGAGAAAGCGATAAAAAAAGGTCATGTGTTGCAGAGAATGAGGAGAAGTTCGTCTATTCAAATGAGACCTCACGCCGACTTTTTGCGAGGGTTTCAGGCCGCTTTCAGGGTCGTAAAAGTACCGTAACTGAGTGAATGGAGGGAATGGATGAATAGGGGAGAATTACGAGGATGAAAGGAAGAATGGGGCTTTGAAGTGACATTTTGAGGAAATGAATAGACAAAGAAGGGACAGGAGGTGAACTGTTAAAAAAGATCGAAAGAGGGATCGGGTAGATCAGAGAGTATTAATCTTGAGTTCGATTTGTATTTGCTATTAATTAATGATCACTGGGGAGTGAAGGAAATGAAATGCGAATGTGCCTCCAAGTGACTTGATTCTCTAGCTGAAGTGAGCCCTTCATAGGAGTTCTTCTCTCCCTATCTAAATACAACATGTGTTCTGCAAGAAACTCCCATGTTTTGTCCCCCCTCATTTCAGCTGATTATCTTCTTCTTTGAGTTCTCTGAACTTTCTTCCCCTTGATCTACTCAATATTTGGGTGCACGTGTTGGATGCATCGCAATTCTTCTCTTTCCCTCTCACAATGACTCACTCTTACAGCCGGGGACCGAGTTTCCCTGGTACGACAGAAGAAAGAGGAGAGAGATCCTCCCGAAATACCATCCACCCTCGAGTTGAGAAGGGAGGGACAAGGCGATATGAGGAGAGACCAGAGAAAGATGAGATTAGAGCGAAGAGATAGTTTGTGAATCGAGGTGAGCAGAGGGGAGAATGGGACTTCTCTCTGATGGAGCCTACGCGATCTGATGGAGTGATAACAAATGGAGAAGGGAAAATTGGGAATGAGGAAAAGGTCAAAGATCATTTTCAATAAGTGGAGTTTGGTCTGTGATCTGCGAAGATTTGATGATGACAACGGAAGCAGTCCAAATAGTCTGATATACCAGAGAAAATCGATTCAAGCAACTGACCAGAGCACAAGCGTTCCTCCAAAACATGGCAATTCTTAAAATCGAAATTGGAATGGATTGGTCATTTTAGGTTTAAAAATACAACATGTCTGTATGTTTCTACTTTCGGCTGATCTTCATGGATTCTTCATTCTGCGGAATTGATTCTCTTCCATAAGCATCTTCATTTTGAACTCTATTGATTTTTCGGTCATATCGGTAGGTCAAAGCTCTAAAAGAGACTGATCCATCCAACTCCAAATGTGAAGTCTCCTTCCCATTCAGGGATCTCTCCTCTCTTCCATCTCTCTCTTCTCACCACAGTCTCTCTGATTCCCCCTCTCTATCTACCCGTACCAGTCACGAGTGAATTCGCCTGTACAAAACAATGACAGGATTTTCGCAATCGGGGGTTTTCGGAAGATTCAGAATTCTGACCTACCAGTTGACAGATCAATCGATCGATATCCGTTCAATAGCCGTTAGCCAAGCGTTCTTTCTCTCACTCTCTGCACTCTCTCATTTCTTCTTTCAATTTCCCGCTTGAATGTCTCGAATCTCCTCTTTTTCTATAGAACTCTCGTCTCATTTCTCAGTGTGTTTGAGAGGCAGAGAAATGGTGTATAAAAGCCGCCAGCAGACAGCCAGAAGCATCAGTCAGTTCGCTCTTCCACTTCCTCCACAGCATCCAGTTGGCACCATGCCAAGAACGTCTCACGTTGTCTGACTCTCTCGTTTGGCGCGCTCTCTCGTCATCTCTCTCTTTCTCTATCGCGTTCTCGCTGACTATATTTCGAATACAGTGTCCTCTTCTCTCGTTTTCTCCATTTGCTTACTGTAGTTGTTTGTCTGACCCACCGCACTATCGTATCCCTCCCCTCCTTTCAGAGGATGAAGTGTCTTCTCCTGGTTGCTCTCGTCGGCTCCGTCGCCGCGCAGTCCACGACTCCGGCCGCCAAGCAGAACGCGACTGCCGAAGTACGGTAGTTGAGTATTAATCGATGACTGACTGATAGTGGGTAGATGATAAGGTACACTAGCTGGTTTTAGAATTTCCAAAGGCGCAAGAATCGAATCAGACAAAACCGCTAGACGCTTTACCCAGTGGATGAAACAAAGTTGATAGAGTGGTGGGTATTCACTCACTTTTACTCGGGAGGGAATGATTTCATAGGTATTGCATCATCCCTATGCAATCTCATCTCAGGCTACAATCAATTCCGCCGATGGTCGTCGTTCTTCTCGTCATCGTCATCGTGATTCTGACTCCTACGAGGACGAGGACTGGGGACATCATGGCTCCGCTCCCATCTACGCCGCCGCCCCCGTCCAGACCGGTTACGGATACGGACAGGTTGGTTAACACTGGCACCGGGTTCCGGGTTCATGGGTCTTATTGAAAATCGACCCTTGCAGCAGGCTGCCGCTCCCGCTGCTTACGGCCAGCCCGCCGTTGACCCCGCCCCGGCCTACGGAGCCGCCCCCGCTCAGGTACGCTTTTGTGTCACACTGTTTATAAGTAGCATGATACATTAACCTACCGTACCCTGGAACCCAACGTGATCATCGGATTGTAGGATTACGGCTACCAGCAGCAGCAATACGCTCCCGCCTACCCCCAGTACCCCGTCTACGCCTCCCTCCCTCCCAACTATGACGGTACGATTGGTTCCATGGCCCCGATTTCAGTACCAGCTCTAAAAAAATAGAATGAAAACCGTGTGTTTGCAGTGAACTACTGCTCGGTGCACGCCTCCTTCCCCATGACTGGTGGACAGAAGAGAGACGACAGCAGAGACCACGATGACGACTCCGACGACTCCTCGGACGGTGAGTAACCCGAACCAGAACCCGGTGTCCCACCCGACTCCCTGGCACCGTATTGGTTCCGTCCGCGGCACACCCGTCTCACACTTCGCCTCGACAGTATGATACGGCTGTACTCGCCGCGGACGGCGAACGGTCGTCCTAACCCTAAGATTGGAACCAAGTTCGGTGCCAACTCGGGACCAGCGCTACCCATATACTTTGCAGACTACGCTCGCAAGTCTCACCGCAGTCACCGTCGTCGTGGAGATCGCAGACGCGAGCACCGCAGACGCAACCACAGATGGAACAGACAGACCTGCAGGTACCCGGTGCCAGCAAACTATATTAGCCTCATGGAACCAGAATTCCGACCCAACTGACCCAACATCTTTTCAGATTCACCGCCACCTTTTCCCAGGAGACTTGCCTGTCGTGCTGCCGTGTCTCCTCCCGCAACAACGACTCCGACCCCGTGAGTATTGGGGTCCAGACAACTGGTATCGGGTACATGGGTACTGTTCCGAGGTATCATAACTCAGTCATCCCCTATTTCAGGCCACGATCACCGGCGCTCTCATGTTCTTCGCCCCCTGGGATGAGGAGAGCAACGTGAGTTCTAGGTCACGAGTACTATCTCGGTACCAGCACGGTACCATTCCACTACCACACTGGTACCAATGTGTGCCCATTGCAGGAGGGTTCGAATCTGAAGCGTGAGGTGCAGTGTGTGTGCTGTGCTCCTCGTCGTCAGCCCTCTCCTCCCACTCCCATCAACGTCGGCGTCCCCGTGCCCGTCCTCACCCAGGCCGCGCCAGCACCCGCCTACCCCGCCCCCACTGCTCCCGTGCAGAACTACTAGATACTGCTAGTGCGTCGACACGAGCAGACGCCGATGAGGTGTCAGCATCCACTTTGTAATCATTGAGCGATTTGATAAAGTAATTGTTTCCTACATTTGTCTCCTGCAAATCGGTACATGGACGTGAGAAGGGGAGGGGGTTCAAGCACCAGATTTCCATCAGCAGATCGATTGGCTCATCCCCCGAAAATGATCTGATCGTTTACTGAATTCCATCTTTTTTCGACGTTCTCATCCTCGTGATTTCTTCTCTGTTCTCATGCTGCCACAGTAAATAAATCTGCCGATTCTTTTGCAATTCAATTGTTTATATCGAACGGAATAAATAAATATTGAAAACCTCTTTGATTGAGAAATTGTTTTCATCTCCGCGACTGCAAAAAAACCGTCACGATGCTTCGACAACTATTTATCGATCGACATTGACCATCACTTCATATTTCATTGCCTGTTTGTGATTTCACTGGTAGACGAATAAATAATATTATCTTTGTGAAGCATACAAACAATTAATTGATTACAAGTATTCAAGGGAGCGGCTTCTTCGTCATTGTCGAAAGTAATCGAATAAAAATAAGGGATGAAACGTATTGAAGAACGAAATTCGATACATGTTATTGTTAGTGCTCTCACCCAGATCATTCCTATTGGGATTGAGAGATTGCCAAGAGGAGGCCGCTACTCGACCCTCAATGAGAACGACAACTTTTGAGAAATTGGATTCGGTAAGTCACTGTGATCTGACAAAAACGTAATCAGGCCGCTACTTTTCTCGACGAAAGACAATGTTCTAGCATTTTGAGTTTCGACGTGATTTCAACAACAAACAACGATGTGCCTCCGAACAATGTGAACAGAATACCCATAGAGGCGGAAATCACCGAATACAGATGTTGCCAACTAATCTTTGAACTCTTCAACCTCTTTTCTGTCTCTTCCACTGCCCGATGCGATATTACAGTGTGGATCTTCTAACCAGTCTGTGCTCTCCTCAAAATACACACTCTCTCATCTCTCTTCAATCACCGTGATCTCTCATCCGGATATCTCCTTCTCCATCTGCGCTCTCTCAATTCTCCACAGTCTCTCATCGACGCCTACGGCGCCTCAATCAGTATAAAATACAGCAAAACAGTTCGTTCATCACTCATTCCACAGTCCCCCCTTCTCATTTCACAGTTCCTCCCTGCTTTCCCTGACCTACCCAGTCTACAGTAATCCTCCCTCTTACTCCCCTTTCCCATTTCAGAATGAATATCCTCATCATTCTCTGCCTCGGAGTCGCCGCTTACGCCGCGCCCTCGACCACTCCCAAGGTTGGTTCCGGTTCCTGGTACCACATGGTATCTAGTATTATCCTGTTAGGACCCCATTACAGTACCCACTACCCACCGCTTCCCCAGCCGTCTAGGGTACACCTCTCACACTGACTCACTACGAGTAGATCATTGTGAACGCTGTTCCCTTGATGGCTGGGGAGTGAGTGGATAGGTGGGTACAGTACCCTCCCCCCACTTACCGTACTCTGTCCTACCGTAATCCTATCAGACAGTAAATCTTATAATTTTAGCCCGAGGGTGGAGTCAAGGAAACATCGGCCGATGGTCACAGACATCACCGTCGTGGATGGGGAGGATATCCCGGATATTCCAATCCCATCGTTGACCGTAAGACAACTACAGTACCATCATCTGACACACCGAACTTGATCTGACCTCGTTGAACTATCGTATCCATTGAGGCAACGTCTGCGACCTCGATGCCTCTGTTCTCGTCGTCGTTGAGGGAGGACGTCGTGGTTACAACAAGGCCCGTCGTGTCAAGTAAGTCATTAATCTAACCCACCGAACTCGTCTCTGACATACCAAACTACCGTAATCCTCAGATGCGCCGATGTCGCTGCTGCTGACGAAGATTCATGCATGATCTGCTGTCAGAATGCCGCCCGTCGCGACACTTCCATCAGAAATGTGAGTGATCGATCTGACCCATTCCCTGACCCAACTGACCTCCCTTCCCTTACAGTATCCCCTCTAACTACAGCACCCCTCTAAGCCGTCTAGGGTACGCCCATCTATGCCGACGGAATATTGAAGCGCTCGGCGTAGAAGTGTGTAGCCCTAAATGGCTGGGTGGCGGTTACTGTGGTAGAGAAGCTTTCCCCCGTCCCCTGACCTTAGATCTCTCTCATTTCTCTCTCGTTCTGTTAATATTAATTTGCTAGTGATGCTTTTCTCCCAACCTATGGCCTATTGATCTTTGATCTTTCTCTTTTCTTCAGGAGGATATCTACGGATTCCTCACTGTCATCGATCATTTCAAGAAGGACGACGATGATTCGTGGAGTCGCGAATCGCATGGAGATGATTATGTGAGTTGAGGATCTGACCCACCGAACTACCGTAATCATCTGAATATCGATCTGACCCAGAGCAATCTCTCCTGACCTACCGTATTCCAGGCTCGTCGTCCCAAGAGACAGACTGATGGAGATGTTGAAGATGAGACTGTGGCTGATGCCACCGCCCAGGATGCTGAGTACGGTAGAAAGAAGGTACGGTAGATAGCATTAGAAAATCGATATAATCTAATTACGGTAATCAGTCGAATAATATCTTCTTTCCAGGGTGACGATTCCCTCGAGAAGTTCGAGCCCATCAAGAACTTCAAAAACCTCAAGGTATCCAATCTGACCCATCATCCGACCCACCGAACTACCGTAATCCCTAATTAATTCATTTCAGTGTCTCTGCTGTGCGCCTCGTCGTCAACTTCCCCCTCCTCAAGTCATTCCTGTCCCCGTTCCCGTCTACCAGTCCTACCCCGTGAGTTAATTTGGTGCCGGCTACTTTGCACCAGAATCGGTACCGGGGTTGAACCAGGACTTATCCCTTATATTTCAGCAGCAGTACCCCCAGGCTGCCGCGCCCGCTCAGTCCTACGGTGCCGCCCCTCAGTACCAGGCACCCGCTGCTGCCCAGCCCACGTACCAGGTGATTATAGGGTCCATATTTGGGTTCACTTTCTGGCACCATCGGTTATCCGTGAATCGGTTCACATTAAGGCTGCCGCTGCTCCCCAGTACCCCTCTGCTGCCCAGCCTACTTATCAGGTACCACAAGGTCTACTTACATGGGACCAAGGATTGCAAAACCATTGTCTGACCCAACACACACTCATTGCAGGCTACCGCCCCTATGCAGTACCAGACTCCTGCCGCTGCTCAACCCGCCTACCAGGTACGATAGCTTGTGATCGCATGATTGAAACCACTAGCGCTTTATCCAGCATAAAAAAGTTGAGCTGCGGTAAGCAGGTACCACAGCTCGGATCCATGATCCCATTCCAATCTTACACATTGCAGGCCCCGGCTGCTCCCGTCAATTATTGAGCTGAGAATCGATCGACGACGGTTGTCACACTCCTTCTTATTCTTCTAGCCGTTTAATTGTAGCGATTATCGATCGATAAATGATTAGCGGGTTCTCTGAGTGTCAAAGCACACACATTCTTTAACAGAAGTGGGGATGAAAGCGGACTGGGAAGAAGGGAAATTAATGATCCAAAGAAGATATTGATAAGATACGATAACGTTGCCTGCTTGCTTGGCTATCTTGATGGTTACAAGCTTCTGTTCAAAATTTTGCTTCCGTAATCAGCATAGTTGAAAGAAATCCGCGAAATCATGAGGTGTCAATTTGAGACACTGAATGTAATCTGGTCTCTTTAAACAGTTTTCAAAGAAAAAATCACACAAAACTTTCCTCGAACTAAAAATGGAAACATGCGAATTTAGGGACTCCCATTAGGTAACCCAATCCCATTACCCCATAGTGAGAACTCAGTTGACCAAAAAAGTGTCTTCAATACCACATTCTTCAATTTGTGATCGGTATCACGTCTCATGCAACGGCTTAAGTAAATTCACAATTCGTTTATCTCTTCACAAATCTCTACGAGTCGACAATAACAAAGAAAGTCAGCGGTGTCCTGATTATCACTTTGACGCAACCGTAAGAGGCAATGGATTGTAATATGTTTCTGAGGGCGAGGGGGAGAGGTTGTACGGGGAAGGAGTTAATTAGGCACTGGTTTAAGTTGTTCGAATTTCAATTTAAGTCGAAAGCTGGCTTCTTTACACGCGAAAAGATGCTTTCGGCAAAGTGAGTTAAAGTGAGAGTTGCCGGGTCGGTCATGGTAAAGCTATTGGAAGTGAGACAACAACGAAATAATCAATCGATAGACATTGTACTACAGTAACCCGTCACATCTGAGAGCGATAATCGATTGACAATCAGGCGTTTGATTCGTCGCCGACCGTCTTCTTGAGCAATTCCATTTCGACCTGAAAAAATGGGATCGATATTTTGTAAGGAAAATTACAAAAAAACATGCATTTTTGCTTTGCAATTGATATTCTTGGGATTATTGGCGCGAAATTTAAAAAAAACATTCTGACCTCATCGACGGGCGTTCGATTCTTGTGTCGTTGCTCACGTGCATTCAATGCAGCGACGGCCTCCTTTGCTTCCACTATCGATTGCCGACGAGGATTACTCTGACAATGAATCTTATTTGTTGTTTAATCTTTGATCTTTGCATGCTTTTGTGTACACATTTTGTAGTTTGTAGTCTGATCTCTGATCTACTCACAGGCGACATTCCAATCAGCGGAGTTCCAGTTGTTAATGGTGCCAAGTCGTCGTCATTCAACAGTGAACCTTCAGAAGAAGAACGAGAAGGAGGAACGGAAGATTGACCGGCGAGACTGAAAAGAGTGCACTTTAATCACGAATAGGTGTTGTAGATTTCAAAAATGACGATCGTTCAATCATTGATAATCGCTCTTGCGTGTTTAGCGAACGCAGAAAATGTTTCTTTCAACAAAATAAGTTTAGTTCGAATAAGTTACATCGATGAGACTAAGGAAAGTTAAGGCAGTGTTAATCGATTGTAGATTGTATTCAGCTATATTAAAATTATGATCTGTAAACAAGGATAAAATTACTCACGCCTCTTTGTCTCGCAGCATGAGTGTCGATCTGTAGGCGTTGATAAAGGAGGAGATTGTGATCTACAATTGTAGTTTGATCAATCGTCATTTTAGTTTGATCCCTGATATTTGATCTCACCTCGAGATACGTGCAGTCCTCAGTGATGGTGACGCAGTAGTCGGGACTGAACATGAGATCGGGTCGACGACAGCCAACTTCAGTGGGATCTGTAGTTATGGAGAGAATCATTTTTGAGAATGCAACCATATTGTCAAGAAAGTGAAGATTCTTCTTTCATTCTCCATTTCCCTCAATTTCAGTTGTCTCACCGACAATGGAGAAACTCCTGTTGAGAGTGCACTCGGCAGCCAGCAGCTTGGCCAGCAATTCCTGTCCGAATGCGTGGAAGGGACCAGCCTCGAACATCATGCCGGACTGAACAACTGTACATTTCATATCTTCAAATCCATTTCAAAATCAAATTTACTGTGTATCAGGAAGTCGAAGTTTAAAGAGCTATCAATTTATATTTTTGTTTTTTTTAAAATTTCTTTCCATTTCTCACCTGACCAATCTGAACCTTTGCTCGTCCTTCGAGAATGAGCACGTAACGATCAGAGAGTTCGTCCTGCAAATTGATCTTTGAACTTTCCACCCTAATTTTCTGCTGCTGAATATGAGCCAACAATTTTCTGTCATAATTTCGCTACGTTGGATACTGAGATATTATCATATCCGTTATCTCTTTTTTCTAGCGTGATCTTACACTGAAATGAAATCAATCAGAAAGAGAGATGATCGGGGATAAATGCGAGCTAGAATAACTGAACATCAGAATGGGTTCTTTTTCAATTGTGGCAAAGTATTCTCAGGTTGGGCATTAATTTGAACTGACTTTGTTGTACAATTTGGCCAACTTGGGGACTCCGCTATCAGCTCCTCCGGCTGATTTTATGTACGACATGTCCACCTGTGATTGTTTGTACTATATTTGAATATCAAACTATCTATCTTCCATTTTGATCCTACTAGAGCATCCCTAACCACGACGATTCTGATGGACAGGAACGTCTGGTCCTGTGGCCTAATGGATAAGGCGTCGGTCTCCTAAACCGAAGATTGCAGGTTCGAGTCCTGCCTGGATCATAACCTTTTGCCGCTCTCACCCTTCTGGTGCTTGTAGAGATGAGACGTTCCAGAATACTCTTGTGCACGTACTTCTCCGAAAAGGCAATCTGAAATATTGATTTTTATTTAAAACCGGTCGAAAGTTTATGCTTTGGGTTAGGTGATCAGTGAACAGTTAGGTGATAAGAAAATGGATAAATAAATATCACAGAATGACCTCATTTGACACGAGGAATTGCAGTGTGACCATTTGAATGTGAGAAGAGACCTGAAATGGATCTAAATAATTACTATTATGTGGATTTGAGTAACGAATTGGAGAAAGCGGTCCTCGGTTGATCTTGTTTCAGTTGTGAAACACACTCGTTTCATTACACAATCACCGGTCTTTCAAATATCAATCTGCTAAAACACTTCGCATGAAATTTTTGGTGGCGCATTTTCTGGACTAAAAGGCTATTAATTTATGAAAAGCAAGGAAACCTGAGTGTGCGGTGCCTCCTTCTCAAAGTATCGAGTCAGATCGTTCTTCTTTCCTCTTGCAGTCTTTGCTCGACCCTTTAGAGAGGAAAAGTTCACATTTTTTCGGGCTTCTACATAAATTCAGATCTTCTGTCATTCTGGATTTTTTTCCTTTTCTTTACCACGATAATAGATTAACACTCTCACCTTGTTGTCAGTGACGACGTCGAATTCGTCAACGATCTCGGCCTGCAAAAATTTCGTTTTTTAGTTTGATCTTTGATCTTCAAAGTATAGTTTGTAGCCTGCTCTCTCTCACTTGCAGAATCTCCTCTACAATGTCCTCGAGTGTGACAAGGCCGACGAGTTCGTACGACGGGTCCTGAATGGACTACGGTAATGTTGATTACTGAACGCTAGACTATTATCCAAGTTTACTCCATTTTGCTTGAATACTCCCTAACCAGGAAATAAAACTCTCGGGAGTGAAATGTATGTTTCAATGCAAACTGATAGGCGGAGCCCATCGAAAGACACTCTGAGAAAAAAGTCACTAGAAATAAGAGATATTTCACTTACCGGTAAGTGAACATTTTCACTTTGCGTCCTGATCCTAGTGACTTTTTTCTGAGTGCATTGATCATTTCGTATTTCCGACGGTGAATATGATAGAATGACAGATGTAAATAACAAACAAAAATTTTCTATAAGAGATCAAAGACCAACTTCGACGGTCTCGCTGATGTGCACCTTCTTGACCATGGCGAGATGACCATCACCCTGATATAGATCAAAGATCAAATATCAAACTACATACATTGATCGAATACCGCAATGCGGCATGAATATACATCTATCATTTTTTTTCATAACAGAGATCAAAAATCAATAACTACCTTCTTGAAGCTCTCCAGCACAACGGCAAGCGGAGTGTCGTTGAAGACGTATTTGACCTATAAATTATTACGTCATCATTGACCAAAACAAAACAAAAAGTTTTTGCTCTCAATTAAGAATTACTCTCTCAATAATAATTGTCAAACCGGATGCTGGTGGTATCCACAGACGGTTCTCACTGAGAAATTGTCATCGGGATCGAGAAGAGCGAGATCTGAAGTAGAGATGAGGAAGATTAGAAAATAACGGTCATATGATATATGACTCATATTAGAATTGACAATGATTTCGGATCCAGTTATTCAAGATTTAGGTTTTTCTTTAAATAAACATGCAAGAATTATATAAGCAAATGATTTTCAAAATATCAATAATACCTTTGACGAAGAGTAGTCCGGTGACGTTGTTTCTGTCCGACTCGGAGTACACGGGAATACGAGTGTAGCTGCAATCAAAACATTTTCTCATTAACTATTTTACCCTTCCACATACCGTTCTTTCTTTATTCAGTAGGCGATAGGCTGTAATCCATTGGGAGAGAGACTCTCTCATTTTCAACGCTCCATGACTACTAAGCCATTTCTGGAGGTTTAGAATGACTTGCATGCTTACCCGATGCGCACAATCTCCGCTATCATCTTTGCATTGAGAATTGTCTCGTCCGGCAGCATGAAAACGTCCTGAGAAAGATCAAAGATTAAAGATCTGGCATTAAAATTAAACGATCAAACTACAGACCCAACTCACATCAATCTTGGTCATTACTTGCTCGACGATCTTGTCCGCAATCTCCATGGCGCCGACGGCGATCTGGAAGAGAGAGAGATCAGACTACGAAGATGAAAGAGCAAACTACAAAAGCTTCCAAGTTTAAACTACAAAGATCACCTTGAGCTCGTCGCTGAGCATTCCATTCTCCTTCATTGACATCTTCATGAGCTCCATGAGTCGCTTGCGATCGTAGCCTTCCTGAAAGGGAAAAGATCAAAAATCAAACTACAATTATAGATTTAAATCTGAAAAAAAGAAGAGCGTGAAATCATAGCTCAAAGATCAAAGATCAAACTTGTCCACTCACATATTCGTCTCCCAGCAGACAGTCGAGCAGCTTGGAAACGGGCCATGAGAGAACAAAAGTGAGAGCAATGAAGAATTGAGTGATCATTATGGTGTGAGCACCCACTGCCAGACCATTCCTGCAAGAGAGAGAGGAGAGATATGGGAAGGGGAGAGATAGAAACACTGCTCCACATTGGCATTTATATTTTCATCGGTATCATTTCGAATTTCTAACAATAGACTATGGATGAGATGACACCTGGTAAACACATTATGATTCATCTCGACAAGAAACATTTTCTAGAAATGAGGAAACCATACTTGACGCAGATAGACTGTGGAATGATCTCTCCGAAGATGACAATGCCGAGAGAAGAAACGGCGAGAGCAAGGAGACCTGAAGGGAGATGGAAATGACGAGAAATCAGAGATCAAAATATAATAACGATAAACAGATCATAATTTCAAAACATGATGAACTCTGCCTAGAGTATCAAACAAATATCAAACAACAGTTCTAAAAGTCAGCGGAGCCTTGAACGTTAGAATAAATATTAAACGCTTATTTTAATCAAAGATTATTCTTACCAGAAGTGAGTTCTCCGAAGAGAATGGAGATGGCTGCGTTCACGATGACATTGCCGAGAAGGAGAGCACAGAGAAGAAGATTACCTGCAGATTTTGAATTCCCGCGGAAAAATGAGAAAATAAGAAAAAGTGGACATTTTTGAATACGAATGAATATTTCGAACCTTTCTTGCGAATGGGCAGAATGGCGCGTGCATACTCTTGCTCCTTCTTCGAACCTGAAATAATAAATAGGAAAATAACAATCTCTGATGTTTTTATAGAACCTTGGTCCCTTATAGGTCTTTTTGAAGATGGGAGGAATGAATACACTTACAAATAATATAAAAAAATGAGAACATATGAAGTGTTTTTCATCAGTGCCATCGCTTTATTTTCAAGTACCGCAGCATTGTTCTTCTCTTATTTTTTTCAGAACTTTAAAGTATCTGGTTCTATCTTTGTTCAATAGATACGCATATTTTTTCAAAGAAGACAAATGAATTGTATCTCACCCGATTTGATGACCAGCTCGAGTTCCATTGGAGTGAGAGACATGAGACCGAGGGTGAGACCAGAGAAAAGAGCAGAGAGACAGAGGAGAAAGATGATTACACCGATCTGGATGAGGGATCGTGATCTTTGATCTTTGAACTTCTGTCAAATCCATATTTTCGAATATCGGAGTATAAATGAATGAGGAGGTGAAAGAGGAGGAAACTGATCGTACCTGGAGAGGCAGAGGCAGAAGATACTCTGGAGGAGGCTTCTCGGTGGTTAACCATGTCGAGATATCTTCCAACTGCAATGACATATTACTCAATTGACAACTTCTAGTGTGCTATGTCTGATAAATGAAACATACATGAAATGAGTCTTACGTACACTTTCTCGGAAATAACAAAAACTTGAGCAAATTGATAAAAGTATAATTTCACTGACCACTTCAATATCCGTGATGGGAACTCCCTTCGGTTTGACACATATCTTGTATGACTTGGGTACTCCTCCCTCTTCGACCACTGGAACAGTTCTCATACCTTGCTGCATGAAAAACGATGCCTGCAAGGAAAGAAGTCAATTATCGATTGACACGGTGTTCATTCATTTAAAACAATGTGAAATCATGTGATGAAACTCTTTCAGGTAAGATATTAATTAGAAAAGAAAATGAGTAGTAGCTTTTGAAAGTAACGCCTAAAGTTCAAAGATCACATAGCAGTTGTCAACGAACCCGCAACATCCAACCGCTCCACTTTCGGAAGTTCTCTAATCTCTTACGTCTATCTATATAGGCTATATAGATATAGCTCCTTCTTTTTCGCGATATGAAATCGAATAGCTAATCAATCTCTGTCACCTTGTGTTGGAAGTGTACGACGAATGCATTGACGGGATCGACGACATAAGCAGCATCACTGCAGTTGTCGCTCACTGTGAATATGAGCTGAAATGGAACACGGTTAGAAGTAGTTTAATCATTTTTGGTTTAAAATGGAATCGGTGATTCTAAAATTATTTCAAGTAGCCCCTATCGCGTTCTCATTGACCACTGAAACATAACTATACCGTCTGGATTTAGAGAAGTTTGTATCAATGCCGTAGTAGTACTAAGCAAGAATCTGTGGACTCATAGAACACAGATCACACATCAAATTACAGTACCTTGTCCACCTTGTCGAGATGATTACCGTACACGACGATCTTGAATCTCTCGTCGGGAGCTATCGTACACACACCGTACTCACTGAAAGAGGAATACTGTAGCAGATCATTGAAGGGGAAATATTGATCACAGAGTGTCTCACTGAGGAAGAAAAAGAACTAGATACAGAAATCGATTCTCAAACTCTAAAGATGAAAGAAATCAGCTATAGGATTTCAATCAACTCGATCAATTGAAATCGGAGAAATAAAGAAACAACAGATCAGAAAGATCAAAGATCAATTCTCACTTGTATCCGAATGGATTATCGGGCGGCAGTTCGACGCGCATTCCGAAGATGGACGGAAGCTGCAATACAACAATATTATTTTAATCATTTTTTTCAATTATTCATTTCCACTTTTGCGGAGTACCAAACAGCTCAGATACTCAAAAACATGGCAATTCTAAACATTTTCCCTTTTCCAATTTAAAAACAGTGTCTGGAAATACATGAATACCGTACCTTGACAGTAACATTGGGTGCGGGTGCAATGGGCGTCGGGACAACTTCGGGTGAGGGAGTCGCTGCTGCTGCAGCTGTAGTGGCTGCAGGAGGATCTTCCGCCTGAATTTGCAGCAATTACTTGAATATTTGCAGCAGGTTACTGCACGTATTCAGTTTACCTCATACAAATTGGATTCGTTTGACTTGTCCCAAATTGTTTTCATAGCTAATTTTGAGAATTCCTCCCGAAAATGCATGTTACCAAATGGAGGAGTCGTTGAAGTTGCCTATGGCTCAAGTAGAAACATGATATGGAAGTGTTTGACAACTTTTCCTTCTCAAAGTAGTAAGTAATTCGAACCTTCTCTAGCAATTCCTCGGCTTCGTCGATTTTTGCGTGAATTTGAGGCAGAACGACGAGTAAAACAACAACACAAATCCATTCTATGCGCGATTTTCTCATTCCCTGCAAAATTTCAGCAATTTCACACTAATTGCTGCATAAATAACGAGAAAATGACGAAATTATGATGAATGTATGCGAGAAAAACGCGGAAATCGTGTCAAAACTATGCGTCGACCTCGAAAAAAGATGTTGTGGAGAGAGATTTGGAAGATGAGATAAGGAGGGAAAGAGAGACATGAAGGAAAGGAGGAAACGCACCACCGATTGTTTTCCATAGTGGCCTTCTCTCTCTCTCTCTCTTAGATTCTCCTCTTTCACTGGTCCTCTCTCTCTCTCTCTCTCTCTCTCTCCTCAATTTGTATCATCCACTCTAGATATTATCTGCACACGTATATTTTCCCTCGACGAAATTGATAGACGTCGTGGATTAATCTCCAATACAAACAGAGCCAACGCAGATTAATTCACTCCGAGCACTTTGAATAATGATAACAGTACTCACAAGGGCCACACATCATTCCACAGATCGACCAAACCAGAAAGGGGTTTGGAATGAGAGAGCGTTTAAAATGCAGAGGCACTCTCTCACATTTACATACTTTCTCGCCCCGACCCCTTCTGTTGGTCTGGAATCATTTGGTCATATTTTTACGACATAAGGAAGTAATTTCACTAAACTGGCTCTAAATACAAAACAAGGTCTTCAATTAAAATAATATTCCGGGGAGGAAATTAGATTGAAAATCTAGTAGTAGTTGAAGTAAGCAAATAATGTGAACAGAGGGAGTGAGAGAAAAGTACTTCTGAATTCAATTTATCTGTGTGAAAGAGCGTGATTCTCACCGAAATCAAATGAAACGAACGAAATCTTTGAGGACATTGAACTAGAGAAGAAACAGTCGAATAACAAACTGATTTGAGAATCGAATGGAAACAGAGAGTCAATGGCAATAGAAATACCGCAGATTCCAATCTACTGTTGATTATTCGACGAAATTGCACCACCCAGTAACAATTCGGGGCTCGTCAAACACTCAAAACGAGTCAATTCGTGCAGACAACGAGGGTGTGGAAAAGAGAAGACGAGAGAGTGGGCGAAATTGAGAGAGTGAGAGAGAAAGAGATTCAATGAATGAGGTCGCGCACCATCGACAAATATGACTGCCGCTGACGAACAATAACAGTAGTTCTTCTCTCTCTTCTCTCTCTCTCTCTCTCTCTCTCTCTGTCTGTTTCTCTCAACTCCTCTCAGCTCCCCCCTTCTTCACTACATTTGATCTCATTGAGGGTACAGAAGGTAGTGCGCTAATTATGGCGCTGTATGACCCGTCAAACTGACGCATTGGGGGTGATAAAATATTGAAATAGTCCTATGACTGGAGTAAGAGGCAAATTGAAACACTGAGGCGCTCTTAGGGCGGTCAATTGTTCAAATGACGGAGAGACACTAAAGAATCGACGATCTTAGTAGAGGGAAACATGAAACGAGCAAAGAAGGAAAAGAGAAAAGAGATGTACACGGAACTTCAACAGGAAATAAGTCGATGACTCTATACTTCTGGGCTGCCGTGGTACGACTTTCGAAGTCTGAACAAAAAAACGACTCGCCCCACTGCAACGCGCGTTCGGGCCCACATATTATGCGAGGAGGATGTTTTGAGGAATGACGGGACTGTACAGTAAAGTAATTCAATCTCGCCCCGCTTTTGCAGTTACGACTCACGCAAATCTGAGAATTCCCGCGATTATGAGGGAAAAAGGAGGGATGGAAAGGATGCATTTCCCAGCAATTGAAGTGAGGTGGGAGAATACTAAGTTATGGAGTTCAAGACACGAATCTGGGGTTCCTTCACATCATTCCACATGCCTGTCAACCGTACAGACAGGAGTTTGGAGTGAGAGAGCGTGTAAATCGAGAGGGACCCTCTCACTTTTGAATACTTTCACACTCTAACCCCGTCTGTGAATCATGTGTTGTATAGACTATGTATAGACCTTGTACTATACAGTATACTACAAGGTCCACTGAAACGGCGAATGAGAGATAGAGACACGAGATATTTCAAACTCTCCTGAATAATTCCCTCTCGTCCACCTTCGCAATGGGAGAAATGGAGGGAAGAGAAGGGACAGAGTACAAGTTCACGTAACGTTTAGAGTCCGTGTGAATCTACAAGGAAGAGGGAGACAAGGCATCGTTTAGTCGACCCTTTGAACCCCCGCGGGCTTTTCGAATCTTGTGACTTCACGCGCTCTTACGGCGATTAAACTGAGCGGGAGGGAAAAAAACGAAGTAGAATAAAGGAAATTCGCGGAAGAGACGCGAAAGTGGTCGCTTTTAAATATTTGAGACACTACGGAGCCGAGATGAGAGCCCTCTCTATCTCTCTCTGCTTTATATCTCTCACTGTTTTCGTCCCTTTCTTTCTCTGTCCACTCTCTTCATTCCCCCTTATCTCTCTTGCCCTCTTTTGTCTATCAATACGTGATCAGAAAGACATGTGAGCGTGCCTCTGAAAGGGGCAAAGAATAAAAAAAGGTGAAAAAAGAGCAACCGAAAATGGAAAAACCGGATGTTTGTCTCTCTGTAGGAATGAGTCAGTGCGCATGAACTGAGAGAAATGAGATGTCGCAATTTCAAAAAAAAGATGTCATAAGGGACGGAACGAATGATTCATTTCAACAAGAATTAGAAATCCAAGAGTAGCACTTAGAGTGGAAATTGAGATGCTCGGCGAATCTTAAAGATTCAAAGAGATGGTCGAGGTCACTTTTTCCGCTATCAGATAGTGGCTTAAGCTTTTTTTTCTGGTAAGAGGCCGCACTCAGAAAAGCAATCAACGTTGGCTAAAGTAGCCAATAATTTAAAGAAAAAAAAACGGACGGAGGAGGATGTTCTCATAGAATGACAAACCAGATGTTATTCGGTCTAACGAGCGAAGTTCCAGCGAACAATCGGAGACAAGACGAAAATGTGGACAACGATCTGGTTTCCCGCCTGAATTGAAGCAGTATTCAGCCAGTTGAGGGGAGGGAAATGGGGGAGAGAGAGAGAGAGAGAGAAAAGAGAGAGAGAAGGAGGAAAGCATCGGTCATTCAAAGAGTAGTCCTACTCAAAGTGTGTGTGAGATAGAGAGAGCATAGAGCAGTCAACTAATCCTCTCACGGCTTTTCAAACGCTCCCTTCTTCCAGTGTTTACGACCAACTGATGGCTCGCTTAGTGCTCAGTGCTATCCTTAGTGCTGCTTTCCAATCAGAAATTGAAATCAATCTTCGAAAGGGTTTCAAAAAAAAAATTTTTTTCGAAAATTTATGAAAAATGAGTAAGCTCGAGTGAACCGAGAAATGAGATGTCGCAACAGTCAAAGAAACGGAACGCATGATTCATTTCACCATTAGTAATTAGAAAATAGGCACCTAAGACTAATTCACGGATGGAAATAGTAGGGGAAAACGAACGAATTGAGTGAAAGAAGTGATGATGAGGAGGAAAACAATGAGGGGAACGGGAGAAAAGAAGAAGAAGCTTGAGAATGAATAGAGAGACGGAGAAATGAACGAAGACGAATGGGACACATCATCCCAAAGGACGGTCAACCAAAAGGGGTTTAGAGTAAAAGAGTGCGTGTGGAATTGAGAGGGACTCTCTCACTTTTGCACACTCCCTCACCATACCCCTGTCTGTCGGTTTGTATGCATGTGGAGAGAAATGAGCGAAGATGACTGGGAGCTAGTGAAATGACCAGTGGAGTCTACCCATCTGCATAAGGCGGATTATGAAAATGCCCGCAATACCGGGACTAGCTTATGCAAATGCACAGAAGTAGTGCATGCACAGTCTGTCCCATCATCAATAGATAGATAGCCTTTGGGCCTTATTTCCTGGAAATGTGGGACAAGAGCCATTATATCATGAAAAAAGGGAGAGACTCGTTGGAATTGTTTAGGTATTCATAGAGAAATCGGTCGCAAGGCAGTCTTTAGAAACGAGGAAAGGGGAAATGGGAGAAAGACTAGAGAAAACAACAGTTGTTGGTACGAGAAGTGAGTCGTTCCCCTCCTGAGAGACTTACGGCGGTTAGCGACCGACATTAATCTAGTCAACTTATCAATGGCGCGACGAATCGTAAAAGTCGCCGGACACGACCACACCACGGGGTGGTCATGAGACGGCGGCGCGCTTCAGAAGGGCAGTGGAGCGTGTGCCGTAAATAGGAGAGAGTGGAGAGAGTTAGAGAAGTGGGTGAGAGAGTGCATGAAAGTGAGAGAGGCGGGTGGAGAAACAAAGTGTGAAGTAAGAGACACTGTGAATAATGCAGAGCAGAAGAAAAGCGAGACGACGAGAGAGTGTGTGAGATGGAGAGAGCAGATGAAAGCGATCTGCCGGCTGCCCTTCTCTATTTTATTGTGTGCTGTTGATGAGAGATTGGGTGGAAAGAGGAGAGCACAGAGATAGAAAGGAGATGAGATAGTAGGAGAATAAAAGAGTGCGATTGACTTGATCGAGAGACAAAGAGAAGAGGAGAGATTTAGAGAAGGTGAGGGACGTGAGAGAGTGGAGAGGGAAGAGAAAGAGAGTGGATAATAGTACTACTCCTCTCTTTGTAGATTGAGTCTAACTCAGTTTGGCAGATTTTCGAGTGAGAGTGGGATAATTGAGAGGATTTTGGGTTACCACAACTGGATACAGGGAGGAAATAGAGTGAAAGACCAAGATTTTTTGTTGTAGAGACAACTTCTTTGAAAGTTGAGAGACTGTCGGGGACTGTCCCGTTTACGTCTGTGTCACAAATTATAATATCTTTATCAAGTTTGTATTATCGTTTACATCGCTGGAATAACTTTTTATTCTACATTTTTTCTGCAAATTACATGTGATTGGTTGTACTTTTTTCGTGAGAGAAATTATTTGACAAGAGAAAAATGAGGGCAGTGAATTGACTACAACTACATTATGTCAACGTTTCCTCGAAGCCCTGAAAGATTTTCGACTCTTTTTACAAATCTCACCAACTCGAAGCAACTTGTTCACATTCGAATTCAATCTCTTCTTCAATTGTTTCTTCTTCACAAGTCGTTTCACTACAACTTCATTGTCAGAATCAGTCGATGATTCTTCGTATTCCGATAGAGACGAAACCGATAAGCACACAGATGGAGAACGACTTCTGGCGCCTCGGTGGCGCGCAGGTGGCGCCAGAGAAACGCCGCGTCCAGCGAGAGAGTTTTGGTCAAGCTAAAGGTTATGGCTCGCTCCAGTGTTTCTTCGTTGTTGATAAAACTCCAATTTCCATTGTGGCTGTTGAAAAAATAAAGTCGAGATGGAGAAAAACCGATGATCTCCTGCAATTTTGATTGAATTGCACTGAGAAGAACGTGGAATGAATCTGAAGAGAGAGAAAATGAGTAGATCATTGATTTATTGGAGGTGAAAACGAAGTGGGACGACGGCATTGGAAGAGGCTCGTAGAAGGATGAGATAGAAGAGGGGGAAGGAGCCCGAAGGGAGTTTCGAAAAGATCGTGTGAGGGGAAGTTGTTTCCTCGTGCAAGAGAAGGGAAGAGAGATAGAGGGAATGTGTGTGTGGTACGAATTGTTTCGAAAATGCACACGAGAGCACAACAAGCAAGATACGCAGATTTTCAAAAATTTCTAGTATTTCGCTACTATAAAAGGGAGAGAAGAGATGGATCGGCGATAAGGCAAGATGGCGAGTAGATAGTCCAAAATTCAATTCAATTCAAATACTTTATCAGAATCATGCTTAGGGGATGGGAGCATGCTGATCTCTTCTGGCGTTGTATTCCTTTGCTGATATTGACCACCAGTCGCTTCCCATGATTCGGTGAATGCCATCTCTCCAAAAAGTTCAAAAAGGGAATTTTTTTTGAGAACGAGCAAGCGATTCTCACGGCCGATAAAACAAGTTCGAAATGTTGATAATGCTCGTATGTGAGGTGCAATGCAACAAATCAGTCATGATTATTGTACTCTGCTTCATTTATGATTTATTTCTGTACAGTGTTTATGGAGCTGTTAGGAAACAAATTAATTTTTATGATCACGAATGAAGTGCTAGCGAATTCATCTCACGGATTAGTCTAATTTTGTCTATGTACAATTCAATGGCAAGGTATCTGGACTACTAACTAATACTGATTCACTAAAAGTTATCCACGACCTATTGTCGAGTACGCTTGTTGTTATTGCAATCTATCAGTGCTGCGAGTTTTCGCTTTCTAATTGTTTTCTTCTTTTCATTTTCGCCCATTGCTGCTTTCTTGTGGTTGAGGAGCAGAGTTGCCTTCAAATCCTCCGAGAGAAGAGAGAATTCGCCCGAATCGATGAGCTCCACAATGAGACGACCCTTAGAGTAGAGAGGAAGGAGAGAGACCTGCAAATATAAATATTATTAGTATTCAGTTCCAATAATTATGAGAATCTAAGGAAAATAAAGCCTGAATGTACATAATTCGTACACATTTAAGGAACTAAACTAAAATTTATAAAAATAAAGGGAAAAGATACCATTATCTTCGTCAATTTGTAGCTGTCGGCTATTCTCATTTTTCGATGGACGCTGCACTTTTCGCTGTTCATCAGAAATTCCTCAGCGACATCGGTGATCACCTGAAATTGCTTGTATTTTGACGGTTGAAACTGAAACTTGCTTTATTTTTTCAATTACTCCCTAAAAGTATGGCTAAAAATAAGAGAATTTGGTGCAAAAAGAACCTGAAAATGAAACCTTTCCGCGACATGAAGTAGAGATTCCACGTTTTCTTCAGAGATCGAATTGTTGACTCCATTTAGAATGTTGAGAAGAGCTGCGAATGCCTGAAAATAATCGTATTAATACTTGTATTCAAAATGGCATTTCATTCATTATATTATTTAATTTCACCTAACATACAGAGCTTTTGTAACAACCTGATATTAAAAAAGAAGTAAATACATTGAGCTGGAAATACCTTACCTGCAATGAAACTGAATGGATAACAAACTCCTGCTCGTTTGTCGACTTTCCCTGAAGGAAACGAGCGAAGAACGGCGAATTCTCGACGAGAACCTGAGTATCGACGATCAATTTCTGATCTCCAATAACCAGAACTACGATGGAATGAGTGGAGGAGAAATCGGAATAGGAATAGAAAGTTTCAGCTGACTGAGAGGACATTTTGAGTTGCTTGAGGGAAAGAAATAGGAGAGAATGAGGAAGAATCGATGGTGTGGAGTAGATAGAGAGAGGGAGAGGAGAGGGGAGAGGGAGGACTCCGCCTCTAGTTGACCTAGGACAAGCGCCTATGGAGAGATTGGCATGCATATACTAAGATGACCTCTTGATAAGAGAATTATGAATAGATTATGATAAGGAAGAAGAGAGGAACACATTGGGAGCGTGGTCGAGTGAGCATAGACAGAAGAGATGAGAGAAGATTGCAAGAATACTCTTTCGGGCCTATGTTTCAGGAGAAAAAGAGCGTTTCAGAAATACGGATAAGAATCAGGAAATAAAGGTTACAGAGAAGTCCAGAAAGAATCGACGATACTCTCATTGCAGTTTGAACAGATGGAGGATTTTTCTACCAATTGTTTATTTTTCTTTGTTCACTTTGTTGTGCCTCGACTCGAAAATTTTAGATTCATAATTTATTATAACGCTTTTATAAATGAAAATGCATTAATTTTTGCAAATGCGAAAGTGGTAATACGCTGATCTAACCCTGGCTAGACGAGGCTATGATATGTACAAGTAAATAACTGCATACGAAATTGCTAACGGACTAACAATGGAGATGGGAGATTAGAAACATTTCTCTCATTTTATGTGCAATTATGCATTGCGAGATAACGAATCCATATTAAGACAGATATCACGAGAGATTGCATGAAAATAGACCCCCCGAGGAACAACTTTCAAAAACATATTTTTGATTTCGATCAAACTTTTATGTGGAAGTATACTAGGGATGAGAATTCCATAAATCCCAGATCGCAGAACCGGCTTTTAGGGATTTTCCGGCTCTAAAGCCGGAATCGACGTAATTTCCTTCAAAATGTAGCTAGAAAGTCGTTCTGGTGCTCAAAAAATTCCGAAAAATATTCTCTACAATTTATCTGTTGCACCCAAAAGTCGTAATGGAGCACAAAAAAAGTTTTGATTAAAAAACCAAAAAATAAAACAAAGAAAAAAAAATTATATTTTTTATATCAAAAAAGGCACAAAATTTTAATGCGGAATATGAAAGAGCAGATCAACATTGCTAATATAAAAATATAAAAATTGCAAAAAAGGGGGTACCCATACCCGAAAAATCACCCCGAAACTAGGAAAACTGAGATTTTTCGATAAAAATCCATCGTCTGAAGATATTTTCGGCTTTAAACACATTCAATTCACCTCTGTGTTAAATAAAACGGTAATACGTGACCGTCTGACTTGTTTCGTCGACATTTTTATCCATCTGCGAAACCTTCCAAAAAATCGATTTTTTGTGTGAAATTTTTTTTTCAAAATTTTTAAGACTCAAAGTTTTGCAAACTATGATTCGGAGAATGTGTAAGTAGGCCAGATAGCTATTCTAATATGGATTATTCATTTTCGAAGATAACTATCTTCACACAAACACCCCACACAAATAATTTTTAATTTTTTCCCTGAATTTTACCTTCGTTCTACATTTTGGGGAACCCTCTTAAACGTAACAATTGTTTCTATAATAACTACATATTTTGAGAGTGATAGCTTGCAAAACTTTGAGTCTTAAAAATTTTGGAAAAAAATTCACACAAAAAATCGATTTTTTGGAAGGTTTCGCAGATGGATAAAAATGTCGACGAAACAAGTCAGACGGTCACGTATTACCGTTTTATTTAACACAGAGGTGAATTGAATGTGTTTAAAGCCGAAAATATCTTCAGACGATGGATTTTTATCGAAAAATCTCAGTTTTCCTAGTTTCGGGGTGATTTTTCGGGTATGGGTACCCCACTTTTTTGCAATTTTTATATTTTTATATTAGCAATGTTGATCTGCTCTTTCATATTCCGCATTAAAATTTTGTGCCTTTTTTGATATAAAAAATATAATTTTTTTTCTTTGTTTTATTTTTTGGTTTTTTAATCAAAACTTTTTTTGTGCCCCATTACGACTTTTGGGTGCAACAGATAAATTGTAGAGAATATTTTTCGGAATTTTTTGAGCACCAGAACGACTTTCTAGCTACATTTTGAAGGAAGTTACGTCGATTCCGGCTTTAGAGCCGGAAAATCCCTAAAAGCCGGTTCTGTGATCTGGGACCCGGAATGATGGAATTCTCATCTCTAGTATACTTCCACATAAAAGTTTGATCGAAATCAAAATATGTTTTTGAAAGTTGTTCCCGGCTTCATGCAATCTCTCGTGATACCATTTTACATACATACTATTTACATTATACATATACATTATACATACATATTTACATTATACATACTATTATACATACTATTTTATTCACAATTTTGATTACTCTAATGATAATCTCTCACAATAATAGATTAGATTGCCATCCATCACTGCTCTTTCGTGAATCTGCAGAAGTTTGTCTCTCATTGAATCCGATAGATGACAGAATTGATTGGAATCGATGAGTTCCACGATTAGACGGCTGTCCGAGTAGAGAGGAAGAAGAGAGGTCTGGAAAGAAATGTATTATTATAAATCCTTTAAAATACATAACAATTTATTCTCTTATTTGTTCAGTATCAGACTGCAAAAAAAAAATGAAATGCAAGGAAATAATTACCTCTAATCGTTTCAGTTTGTAGCTGTCGGCGAGTTTCAGTTTGCGATTGAGAGAGCAATTCTCGGTGAAGAGCAGAAATTCCTCGGCGGCATCGATAACTGGCTGAAAATGATAGTTTTAGTTTTTTGTTTGATTGAAGATTATAATTTGAAATGTTATAACGAGCTGATATAAGTGGCATACCTGAAACTGAAATCGTTCCGCGAGGTGAAGTAGAGATTCGACGTTATCGTCGGTGATCGAATGGTCGACTCCATTCAAAACGTAGAGAAGAGCGGCGAATCCCTGAACAGAATTATATTGCTTTCAAACCATTCGGATTAGATATACTGTGACTCTTCCTAATACGAACTACGTATAATCGTGTGAGGGCATCTCGATATTGGACGAACTCTATCAGCTCATATCACAGTCTTACATTATCCACTGGTTTTCTCGCATTGATTTTGTTGTGTTATTGAAATAAATTTAGAAAATGTTTAAATGATGAACAGATGATCTTACCTGTACAGAAGCTGCGTGGATCGTGATTTCATGTTGAGTCGACGATTTTCCAAGAACTCTCGCGAAGAACGGTGAATTTGATATGAGAAGCTGCCTGTCAACGATCAATTTCTGGTCTCCAACAATTAGAATTGCGAGAGAATCAGTGGATGAATTGGTAAAGTAGTAAGGGACAGTCTCGTTACCGGGGAGAGCGAAAAACATAGTCGACTTGAGTGAGAGATGGAAGGGGAAGGAATGAGGGGAGAAGAGAGGAGGGAGGGAGGGGGGGGGGTGAGTTTCGAAAAGATTCGAGGGAGAAGAGGGGAGGGAGAGGGGTGAGAGGGATGGTGCTTATCTCTTGGACTAGGGAGAGTGTGTGTATACGTTGACTTTCGAAAGGGGACAGGTAGAGACAGATGGCTCACTAATCTAAATAGATGGAAGAGTATTTTCGAAAATGAGAGTTGATAGAAGGGGACTGTATGAATTAACCCCGGATGGACGTATCCCGTAGAGAGACAATAATCATTTCAACTAGATAAATAAGCGAAAGTAAGAAACCTAAAAATAGACAAAGCGAAGTCAAATAGACACAAAAATAGACAAGTAAACGCAAAAGTGTTACGCAAATGTCCTCCTCCCTGGACCGAAGCTCAAGCAAGCTACCTACTTCCCCCCTGAACCGTACCTGAAGAAGGCTGCCGAGGTCCCCCTGAACCTTACCTGAAGAAGGCTACCGAGGTCCCCCTGGACCGAACCTGTGCAGGCTACCGAGCTCCCCCTGGACCGAACCTGTACCCAGAACTATGTATGCATAGAGCGTAGTGTACACATAGAGCGTAGTGTATTTAACCTCAACACTAGTTCAGAATAGATTCTAAAAACATTCTGATTAGATTCTAAAAACGTTCTGATTAGATTCTAAAAACGTTCCGATTATATTCTAAAAGAATTCTAATTAGATTATAAAATTAGTATGATGATTTTCTGTGTTGTCCTCAAATTTTTCAAAATTGACTTAGCCGTATCCCGGCACAGCGGAGCACCTCGTCCCTTATTGGGGAGGTGCGTACGATCCCTACTCTCGCATTGAAAGAGAGTGGGAAAGGATCCAAAACATGGCTGAAATATCAGCAGAGTACGTCACTCAACAGAGAAAATCCTGATTTGAAATTGGATGACCCGAGGTTAAGAGTAGGCACGACGGTATGTACTCGAGACGGGGTTTGACAGGAAATTTGGAATCTAATTAGTTTCTGATTAGATTCTGAATTCTATCGGATAAGATTCTGATTATTTCAAGGATGTTGAGAATCTAATTAGATTCCGTTTAGATTCAAAAGCTGAATGATTATCTAGAATCTAATTAGATTCAACGTAAACTCTAAAAACGGAATGATTTGATTCTAAATTCCCGCAAACTCTGATTAGATTCAAAAAGAGTTGCCTGAGTTGCAGGGGAGAGAAAGAGAAGACAAATGAGACAGAAACACGGAAAGATCACATGCGGAGGTCGAAGAGCGTCCCAAGGTTTGGTATTGAAATACATGATTACGAAAATATAACAATATTTTTGTGTTCCTCCCTTTGTTCAGTTTTTTTGCTGATAACGCTTTGCGGAACGCTTCCGGGAACAGCAAGAATACTGAAATATATAGAGAAAGGAAAAAGGAACAAAATGAGGGAAAAAAACAAATCTCGAGAATAAGTATTTTGCGGACCCATCTATGCGATATTTCGTAATTAAATATTCAAAAATGATTTTTCTCTTCAAAACTCCAATTTGTGTTCACCATCAAAGTTCAAATTCCAGAAAACTTGACTGGAATTCCTCGATTCCTGTTCCACTATCAGACATCCCGACCCGTCCCTCACTCCTCAAACCAAAAGTTAGTATTTTATAATTTTAATATTATATTATCACCATATGTTCTCCATTCGATAATTCTTAAATATCTCATTCAATAATAATTCAGCTCAATTGTCCGACGTCCAATTATTCTCCTCCGATTGCGATAAATAGTGATGAGAAGGGCAGCGGGAGAAAGAACTTCTTTATATTGAAGAACAGAAGTGGAATGGTAATTGAACCTACTGTATTTATATTTGCACTTTTTTAATTAAATGAGTGTTGAAAATTATGTTTTCGGACGTAAAATATGTGTACATTTCTCTATTTTTATTTGCTTATTTTTCATTTGCGTCAGGTGCGAGGCATCAAAGATTCTACCGATGGAAGAACTCTTCGAATGTCTACTGTTAAGCAGAATGGATATGTTTACATCGACGCTAATGGAAATGAGAAGAGGTACGTTCGAAATTAAGAAATATTTAGTAATTTTGTGTTTTTTGTGTCTGTTACAATCGTTTATGTTTAGATTCACCTTCACTGGAGATTACAATGATGTCCCATCAAACATGCATTACTTAATGGAGAAACTAATCGATCGACTGTGATTATGCCACAAGAATGCAATTTTGTTCTACTCCCAGTTTAGGCGTGCCAAAACAACTAATGTTTCCTGTGATTTTCGCCTGAAATATGCAGTTTAATCAAAGTTTTCTTATCGTAAGATTTCAAGCCATACAAGAATCAGTTTTGAGATGAATAGATGAGAATTGTTTACTTGGTTATAGATAATTGTTGGAGAGAATATTATACGATCATGGCCAAAGAAAGGACACTTACGAGTATTTTATACAACATTGAAATGAGCTCATACGCTGGTGATTCAATTGGCATTTCACTATCAGCTTAAATTTAAACGAAGCAAATATTTTTCCACATTGCTTGGGATGCTATAATACTGGCTAACATCGAATCCCGAAAGTCGAAAAAATTCGGAAAGTCCTGTGCGTCGACTGCTTCCTATAGGCCTACTACTGCAGTAGGGGAAATGGGTGGAATGATACGAGACTTCATAGCATGTGTGGAGGCTAAGGTACTCCTCTCACTGTTGGAAGTATCACTTTCATAATCACACACAGATGAAGAAGGAGTTCTGGAGCGGAAGTGGCGCTTGCGAGACGCCGGACGGGCGTCGTTCACCGGTTCGATCGTAAGAACAATCGTGTTATTTGAGTGATGATATTGCGCTTCTTTCAAGTCATCGGAGGTTTCCAGTAGACACAACTCTCCGTCTCTATCAGTGAAGTAGAGAGTGGATGAATTGAGGCCGAACTTTGGAAGGAACTTTAGAGAAAAGGTCAGAGGATGAAGAGGGAGAAAGATGGAATCGACGGAAAATAGAGGGGAAACAGTGAGTTTGAAGTTGAGAAAAATCATGTGGAACGCACAAGGATTGAGGAAATAAGGGGAGATAATGAGCTTGGATTTTCGAAAATAATCGAACGGTCGTTATGAGACTCAGCCCAAAGCCAAAACACACGATGCCTTGAAAGGTGCCTTCTTTTTTCAACCCTTTATTTGCGCGCCCGCATGTTGCCAAGAAGATGAGGAATAAAGCGGAGAACGAAACTGAGATTGCATGGTGTGGAACGGTAGAGAAGACAACAAAGATGTCGAAGTAGAAAGAAAATATTTCGATCTGAAAATATTGTGAAGAGGATCGAATTTGTGATGATGAGACAAAAACAATTAATGAAATATATTATTTATTATCGATTAGCTACAAACAATGCACAAACATTATCTAAAGAATCGCGGAATCTATTTCGGGAAATGCGAATATTGGGTTTTCTAAGGTTTGAGTGGAATGGTGAATGCAATGGGCGTTTCTCTATTCACAGATTCGAACACTTCGTCGATTTCGACGTTTTCATTCCATTTCACATGCAGATCATCGATTTCTCTGCAGTCCAAATCGAAGCACGCGAATCTTCCCTCGTCGTCCCAAATTGAAAGAAGAATTCGATCATTGTGAGTGTGGAGACGAATATCGGAGTGAGAGGAACCGCCCTACAAAAAAAAAGAATTTACTGTGTTTAGACTTCTTGAGAGAGTGGTTCATGATTGGAATGCTGAGACTTAACAAATGTACGAGGTTACGCAAAAACAATAGTTCGTTTCGAACGACTGTATTCGGGGGAAAATGAATAACAAGATACCTCGATATCGCAGATTACCATTGTTCTTCTAGTCTCACTCTGCAGATTGGCGTAGAATACGAATTGCTTGAAGTAGAGGCAGTCACAGGGAAGGGGAGAACGAGGAGGAAGATCGATGTGAGGAGTGATGTCGATGGGAGAAGAATGGGAGTTCTGGCAGCACATGATGAGTAAATCCAACAAATGAGTGTGAATCTCTCTCGGTTGCTTCCGATATCGCGTTGATCCGTAAGTTTACTGCATACTATTTACAGTGACCAGCGTTTCGTCTCTCACTCAATTGACTTGACGCACTTTTATGGACTCCACTGCATACTATATGACCGCTGGATATTGTATACCTGATAGATGGCGCTGATTGCGTCCATAAATTACACTGGATGATTCCGATCTTGGCCTATATTAGTCTCCCCACTCCATCTCCCAATCAGTATCATTCCCTTCCAACTCCATCTCAACCTCCACTTCTCATCATGTGCTGCCAGAACTCCCATTCTTCTCCCATCGACATCACTCCTCACATCGATCTTCCTCCTCGTTCTCCCCTTCCCTGTGACTGCCTCTACTTCAAGCAATTCGTATTCTACGCCAATCTGCAGTGTGAGACTAGAAGAACAATGGTAATCTGCGATATCGAGGTATCTTGTTATTCATTTTCCCCCGAATACAGTCGTTCGAAACGAACTATTGTTTTTGCGTAACCTCGTACATTTGTTAAGTCTCAGCATTCCAATCATGAACCACTCTCTCAAGAAGTCTAAACACAGTAAATTCTTTTTTTTTGTAGGGCGGTTCCTCTCACTCCGATATTCGTCTCCACACTCACAATGATCGAATTCTTCTTTCAATTTGGGACGACGAGGGAAGATTCGCGTGCTTCGATTTGGACTGCAGAGAAATCGATGATCTGCATGTGAAATGGAATGAAAACGTCGAAATCGACGAAGTGTTCGAATCTGTGAATAGAGAAACGCCTATTGCATTCACCATTGCACTCAAACCTTAGAAAACCCTTTTTTAAATCTTCATTTCTTAAAAAAAAACAACCCTTCCTAGCCTTGAAATAGAATTCATCATTGTTTAAATACCGCTCGTTAGTTATGTATTTTTTGCTGTTAATCAGCGATAAATAATAATAATTTAACCCTTTTGTTGCTTTGAATCATTATTACAAATATTGTATCATGACCACGCAATCTCAGTTTCGTTCCAGTGATCGCCTTCATCTCGGCTGAAAAAGGATACGGTAGATAGGGTACGGTAGGTTACGGTACCTGTGAACTGCTGGTACTTGGCGTTCGCGTCAGCACTCGAGCTGTCGAGGGTGACGAGCAGACGAAGAATGGCCTGCGATTATCGATTGATTTATTGATTAGCGAAAGATTAAAGAAAAATATAATGTACAATACCTGTACAATGTATGCGTACTGCGGGGCGGTCTGGATGACGTGGGCTCGCTGGTCTGAATAGTCAATATTGTTTTTATAGTGGGTCCGTCCCACGATGGTACCACTCATTATCACTATAGTACCACAAACTCACTTCTCAGTGTCTTCACCATCTCACGCATGTCGTAGGGTCCGTCCCCATTGATGATCGTCTGTAGCATGTACTCGATGGCTACCAGAGTGCCCGTGCGACCTGAAAGGATACGGTGGAAAGAGGGTTACGATAGGATGGATACGGTAGTCGAATACCGTACTCACCGACTCCGGCCGAGCAGTGTATGATGGTGGGACACTTGGTGAGACGGGCGTGACGGAGCACTCGAAGTCCCGCCAGAGCAGTCAGAGGAACGCCACGATCCAGCCTGAATGAGAGGTATACTGTAGTCCGAGAGTACGATAGTTCGGTGGGCCATATTTGTGATTTGCTCACCAGTTTCTCCATTGATGGTGGTAGACGATACGAGATTGTTTGCCGGGAATGTCGATGGTAAGGATGGAATTGGTGAAATGGCCGTCGATGTGACCATTGAGAAGAGTCACTTTGTAGTCTGCAAGAGATCAAAGATCAAAGATTAGTCAGAACCAACAAACCTCCATAGGTGTGCGACTCTCCGGCCGCCTCGGGAATGTATCTGGAAAGTTCGATGTTACGATAGAGTACGGTAGGCCGAGTATCGATTGAGAATGCCGTACTTCTCGCATTTCCTCTTGCCTAGCTCAATGATATCACACAGCATCACGATGTAACCGACGTTCTCCTGAAGTCAATCGATAATCAAATGAATACGGCAGGTGTATGGTAAGCACGAGGATACGGTACCTGCACAACCATGCGCCAGAAGTCATTGATGGTGCCCTCGAGCGGACCCTCTAAGGTTACGGTAGGTCATATGAGTACGGTAGATCAATCGATACTACAGTATACCTGAGTGCAGATGAAATCATTGAGGAAAGGCGCTCCCTTGACCCAATTAGCATTGATGTAGTCGCCCTCCTTGCCATCTTTGAGAATCACACGAGAACCCTCGATGCAGAAGATATCTGAAAATTTAGAGATCAAAGATCAAACATTCTAATCCGAGACCAAATTTCAAACAAAATACCGGCACTACTGCAGTGATTGGATCCAGCAAAAGAAAGAGTTAGTAACCGTGAATAATTAATGAGTAGAGGTTGGCTGGTCCCAAAACCTGCAGAAGTGCCAAAGTACCGTACCCTTGTATCGATTCTTGGGTCCGTTCGCCACATGACTGGCTGTGTTGGCGGGTAGGTCAACATTGTACGCCTTGACAGCGTCAAACTGTTCCAGAAGAGCGGCCGCCCCGAGAGCAGAGCATTGCTGTGAAGGGGTACGGTAGGGTGGGGGTACTGTAGGGAGGCTCACCGTGACAAAGTTCTGAATTCGCTTGAGCTGTTCGGGCGTGGGCTTCTCAGGATCGGAGCCCTTGATCAAACGCTCGTCTGGAATAAAGATCAACGATCAGTTGATATCAGAGATCAACGATCACCTTTCTCAGGATCGTACAACTTTCCCTTGAGGTTCTCGGGTACGGTGAGTCCGTGTGTGAGTCCTTCCTTCTCTGCCACAACTGTAACTGGATTACTGCAGATGACGGATACGGTAAGCTACCGTATACCTGGCAGAGGCGCGGCTACGGTGGGAGACGGCTTGGCTCCGGCTCTGCCCTGCAATCGATTGTGTAATGATGGGTTACTGTAGTTTGAAATCTCACTTCTCCTTCTCGGGCGTTGCTTGTACTTGACGCTTTGTTCCCTTCGGTTTGCTGCAAGATTGTAGTTTGTAGTCAGATCTCTCTCCATTCCAGACTCCACTCTAGTCTCGACATACCCCTTTCCTTCATCGACCACAGTCTTCTCCTTTGCTTCATCCTGTGCCTGATTCTTGCTGCTCTTCTTAGTGGCGCGACGACGAATCGACCGTTGACTGCCCTCTTCTGAAGAGATCATACATCAAACTACAAGACTACAAAGATAAAAGATCAAGCCACTCACGGGTCTTGCCTGCCTTGCTCTCTTTCTTCTCGTCCGTTACAGTTCCTCCCCGCTTCGGTCGCTTCCGACGCGTGCTTTTGTCACTGCAAAGAGTACGGTAGGGAAGGGTACGGTAGATAAAGAATTGGAGTACGGTAGATGGGCGGGAGGGTACCCTCCACTCGAATGGCGATCCTCAGATCTTAGGATCCTCGTGAGACTTACTCTTTGCCCATGAGTGACGACCGACCCGCGCGATAGAGAAGGGCGTGAATGAGGAGAGAAATAAAGTGGGAAGAGAGAAAAGATGAGAAAAGATTATCATTCTGCACGTACTCATAAATGCAGATTCAATTGTGAGAGAATGAAATCAAAAGATGAGAAAATAAAATCAATTATAAAGAGCTTCGTGGACCTGACACTAAATTTGCGACGTGTCATGTTTTCAGATGATTTCCCAGTCTAGTCCACCGATCAGAGGATGATAGAAAGAGAAAGCTGGAGAATGTGTCTATCGACTCTGGAGGTTCTCCACAGTTTTATGAAAAGGGGGGTCGCTGAACAAACAAGAAATCAATCGCGGAAGAGTGCGGGAAATTCAAACCATAATTATCTTACTCTTACAACGATAGTTAGCATACTGTAACTAGCCAGACCCCAGACTCAATATAGAATCTCTGATGGGCTATTCCCCAGGCATGGGGTGAGCAAAGTTGATCAGTGCCCCTATCTACAACGTAGTGTACAGGTAAGTTTCTTCAGTGCCAATCTAAGGGTAGGTTGCATCTCCTCTTGCCTTTTTTAGGAGATCTCTTTATCCTTGTGTCTGACTTCGGTTTTCGACCAAAAGGACCGCTATTTCTTATTTGTTCAGAGCATAATACTGTGTCTCGTGGTCTATCGATTCCGAGCCTTTCCCGAAGATTTCCACGATACTTGCTATGATACTAGGATACTCGAGTCGAAGAATAATGGAGAAATCGGAAAAGGAAGAAGAAATGGAGAAGCATCGCAGATATATTAGAGAACTATGAAGCAATCGTCGAATAAAGTCCCCAACCCCCCCCCCCTTTCCATCTCTGTGTCCATGCAATGTGTATGTGTATGTGGCAAAAAGCGAAATATTTCAACTTCTTTTTATCTGATTATTACAAGTAAAACAAATCAAGCACGAATAGGTATTGGTGAGATCTATTTGGTCATTTTCGTGGTTTTCTAAATACAATGGAACACCGAGTGATGCAAAAAGAAGAAGAGAATGAACTGAAAACTCGGGGTCTTACACCTTGGTGTAGATATTTCCCTCTGAGAATCGACGTTGACGACCACCAAATCCTCCAAATCCACGACGTTCATCAAAAGATCCTCTCATTTCTCCTCTTCCGAAGCCTCCGAATCCACATCGACGGTGCCCGAATCCGAACCCACGAGGTTCCGAGAAGTCCCCGAATCCGCCGAATCCACAATCGGGACGTCTTCTATGGAACCGATCGAAGGGTTCACGGTGCCCGAAGGAACCGAACCCACCTCGACCCGAGAATCCTCCACGACCAAAGGAACCGAATCCTCCCCTGTAACCACAGGGTCCACGACCGAAAGAAGAGCGTTGGTCGAATGTACCGAATCCGGGTCCGAATCCAGGAGGTCCGAAGGGAGGAGGGGCAAATCCGTGTTTCTTGTGTAGTTTGTGCATCTTCTTATGAAAGTGGTGATGACCAAATGGATGGAATCCAAATCCATTCTTCTTCATTGATTTCTTGTGGAGTTTCTTCATTTTCTTCCATTTCTTCTTTCCATTTCCACCATCGGAATCAGAAGAAGAGGAGGAAGAAGAAGAAGAGGAAGAAGATGAGGAGGACGATCGACTTCTGGCGCCACGGGAGCGCGAGCGGGACGCGTGACGGACGCGGCGTCTCTCTGGCGCCAAAAGGATGGCGGCGTCTCCGCAGTGTCCAATGGCGCCTTCCAATTCATCGATAGTTGTCAGAAGACAATTATCTCCATCAGAATCAATGTAGGAAAGGGAAGAATAAGGAAGACCGAGAGATTCGAGTTTGGAATGAAGAAGAGAGAAAAGTTCAGTGGGAGAATCAGCAGAAAGGGAAAAACGAGTGAAGGAATGACCTAAAGGCACTTTGAAGTTGACTGTAGTAGACATGACTGGGATAAGAAATGAACTACGGGTCTACCTTTTATACCACACTTTCGAAAATTCTCGAAAATTGCATGAGGAAATCCCGCCTCCACATGTGTTTTCTCGCGAGAGAGGGAAGAATTGAGAAGAGAGGCGAGAGAAAGAAAGTGGTTGTGAAATAGAACAGAATCGGAAGGGAGATGCGAAAGTGTGTTGAATATGTGATGAAAATGTGTAGTGAAAGAAAGAAGGAGACACAGAAAGCGCGGAAGGCACACTGACATTTCGGGTCTTGATGAAATGAAAGTTTACAGGACTAATGGGAGAATAACGAGGTTGTTTGTGATAGTAGGCGTCACTGAGATAAGAAATGGGCCTTCTGTGCTTTATGTGTCTCCTTCTCTCTTTAACCGCATACGGATTCAGGAAGTGGCGGGCACATTCCTGGAAGAAAAAAAAAGAATAATTTTCTCGCTGTACGAGTACCATAAGACCTGATAGCAATGTTTTAATTTTGTAAACATTTAGCTTTGGCTTTGTATTCTCTTCTGCTTAGTTCATGACGCTAATGACCGGGACAGCATCTCACCAAATTTTTCTATCCTGCTGGAGAACTCAACTCTTGATTTTCAGAAACGAAATATTATTCGCTGTTCTCAGTGCGTTCACATTTCTTTAGCAATCAGATGTGTTTCCTCACTACAAAATATCGTTCTTTTGATCTTGTTCTCTTTCACCACACATCCCGATCACATTCCCTGCACAATTTACTCTCCCACTACGATTCTGTTCTATTTCACAACCACTTTCTTTCTCTCGCCTCTCTTCTCAATTCTTCCCTCTCTCGCGAGAAAACACATGTGGAGGCGGGATTTCCTCATGCAATTTTCGAGAATTTTCGAAAGTGTGGTATAAAAGGTAGACCCGTAGTTCATTTCTTATCCCAGTCATGTCTACTACAGTCAACTTCAAAGTGCCTTCAGGCCATTCCTTCACTCGTTTTTCCCTTTCTGCTGATTCTCCCACTGAACTTTTTTCTCTTCTTCATTCCAAACTCGAATCTCTCGGTCTTCCTTCTTCTTCTCTTTCCTACATTGATTCTGATGGAGATAATTGTCTTCTGACAACTATCGATGAATTGGAAGGCGCCATTGGACACTGCGGAGACGCCGCCATCCTTTTGGCGCCAGAGAGACGCCGCGTCCGTCACGCGTCACGCTCGCGCTCCCGCGGCGCCAGAAGTCGATCGTCCTCCTCATCTTCTTCCTCTTCTTCTTCTTCCTCCTCTTCTTCTGATTCCGATGGTGGAAATGGAAAGAAGAAATGGAAGAAAATGAAGAAACTCCACAAGAAATCAATGAAGAAGAATGGATTTGGATTCCATCCATTTGGTCATCACCACTTTCATAAGAAGATGCACAAACTACACAAGAAACACGGATTTGCCCCTCCTCCCTTCGGACCTCCTGGATTCGGACCCGGATTCGGTACATTCGACCAACGCTCTTCTTTCGGTCGTGGACCCTGTGGTTACAGGGGAGGATTCGGTTCCTTTGGTCGTGGAGGATTCTCGGGTCGAGGTGGGTTCGGTCCCGTCGTGCACCGTGGACCCTTCGATCGGTGCCATGGACTACGCCCCGATTGTGGATTCGGCGGGTTCGGGGACTTTTCGGAACCTCGTGGGTTCGGATTCGGGCACCGTCGATGTGGATTCGGCGGGTTCGGAAGAGGAGAAATGAGAGGATCTTTTGATGAACGTCGTGGATTTGGAGGATTTGGAGGTCGTCAACGTCGATTCTCGGAGGGAAACTATTAATAAATCCCCTTGTCCCTTTTCCTTCTGGTTCTTCTTTGTTTGGATTATTCAACTCTGTATATTAATCAAAACAAATAGAAATGACCAAAAAGATCTCACATTTGTAATTGCATTGTACTTATGTCAACAGTTGTAAAATAATAAAATGGTTGAAAAATCTCGTTGTTTTCCAATACGCAATGGACAATCACACTGGGAAAGGGAGGGGGGAATTATCTATTTGGTTTTGTTTGTTCTGGTTCTCTTCTCCTGCGATATTTCTTGTCATTTTTCTTCATTTGTCATCCAACGTCGAGGAATATAGATGAAATGCAAGTTGGGATTACGCAATTCGTTTCCCTCTTTCATCGGAATTTTCTGTATGCGAATCTTTTTGTTTAAATGTCTTCTTGATCTACTCTTCCTTTTCCATAAAGATGTTGAGACAAAATTGGCGAATGTACAACTAATATAGGAAATGTAGGTTTCTGAAGATAGGAATCGCATAGACCCCCGAGTCGTCACATATACATATACACACATATTACTCATATAGTATTGTTCGAGAGCCGACGCGTTCATGATATTAATTCATTAGCAGATTTTGTTAGACTTTCTTCATAAACCGTTCCTAAATATTTTATTAACATTTTTATCAGCGAAACCTCTTTTGATCAAATGGACTCCAGATAAATATATACAAAGAGATCGCATAATTTTAAAAATCTTACAATTAGAAGTGGTCTGTCGGGCATGGTGTTTACAATATTTTTAGTGATGTAAGAATGCAGTGAAGATAAAACAAATATTGACATTGAAAGTGCGAGATCTTTTCAATCCAGTCCGACCGTATACATACTGTATTCGTAGAGACCACAGCAGATTCCTCTATCTCTTGCCAATTCACTTTCATCGTGTCGAGCACAATCCTCAACCAAGTTTGATATAAATAGGACAATATACATATTTTTCCGCACGCTTGTTTTTTCACAATAAAACTGTCGTTGATCGATGGAAACGCTAGTTTTTTCTCTCGTAAATTCACCATTTACATCTAAGTTTTAAAAAAATCAAATTCTGAATCTGAAGCCCTAAACTCACCTTGAAAAATGCACCAGATACACCATCGACTTCACTTGAGAGAGCGAGATAGAGAGACGTTTGAGCGGCCGATCGAACAGATTTTGCGATGAAGAGACTGTATAAAATTCGCTAACACAAAAGAAATGGAAATATAATACAAATAGAAAATTTCCCATTAGACAAACAAAAAATACGGAAATATATGTATTTTTTTAGTTTATGAACTCACGCAAAAATGAATTCGAGGATTTTGAACTCGAAACTAGAATATCGCTCAATTTCTGTTATTGCGTAACCTGAAAGCAATGATATAGTTGAATTATTCAACACAAGAGTATCGACATCATGACAGAGAGATAAAATTGTTTAAAGTGTGAAACTGGCCAGGATGGAGCGAGTTCACTGTCACATTATTGATTCCTCTGTGTCTCAATCGACGTGAAAGCTCACGAGCGTGCATTATCTCAAATCTTTCTCATATCGCCAACGAAAAATGTAATCAATTTTTGTTCAAACCAGTGCATTGTTATTTTCCCAATCTTTTCAACAGCAGCATATTACTAGTAAGTGCACTACTGTCCGCTAAATTGTTTAGTCATACATATTTTCTCGCGTAAAGTAAACTTAAAGTAAAGTAGACGAACTAAACTCACATTGGCCAGTTTAGATCTTGAGTAGTAAATGTCTACTTCTGAAATTAAACTGGACTCAGGAGCATCGATATAACGGAGATCAAAATCTCGATACTGAAAAGGGACAATATGACTTAACGGAAAAGATTTGAAATTTTTTTTAAAGGCCGCAGTAACCGTCAGAGCACAAGTCATTCTTAATAAAAAGGAGAAATACCTCTAAATAACTTACCGATACTAAGCGTTCATTGATTGAAGCGACGTTTATAATCCTTCCTTTCTTCGAATTTTCGACGATTGGCAATAGAAGTTCAGTGAGAAGAAAATGGCCTGGAGCAGATAATCGTACAAGTATAAAAAAACAAAGAGAAAAGTGGTCATTTGCTATTTTTATTCTACTTAAACAAAAAAAGAAAATGAACCAAGATAGTTCGTCTGCCACATGATTTCGTGTCCATCTTCTGTTTTCTTGAATATTTCAATCATAATTCCAGCATTGTTGATGAGAATGTCGATATGGGATTCGCCTTAAAAGAAGTATTTTTTTTGAAATAAATTGACATAAATGTTCCTCTTTTTATTTTATTCAGTATGTATTATCGTCCTAAATTAAAGAAAATTGGAGAATTGTGGTGTCTCGCATACATTCTGACTAAAGGAGAGGAAATGTACGAGATAAGACGCTGAGAATGAGATAAAATAAGAGGACGCACGTTTAATCAATTCGACTGCGCATTCTCGAACACTTTTGAAGCTGCTCAGATCACAATGAATGTAGATGAGTCGAGAAGCGTCACAACCGGCCTGGAGTAAAGTTAGAGAAAAAATCGATAAAACTCATATATAAAGTTTACTTAATTAAGACAGAATATGTAGTTCATTCGCACTCTGCAAGAATAAATGAGATGAACATACCTTGATCATTTTCTCCCGAGCAGTTTGTGCTCGCAAAGGGTGCCGACACAACATGTATACCTGCATTTTTTAATATTAAATAAGAAATGAAATCTTATTAGACAAAACGCTTTTGAAGCTAACGTACACATTTGATATCTAGTCATAGTTATTCTTCGTTGACTTACCTTTGCTCCTCTCAGATTCAATTCCTTCGCTGTTTCAAATCCAATTCCCGTATTTGCTCCTGTCACAACCACAATCTTTCCCTCTGCTGAAACATCCTCAGTAAATTGACCTCCGTTGATAAATCGTCTGTAGCGTCTGAAGAACGCTCTTTATCATTGAAGATCGATTATATTTTCCGTCATGTGCACATTACTCACTGATAGTGGCCGTTTCCCAAGAACTACTGTAGTGTCATTATTGCGCGTCTAATGTATACATTAATATAATGTAATTTAATATAATGTGCACGAACCTGAGCAGGAAAACAGTGAGTGAACCAGCCACAGCAACCGCAGTGACAATTCGAACATTCCGACTTATCGGAAGCATGATTAGTCAAAGTTCTTTTATCTATTCGACGGAGTAAAACTTCTGTGAAAATGTCGAAAAAGTAGGGGTGAAAATAGACTGCGATGGCACCAATCCGGTAGTACGTAATAGGAAACACAAAAAGGAGTTAAGAGAGACTTCCAATCAATAAACAATACAGATGTCGAAGAAGAGAAGCGAAATTATCATTATGAAAGGTCCAATATCAACTGAAGAATCGATTACATCGATGAAACATAAGCTGAATCATGAACAATCAATGCCGCTATCAGCTTGCAAGCTAGAGAGAAAGTGTAGTTGTTATCAAACGGAAATTAGCAAGGACTAGGAACGATACACTGAAGTGAATCAGGCAAATATTGATTCAAAATTCACGATTCCTCCACTTATAGGAAATGTATGTGTCTGTCTGTCTGTCTGTATGTTTTTTTTGTTGCAGCGTGACGGACATTTTCCCATTTTCGCCATAAATCGCTTCAAATTTGCGCAATCTTCTCAGAACCTTTTGCATATGATAACTGCTCAGAAAACCTTTCAAAATTTTAATATAAAAATCCTCTAATTTCATAGCCAAGTGGATAACGCGTCAGACTTTGAATCCGAGACCCCCAGGTTCGACCCCCGCCGCGGGCAAACCTTTTGCCGCATTTTTCGCAAGTGCCAGAATGCGTCCTGACACGTTTTTGAGTATCGTGAAACACGTTTTCACCTGTTTTGCCGAGTTTTAACGTGAAAATCGAAAATTTCGAAAAGTTTCCAATTGATGCGCAGAGCGTAGGGGATCACAGGAAAAGTGTTTTACGATGTCAGAAACGAATCTGAACATGTTCTAACATATTTTAACGTGAGAAAAATCGAAAATTTCTAAAAGCTCTCAAATGAACAGGGGAGCGTGGAGAATCGCGGGAAAAGTGTTTTGCGATGTCAGAAACGTGTTTGAACGTGTTCTGACACGTTTTAAAGTGAAAAATCGAAAATTTCGAAAACTGTATCCTGCGTTTCCGTTGCAAAAGGCTCGTGAGGCTGAGAGCGTTCGAAAAAAGTTGCCACCGAGCCACGAAGTGGCGTAGTGGCAACTTTTTTCGATCGCTCTCAGCCTCACGAGCCTTTTGCAACGGAAATAGCCAGCACTCTTTGTAGCGATTAACAGTCCCCAACATCCTAAGCTCTCCCTGGACCGTACTTAGAACCGGCAACCGAGGTCCCCCTGGACCGTACCTGAAGCAAGCTACCGAGATCCCCTGGACAGTACTTGAAGCAAGCTACCGAGGTCCCCCTGGACCGAACCTGCAGGACTATGCATAGAGCGTAGTGTACGCATAGAGCGTAGTGCATTTAACCTCAACACATCCCTGCTAGTTTCACTGTAGATGAAGTGTGACACCAGGAGAATGTGAAAGTCAGCTCGATTGTGTAAAATGGACCAAAGGAATTGTTCATACAATGTAGTGTACGCATAGAGCGTAGTGCATTTAACCTCAACACATCCCTGCTAGTTTCACTGTAGATGAAGTGTGACACCAGGAGAATGTGAAAGTCAGCTCGATTGTGTAAAATGGACCAAAGGAATTGTTCATACAATGTCACTAATCAAGTGTTCAGTTCATGAAAATCGAACATTGAAATCCAAAGTGATGGATGGATCTTCTCAGTTCAGTCCGACCGAATACAGACTGTATTCGTAGAGGGCACTGCAGATTTCTTTGTCTCTTGCCAATTTGCTTTCTGAGTATCGAGCACAATCCTGAACAGATTGGAATTAATTAGATGTATAAAGGACCACGTACTTATGTTACCACACTCACATTTTCCATGATGAATATTTGCTCAAAAGAGCGACTACTATCTCTCGATAATTGATTATTTCGATAAAAAAATTCGAATTTCTATCAATAAAATTTGAAATTACCTTCGCTTCTTGGTAATTCAATAATAAGCTTCGTGCTCACCTTGAAAAATCCTCCAGATACCCCGTCGACTTCACTGGAGAGAGCGAGAAAGAGAGACGTTTGAGCTCCAGATTGAACAGTTTTCGCGAGGAATGGACTGAATTCAAGAAAACGGAATAAATTAAGAGAGATGAAATGCAAATACAAGGAGAACAATGGATATATTTTAAAGAGCTGATTTATGAAATGGAAAGTTAATTGAGTGTAATAACTCACGCGAAAAATGAAATCGAGGATTTTGAATTCGAAACCAGCATATCGCTCAATTTCTGTTACAATATAACCTGCAAATAAATGATGCTGGTAAATTCAAATCATGATTATAAATAAACAAAGATGTAACAGTTATTTAAGTCAATAACTAAAGTGTGCTCAATAACTTTTTGTTCATGTTGTTCTTTTTTTCACATTTTTTTTAAATTTTGAAGTTCCCAGTAACAATATCCGGAACAAAAAGTGTTTAGTGGAACTGGCCAGGATGGAGCGAGTTCACTGTCACATTATTGATTCCTCTGTGTCTCAATCGACGAGAAAGCTCACGAGCGTGCATAATCTGCAATATTTCGTGTTCAACAACTCCATGAAAATGAGAGAATTATGCAGCATGTTTTCAAGTGTTTTCAACAAACAACAATAAATAAAATGAAAAAAGAATGTGAAATTGTCCGGCCTTGTTTTCCTAGTGCAAATTTAATGTTAACTGCCATTTTTTTTAAAAAGCACTAGTACACTAAGAATGTATGCTCACTCACATTTGCCATTTTTGATCTTGGGTAGTTAATGTCTTGTTTTGAAATACCTTCGGGCTCAGGAAAATCGACGCGACGGAGATCAAAAAGTTGATACTGAACACAGCAGAACTAAGTATTGTGACCTAATTAGATGATACGTGTAATAAGACAGTAGAATAGAGTCGACTTGATTTAATTTGTTAAAACCACTGCCATTTGTTGTGGATGTAAAAGAGTTCCAAATATCTTACTGTTAGTAATCGTGCAAAGTCTGAAGCAACGTTTATGATCCTCCCCTTCTCCGAGTTGGCAACGAGTGGCAATAAGATCTCAGTGAGCAAAAAAGGACCTGCAGTATTCATCAATTAAAATAATATTTGGACATTTTTTGTTTCTTTAAAATCCATTTCATTTTCATGAGGAATAAACAGAATTGCAATGAAATCATAACCAAGATAATTTGTGTGCCACGTCGTTTCGTGGCCATCTTCTGTTTTCTTGAATCTGTCCATCATTGTTCCCGCATTGTTGATGAGAATATCGATGTGAGATTCGCCTCAAATCATTTTTTTTATTTTCTACCGGAAAAATATGCCAAACCAAGTATTTATTTATTCATTATTTATTCCAACACACTGTAAAATCGCTTGACATGGATAGGGGCCGCAACGTGATCTTCCAATTTCATGCTAATTGAAAGAAAATGTGGTCAAATGAACCGCTAAGGTCTCAATAACATCATACTTTTTGCCGTTTGTCGATATCTTGTCTCTGAGCCGCGCTACGCCTCAAAAACCATGCGCGTCATTTGACAGAAAGTGGTGAAAGAGAGAAGTGGGCGGAGCTAATCTACATTTCTAAATCCTGACTGATTTTGAGAGTGAAAGAGCACTCCTTACCCGTATTCCCCCATGGCTCAGGCGGTTGAGCACATGCTTTATAATCAGGAGTACGCTGGTTTAAATCCAGCGGTTTGCAAATTTTTTTGCTGATTTTGCAAATATCTTTAAAATCAAATGACAATTCTGCGAATTAATAAAATTTTAATTTTTTTGTTTGTATAGATTCAGCATGCTATTCCACCTATACTGAGACTTGCGCAGCTGTGTCGGTGAATTGGAAGTGTTCTAAACACCTACTCTTGAGGCTTTCAGTCAATTTTTGATCTACTAAATGTTGTCAGAACAAGGTGCGCAGCGCCTCATTCGTAGAGTAGATCAAGAACTCTCGAATAAGCTTTTGAACGCGAGATTTGGTTGAAAATTAAGCTTGTCATTCGATTGGGACAATTGTTCCCTCTCGTCGAGAAAGGTAGGGGGCGGAGCTTGCGCCCCCTAGACATGGAACACCTTTACCTTTTTACCTTTTTTTATTCCAACATGTCGTTGGTGAGCAAAGATAATACGATGAATCACTTTGTGCTTCACACATTATGACGAAACGAAAGGAAAGAGAAAATTGATAAGAGGCAGACAATAAAATGAAGAGAGCCCTCACGTTTTGTCAATTCGACGGCGCTTTGTCGCACACTTTTGAAGCTGCTCAGATCACAATGAATGTAGATGAGTCGAGAAGCGTCACAACCGGCCTGGATACGGAAAGTTCGAAGCTCTGCTAACTTCACTAATTTAAGACAGAATCCGTTCAATAATCAATGCACATACCTTGATCATTTTCTCCCGAGCTGCTTGAGCTCGCAACGGATGCCTACACAGCATGTACACCTGCATTGTTTAGCAATAAAAAGATTACAAAAACTTTCATTTTCTAAAATAAATATACATTATTATGTTGCTGCGAAAAACACTCGACATCGAATCGTAGTTTGTCATCATAGCTTGCCTTTGCTCCTCTCAGATTCAATTCCTTCGCTGTTTCATATCCAATTCCTGAATTCGCCCCTGTTAAAACTACAATCTTTCCTTCGGCCGATACATCCTCAGTGAATTGACCTCCGTTGAGAAAACGTCTGTAGCGTCTGAAAAAGAATTTTTGAATATTTCATCACGGATAGTTTCAATTTCTTCGAATCCCCTCTGACGCACTGATAACTGTTTTTGACGGAGATCTACCGCAATAATATACGTATTTCTAATGCAAATTAATACATTGTGTGCGAACCTGAACAGGAAAACGGTGAGTGAACCAGCCAGAGCAACAGCAGTGACAATCCGGACATTTCTGCTTATCGGAAGCATACTAAATCAAGTTCTATTGTCTATCCTCACATTTGCGGAAATGTAGAAAATATATGGGTAAAATTATATTGCGGTGGCACAATCCGATAGAGCGATATAGATAAGAAACACAAACAGAGTTAACATGAATTGCAATCAATAAACGACAGTGAGAAATATATTCTTACAACTTGAAGGGGGATAATTGATAAACATTACGAAAAATTGAAGCATAACCTCCTTAATGGGTGGGCTAATAGCAGATGTGAATTGTTAATAAAACGATTGCATCGATTCAACATCATATGAAAAGCTGAGTCATGAGCAATCAATGACGCGATCAGCTTGCAAGATAGAGAGGGAGAAAGCGCGGAGTTGTTATCAAACGGAAAAGCGCAAGACCAACGGAACGATAAAGTGAATAAGGTAAATATTGATCGAAGAACAGCGTAAATGGAAATTCGACGATCGCGTTTGTCCACTGCAAGTCACAATAGGGCATTAGAAATTTTCAACACGACGTCATATTTTCTCAGCACGGTTGTAATGTTTACAAAACGCGAGATTATTGAGCTCTTCTCGACAACTTTTATGAACTATTTAAACTGTAATGAATCTTGCTTTAATTTTAATCGTGTTTTATCCTGGAGTACCAACAATTGTTCAATAACAATACGAATAACAATGTACATTTTAACACTAAATTTCACGACCTAGAATAATGTAAATAGTCGAGTATCGATCCCTCGATCTCCGTCACTTTCTTCTTTTCTTCTTCACTTCCACACGATGGTAACGAAAGAGCGCGGTGAAAGGTCGAGATTGATAACATCGAGTCGAGTCTTATCAGCGATGCTCACATGAACCGTCTAAACCGAGCAGAGATGGCTGACTAGAGTGAAAGTGCCAGTGCACTGACAGAGCAGACAAAAGATCTATAACTGATTCAAATGCCATGTCAGTTTGCTATTAAGCTCAACATCTTTCAAGTAGGAACTCTAACAACAAAACACAACGGAAAAATATGACGCGCACCTCTTTCTTGTCCTTATTCATCACTACAACCACTTTATTTCCATCCACACCAACGGCGCCAAGCATCTCGACATTCTTCGCCAGCCCACTAATCGCCTCCATTTTCACCCGACGCGACCCGGGCTTCAGGAACTTGCTGCAATTGTCCGCACTCGAGATGCCTCAAATCAGTTGCTCACCTAAAGTGCGCCAACGCATAGTACGATGGTTGCTTGAGGAATTCGTCTGCTCTAGAGTCGACGAGAATTGTGGAATCGAGAACGTTGTCGACCCAAGTGGGACCTCCCTGAATATGCAATGAAAACATGGAATTCCACTTTTAAAAAAGCTCTAAAAATGTACCGCCATATCAAGTGCGAGATTCCAATCGATCCATCCGCCAACAAAGTTGTTGAGATCCTGATTTTTGAAATATTGACAGCTACACTTTCGGTTACCTCAATGACTGAGTGCACATATTTCTCCGCTCTTCCATAATCTCCAGGACGCATTCGAATCTGATGAGAATCCATGAAGCCATTTGACGCCTGCAATTTGCATGTTTTCGATCCACGTTCTCTATGATATTTATTCAATTATCTATTTATCCAGCTCTGTATTTTATCGAATGATTGTGATTGTGACGTACACGATAAAAAAACTAGCTTATTTAGGTAATTTCGAATTCAGGTCATCCCCACCTCGGAAGCGATTATGATCTGCTCCGGATACTTCTCGTGAGTCTGAGTAAGAAGATCGGCCGATTTGAAGTCGTCTTCGTACCAATGAACAGAGATTCCATCGGAGAAATTACGAGCGGAAGGGGAAGAGAACATCTGCAGAAGTCATTATCGTTAGTTATTAGAAAAAAATTGTAAAAGTAGAGGTTCTTCGGAAAGAAAATGTGGAAACTTCTGTTCGACCCTAATACAACAAATAGATTTCTTAATCACTCTTGTGCTTTCAAATTTAAAAATAACCTACGGTATTAATCCAATTTGGCAGTGCTCCTCTTTGATCCGTCATCGAGAATATTTTCAAATCTTTCGTAAGCGAATTATTTTTGAGTGCTGGTCCGAGCTGATTGACGAGAAAGTTTCTGCAATTCTCCCATTACTATAGGTATTTAATAGTGATGACGCAACGCTTCCATCTCGGGCGATAGGTAGAGAGACTGCCATTTGTATTTGGAATCAGCGCCACAACGAGGCTCGTTCTGAATCCGTCGCCCAGAAGGAAACTCCTTCTTTAGCGTACGCTTCGAAGAATCTGGAATATGGACAAAAAATAAGTTATGCTTATTTTTGAACAAAAAAAACGACTCTCACTTGACAAAATACTTTGCCCAAGCGACGTAGTAAGGTCCACCTTCGAAGCCGCGGAGTTTACCGCCGCCCTCAAAAATGGAACCCGAGCTTCACGATCGTCCACTTTGTAATGGAACGTTGGAGATACTATGATGAAGACTGACAGTCATTTGGTTGTTTCCCTTCATCCACGCAGGCGGAGACCACGGAGCAGAGACGAGTTTGAGACCTCCGAACTCTCGTTGAAGATCTGCCGCTTGACGAATGAAAGGTAGCTGCAAAAAATAAATTCATTTTATCAAAGATCAAGGTATTGTCAAGAAAAGAATAGTCTAAATTCATGACTAACTTTGTACTTATAATCCTCCTCGACCAGGGCGAAATGCTCCATCTCATAATCACTCTTCACTTCTGCATAAGAGATAGGACGAGGAGAGAAGTCAGTGCTGGCGATTGGAACGCGACCAAGGGTGTACTCGGATCCTTTGAATGATTGCGAATAATTACCAACGCTTAGCTCATTGCCTCGAAGAATTTGCGTTGACACGTCCTGCTCACCTCCCGATCCGAAATAAGACTTGACGAGACGATCTCTCGCTGCCTCCGTCAATCCCAATAGGTTGACGCCCGTCGAATCGGTGAAGGAACCACCGAATCCGTGAATCTCTTGATACTGCGTGTCAGGGTCGAATGAGATTATGGTTCCGGCTGAAAAGATCTAATATCGAAGAAGTAGGAGAGTTGTCTCACTTGAAACATTAGATTTCGGCACGACTGATCTCTCCATGCGAGCTCCTTCGATGTTAGTTAGATAAATCACCGCCTGAAAACATGCCAATCATTAACTATAAACTAATTAACAAACCTCATTATCTCCGATGTTCCCGATATCTTCGATGGTGTCACAGTACGTTGAATTGCACACGCAGACGATGCCAGTTGGCAATTCTCGTTTCAAACAACCTTATAAATACATTTTACTGTTGTAAACGGATCTAGAGTGATAAATGTGCAATTTTTTGTCTGAAGTCAACAAACATCTGTCTGAAGTAGGAATTCATTTCGCACACACACACTCTCCGGTCTGGCCGACGATAATGTGATGAGGGCACTATTTGAGAAGCCATCCCTCGCCTGAAGACAGTCTCACCTTGGCCGTAGACAAGAGCAAATAAAGAGGAGAGTATCAGACACCGCAGCATTGTCGTCTCTCTCAGATGGGTTTAGAGTGAAATGAGACGAGTGAGACAACGATTCTTATCTTTTAACTATGTGGGCATAGTTAAGAAGCGATTAAAACTGTAGTCTAGAAACGCTTCGATTGCAGAGATAAGGGATAATCACGTCAAGGGCAATGGGACTTCTTTCGCAATCGATCGATACTTGCTAAAATTCTCTTTATCTTTGATTGCACGGACTCTTCGTGATTTCGTCAGTACTTGGTCCAGATTACAGTAACGAGTGAGTGAGCGGGAACGGATACGGTAGTGTACACCTTATCGACGCCCTTCTCGTGGAGAGAGACTGTGACATTCTGAAAATCGATAAATATTGATTACTGAACGATATTAACATACCTCAACATCATTCCTGTTCAGAATAGTGACGTATCTCTTCCCGTCCACCATAATCGCGCCAAGAGCCTCGACTTTCTCAGGAAGCGGCGGCAGATTCAAGTTGATCACTCGTGAGCCCGGCTTAAGGAACTTGCTGCAACACGAAAGATGCGTCAGCTGTTAAACAAAACGAAAAGAAAGAAAAACCACACCTAAAGTGCGCCATAACGTAGTACATGGGCTGCTTGAAGAATTCGTTCTTGTTCGTTTCAACGATGATAGGCGAATCGACGAAGTTCATGAACCACGAATAGCCTCCCTGTTAATCATTGCATAATTTTTTGACATTTTTTAAAAAGATTTATTATTAATAAATTTACTTGTGTGTTGAGTGCCATGTTCCAATCCATCCATCCGCTCACCCAATTGTTGAGATTCTGTGAGAACATGAATTTTTTTCGAAACGCCAAATTGGAGACAACGAGAAATAAATGGAAAGATATCGGCACTAAAATAATAACCTCGATGATAGAGTGTGCGTAGCTCTCTCCACTGGTGTAATTTCCCAGACTGACGCCTTTTGTGCCACTGGTTGGAGAACCATTACAAGCCTCAAGAGAGATCAGATCAAATATGGTAACACTTATGGCATGGTCAGTGAGTAATTATTTAATTAAAGGAGGAGGAACACGAAAAATAGAATATCGATTTGTTGGCATTAATCGCTTTCTCATGTGAACTATAATAGAAATCCAAAATTTGAGATCTCAATCTTTCCTCTAAACCGAGATACGCGCGCGAAAAGAAACTACAATAGCTAAGGGACAATCAGGGTCAAGTTCTGATTACGGTAGAGGGAGCGGTCTCTCACGTGCGCGAGTAAGCAAATCTCTCGATCAACTTTTACTCTCCTCTCGAGTTTGCATGCACTCTCTTCCCTCGCCTCCCTCGTCCCCCACAGGGAAGAGGGATGGGGGAGGGAAGAGAGTACATGCAAACGAGGGATTAGGGAAGGGGAGGAACAGGTGGAATCGCCAAAAGTCTCACTGTGTTTAGCGCACTCAGTTTGCGATTATTATCCTCAACCTTTCCTTACAGTATAAACACCTGTTGCTAAGAAAATTCCATGCAGGAACCGGTGGTGTTCATCCTCCTTTAAGAGAGGTATCACGAGAGATCGTATGTAAAATAGGCCTTTGCGGAACAATTTTCAAAAAAATATTTTCGATTTCGACTAAACTTTTATATTAGAGTACCCAGCCGACGAGAATTCGATTTATCCCGGTCCCAGGTCCAGAACCGGCTTTTAGGAAATTTCCGGCTCCAAAACCGGAATCATCATAACTCAGCTCAAAGGTGAGCTAGAATGCTGTGGTTGGGCTCAAAATGTTCATAAAAATTGGATAAACAAATTTGCTGTTGGAAACGAGTTTCGTACTCATTAACTAAAAAAGTTGAGACCGAAAAATTGAATTCCGGGTTTTTCAAAAAAATGATAGGTATCAAAAATGCGAGATGCCGCGCTTTTTTATTGAAGATTATAAAAGGGCTCTTGAAATAGTGTCCGGGAAAAATTTAAAACTGAACAAAAAGGGGGGATTTAAAGTCGAAAAATATTTTTGAAAGTGAAAAATCGTCAAAAGTCGAAAAATAAACTTTGCGAAAACCTACCAAAAAGTGGTTTTTCATGCACTTTGTAACACTATATGCACAGTAAAAATTATATCCACGCATGTAAAGCTCATTTGGCCTTATAAAATTCGAAAAATTATCAAAATTGGCTTAAAATCGTCGAAAACCTATATTAGAAAAAAATAACAACCTGCTCGGCTCTTAAGTACGGTATAAATATGAATTATGATTGCGTACCAACATAAATACACCACATATGATATTTCCCAAGCTCGTATATTCACGCATTTTTGCATAATTTTCAGTCTTTTAGACAAGTTTTTCAAAATGTTGATCCGAAAAGTTATCTAAATGAGCTTTACATGGGTGAATATATTTTTTTTTCTGTGCATGTAGTGTTACAAAGTGCATGAAAAACCACTTTTTGATAGGTTTTCGCAAAGTTTATTTTTCAACTTTTGACGATTTTTCACTTTCAAAAATATTTTTCGACTTTAAATCCCCCTTTTTTTGTTCAGTTTTAAATTTTTACCGGACGCTATTTCAAGAGCTCTTTCATAATCTGCAATAAAAAAAGCGCGGCATCTCGCATTTTTGATATCTATGATTTTTTTGAAAAACCCGGAATTCACTTTTTCGGTCCCAACTTTTTTAGTTAATGAGTACGAAACTCGTTTCCAACAGTAAATTTGTTTATCCAATTTTTATGAACATTTTGAGCCCAACCACAGCATTCTAGCTCACCTTTGAGCTGAGTTATGATGATTCCGGTGTTGGAGCCGGAAATTTCCTAAAAGCCGGTTCTGGACCTGGGACCGGGATAAATCGAATTCTCGTCGGCTGGGTACTCTAATATAAAAGTTTAGTCGAAATCGAAAATATTTTTTTGAAAATTGTTCCGAGCCACCTGCAATCTCTGGTGAGACCTCTCTTAAATCGATCAGTCAGTATAATGCAATTAAAATAGTGTAATTAACGGTATGAAACCTCAGTGTAGAGCAGGAACTTCTCGGGGTGTTTGTCATGGACGTCAGTCAGCACGGAGGCAGGCTGCTGGTGGTCGGCGTACCTGACCATGGCCATCTTGTTAATTGTTACGGTTACATAAAAATCGATGATAGCAATTACCAGTGGATGGAGATTCCATCGAGCACAGAAAGCGCTTCTTTGTCTTCGGCGAACTGAATGACAATAGTATTTACGGATTCTAAAGAGGCTATATCTTTATTACCTAAATATATTCACTAAATTTTAAAATGTGGTCGGGAAAAGGACTACATCACACATCATTTCACAGCGTCGACACTGCAGAGACCATTATATTTCTTTTTTTTAAATTCCTCAAGGCTTTGTAACAATACAATTTATGATCTCTTACCTCATCGGTCCATTGTGGAAGGTAAACTCTTTGATCGTCAAGTCCCATAATCTTCAAATTCTTCGCTGCTTCAGAATTTCGAAGTGCGGGAGAAAGATGATTCTTGATAAAGTTGCTGAATAAAGATACCGTGGATATGCACGCATTCGTGGTCATGATTTTTTAAAAATTATTTACCGTGCATAGGTCGCCGTAGGGAAGATCGTGTGCCAATCAGCGGCTTCATTCTGAATTGTGACGCCCCAGAAGGGAATACTCTCGACCAGATATGATTCGAAGAACCTCAAGCAATATCTCTCATTAAAATGCCACATATAACGTATGACTTTAAGTATTTTAACAATGAAATTAAAATTTACAAGCTATAGTAAACAAAAATACAATTAAAGTTGGAATCCCTCACTTGACAAAATATTGGGCGTAAGATGCGTAGTAGGGACCGTCCTGCTCGCCTTTGAGCATTGCTCCACCCTGCAAAAAACATTGTTTAATGTATTACATTATTTTGCATTTCAATCCACTCGATCACAAAACCTGTGAGGAAAGTGTGCGGAGTTAAGCGACCATTACCAGTACAGTCCTATCTTTATCAGTCTTTTTTTTATCTCCTGTTCATACGCCGAAGTCACGATTTTATCGGCGACCAAGATAGTGATAATAATTGGTTCGAATGTTTCACTTTAAATGTGTCGTCTGTCTTCATCCAGAATGGCGGAGTCCATGGAGCTCCGATGAGTTTCAAACCACCATTTGACTTCTGTAGATCAATCGCTTGCTTGATGTAGGGAATCTGCAGCAATAGATTGAAAACAGTACTAAATATTCGCAGTGATGAACATCAATTTTTAAAAATATTTCATTCGAACCTCAATGTGGACAAAACTCTTCAGACCTTAAATTGAAAATCGTCATTGGCCAATGCGAAATGTTCCATGTTGAAATCCTCTCCGAATCCATCATCGTACGTGTAAATACGAAGGGAGAAATCAGTGGCGGCTATGGGAACACGGCCGAGAGTATACTCAGAACCTGTACATTAAGAGGAATATTCAAATAATATAAAACGGAAATATGAAAATATTTATTCGTTGAATGGTGATTATTCATTTTCCAAATTATAATTGGAATTGAATAAATTACTTATCGTTGCCTTTCTAATTTGGGAATTTATTGTATAATATAAAACTGACCAGTTGGTCCAAAGTACGACTTGATGAGAAAATCTTGTGCAGACTTGGAGAGTGCGACGAGATTTATTCCCGTGGCATCAGTGAATCCACCACCGAATCCAATTATCTCCTGACGAACTGACGATGCATCGAATTCGATGGTCACGCCAGCTGCAAGTATGAAATGTATTATATTTTAAAAGTTGCCTCGAGAACTGAAAGGCACACCCCTACTCGAAATATTGAAATGAAAATTCTAGCAAAATAAGTTGGAAATCATAGCTCTTGTACCTGGCTGTGGAGTCTGCTTCACACTAGACTTGTCAATTCGAGCACCCAAGTTGTCCGTTCGATAGACGATCGCCTAGAAACACTTTATTCTTGCAATTAACAGGTTCTCCAATTCAATTTTTGTGCTTGAAAAATATGCAGACGTGCATTTCCACGACTCAACTATAAATATGCGGTTACTTACATTTCCCGGAGCGATAAACGAGTCGAGTGGTTCGATTTCATCGCAGAAAGTGCCGTTGCACACACAGACTGTTCCCGCATCGAATTCACGAGGAGCGCAGTCTCGAATAGAACAATCAAACAACACAAAAAATGCGAGAAATGGTATCGATTTTAATTTTTTTTTGTATTTTTTTCTAAATTTAAAAGAGATGTTTCTGTTAACAGCTTGCGAAGGCTGGAGAAGGCAAATAAGATAAAATAATACTTACTAGGTGTAGCAATGACGATGCATGCGATGAGGAGAAAAGCAGCCACAGTCTCTCGCAACATTATCGACAGTGCGCCCTGTTATCAACAATTTTATGGCAATGTGAGGAAAGAGTAGACATCAGCTTCGGTGCAGCACAAAACAGGATCATGCGACGAAAAAAAATATATTACGTTTTTTTGTAAGAAAACGTTTATAGCTATTAAAACGCGGAATGAATAGCTTTGCATGATATCACCCCGCAAAAACTGTAAAAAATCTTATCAAATAAACTATTAAACAGCTATAAAGACAATGATCAGAGCATGCAATGAGGAAGAGGATATCGATCGTTATTGAATTTGGACAATTGAATTTTCGAAACCCAAGTCGATGTGGAAAATATCGACCTCTGCACTCTCAGCCAGGTATGCAGACAGAACTTTATCAATACATCGAAATAATTTAGTACTTCGCCCAGATAATTGTGGCGATCGATCTGGCAGGCACAGATACCGTAGTGTACACACTGTCGACGCCCTTTTCGTGGAAGGAGATGGTGACGGCCTAGAATGTATTGATTTAATTAATGAACATGTATTTTTGTAAATTCACCTCATCATCACTTCGATTCTGCACTGAAATGTACCGTCGACCATCCACCATAACTGCGCCAACAGCTTCGACGTGCTTCGGGATGCTAGCTGGCAGCGTGAGCTTCACAACATGCGAACCAGGCTTGAGGAATTTACTGAAAAATGAAATACGCTAGTTCACATGAACTACGTCAACAGGAATCGATGAGTACCTGAAGTGCGCCATCATGTAGTACATGGGCTGCTTGAGGAACTCTCCCATATTCGTTTCCACGATGATTGGAGAATCGACGAAGTTCATCGCCCAAGTGTAGCCACCCTGAATTAGAAAGATATCAGGAAAAGATGAACCGGAATCAAGAGGAATTTGCGTCGACAATAGACTGATCTGCAGGGGCTCACCGGTAAGGCCGGTTTGAAGCAAATGGACAGTCATTCGACATTGCATACTCACTTGCGTGTTGAGAGCCATATTCCAATCCATCCATCCGGCCACCCAATTGTTGAGGTCCTGCAACTCATGTCGATTAATTTTAACTAAAAAATGAAGTTTCCTTTCCAAAACTTGCCCAAATAAAATTAACTCCGGATAATACTCAGCATACGAATGCGGTTTCAGAAGTAATCAACCTCAATGATCGAGTGTGAGTAGTCCTCTCCTCTCGTGTAGTTTCCGATGCTCGGTCCACGTCCCTGTCTATCCGCCCAACCTTGGCACGCCTGAATGATATTTATTGCACCAGAGTGATATTTATTTGAAAGTATCTCAACAATTCCGTGTTCCTGGTCTTGTACTTCTTGTACCCGGGTACACTGTATCCGAGGAGTGTACCCGGCGGAAACATGAGGTGCAAGATCAGGTACAAAAGGAGGTACAAGATCAGGCACAGTAGGTACAACACCATTTACACGAGACACGTACCCGGGAACAAGAGGATCATGACCAGGTACGGTACATCAGGTACAAAACCAGGTACACGGAATTCTTTAGGTTGTTTTTGTAAGTCCATTAATAGGTGCTCACTATAGATCAACGACACACCTACCTCAGTGCTCAGAATGAATTTGTCGGGATGTTTTTCGTGAGTGTGAGTGAGGGCAGAAACGGGGAAGACGGGATCTTCGTACCAGTGAACGGCGATTCCAGCGATAAGATCATACGCATCTTTGTCCTCGAGCAACTACAAAATTTTAAAAGTAAATTCTTCAAAAGGATTTATGATAGGGTGGCTAACGGCGGTACGCGTACCGGTACGTGTACCGCGGTACACGGGCAGGGAAAATCTGTTTTCCAATAGAACACAGGTGATGAACTTTTCAAAAAGGGAAGAATTGTACCTCAGATGATGTTTTCTGTCGTTTTCGAAGTATCACCTCAGCCTACCTTGCTAATAAAGGGTCGATGAATCGACGGTACATTCGTGTACCGTCGGTACACGTGTACCGTTTTCGCCACCCTAATTTATGAGAGCACGCTTATGTGTGAATCAGCTGGAAAATATAGTAACTTTGATCGAAATATAATGAGCCCACCACATCGGCCCAGCTGGGCAGGTACCATCGCTGATCATCCAGACCCATGATTATCATATCTTTCGTTGCTGCAGAGGATTTGAGCGCCGGCGAGAGATTGTTCTTCACAAAGTTCCTGGGTATTTCAACCAATGACGACGTACAGATGGAGTTGAGGTTGTGCAACAAGTGTGGAACGAATAAGTGCTCAGCAACCTCAACTCACCTCTCCATCGGAGCATCGAAAAACATTGTTTGCCATAACCAATCGGAATTGGCGCCAGTCATGGGCTCGTTCTGCGGGGAAACTCCCCAGAAAGGAATTCCTTCAGCAAGATATGCCTCGAAGAACCTGCAATACTGATTGTGTTTCACACTCTCCGCCGAATATGTTCTTGCTATAAATGTTCAAAAATATGCATTCTATTAGGAAATCTCTGAGAATTGTCGGCAATATATTGCCTGTGGCCTTATAGTTTACTTACTTGACAAAGTAGTTAGCCCATGTGACGTAGTATTCGCCACCCTCCGGCCCTCTCAGTTTCGCACCGCCCTGATCGTTAAACTCTTTTATGGAATTTTTCGCATCGAACACGGCTTTAACAGATGACCGTAGTTAATGATCCGATATTCTTTCTCTTTTCAAAATTGCACCTTCATCTCATCATTCTCCTTCATCCATCCTGGAGCGGACCATGGAGCAGCGAAGAGACGAAGGCCTCCATTGTTCTTCTGAAGGTCGAGCGCCTGTTTGATGTAGGGAATCTGGAAGAAAGTAATGATTTGCACGTCTATATTTCGTATGCCCAATGCTCGTCAACTTCATATTCTCTACGCGAATCCAGTTGTGGGAAAAATAGTTCTCTGGGTAAATTGCCACCCACTTTGTACTGAAAGTCGTCGGGTTGCAGACTGAAGTTCGTTAGATTGAAGTCGCCGTCGACCTACGTTTGGAAGGGGAGATTACAAACTATTGATATTGCAAAAAAACCTCGTCGTAGGAGTACTGTCGGAGTGCGAAGTCGGTGCTTGCAATGGGAACTCGACCCAATGTGTACTCGGCTCCTGATAACGAAAGAGATAGTTACGAACAATTGAGAAGATAACCACAGAAACAAAAGAATGCAAAAAAAGGAATGTGTATTGCATATGTGCACGTCCTCACCACTGGGGCCAAAGTACTGCTGCATCAGCAAGTCTTGTGTTTGCTTCCTCAGAGAATTCAGATTGATTCCCGTGCTGTCAGTAAAGGCGCCGCCAAATCCGAGAATCTCCTGGAAGACCGTCGAAGCGTCCAACTCAGCAGTGAAGACGCCTGCGATGGATTATTGCACCTCTGATCAAATAATTCATTTCTCGGCGATAGATAAGATTAATTGGAGCTTAGTACCGCTAGGCTTCGGAGTTTGCTTGACTGACGATTTGTCCATGCGCGCTCCCTGCAGACTCGTGCGATAAACAACAGCCTGAGAAAGGAGCATAAGTGGACAGAAACTGAAGGAAAACTAATTGATTAGCATAATTGAAACTGAACAAATAGGGGAATGCAGCACCGTTCCGGGTGCTATGAATCCCTCCAGCGGTTCGATGTCATCGCAATGCGTGCTGTTGCACACGCAGACGACGCCATCAGGGAACTCTCGAGGAACGCAGCCTGAAGGGTTAGAAAATATGCGAGAGGAATTTAGAAAAACGGCAAAAGCTCACTTTTTTGATTTTGTGGCGCCAATTGTAATAAGATAGAACGCCAAATTAATATTTCATATTTTCATAACCCGTTCTTACCTGGAGTAGCTAAAACTGTTCCCAGCAGAAGAATAAACAACGCGGAGCTTCGCATTGCAGGATGTAGAACGAGCCCATTTCCTTATCGCCGTTTTTCGCTCTCAACTTTATGACTTTGCGGATGACTGACACGAGTCGTGGCAATTTGTAGTCTAAATTTAATAATCGGCTCTTCGGTATAAATTTTGTCGACGTTTCGGCACGGAACAGATCGAAGACTAGGGGAAGTAAAAGGGATCTTAACGGCGTATCTCTTTGAAAATAATGTCAAAATGGCTAAAACAAAATGAACCAGTGCCGCTCCGCTTTACACTGGTGTAGATCACGGTAACATTATAGACCACCCCGAAGCACTCATAGTAAGAACATAATACGGTGATACTATGATACAATGGTCTCAGGATCATTCAGCTGCTATCTTGTGTCTTCCGGACCACCTCTATCCCCTGTGTGTCCATTTGCTTTGGTTTCAGGATAAATTAATATCTGCACCTATCTCTCCGACAAGCGCTTCCTCAGTAATGGAATGCATCCACCTCCATCCACAAGAAGGGCAACAGAGCCGATAGCAACAACTAGATGTACATCGATCAATCGAATCCATATGTAACGGAAGTGCTGGTAAAGGGGATTCTGGACGACAGTCTGCCTATCTAATCAATCGGTATGTTTTCGCCGATTCGAGCGCACCGATAAACAACGTCATCTCTTATCATCGAAGACAAGAAAATAGCATCGACTATTGCAGAGGCTTTCGAATATGCAATTCACGGTCAGGCGAAGAAGTGTTCCGTAACATAGATACAATATCTCTGAAGTTCACCAGCCACTCCACTAAATGGTATGAACATCAGCGAGTCTCATCAACGCTGCGCCGTCCGTATCTTGTTGCGGACGCAGTGGCGATCAGAAGAAGATGAAGAAGAACGCATGGCGCACACGTAGATACCACGGACATAGACCGCGCCATCTGTTCCGAACTGATAAGAATAATGTGAGCTGCAAGCTGCCTCTAACATCTTCCAAGATCTTCGGACGCTACATGTGTTATCCTTTTATTCACATGCGCTACTTGTCCATTGCTTCGCCGTAGAGATTTTTCCCCGAATGTGAAATCCTCCATTTCCACCCATCACGCACTCCAACGCCGACTCTTTGAACCCTATCTTCGCTCGCTGAGAGGCAAGAATGCGAGATGCTGCGACGAGTCAGCCGAGTGTTTCGGCGGGACTACAACCCATGGTCTACCAGGACTTTTCAACCGTTTACACCTCAAACAGTCGACCAACGGGCAAACCGGCATCGGGATAAAAAGATTAGATGGTGAAGAATATCTAGATGTACTACAATATCGGGCAATCTACGAGGTTTTCATCGCTCCTGGAGCCCTGCTACCATTGAATCGAGCTCGATGCCATCTCGATGACTGTGATTCACGCGGGCGAGCTCACTGACAATACATCTATTAAGTAACTAACACAACTAATAAGCAAGTGGTATGATTACAATGAACATACATACGAATGTGATCATCACTCCATACATCAATCCTCTCATGGTCATTATGCTTTGAGGTGATAGTTGGTGTTGTGTGGAATAGTCGTCTCTCACTCTTATCAATGCCACCTTTTCCTATTTCTCTCGCTGTAGTCTCTGATTGCTATAGTTCGTACCTCGGACTATAAATTCGTATGACTCTCCTCTCGTATAAAACGCCCTTCGTTCGTATCTCTCCAGCGTGCTTCGATCTCCATGCCTTCGTACAAACTCACCTACTTTGACGGACGCGCCCGAGGAGAGGTTACGTTATTTTCTATCTAAAAAACAATAGCCAGCTCTTCTCCCACATACCTAAATAGTCTATATTTCATTCCACGAATATGGTGCATGAAAACAATTTTAAAGGGTTCGTTTCAGTTGACACGTCCTAACTTTTTTCTCTCTTCAGGTAGCTCGTCAGATCTTCCATCTCGCTGATGTTCCCTTCGAAGACGTTCGTGTTTCCATGGCTGACTGGCCCGCCCTCAAGGCTTGTCAGTTTTTTTATAAATTTTATTTAGAGATACTTTCACTTCCACTTATCGTAAGATTCGATGAAAGAAATTCAAAAAATGAAGCGAAGAAAATATTTTTAAAAATAAATATTATAGCAACTCCGTTCGGTCAAGTGCCTCTTCTCGAGGTCGACGGACAGCCGATTCCCCAGTCTTACGCCATCTTCCGCTATCTCGCCAAGCAATTCGGTAGGTATTCAAACACAACTCTCCACATAGTGCACGAGCGTCATATGATCATTCGTATTTGATTGTAACCTTCGTACCAATCACTGAATGGCCGCGATGTTAGAATCTTGCTTATCACCAACACTTCACTGGGAGAGAGCAACGCACCAGTGACTAGGCACCAAACTGCGCTATCATTGTCATCAAGAAGGCAAAGTTCAAAGCAGCTAATGCAAGTTATCTGCAGGTTTCGCTGGATCGACTGCCTTTGAGACTGCATGGGTGGATGCTCTCGCTGATCAGCATGCCGATTACTTCAAAGAAATTCTTCCTCTATTCCTCGTCATCTGGGGATTCGCTCCAGGTATCTATTCACATTTTCGATAAACAACTGTACAAATCAAAATCGAGTGTGGTTCACCATAAATTTTCAGGAGACAGATCAGCGCTGGTAAAGGAGGTCGGAGCGCCCGCAAGGGATAAGTACTTCAAGATTCTTGAGAAAATCGCCAAGGTGTGTATATTATTTTGTTTTAGAAGAGGATTAGAAGAGGAAGAGGATCGCTAAAGATCTTCCTGTATCCGACAACGAAATGAAATATGTACAGGACAATGGACTGAATGGTCACTTCGTCGGTGGTTCTCTCACATGGGTCGATCTTCTGATTGCTGATCACGTCTGCACTCTCAACCAGCATCTTCCTGGATTCCTCTCCGCATATCCCAGCGTAATCAAGACGGTTAGTTCAACGCGATCCACCAACATCTATTTTCTCACTGAATTCTTTGCGATTTGCTGGTCTTACAATTCCGTCACCAATTCCTTGCAGGTGAACAAGATCAACTCGACACCCAAGCTGAAGGAGTGGATCGAGAAGAGAAAAGTTACGCCTTTCTAGAGAATCAAAATAATTATGTTATTGTGAATATAGAGTGTATGATAAATGATCTCTTTCTCTTTCCAAAGCGTACTTCTTTCGCATACTCCAACATTGAAAAGGTCGAGCTTCTGAGCACACAACATCTCCATCCACTACCCGTATGCATACAAATCAATATTTCTCGTGTCACCATCTTTGTTCAGCGCTACACACATTGGGCTTATTGATTAGTTCAGCCAGCAATATACAGACATACAATAAACATGAAGCAACTATTAGTATTCTATCAATATTTGTTCCAGATCACCGTCACAATAGAATGAGAGGGAAGGGATACTGTAGTGAATACACTGTCGATGCCCTTCTCCTTGATGGAGATGGTTACATCCTGAAATCATCGATCGATTAAATATCTCAAAAGGAACTAGGAAAAGTGGATCTATCTACAGCAGACTTTTTCGTATTGGAGGGTAAAACATTCTTCCTCACTTCTGAATTATCCTTGTTGAGCAACGTGACGTATCTCCGACCATCCACCATAACTGCGCCAAGCACAAAGACCTCCTTTGGAAGGGTGGGGAGGCTGACGGCAACGCGGTGCGCGCCCGGTTTCAGAAACTTACTGCAATTAATAAGAATTAATGAGAAAGAGAAGAGCGTCAGCTCACGAGAAGTGCGCCAGTCCGTAGTACATTGGCTGCTTGTAGAATTCTTTGCCGTCCACAATGATGGGCGCGTCGACGTAATTGAGTGCCCAGGTTGGACCGCCCTTAAAATAGATAATTTAGACTTCCTAGATATATCGAATCGCACTTTTAATTAATAATCAATAATCCCATTGTTCTGAATATTTGAATACAAACCTGCATGTCGAGTGCCAAGTTCCAGTCAGTCCAACCACCGACCCAATTGTTCATGTCCTAGAACAATAAGATATTTAAAATATTTTTAAAAACATTAATGTTCTTTTTTAATTGAAACAAGATCTACTGCTCACTGTGATGATGGAGTGTGCGTATGTCTCAGCTCTGAAGAAATATCCCAGTCGAGGGCCTTTTCCTTGGACCGTCAGCCATCCGTTGCACGCCTGTGAAAAAGTATCGTTTCATGTATTCTACATCGGTAAAACAACTCCATAAATGCATTTATAAATTAAGGATGTTCACAAAATGCTATTGCAGATATTTTTTAACTTGATGATGTTAGACTTTGCAAACATTTGAAACGCCAATTCACCTCAGTCGCGAGCAGGAACTTGGTGGGATGTTTCTCATGTGTGTGAGTGAGGGCAGAAACAGGGTAGATCTCGTCTTCGTACCAATGGACGCCGATTCCAGCGACGTAGTTGGACACCTCCGGGTCTTTGAACATCTAAAGAGAAAAAATGATAGGAACTGAGTCGAAATAATGGATTGTGCATGGTCGAGCCGAATTCTGCAACAAGATAAAAATCGTTATAAAAACGAACAACATCGGCCCATCCGGGGAGCATAAATCGATTATCGTCCATGCCAATAATCACAATTTCATTGGAAGAATTGGATGACTTTAGTGCTGGGCCGAGATGGTTCTTCACGAATGCACTGCAAGCTAATCGTGATTTGTATGAACAATTTTATAGAAATAATGTATGAATAAGACGTGCGAAATGAGAGACCACGATCTCTTCAATACACACAATATCCAGAGGCCAGTAGATGAGAGAGTGTGCGAAATGAATAGATCGTGGCCTCACATTTCACAATCTACGGAATAACCGACGTTTCTGTCTGCGCATCGAAGAACAGAGTCTGCCACACATAATTCGGATCTGATCCAGTCGTCGGCTCATTCTGTGGAGTGACTGCCCAGAAGGGAATACCGTAGGAGAGATAGGCATCGAAGAATCTGAAGGGTCGCACATTTAGCTTTTGACCGTGGGTTATTTTATCCATGAAAAAATGGACCATGAGTCCATTTTTTAGAAGAAAAATATCCCTGGCCGCAAAAAAAAATTGAATATTGTGTTTTCTTAAATTATAACTATATATCCTCACTTTACAAAGTACTTAGCCCAAGTTGAGAAGTATGGTCCGTTGGGTTCTCCCTTCAGCTCTCCGCCACCCTCAAAATCGTCCATAGGAATTTAGCAGAAAAGAGTGAATAAGTTACTTCTCATGGTTGTACTTCTGTTTTAATAGTTTTCCATGAACTCACTCTCATTTCTCCATTAGTCTTCATCCATGCTGGAGGTGACCACGGAGAAGCGAAGAGACGCAAACCGCCCGAATTCTTTTGCAGATCGAGTGCTTGCTGGATGTACGGAATCTGCAATGAAATCACGTTCACTGCTTATATTTCATAAAATATGATATTTTTATTTAATTACATCAGACGATATTGAAAAATTGAGAAAGGGTGAATGTCGTGCTAGAATGTTCATGTTCTACCTTGTAGTCAAAGTCGTCCTGAGGCAATCTGAAATTCTTCAATTCGAAATCTCCGTCAACATCGTCATAGGAATACTGAGTCAACGAGAAGTCAGTGCTGGCGATGGGAACACGTCCAATGGTGTACTCTGTCCCTGAAAAGAACATTTTCAGTGTCTAATGGTATTTGCATTTTCGGATGTTCGTTCAAATTTCATGAACGTCCGTCGAATGAGTTTCAAAAAAAATCTTTTCGCAGAGATGAGTGCCATTCCATTCAGAAATTCCAATTTATTTCCTTTCGATGAAATTCAAACTTAAAGAAGGTGTCCCACGAATATTTGGTAAACTGAGTTCTCACTGTGGGGCAATGGAGATCGAATACCCGATGAGAGCATCGAAAATCGCATGTTTCTGTTTTTAGTTTGAAGAAAGTTATATGCAATAAACTGTCCAAAACGACCAGAATTCTTACAGTATCTCACATTGTGAATGCAATCTTTTCGCGGTGGGAGTTGACATTTTGTGGAGAAGGAGTCAGAGAGATTAAGAGAGATAAAGAGAAACGAGGAGGGTGCGCGAGGAAAACGTGCGCTGAATTTGTGTTTCACCAACTACTGATAACTGAACTGAAACCTCGAACATCGAGAAAAATAAAAGGTTTCAATCATTCGTGTTACGCCTTCTTTAAGTAGACAATAATGCCAACCAGTGGGCCCGAAGTACTGTCTCATCAACATGTCTTTTCCCTCCTTCGGCAACGACTGTAGATTTATTCCTGTGCTGTCTGTGAAGGCGCCACCGAATCCAATGACCTCTTGATAGACGGTGGAAGGGTCCAATTCGACTATGAAACCTTCTGAAATGGGGAAGCACTGAAATTGCTTTCTTGCTGCAAAACGTCGGTGATTCATGTTGCATGTTATTATTAATATTTAGTTAACGCTCACAATTCCGATCTGATCTCTCTTTTTGTAATTGATGTGTGCTCTAAGAAAGGAATGCCGTCAAAATTCCCTAATCGGCCGAGATAGCGTCCACGTGGTTACGAATGATTTCGGTGATAAGAAAAGGAGTGATACACCGTACGTTCTAATAATCTACTCGATTTCGAACGCCGAATCAGTAAACCTAATAGTCTTCTTCAATGATAAATGATAGATTTGCGCGGACTAATTCAAATGCCACAAATATAAACCAACCGGCTTGCGGTGTCTGCTTCACTGTCACTCTCTCCATTCGAGCGCCTTGAACATTTGTGCGATAGACTACAGCCTGAGGTTACAGCTTTTAGGCAGTGTTTATTTCCAGGGTATCAAAAAAGGCAATGACTGACTGTTCCGGGTGCGATAACTCCCAGTGGTTCGATGTCATCACAGCTCGTCGCATTGCACGCACATACAATTCCATCTTTGAACGTAACAGAAACGCAGTCTGAATAGAAAAAAAATAAAGCATCGATATTGCTTAAAGGGACAGTAAAAAACACTATTTTTTGCTCATGTGGTCCATTTACGGCGAGCCGCCACATGATTCCAAACCTACAGAACAGGGTTTGAGCGAGAGAGTGTGCGAAAGTGAGAGAGTCCCTCTCGATTTCACACGCTCTCTCACTCCAAAGGCCTTTCTGGAAGGTTGACCGGTCTGTGGAATGATGTGGCCGCGTACTGATATAGCAAGTATGCGATCTATTTTCTATCAGCCCAGGTGGTGGAGGGGTAGAGCGCTTGCTTCACCCTCCTGCCCACGTGGGTTCACTGTCAGAAATCCAGGCGAGACCTCGGACATTTGCGGGAATTCAACGGTGTCTTTACTGCCCCTTTAACGTTGAAATTGGTACAAACCTGGTGTGCTGTTGACTGCCACAACAAGGAGAGCAATGAGCAAGAGTGATGCACGCCCCATGCTCTACAACACTCACGGTATTTAGTCTGTGCAGACTCTGGACAGAACAGGCTTATGAAAGTTGTGAAAATCGGATGAACATCATCACGCATGAAAATTATACTATGCGACTTGATTATGTGAATAAGCGTCTCACTCTATTTTAATGCAATCCGCAACACAATCAGAATAGATATTTTTGAGAAAATTCCGCAACACTACTGGTCGATACTATCAAGTTTGCAGTCGCAATTGTTTATCTTCTTATTCTGTGAAAGAGTAGGCGAGGGATAAGAGAGATAAGAAGGGACCACGCGTGTTGTGTCGACCTGCAGAAATAGAAAGAAGAAGAATGACGATCACGAATAGACTACGATGGAGAATGAGAAGTGACGAGAAGAGATTGGACGGCCATGGATCATAGCGAATACAGAAAAGTGATTACAAAATTGATTAGAATCGGAATCCCAATTATCTACGCCCGAGGTGTAACATACTATTTGTTTTCTAAAAACAGAGTTCTAGTAGTACATTGGTAATTGATGCAATCTCCAGTTGATAAACACTGTCATATCACAGCCAAAATGGTATCTCGACGGTGAGTGCGCAGAGTCGGTGTACCATTGGACACGAATCTGCATATCAAGTGAGACTTTAGTCACTTATTCGCATAATCGACTTGTGTGTAGGCGTACATCTGATTTTTCGCAATATTTTGACCTCCCTATTTCTGTTCTCTCTTCAAAATAACCACTCATAGCTAATCGCTTTATTATCGACGAGACAACAAGGAAATGGACGAATTATTTACAAATTATTTCCGGAATATTACTACTTTCGATCTCGTCTGGATTGGGTAAATTTGGGCATCACATCGGGGGCTAACAAATAGGATAGGAATGGCAGTGGAATACACGTGTAGTGAGAAGGGGGAAGAACCGTTTGGTGAGGGGAGAAGAGAGCTGAGTGAGTGGTGCTGCGTGTATTGTTCAATTTATGAAGAGGAGCAAACCCGTTTAGTACCGTCGTTGATCTGAATTTAATTGTTTTCTTAGACAACGCCATTGTTTTTACCCAGTTCTCGATGCGTTCCATTATTATCGTAACCGTTCACGAAATTATTCGTCAGGGGCGGTCGAATTCCCCATGGCGAAATTCCCGTCTCTGAAAATAGAATACTATTTTGATATCTTTTAAAATTAATTATTGCATAGTACTTGTAAGCTCATGCTACCGGCTGCCCTTGGCGAATCTCGCAATAAAACTGAGGCAATCGAACCATGCTTGCATTGGTTATAACGTCATTGATAATGGAACGACTCTCCACACAATCTTACAGGCAAAAGAATGTGAGAAATGGAGAGAGTCGCTTTTAAATCGAGAGAAAATTCTCAAAAAGATAAAAAATGCAATAAATTACAACGAAATTGATTTGATAGAAAAGAAGCAGCCACAGTTACAATAAAGTGCAAACAACAAACCCCGGTCACAAGGGAAGACCTGTGAATTCTGAGATAAAGAAGGATTTTGGGAATTTAGAAATTAATTAATTGATTTAAATGAAATAATTACCTCCGCGCGCCCAATCTTGGCCATTCGTGTGGACGCTCTGTGAGTATTTGCCACTGAAATGGTATATTTAAACACATGATTTGGTAGTTTTCTTAGTTTCGAAATGCACAGGACAGAAAATACAAGAAGGCATGCATTTACGTGGAAAGATCGTTCTCTTCTTAACGTCTCGTTATTCGTCATTTTACGTTTCTATCGTTCCGATTAAAGCAACACAACAATACAGAAGAAAATTCTCGACACCTCACAACAATCTACACATTTTTCTGTGACTTACTTGTGATAATACTGGACGAATTCTTGCCTGGAACTGTTGTTTTATATTTGTGAATGGAAAAAATCAGAAACGATTGCTGCGAACTATTGATAGAGTGAGAAAAGCGTTTGATGAAACTCATGAGTATATTTTACAGTGTTTTTTTTCTATTTAAAACCAAGAACAATGTAAAGTGTTGGCTGACTTTTCTCTACTTTGTCTTTCGAATTGAATATTCCCCCCATATTCCACTCACTTTGCTCGATCCCTTATCCTACTCAATGCAGAGTCGGGCGAGTGTTCCTTCTCGTGACTTCTCATCTTCTCATGGTGAGTGTTGTGATCACCGACTCGCACTCGTCGGAGATGAGATTTCTGCAGTTTTATTTACATTATTGATCAATTTCAAGGGTCTTTCTGGTTGCTTCAGAAAGTATCAAATTCTCGATCTCTCCCAAATAAGAAACTCCGGATTCTATTTTGTTCTCTAATCGATCCTACAAGAGTAACATTCTGGAAACTGTTTAAACAAACGCTATTAGAAAGTAACACAAGGACAGAAATTGGATAATATATTCTTTCGTAATCACTATGCAATCTCCACTTGCCTGCTCTTGCTCGTTCATTTCACTCAATTTGTTCTTGTGAGGCGTCATTATAATCTCCTCTTTGTTCTTGACCAAACTAAAAAAGACATCCATTAGATCACAAAAATAATATCAAACCGGAATTGTCAAAAATCGAACTACAACCGCTCACTTTATCTTTGCGGCACTGCCTATCAGAGGGTGCACAGAGCGTTTAGCACTCTCGAGCGAGTAGAGCGGGGCGATCTGAGATTATCGATTGCTTATTAACAGCTTTTTGATATTGAAACCTTGTTCAAAGCTAAATATATTTTAAACAAATTAAAACCTTGTGAGATCCCCAGAATTCGTCTTTCTTCTGAGTCGGAACCTTTGCCAGTCCTTCTTCCACAAGAGCATATCCCGTCTGGAAATAAATGTATTTATTATTAGATTTCAAATTATAAATTGCAATGTTTATCCCACGAAATCCCGGAAATGATGTGAAGAGTGTGAGAAGGGAAGAGAAACAATACATTAGAACGGCAATTCACGTTACTGCTAAATCCGATTAAAGAAGTTTTCGATCATACCACGAATATCAATAGACCATGATAAACAAGTGTGCAAAATGCTGCTAAGAATCGTTGCACGTTCAAATTGCATTTGCTTGCCGGTGAGGGGGGAGATTGTTTGCAAAATGGACAGATAATCACAGACGACAATGAAAACCACTACACTAATGCCACACCACTTCTCACACTTTGAATTCGTGAAAACATTTTCGAAAATGTAAGTAATGTAAAATGTCAGACCGAGTCAGGCGACCAGGGACCTTCAGCGATTTCCATGCCAGTCTGCAAGAATTACGGAACAGGAACATGACAACAATCAGCATGCAATGCAAGAATCTAGTGTCATTCAATTGCAACCTGTTCCACGATTGTTACTAATCGCCGTATAACTCACTATGTGAGCAACTCATTTACGAACGTCACGAAGCGCATTTCACACAAATCCTTCGATTATTCGAACGGAGACAAGTTGAGAAACGAAAATGTTTGCAAGAATCTACGACGAATTCACACGAAACCTAACCATGGTGGAATATATAAATGTAACTTAATTGTAATACTTACGACGAGATTCTTGTCGATGATGTAATTGCACTCGATATCGTCGTCATCTTCTCCCAGGGGATTCAATAGTGCCTCGGCAACCTGGCAAAGATCAAAGATCAACTTCATTCATCAAATTCAGACGTGCTATCCAACTATCTGCAGATTGTCACACGAAAAAAATCTTTTTTTGTAATGTGTTGTTTACTTATGCAAATATTTGTTGAGTGAAAAAGTCATCGTTAAAGTTCAAAGATCACCTTCATCCATCCCATGTAGACGATAAACTGCACCATCGTTGTTATGGGCAGCCAGATGTCCATCTGGAAATAGAAATTTTTATTATTGTCAAATAAGTGAAACTTTAAATGAAACCAATCGATAGCGGCTCTAGAACTGAACGTTTTCTCAAGAGAAGTTTGATTTGTGTGAAGCATCACAATAAGCTGTGAGTAGAGAGAATTAGTAAATCTCGGCCATACACAACGCACGCAGGTCGAAAAAGGTGTGAAACACTACTTTATCAATCGATAATGTGAGCGCACACTACGACTTACCCCGTGATGGCTGTCCGGATATTCGGCCTAGAGGAAAATACAGAATCGTGCAAATAGAAAATGAAATCAAGCGCGATTCGAGGGTTAGTTTAGCAACGATGCCGGCATTATTATTGGAGCCGTGCCAAAAAAAAGAAACGATGAGAGAGTGTGTGAAATGGAGAGAGTGCGGGTGCAAATTCGGAGATTGCATTGAGAACTCACAGCATTGGCGTCTCTGGCGCCATTTCGAACGAGGAATTGACGGCCGACGAGACAAATAACAAAGTAGACTCGAACTGCGAGGAAGATCACCTCAATAGGGCTAATTAGAAATATGTCAGCATAATTTTTTAAATACAAAAACACGGCGATACTGATGCCTATTCTGATATTGTTTCAATGGATTCATTGCAGAAACAATAATTTGTCACAATGATCTAGATGAAGGTACAAATTCCATCCCGGAACTAACCTGGGGATATACAAGTGGCACAGGAACCCAATCATACTTCAGCAGCGATGCGAGACCGTGTCGGAACTTGTTCACTTCCTGGAAGAAAAGCTTCCTGTTTTACGTCACCCGGAACGAATGAAAATGATGAAGCGGAAAAATGAAAATACGGCAATACCTCAACAATCTTGGTCATCAGATAATAATCATCAATTGTTCCAGTCATTTTACAGTCGTAAATGATGTTGATCGACCACTGAATCGGCGCCCAGTATCTAAAAATTAATTTTAAGAAAAAATTTGATTCAATAATTTTAACGAAACTTCAGAGATATAATCAGAGCGAGTCATAGACAAATGTATGTATGTTTCAAGTTGTTTATTTTGGTTGTTTTAAAAGGACACGAAATGGTTTATGTTTCAAAAGTTCTACTTTTTCTCGAAATAAGCGCTTGTGGTGGTATAGCCGTAGCTCGTCGGAACAAAATTAAAGTGTAAATATTATTTGCTTAGTTACTATATATTAAAAATAAGCTCACCTGCTATAAGGGTCATGGATTCCCTCGAGGACGTACATTTCCTCCTCAGTGAGCAAACCTCAAAATATCATAAATGAGGGACCAAGAAATTGTTTTGCCTTTTTTCTCTTTTTGATATCATATTTGCTGAAACACCTTGTGAGAGAAAAAAAAGGAAAATTGTTCTCACCACTGGCTGCAAGCGTATCCAGTGTAGGGAATCGTTTCCGCACCTGAAATTTAGTTCTATTTTTTTAAATTCGAATTCAATGTGTGGTAAAGTTCGACGTGAATCCTGCATAAAAATACTCGCCAACTCTAACGTTGCGTAGCAAAATTAATGCAATGCAGAATATTAAATGAATGGAGTGATGTATCTCCTTCTCACCTGCATTGAAATATCTCTGAGTACAAGTGCTTGACTGAGGACCATGTATCTAACGAGATTCCGTCGAAGAATTCGAATTCTCTCATCGCCGCCTCTGATGTACGTAGAGAAAAGAATGGCAGCACTAAAATCAATAATTAACTTAATTGATAAAACACATATATACAACTCCTTTTTTCAAGCGCTATTGCATAGAAGGCCCTCAATTGTGCTCGTAACCACTTTATTCCTTTTTTGTCTGAACAAAGAAACAAAGAAATAGGAAGAAGTGGATTTGCAGATTCTCGAAAACTGCACAACAATCCACTATGTATTCAAATTCGCGCGCAATGTGAAAACAATCATGGATGAGAGTGGTGTTTGGGGCCTGGATTTGAGTGGAAAGCAACGAGTCGTTCATTGAAATTACGAGGGATGAACAGGGAGGAAAGGATTTTCACAATTTTCACACGACCATGGTGAAAAGATCAGAGAACAGATTTACTGGCTGGAGAACAGGAAATGTAACTAGGCAATTCCATAACATGATCTCAATTATTCGAACCCTTTGGTAATAACCCGACGGTATTTATTTTGCCAATTATCCGTATTTAAAAGCTGTACCGTAGATCTTGCGTAATTTCCAATCGATATTTTTGTTTAAAAACTCACTCATCTATCCATCCAATGTTACTCAATATGCTCTGCCATCGTCCAACGACGAAAGTTACGAAGAAACCAAGCAGAAAAGTGAGAGGAATAATCGAGTCTAGTTTCTTGTCCATGTACTCAACCACCGATTCGAAATTCCTGGAAATATTTATTTCGTGTTTTCATTTTATCAAAAATAATTTTGTTAGTCTGAATTTCGTGAAACATCGAAAACAAGTTCAGACATCTGTTTTACTTCCTTACAATACGTGCAGAAAGAGTGAATCCAGACACAGTTTTATACACCGTTGTATTTTTTGCAATGTTACATTTGATAATTGGTAATGAGAAAACTGATTTGAATTTCTAGACTCCTGGAAAAGAAACCTCTGCTGTTGATCACTCATCACATATCGATAGACGAAGGAAATGGAAAGAAACATTATAGTCCATACTGTCAATTGAGATAACACTGCCTGCAAAATTAAATGGGGATGACGCATTTCTCAGTCTGGATCTTGCTTGTAAAGAATATTCCATATTTTTAGTAACAGCAAAGAAATAAATATCACTTTCACAATTCCCTTCAAGACTGTTGTTATTTCGATCTCTCCTCTTACCACTCGATAGTTTGGTCACTAACGTCGTCTCCAACGACAACGATTAGTCATAGAAGAGACACTACTGGAGTGGATTGGTGGTGCGTTTCGCAATACAAGATGTAGTGACGCAGGATATGTATAAATACTATTTTTATCTAACTGGAAATGTAATGAAAATAGTAACTACGAGACTATTTTTTTGCAAAATAAAATTTTAGAAAAGATAAATTTAAAATTAGTCTTACCTTCCACACACTTCCTCTCCATCGGAAGAGAAGGCGAAAGAAACTCTTGAAATTTGTTTGACTCACATCGAGTGTATACGATATAGTCATCGCTGTAACGGTTATCATTAGAACCATGCGAATCACAGGGAAATACGGCACACAAAAAGATTCACGTCATAAATCAATACGAAAACAAACAGAGTCACTCATAGAAATTGGCCAGAAACACGCGAATACTGTGTGGGAGGAACTTTTCCGATGCTGGTTTGCTTGCTATTCGTGTGTATTGTCGCTGAACAAGCAGCCAAAAGAGCTACGAGTTGCATGAAAAGCCGCCCACAATAACAGGAAACTATTGAAAGCGGTCGATTATAGCACCAAAAGGAGCTAAACAAAGATCTCGCGAAGGTTGGAGAAGATTACGGTAAATATCGGAGAATTGTATGAGAACGTGGTATTTCTCGGTCTATCTCTCGCCATTTCGCACAAACGATCTGACGGTCCATGATTTTTTATGGGGGTGTTTTCGAGAAATGGTGGGCGTGAAACAGAGGAATGTATGTGGCACTTGGTAAAGAGCACGTTGAAGTTCAATTGGGTCTAGCCCTTATCTAACGAACCGTGAAAAGTGCCCAGAATGCCGGAAATATTACGATGTTTAGGAATCTAAAAGTGACTGGATGTAGACGTGAACGTGTGGTTCAGTAAATTTCAGCTCAAGCGCTTCGAAACTCTACACAAATTTCACCTGTGTGAGAATTATAAAGTGAGTTTGGGTAGGAGAGACATCTCAATGGGTCGATATTAGTTCAAATTATAGCACAATCACGTACAAGAGAATGCAGATTTTTACCAATAGCACGAAAGGAGAGTCTACGTGGAATTCCGAATCATTCGTCTGGTCTTCTCTAATATTCCGCCAAGGAAGAAAAGGACGAAAAAGAGAAGGAAGAGGGTCGACAATGATACTCTCTCTAGTAGGAAAACAAGGAGAAACGACGCTCAGCGTACTCACGAAATTGGGAGCGCCGCTCTTTCCGGACTCTTTTCTTCTTTTTCTTACTCCATTCCTTCCTCTCTTTTGGATCTTCTGGACGAAAGAAAGACCCGCTAACTGGAGAGGATAGGACACATCATCCGAGTTGTTGATTACGGAAAAGAGGGTCGATAATGGGTGATGCAGTATCCAGTTTTCGCTCGTTTGAAGACCCCAAATAAGCACGACGCCTGACGATCAGACTGAAGCAATCATAGAAACGGTGGTTTCCCTTCTCTCTTGACTCAAAACAGTAGTTGCCAACGGAAACGACGTACAATCCAATGGGAGAAAGAATAGAAAGCAATTGACAACAATGTGAATTAGTCGGTAAACGCACGACAAAACAGTAAAAGTAAGGTCAAATAGAAGTAGGTTGCAGTTCTGTTCTCATACTAAAAGTGAGAGGAGAGAGAGAGGAATTAGAGAGTTTCCTTCGCCCTCGAATGAACACGGAAATAAGAGGATCAGCACTTGAACGAAATGAAAGAGACAGAGAGCGAAAAGAGAGATCTTCCAAAAAAATAGGGCGTGGGTAACAGGTTCTCGGCACTTTTGATGGGTTCTTACTGTTCCATTTCGAGCGATGACTAAGGTTATACAATGTTAAATTGCCTGAGAAAGTTGTCTTACATGACGCGATAAAGGGGAATTGGAACGGGTTCGAAAATATGCAGGCGAACTGGATTAGCTCACTTTTGAAGTAGGCAATTTCCGAAAATGAGGGAGCTCTTGAGATTTCGGTATTTACCCCTCGTCCACCGCCCGCTTTGCCATTCTTTTCTTTCCAGAAAGCTTTTGTCTTGTAATAAGCGTCGCTAGAGCTTTTTTCCCTCACTCGATATAAACAGCTACAAATAGAGACCAAATATCGATATACAAAAGCTCGTCGCCCACAATAAACACTATTTTTTATCGTATGCTGCGCATTCTGGGAATAATCGGATGAGATTATGGGTATGACTGCTCCAAATCTCTCTCTCTCTATCTCTCTCTCTCTCCCTTTCCCCTCTATTTTCCAAGAACTTAGCGAAATTCGAGAGAGATCTAAAAGCAGAGACGAAACACTCGGAAGGCATAAATCAACCAATCGGCTTATGATAAATTCTGCGAAGGAATCTTCTGAACGACGGAAGAATAAGCAAAAGTGGGAAGAATCGAACTGAATTCTGTCATTGGTCAGTTAGATTTTCGCGAAAAAAACACGGAAAATAGTCTAGTGAGTGGGGATTTCGTGGATTGGCCACTCACGATTGCATTACCTTCTCTCTCTCTCCTTTTCTAGTTGATAATTGTCGGACTTTGCCGAGTCTAACTTGGGTTTGAAATGCGTACACCTAATTTGTAAGGGTATCGTCATTCTTCTTACTTCCTCTACATAAGTTCATGAAACAGTGAGCGTGAAAAAAAATGAAATGGTTGACTCTAATTGCGTTGGAAATAGGAGGTTGATCGAAATATGAGTGGGATTTTCAAGTTTGAAAAGTCGTGCTGCAAATGAGTTAAATCACCTGCCTGAAATGAGTTCGTGCCTAGCGCCATCATTTCATCTTGGAAAAAATATTCTACAACATTGCGAATCGGAGAAGGGAGAAAATGCGAAAGCTCTTAAGGGAAATACGACTACAGACGTCAGAACGCATAAGATAATGGCAAGGTTGAGCAGTTCCTTTTCTAGAATGTCGGTCTGATTTTGTTTGTGAACGCTCACGAGGAAATAAGTCTACGACTCCATAAGTCTACCCTCGACGACTTCGAATTATAATAGGCGCACGGGAACTAGGCGTTGAAAAAATCCAGCATAAACTTATGGTTTCGTAGACCTAATTCCCTGTGAAAGAGAAATGAGAAGGAATTCTCAAATGCGAAGATCGGAGAACATTGAGAGAAGAGAGGAATGGAATCCTTCGAAAGAACGTTTCGCGTTACGAGAAATGGGCGTGAAAAGAAGTCACGCAAGGCTGGAAAAACTCCTTCCGCGCTTCCAAAATGCAAGGAAAAAGGAGAAGAAGAGAAGAGGATGAGAAAACTCGGCTCTTTTCGAGGGTTGAAGTCGCTCTTGGACGATCTCTGCATGTCTAGAGACTTCCTGCAGATTAACTTGGGCCAAAATACTTTTTACCAGCTCTTTTTCGCTCAAAAAATGGATGATTTACGGGTTAGCTTATCGGAAGCAGATGCTCTGAAACGGGAGAAGAACGCAGTAATTCGAAGGTGGTTTTTATGAGGAGAGAAGGGTTGTAAATCGGCCAGGATGAAGGGGATGCGAACAAAGGCGGTCTGTCTAGCATGGATAATCGACACAAGAAGAGGCGTCACAACGCCCCGAAATAATTCAATTTTAGCCGAATAAGAAAGGAGGCAAAAGTGAGAATGAGAGTAGTTGCTTCTTGTAGAAGAGAGAAGTCACCCTAAATATATGCCCCCCATCCCGACCAGAGATCGAAAATAACAAAAAGTCGTTGAAAATGGGCGTGCGTTCACGAGTCCTCGGCCCAAGTGTGATGTAAACATTTGGAAATGCATAAGGGATGACTAGCGCCTGAGGGGCATAAGGGTTTACTTAAGGAGGACGGGGGAGGAGGGGTTGAAGAGGGGAACGACAAAAAACAGAGAACCTTCGCATATTTTCTAACAGAGGAGTGATTGTGACCTACCGAGGGAGCGAAATTCGAGCTGTCAGAAGAGGAAAATAGAAACCCGAGAAATTTCAGTGGAATTTCGAGATGCGGCACGGCGTTCACCCAATTTTCAGTGGCAAATCACACCTCAGTGTTAAAATAGAGACAGAAACTATTTTAGGAGGGGCAGAAACCAAAACCCGTGAGATAGAGATTGGAAATCAGCAAACGGTAAACGATTTTCCAATAGTCGTGTGAATTCACCAACGATACGGAGAGTGGGAAACGACAATTGTTGTTATGCATTTGCAACTAATTGAGGGGAAAATAATCGTATGCTGCGACGTTTGCTTCCATGTTCGGTTTAGCAAAGAGGGGGAAAGTCGTCATCCATCATTAATTCAGCGCATCTTCACTGCAAAGTCGGAGAATTGAATGAAGAGTCAAAGTTGGGTTAATATAGACCGCCTACAATCTCTCCTCCCGCTTCATCGGTACTCATCTTCAGAGATTTTGAAGAGGCGAGACTTGATATTCTTCGAAATCTGATCCCACCCACAAAATTAGGGGTTGAGTGACTAACAGAGCGATCTGTGACTCTGTCAGCCCCCCCACTCTAGTTCAGTTTATCGTTTCGCACATTTGCAAAATCGTTATGCAGGGTTTCCACATGTGAAATGGGCCTGCAAAACTTCCGGAACTCGGCTCGTGAAAATGTGGGAAAACGTTGTGTATGCATTAGAAAAGGGAATGAGAAGGGGCAAAGAGGAGTGAGTGAGGGGGTAAAACTAAACACATTCAAAGGAGGATAGAGAAAGAGGAGGAGGAACTCTTGAGCGACCACGTTCAAAGATGCTGTCGTTATCCATTAGACCATTGAAAAAGTCGGGGCGTCGTCTCTAAACTTCTCTTCTATTCGACTCTGTTCTACTCAAAAGAGACGATGGATTAGCAATGAGAAGCAACTGTTGGAGCGAATGAACACACGGAAAGAAAGCAATGAGAGAGAAGAAGGAGGGGAAGGAACAAGATGGATCGCATGTTGATTTCATTGACCAATCCACTCCTCTATTTTCGTACTACTTCGCAGTTGTGCTCCAACTAGATTTGAAAAGTAACTATGCAACTAGTTACTCTTCTTCATAAACTCCTCATTTCTCGCAATATCTTTCTAGCGAAATCGGTATTTAGTTTATCCTATCATGCAACTAGTTGCAGCGTTACTTTCAGTCTAGTTTCAATAGAAGGCGCACCCAAAATTGTGTAAGATATAGAAATAAAATGACTGACCGAGAACCAGTCGATTTCCTATCGTCTCGAATTAGCGATGAAAATAGGCGTGATTCCGGTGATTTAGGGGATAGAAAGAGATCATGGATGGTTTGGTGTGGTCAGAGATCTCAATCTGGAACCTCCTTCTCTCTCCCACGCATTACGAGAGATTTGCAGCAAGCGAGACGAATGATTGAATAAAAGCAGACTGCAACCAACAAGAGAACGATCATGACATGCAAGCATCCAGATACTGGCTCAACAATCAACAACATCTTAGCATCTACTCATATCTCAATCGCGAACGATCAGTTCACGATAAGAATTCACCAATAGCGAGGAATATTTTCAATAAAATCGTAACGGGCACATTTTAAATTAGAACTGACTACGTGACTTTTGATTGACAATGAAATTGAGACAAATAATAGTGAAGCACAAAAGCACGTGGTCGTCAACTCTCAACGCGTTTTGTTCACACCTCACGACTGGAACGTTGAGAGGACTCTCTCAGATTATCCTTCCCCTCTCTTGTTTTGACTCTTCTCTCACCTCTCTCACTAGACTCCTTCTGTTCCCTCTCAATCTGCTCTCTCCAATTCCCCCACTCTCTCGCCCTCTGTAACCGTCTCCCACTCTCCTCGATCTGCTCACTCTCTCGTCTCTGATTGCCTGGGGCAATAAATCTTGTCTTCTCTTGGTCGACGCGCGCTCGTCGATCGCCGATTCTGAGTGCGAAAAGCGATAATTAATTAATTTAATTGTCCACGCGTGGCAAATTGGATGAATTTGAGAGAAACGGTCAACATCCGCGTCTCACTTTAACAATGAAACCTTTTTTGTGCGATATCAATCGATAATTACAGTCAGAATTTCACAATAATCGATAATTTGCAATCCGAATTTGTAAGCAATACTATATATCTAGGATCCTAAATTGGGCTATTGTGATAATATTTCTGGTGAGCAATGAGATCTTTGATCTAGAGCGAGATATTGGTAAGAATCACAGAAATGAATTGATCATATTATGGACGCGGTCGGCACTCATCTCACGCACGAGGTGCGCGGCGGACGCGTGGCGCCCAGCGGCGCCCTTCTGGAGTCCGTTCAGCGTCGCGACGTCGAGCATCGCCTCCACCTGGCAGCCGCGTTCCGCGCGCGCCGGCGCCGTCTGTGAGATTATTCATTATATTTTGAAGATCACGAAAATTCTCGCAATTTTTTTTTAATTCTAAAACTCTGCCGAGCCTTTGACAGAAAAGATACATCCAACAAACCCGACTAGCTTATTTAATTACACTTTCTGTATTCACTTTTTCTTTTCCCCGCAAATCAGTGTTATTTGCATTTTAAAACAAATAAATTTACCATAATCTCGACTGGGGCTATCTCAGAAGGAGGGAGAGTCGGCTTGGAAGGTGCTTTTACGGGAGCTTTCAATGGAACTGGTTTGACCCATGGAGGAATTCGTTCGAGTCTGTAATGAAAAGAGCTATTTTTTATAAATTGTCTCGTTTCAATAAGCGAAAAAATATTTCTCTATATCTCCACTCACGTTCGTTCACTCTTCGATGTCGGTGCAGTCGCCTTTGGCTGCTTTGCTGGCCTGAAAATACATGTTGCATCATCACTACGTAATATCGGTATCATACCGAAGTAGGCTAGCCATTGTGTCGGAGAAATAAGACTCTAATATCGACTTGAAAATCATACCTCCTCCTTCCAACTTCCACCGGTGGTGTAAGCGCTCGGAAATCGAGTCTCTCGATTTCGGGAGGGAGAGATGGCTGGAAAGACGAAATTGCCTAGTGATGATGGCATACATGACCTCAAAATTATGATTCCATTATGCTCACCTCCTCCATTTCATCGTGAATAACTCTCACTGGTTCTTCAGCTTCGAGATCGACTTCTGACGATGCATACGATTCTGGAATGAGTTTCAACTCGGGAAGAAATTAGAAAGTGAGCCGATAAGAACAATCTGATCTTCATTGATTCTTTTCAAATTAAAAAAAACACTATTGGCATCTAATTGTATAAATTACCTTGGTCTTCGTGCAACAAATGCTGAATTCTGTCGAGTTTCTCGTTGAGCCGTGAAAGATCCTCCTGAAAAGATTGATATTCAATTCCTTTCAGAGTATCTCATGATAATTCGTTACTTTCTTAGCAAATTTCACTCTAAAAACAATAAATACTTAAAGAAGGAGTACCACGAATAACCATTGCCTGATTTTCAATAAGCCACTACAGTATACCGGACACGAAAATGGAGCGCGCACACTCGTGTTAGGGGCAATTTATATGCTTTCCATTACGAAAACTATTATATTTTTGATGAAAACCGATATTATCCACAGGGGGAAACATTATTATATCAACGAAAACTTCATTTTTCGTCGATTGCATGTATTTTTGGTCCTAACACGCGTTGCCTGTCGATTATTGGTTCTTTTGTAGCCATTTGAGCGTCAATATATCGATTTAGAGATTACGGTAGATTTTCGGATGCGTTGAAATGTGATCGGGTGAGCGTCCCCCATAGCACTGCGTTGGCAGTTTATGTGACCAAATATTCGTGGGAGGCCTTCTTTAAGTACCTGGATAGTCTTCTCCAGTGCCATCTTCGCTTCTGATTTTGTTCGTGGCGCCGTTCTTTCGTCTTCCCACGCGCTGTAACAAAACCATTATTGATTTTTTAAAAAGAAATTTTTTTCTTCGTTTTTTTTGTCGTTCGCCAGCTTCGATTTCGTAATGACTAATCTATATCCGAAATTCGGAGAGCCCTCCGTCCCCCTATATCTTCCCCAATTTCTTGTCAAAATTTCAAATCCTGTTGCACCTCGGGGGTAGACATTTTTTTAAAAATGTTCTCAATTTCCTACCGCCTCGCTGATCTTCTCGAACTCGATGGAACGACGGTTGGATGGTCAGGAATCTCATTGTGGTTGTCGTATCGACCAGAACTCTTTCGATGACGAAGAACCTAAGTTAGAAATAATCTCAAGTGAACATTAACAAACTAACAAAATAGACAAATCCATCATGTCGACGCTCTCTATTTCCAGCATAGATATTTCATATAGCCAGTTGGCTTAATAAATTCGCGAGGGGTTTTATCTTTCTTTCTTACGTTCTTCGGCCTTGTCTAAAAGTGTGTAAATTGTGAGCGGTAATGATAATCAGCTAAATCTAGTAGCATTCCCTATCAAGTTTGTGTTCGTGAGTTCTGTTTCGTATTTTGTGCCTCTGTGTGTCGATGAACTGACTATGAGACAACAAAGATAGTTATCATCACACAAATCTCTGCTTTGATATAACCAGCATCAGTGAATCTCTCGCTGTCTTTGAGTATCAACGAGTTTCCTTGCTATCTCCACATATTTCCTAACCTCGATAAAGGGGTAAAGGCGGTGTATTTAAAAGCGAGCACCCTCATCTTATCCCAACTCTGGCACTTCTGGAAGTTCTACGAGCTAAGTAGAGATCGATCAAAGGTTTTCTTTGATGTCATAATCTATCCTCTTCATTCCTTCTATCTCTCTCTACTCACCATTCCATCATCAGTACTCAAACTCTCCAGAAATCCCTCCTCAGCATCCAATTGCGCCTCCAAACTGCGCTGGAACTCACTCACTTCCCTGAAATTTGACAATTAAGAATACGGTAGCCGCAGGTAGTTCGGCCGGTCAGACCCATGACCTACCGTAATCGTTCCCTCATGGTATTCTTGAAGTAGATTGGTCGAGATGTAGGTGGTGGCGCTGCTCGTGCTGATGGTCTTCTGTAGAGAATCAATAGATAATCAATTTGTCAGGATCATCCCTTTGACCTACCGCACTCTTTCCTATGGATAGGCGCTTTTCTCAGACTCTGCTATGAATCATTCAAGTGCTCTCTCATCAACCGCTCTCCTTGCATCATCCCTCTCTTCCCCTCTATGCTTTTCTCCTCTGATCACTCCAACTGTCGACTCTTCTCGATTGGTCCCTCTAATTTGTGCATCACCCCATTGTTTTTGCCTCGCGTGTTAGAGTGGTCAGAGATTGCACTGACCGATATAAAAGACGTAGATAAAGGACGGAGCAAAGTATCTAAGGGTGCAAGCTCTTTTGGACGGACACTCTTGATAACCAAGTTTCGGGCATCCAAGACTATTGTGTGTTATCCTTTTTCTCGGTCGGCATCTCGCATCTGGGTAGACAGTGTCTAATCCGACACTTAATCCGTAGCTTAAGTGTTCATCATTAGAATTAACTTCTTCGCTGTTCATTCAATGTTACTACAATCTTATCCTCGCTCTCTGTTCGCATTTTGACATCAACACGTGTCTATCTCTCTTGTGTTTACACGTTTCCCCCTCTTTTCCCCTTTTTGTCGCCTTGTTTTGCATTGCAATCTGACTAAACGTGACTGTCGATTGAACGTCGTTCTCTGTGAGAAAATACTCCAAATATCCAAAGTTCGCATCTAATTTCACTTGTTCGTTCATCTTTCGACGTCAGATTTTGCTCAATTGTCTTCTCTATCCACACGTTTCCCTCACTTTTTTTCTCTATCCCATCGTTCCCGTCGACGTATTGGATCAATTCCACTTTCTTTCATTGAAATCTGCCGATATGCACTAGTAGACTTATAATCTCTCATATCTCAGTATGTTTGTTCTTTCTCACCGGTATTATCATGCCAATAAATCTTTCCAGTAATCTAATAAACGACGCGGTTGATCTACTCAATATCTCTTCTTGTCACTGTTTCATACCCTTCTCAGATTGTATTTCCTAATCACTTGGTTTATCTCTCACCCCATCACCGTTTCTCTCTATCATGGCGTGAGATGAACTTGTCACTTCCCCCGTCTCCCGAAGAGAGACCAGGCGAAACCGAGAGAGTGGCGAGAGAAGCAGAGGGAATCCCATCGAGAGACCACTCTAATCCGAGAGAGTCTCGAGAGGTCAGAGAAAGAGAGAGAGAAAAAGATGGGCGATCGCAGTATCAATCGCTTTTAGATCTCTCTAGATCGCTCTCAGTTCATTTGCTTCTCACCCTACCTTTTCCCGCTTGTTGTTGAGATTTTGATCGCTTTTCAATATTGGTTGTCTAATCGATTATAGTACCAAATTACAGTAGTAATGTCGGCTACCGAGAGACAGATCGTCAAACTGGCGAGAAACGCCGCCGGAAACGACTTCAAGCGCGTATCCGTTCTCTCAAAGTAAGTAATATTGCGTCAACTCTAGGTAATCGTGACATCACATTTTCAGTGTGCTTTTAAATTGTTTATAATTGCATGTAAAATGGGGATCAAAAAGACATTGGCGTATCATTTTAACTGATCATCCATACTCGATTATACTCATTTGATTCGATTTTGAGAAAGGGGGAACGGAGGAAAAGAATCTTTTCATTCCAGAGCCGGCACTCTCAACTTCGAGGGTCTGATTAGCGGCTCCACCGTCGAGAAGGTACGATTGCTTCATTGTTTCATTTCTTAATCAGATGGTTACGGTATGTGCCGAAACAAAATAGATCAATGCACTTCGTGCGTCCATATCGTGACAGTGCTGTAACTTTCGATTGAAACGGTATTTTTGCGATAAGCTGTCTTGTTCTAGTTACTATTACAGTAACCCCTTTGTAGGTGTCATCTCTCGACTCTGTGACTGAGGCCGATCTCATCGTCGCTGACAAGATTCTCGTGGCCGATGGTCTCGTCACCAAGGAAGGACTCCAGGGAGGTCAGAACAGCTATAACTTACTACTTAGTTATCTAACATCGACGACTTACTCACTGAGTCGCTTAACATTACTAGTAAGTAATTCTCAGGACCCCTCGACATGTTCCTTCTCTATGCCCTCACTGGACTGAGAACCGGTGGAGTACTCGCCGTGAGGTTGGATGATCTTTGATCTCTTCTCTTTCTCATCATTTCTCTACTTAGTCGACACGATAGATGGAATGCACTCTGTGATTGAGAAGAGTTTGATCTTTGATCTTTTCAGAGAGGATCTGGCAAAGGGAACGAATGCTCGTATCACCCTCCCCGCCCTCACTGACTACGTCGACGTCTTCAGGTACTTCCACCTCGATTGCATAGTCATGACGCAATATTCCTTTGATTGTTACATAATAAATAATTTCAGACGCGACATTGGTGGAAAGTACGTCGGATTCGACTTCTACTGCGCTGAGCAGGTGAGAATAGTTTGCTCGTTGTAGTCTGATGAGTAATAATTGTAGTTTGATATTTGATCTTTTCCAGCTCGATTCCTCCATTCACCTCGAGTCAAACTACCTCGACTTTGTATGGATCCTGCGCAAGAAGGAGTTCACGCCGGTTAGTTCGCGATACACTACGTGGTTACGGTAGTTTAGGACGTTAATAAAATCAGTTGGTGATGGTGCAATGAGTGGTGATGGTTAATGTATGCGTGCAGCCTGCGGCCGACGCAGCTACCGTAACCTTCCGTGACTTCCTCGACAAGACGCAGTACACGAACACGGGCATTGGAGCGTACGAGTGGATGTTCGGCAAGGACTTCATCTCTCCCGGAGGGTACGGTATAGTTATCGATTTTCACGAAGATACGGTAGATGGAAAAGAAATCTGTTCCAATGTACGGATTGAATGACTCCTAATAGCATTTCCAATATGTTTCGTGCATCTCGTAAATAGCGTTAGAGAGCGGTGAAAGTAATTTTGGGAATTTCATATTTAAAAAACAACTAATTGGATCCAAAGAATTAGAGTATGCATATTCTTTGATCGTTTTTGCAAAAGTAAGAAAATGAACTATTTCAGTTACGACGAGAACATTCGCGTCCTCGAGCAATTCGGCGGTTTCGAATACGGTGGAAAGATGCTCGATATCGGAAGTGGAATTGGTGAGTTGAGAAGAAATAGCAAAGATCAATTTCAGGCCGGATCCAGCAATTAGTTTCTCTATCTAAACCTTTATTCTTAGATCGATTTTAGTTCACTCGAAAATATTATTTGCACTATCTAAGTAACGTGCGAACACATTAGCTGCAGCTGTCCTACTGGATGTCAGAGATGAGAGTTCAAAGATCAACTCCCACTCCCCTTCAGGTGGTGGAGTTCGCCAAGCCGCTGCAGTGTACGGTCTCCATGTGACGGGTGTCGATCTCTCTGCCAATATGCTCACTGAGGCCATTGTGAGAGTGCACGACGAGAAGGAATCCAGGTCAGATTTCACAAGCAGTCGTCCCAAATAATAAATCGTTCCGCTCCTAAACAACAGATATGGCTACAAGAGAGCGTGACAAAGCAAGAGACACGCCGAGGTAGAGAAAAGGCACATACACCAGTAGATTTTATGAACGTATCATTTTACAATAGTAATACCGAGACTAGGCTCTAGTCACGAAGCTCAGTCCCCGTTAATCTTTGATCTCTCTAGAGTGAACTACTCGATCTGCGACGCTGTCACTTATGATTTCGGAGAGAATGTGTACGACTACATCTTCTCCCGTGATTGCATTCAGCATATCACCGACCAAGATGCACTCTTCAAGAACATTTACGTGCGTAGATTGATCTTTGATCTTTGTAGTCTGATGTTTGATCTCTTCAGAGATCGCTCAAGCCGGGAGGAGTCGTGCTCATCACCATGTACGGCAAGGGCAAGGGCGCCTGGACCGAGGCTTTCAAGTGAGTGTGAAGTTTGATCTTTGGTCTTTGTAGTTTAGTCCCTAAAACCTGTAAACCGGATCATTCAGGAAGTACAATGACAAGCGCTTCTACCACCTCCAGACGCTCGACGAGGTCAAGGAGGTGAGTGGAGTTTGCACTTTCATCTTTATAGTTCGATCTTTCATTGGTCATAGTTTGATCTCTCACTTATAGTAGTTTGATCTTTGATCTCTTGTAGCGCGCGATCAAGCACGGTTTCGAGGCCGTCCATGTTGAGAATATGACTGAGCGATTCCGTGAGATTCTGACGAGCGAGAGAGCTCATTTGGAGAAGGAGAAGGAGGACTTCTTCAAGGTATGATTGGAGTTTGATCTTTGATCTTTAAAGGGACCTGGTACTGCAAATGAAGTGAATTTCAGGTTAAAGAGAATTTTTATTGCGATTCGAATACAAAAAACCGCATATTTTTAAGCTTTTTTAAAAATTAGTTATGAATTTTCAAAGATCCCGTTTCAGGGCAGAATGAGACCTTTGAAAATTCATAACTAATTTCAAAAAAATCGTAAAAATATGCGCTTTTTTGCATTCTAATCGGAAGAAAATTCTCTTTAATCTGAAATTCACTTCATTTGCAGTACCTGGTCCCTTTAAGACCCTTATTCCTGTTCGTCTTGAACTCGTATAACTGGTTTTGTAGTTTTATTTCTGTAGTTTGATCTTTGATCTCTCAGCACTACACGCAAGCCGAGTTCGATTCGCTCTTCAATGGATGGTCCGACAAGTTGAAGTACATCGAGGCCGACAATCACAACTGGAATCTGTTCAGAGCCAGAAAGCCCGCCCACTAAACTGTACTTTGATCTGTTTGTAGTTTGATCGTCCCGCTAATGTTGTTTGTAGTTTGACCCCTATGATTTGTTTTATCTCAGTTAATTCGTACTTAATCATGCATAATCAGTCACCGCAACTCACACATTCCGCTCAATTTTCATAATCAGTGTACATAAATAATCCCAATTTTTTTTCCAAGCAAATCATGATTTTGAACGACAATACGACTGTTTGGCTAAGTGAAATGGCAATTCTGATCTTTGATCTTTGCCATCACCAACCTTTCCAATTTCCTCCTTGCATATTCAGCAATGAGATCAGTTCTTCTCTTCTTCGCATCTTCCTCATCTCTGAATGAAAGAGAACCAGCGATCGAAGGAGTTGCACTAAAAGAAAAGAAAGATAAATATTCAATACAAAACATGCACAGTTTCATCCATTGCTTTGTTACTACTAAGTTATATATTTCAATCGGCGTTGAAACATATGTGGTTTCTATCTATCTCACGAGGAAACATGTCGGTCCTCTATGATTTCTCATTACGATTTTCTTTTTTTTTAATATTTCTCACCGATCGGGGTAGCTTCTAGCAGTGACTGTGGAGTAACGAAGCTCACGACGTGTAGTGAGAGGAATTTGGGGAAGGAGATCATCGGAGGGAGGGGAATCCTGATATTAGTTAATTAGTGCAATTAGTTGATTTAGCAAAGCTGGGACGAACAGATATCCGACTAGTTCAAATCAATTGAATTTTTTGGATTTTCTATTTTTTTAAATACTAAAGGAGCTTTGAAAATAAGTATAAATAAGGAAACGAACTCCTCTGGGGACGCAGAGATCAGCAGCTGTGAGATGAAGTCTCAGTGTGATCAATCCTCCCTCGGCACTCGACTGAAGAGTATTTATTGATTATTTAATTGTTAAAATATTTTTAAGGCTATATTTAAATACCTGATAAGCAGTCCAACAGTCCGAGACGAATCGCATCTGACGGAAGCGAATCGCGTCGACCTGAAAAGAGATTGCGTCATTACTAGGTAATGCTACGAAATTTGGATCAACTGGGACTTTATTACACAATTCCTATGCAATAATATGCCATTTGGATCAACTTACACGGAATTACGTCATTACTAGGCAAGACATTTCTATCAACTGAGGCAGCATTGCATCATCACTACAAAATCACCTTGATCTCCTCTCCTGTATAGTTCAGGAACCATTTGCAATCATTGGCATCTCCTCCTCTCGGTGTCGACAGTGGCTGCTGTGCGTGTTGAGACGAGAGAGAACCGATTATGTGCTCGTGCCAGATCTGCATTTTATACATGATTATGAAGACACTAAAACCCGGAAGTACCATATCATACCATTCCACGGTTTTATTACACTTTCAGGGAAGTACATTTTTATAATTCTTAGGATCATCTTCCTAGCAATATTTCAAGGTTGATTTTCAATTGGGAGCTACAATAAAAGTAAACCCTACCTCTCTAGTCTCATGTTCTCTAGACTTTCTTATACTCACTTTTGCTTACTCTTTTTTTAGTTTGAGGACGGTATTGAATTCATTTGATAGCTACTGTAAGATACATCTCTTTAGCATCCCCCACCTCTCTGGTCGTTCTCCCATATGGCTGCAGCTTCTGCATCGTCGAGGTTGCGACCCGAGAATGCAGCCATTCAGAGAAGAGACGAATGTGGGAGGCGTCTTGCTCATTAGCGATTGCGAAGAATCTAATTGTAAGAGATGAGGAGTTCAAACGAAATACGGTAAGAGTAGTTTGAGACTCCGGTCATTGTCGGTGATCGGTGATTGTTTTTCTTGGAAAAAGATCAAAAAGATATCGGCTGCGGATATAGATATCGGCGCTATTCGATTTCGTAACGAGCTCGAAACGCATTTGAAATCATTAGACCAGATATTAAACTCTGGAATCCATCGCCTCAATAATACGAATCGATTTCAGTCTTTCATCATGTCTTCTCAATCTAACCTTTCGAATGGTTTTAGATCGCTCTCTTTCTCATCATCCGTCAGCAGCGCTTTGTACTTCTCAACTGTTTTCGTCGATCGATCCTGAAACAATTTATAGATTGATTGTTGGCACAACTCTTTCTTGCAACGTGTATGGGCCAGGGTTCACATCACATCACCACTAACTGAACCCTGACTATTCTCCAAACAATACTTTGGTTTTGAAGTTTGTGGTTTGATCTTTGATCTCTGCACTCACATTGTTCTTCTTCGAATGGGCACTGAATTCATCTCGATAAATCAATCGCAGAACGAGTAAAATCAATCGAGTGAGATTACTGCATACAGTAGATTGCAGTTGAGGTGTCGCGTTCTCAACATCATTGAAATTATTTAGCGCACTGCGCGTTTCTTCAGAACTTTATCAGACAATATTGAAGGTTTTATGTCTTCATATTTTTATTTTAGAAATATTAAATCTCTGAATACGGGTTTATAGACAAAAAAAACTTGCGAATGCATAACTAATTGTGGCGATGGTAGAGTGAGAAACGATGCCCCTACACTCTGTGATATTGAGGCTCTGCTAATCTCAAACAACCCAAAAGATGACCGTCAATGAAGATCAAAGCCTCACTTGGAACACGTAATCGTACTGAGTGAGTACAGAGAGAGAAGAAGCGAGTTCGTCGTCCAATCGATTAGTTTTGACGAGAGAATGAACGAGAAGACGGAGATACGCATGAAGTTTGAGATGAATCACCTGAGAATATCGTAGTTGGGAGTGGAGCTGTTTTGCTGGTGATGCCTTTTTGAACGGTCACTTCACTTCAAACGAAACAGTTTCTTTGCGAAAACAGATTGATCTCAATTATTTTTGTATTCTTCATTAGATTTTTACATAAATGTTTGGGTTTTGTTATTGTAGATTTGAAGGCAGCTGCTTGTTTCTCATTCAATTTTATCTATCTATTTCCTCCATGAAACTCATATAGACTACCATTGCTAAAAAGCTCTTAAAATGAGAGAAATCACAAATGTGAAAGAGCACGTCAATGATAATTAATATCTTGGGGCTAGTACTGATAAATTTGGTCTTTCCGATTACATTGGAATTCCCTTAATAGTAAGAATTCTCTGAACCTCCTCTTCCGATGTCGTCTCACTATCGACGAATTGCCGTTTGCAGTAGAGAGGAGCTCGAGGCAACTGGAAGTGTTGCGTCATCACTAGGTAACTATGAAGAAATTGCAGATCAATTAATTCATCATGCAAAAAGTTTTTTATTTGAAAATCGAAATATATTAGTAGGTGCTCACCAGATGTTCCTCTCTCACTGTCACACTCAGCTGCGCGAAGAGAAACTGAAATAGATAGAAGAGAGATTACGGTAGATCTGGTAGGTCAGATCGTCTGTCAGATTCACGACTCACCTCCATCTTATTCATGATTTGTGTCTCTAGTCGAAGAATGTACGGTTCGTTGGTGACGATGTCGAGTTCCAGTAATGATTGCACTACGTTCTCCTACAATTATTTTATTGAATACGAAAATATGTATCATAAGAAAACGAAGGAAAAAAACATTATTCCTATTATTATTTTACTTTCACCAGTCCTTTTGACGCCCATCTAGAATTTACGAATTAGTGAATCAGTTATGATTATCGTACTTCAATTCGTTGTAGTCCACTTTCGTAGTGAAGAGTAGGCGATCCGACGAGAGCATTTATCGATCGACTCAGAGTATCCGAGACGAGATCAGAGCAGTACTGTTTAGTTAGAGTCAGACTGAAATCAGAATCATGTTTTGAGGACTATTTTTTACGTTGAATTGATGTCATTATTTTCAAAACACGTACAAACATAAAGATCGTATGCATTAAAGTTGTTTTTTTCTAATTTTTTTTTCGCAAAAAAAATCTCACAGTAGAGCACTATAGAGGTCGATTTCAACACTTTATTACGGTGGCGATGAAACTCAACTCAATCGCATACTAGGCAAACGCTAAATATATCTCAGCCGAGAGCTATTGCGAGAGAAATTGCATTGGCATTTACCATTATTATCATAATTAGTTTTATAATGCCTAATCTTTACTCACCCATAATTAATATCTCCATACATTCTCAACATGACAGTTGATCGTCGATCAGCGAAATGATCAGCGTACAAAATTGCTTCCAGCACGTAACCTGTGCAATTACGTAGTAACGACGTAATCTTTTATTAATCTGGCCAGTAAAACAGTCAATAGAACTAGGTCATTTCTCGGCATGCTGGTAATGAAGTTAATTTGCGATTGCATGCAACTCCTTGCCCATTTTGATTGTTTTACGAAGTAAATAGTATTACCAGCTCTGGCGAGAACGACCGCTGGGAGTTTCGGACTGTAGCAAGTGGGAAGACGAGCAGCGAACTCGGATCGATCGAAAGAGGCGAAGGCAGAGGCATCTGATGATACGGTAGATTACTGTAGATCGACGGGACGCTGATTGGGTCATCACTCACCCTGCGCCGACAGCTCGCTCCACGCGAATAGAGTCGGCATTCGTTGGGTCTCATCGGATGGGAGGAGAAGTGGGAAATCGAGGTAGAAAGCAGACAACAATCTAAGAATTTATTGAGTTGTTTCCTTTTCGGAGTCAAATATTACGTGATAACTAGGTAATTCTGACCTCGCAAAATCGACCGCCCGTTCTCTGTTCTTGAGAAAGGCCTCAATGAGTTCTTGAGGCGACAATAACCGAAGCAGAGACAACCCCGGCCGAAGTGTCATCTCAATATTCTACAGTTTAATAATAGTTTTCTATCCACTCGCGAACAATTATTTTCTGAATATTCAAAGTTTAAACCAATCATTTTTTTTCATTTCAAGTCAACCAGGTGAAAAGAGAAGTGAGAAGCACATCATTGGTTGATCCCGATGTAGATTGCGAGACAGCTTTCATCGTTCTCTTTGAGTAACTCCAAGTCGTTGGTTGTAACTCATATCAGCCCCGTTCTCTTTATCACCATTCGGCATTTTCGCCGTTTGATTACCGCAATCTCACGCTTTACTCGAATCAAATTATCGATTTCTGCGGGAATAGCTACAGAAACGATGGGGAATGCTTCAAAAATGGGAAAGTAATATTTTAGGCGCGAAGTACCTAGAAGCGACAGAGCAAATGCAATAAACATGACAAAGCCGACTCTACGCCAATATGACTTCATGCGTAAGAACAACGAAATAACGCCGTGAATAAAAAAACCCTGAAAGAGTCATTGATATTCCCGCAGAAATCGATAATTTGATTTGAAGAAAGCGTGAGATTGCGGTAATCAAACTGCGAGAAAGCCGACTGATGATAAAGAGAACGGGGCTTATTTGAGAGAATGACTAGGAGATATTCAAAGAATCGACGAAATCTGTCGTGGAATCTACATCAGAGCCAAGCGATGATGTGGCTCCCACTTCATTTTCACCTGTCTGGCTCGAAATGAAAAATAGAACAAGGAGTGGGCCAGAATGTTACAGAAAACACTTTTCAAGGGCTTCAGTGACGGGGGAAGAAAGAGTGGAATGGGAACAATTTCTATCGGGATATTAAAGGGCACTTCTTTGTTACTATACGAAAGGGTCCTTCTGAGGGGGGGGGGGGACTACGTGTCCTTCCATTGGTCACTAGGCTACTGGGCAGGCAAACTGCTGGGACGAAAATTGGACGAAAGTACAATGGGAGAAGCAATCGGAAGGGAGTATATTGCAATTTTCGCTAGAAACTGGCCAAAAATCAGACTTGTACCTAGTAAGAGGGGAGAATTGGCGAGGTATCCGTAGAAACTTGCTTTCTTTCTCTCTAGTCTGAGTGGAAAACAGCGAGCGTAGATATCGATAGGATAGAGAAAATGAGATAGCAATGGAAAGCAGACGGATGGATAAGAGTTGTTTTTACTTCCAGTCCAATTAGTAAAACATGATAAGATGATGAGTAATTATAATTAGGCTATCAAATCAGTAGGTATACTTAGTCGCAACTGATAATTATAGCGATAGTTACAGCGAAATGAGATAATCCTCTCCGATTGGAATATTTTGGCAATGTGCAAAGTTCACGATGGCATCATCTAAATCGCGCGCTAGTCTCTCTCTCTCTACGCGATGTATAGTAAAGCCTAGTAGAGACATGGCCAGGTGGAGATAAAAGAGTGAGAGAGCACTGCAGAATGAGAGAGAACAGACGGTTAGAGAGGGCGAGAGAGTGTGCGAAGAGAAGAGATGTCGTCACTATGGAGATGCGTCTAGGGCACACAGCCTGAGGCGTTAAAGGGGGAGAGGGAAAGCAGTGACCGGAAGTGACCGGAAGTGTTCCATGCCCTGAGGGGAGGAAAGACAGACTGGAGAGAGACGGAACACATTGCATAAACATAAACGCAGATGTACTGAAAATGCCTTCTTCATGAAATTCCAGTCACTTGGAGAGCGTAGAAAAAAATCAGCTATTTTTCAAACGACTAAATAATAATGTTTATCATGCAATTTACATAGAAAATTGTAATATAAATTTGAAACGAGGTGAAAGTAACGGCATACATGAGATACGATGTCACATATAGTGACAAAGAAGGTGTTCTCAGAAAAGCTGAGAAAAAGAGATAACATTTGATGAGGTAGATATGTATCTAACGCAAAGATTGTAAATTAATGTGTTTGATGTAGTTCGAGAAAACATTGATACTACTATTGCTTACAATATCATCATCTAGACGATTCCAATGATGAACTATTCTATTTGAAAAGAAACGATTAAACCTGACGGTGTTACAAGTAAATGGACAAATTTTGAGCCTATGACCTCTAGAGTTACCAATACGATTAGAGAAGTTAAATATTGATCTGGGGGTAATATCGTAATATCCGAAAATAATCTTATATGATACAAGAAGATCTATGAGAGTTCGTCGGTCACAAAGGGAAGGAATCTTGAGCGCCACCAGTCTGTTGTGGTAAGATGTTGCGGGCAGGTCACATCTGCGGAAGACGATTCGAGTGAATCTGTGTAAAACATTCTCAAGGCGAGAAATGTTAGTTATCGTGCTAGGGTTCCATAATTCACAACAAAACTCGAGTAGTGGTCGGACATAAGTGCAGAACAATTTGGAGTATAATGCCGGGCTTTTAGAGATGAACGATCGATGTATGAAAGAGCAACGTGCTGCTGGATGCTTTACCTATAATATTTTCGAAATGCTTCGTAAAACTCAGTTTGTTATCGTAAGTAATCCCCAAGTCCTTGATGTGAAATTTGATGGGTAGATCGATTCCGAGTGCTGAATGGGTGCAAGAGGGGTGGTTCGTGCCAAGGTGCATGATAACTGTTTTGGTAGGTGATAGGGTTAGCCCCCAGCGGGTACTCCAGTCGACGAGGTTGTCTATCGCGAGTTGGAGCAAAATGGGGTTGTCTACTGTGTAAATTTTGAGGTCGTCCGCATACATGGTGCAAAAACTTCCTGTTGGAAGAATGTCGACTACATCGGCTATATAAATGGAGAATAAAAGCGGTCCGAGACAGGAGCCTTGAGGGACACCACTGATCGTTTGGAAAGCATGCGATTTGGAGTCTCCAACAATAACCATTTGTGTGCGATTAGAGAGAAAAGCTTGTATCCAGCGAAGGAGGCAGCCGCGAATTTGTGTAGTCTCGCATTTATGAATTAGGAGGTTGAGCGGAATAGAGTCGAAAGCTTTAGAGAAATCTACGAATGCACATGTGAGGAAATGGTGCTTGTCTAGTAGGGCATGCCAGTGCGAAAAAGTGGACAAGAGAGCTGTGCTACATGACCTTTTGGTGCGGAACCCGTGCTGTTGATCGGGGAGCAGACCATTGTGTGTGAGGAACTTAGAAAGTTCATGACAAACAATGCGTTCCATAACTTTCGAAAGAGCGCACGTTAACGAGATCGGTCGGTAGTTATCGGGAGACTGTTTTTCGCCCTTCTTTTTATATATCGGTCTGACAATAGCTGAGCGCCAGATTGTGGGAACTTCGGATTTAAGCATGAAAGAGTTGAACAAAGTAGACAGTGGGCGACTAATTTGATTTGCTGTATTTTTGATAAACACATAGGGAATGTCGTCGGGGGAAGTGGAATTCCGATTAGGTAGTTTACGCAGTATACGCGCTATAATCTTTGGTGAAAATGCTACGTAATCTATGAAAGGCCCATTGCTAGGAGGTGGGTGCTGTGGGGTGTATAAAGATTGTGATTGTAACACTTTGAGAAATGATTAGCTAACAGATTCGCCTTATCCTGATCATCGATCAAGGGTGTCCCAGAGGGGTCTACTAGTGCAGGGATATTACTAGATTGATCTTTTAGTTTATCGCTTGCGAAACGAAAGAACCGTTTTGTATTCGGTTTGCTAATGAGTGCGCGCTCATGTTTGCGGCGAGCTGCGCGTACTGACTTCCGGAATTTAGTTGATGCATCTATGTATAGTTGAAGCCCTATTGAGTGGCGTTCTTTATATTTCCGATTAGAAATAAAAAAATCGTCCAGAAGTCATAACTAAATCATCATTAAATCGTTCAAAAGTCGGAGATTCGATTTAACAATTTACGATTATAATTCTTTTCGGTACCCATGTTCCAAAATAGACTTGAAAAGTAGAGTCCGCGAGTCTGTGATACATTTGATGCGAAACATGTCCTGCACATCCCCCGCACATACCACACACTTTTATCTACAATTTCCTTATCAGTACAATATCCGATTGTCTCTCGAATCAATGCAATCTCTAATGAGCAGACAATACGATTTATGTGGAGAAACAAGAGAATCGAGGGGGGAAGAGGAATTAAACACGTACAAGATGGGAATTGTATAAAATGGACCAAAGAAGGAAATGAGAAGAACATTCTCTCTCAATATTTCACACTCCTTTTCCCAGACAACCATCATTTATCGCGCATTTCAGAGCATCTCAGAAATGTTCACTGCACTCGTCCTTCTGGGCACTGCAATCTACCTGGTTTACAGGTACCGAGCCCGGGTACCTTGAACCAGTAACGGTCCTCACAATTAAGGTACTACTCGGGTCGGAACAGGTACTGGGCCGATCGGGGCATTCCTGGTCCCGAGCCGGAACTCCTGTTCGGAAATCTGCGAGCTATCTGGTCCTACAATAATCCCCGTCAACTGGTGCTCAAAGAATGGACAAGGCAGTTTGGAAAGGTACCCGTGCTAGGAACCATCACGTTGGGACCGAGCGTGCTAATTCAGGTCTATGGTTACATGTCGGGGCAGCGTCCGCTCTGGGTTATCTCCGATTTCTCGCTGATTAATGAGATCTATGTGAAGAGATTTGATAATTTCTACGCCCATGCAGTGAGTAAACTATTTTACTAAAATCGACAATATTCGATTTCACACATGAAATAGAAATATGAATCTTTTCAGCGCGCTGAACTGCAGGAGTCGCAGGATTGCGCCGATACTCACATGGCAGAAGCCAGAGGAGGACATTGGAGGAAATTGAGGTGACGATTGCGTCATCACTAGGCAATTGGACCGATGATTACTTGAAATACCAATGGCTCTTTCAGAGCGCTGAGCACTGACGCCTTCAGCAACAAAGCTATGCGAAACATTTTTCCCACTGTCAAGCACTCCTCGCAATTATTGATTGAGCAGATTGAGAAGAAGCAAGGAGAGGAAATCGATGTGCAGAGGTATGGTAGTCTACATGCAGTACCGCGCGTGATCGATTGATGTATTCCGTAGCCGGGGAATTACCGTATCCTCCAGATACTTCCGCGAGTACACAATGGACATCATCTCTAAAGCTGCGCTCGGGAAAGAGGGCACTGAGATGTTTAACAATGTTTACGTCGATTGGTGCACGGATTTCTTCCTGAAGTGAATACAGTTAATCTTTTCGGTTTCCTTTTATTGCCTAATGATGATGCAATTTTAGGCCGTTGTCTCATTGGATGTTCACTCTTCCGAGTCTCTTTCCTGCTCTGGTTGACTTCTCGAGAATCTGCGTTTTCGTTTCGGGTAAGAAATTCCAGCCTATGTACTGGTATCTTAATAACTTTTGTTTTCGTACAGAAAGTAAGGAGTGGACATGTAAAGTTGTCTGATTTTGTAATGTGAGTTTTCCCATCTGTTTGACACTGTTTTATTTCAGCCCTCTTCGTCGAATTCCCGATCATTACTCTCACAAGAGAGATCCGGAAGGTCGTCTCAGAGAGGAAGAAAAAGAGAGTAAGATAGAGACATCAACAATTACTAATCTAAAGTCAGGATCTAAAGTCAAAATTCAGGAGGCAGGTTCTTCTCCTACTCAAGACATTATCGATATGTTCCTCGATGCAGAAGTTGATGTGAGTGAAGTCGATTTCGGAGCAGATGCCAAGGTAATAATTCCAGAATTTACCTATGAATGACTCAATTCCAGTCGAAGAACAAGCTTTCCTTCGACGAAGTTGTCGTCAATTGCAAGTTGTTCTTGCTGGCCGGATATGATGTAAGTGTGATTCTCTTGAATCTGCGTACTCTCTCATCTGTCTGAGGGAGTGAGAGAGCATAGGAAAAGAAGAGAGGCAGACACTTGCAGACTACCTCCATCACTCTGTCGAGAGCAGTTCACTTCATGGCCAACAACCCCCTGATTCAGGATCGACTAAGGGAAGAAATCGATGACGTGATTGGAGACGAGGTACGGTATCGATTGATCCAAAGAACTGTAATCAATTATAGGACTTTGGTCTCGAGATACTCGGTGATCTACCGTACACGGAAGCAGTTATCAAGGAGACACTCAGGCATCATCCACTAGGCAGTGGGTACGGTAAAGAATCATTTTATCGTACACTGACTAAAGTAGTTCAGATTCACTACACGCGAGTGTACGGAGGCAGTGGAAATAAATGGATATAAGTTCGAGAAGGGAGACATGATCATGCCTGATGTGTGGAGTCTGCAGATGGATAAGGATCTGTGGGGAGAAGATGCAGATGAATTCAGACCGGAGAGGTACGGTTGAGAAGAGTGAATCGAGTACTGATTATATTTGTGCAGATGGCTGGAAGACACAACGAGAGATCGGGCGGCTTTTCTGGCGTTCGGGGAAGGACCGAGAATCTGTTTGGGAATGAAACTGGCTATTATCGAAGCGAAGGTACGAGTTTAGACGTGTATTTTTATTTGGAAAACAGAGTGACTCATCATGAGTGTTTCATCAAACGGATTATCAACTTTATGTTGAATATCTCAATAATATTCATTTCAGACGGCACTCGCAATGGTGATGAGACATTACACGATACAGCATTCAGAAAACACGGTGAATATATTTACAAATTTCAATTCAATGTGAAACTTATTCAGAATCCGCTCAAACTCGTCGGCTCTTTTCTCGTTGCTTCTGAGAAAGTGAATGTGAGAATGGAGAAGAGGAAATGAATTATCAACTGTTGTATCGCTCAATTGTATATTGCAAATAAACATATCAGTCTGTTTGTTTACTTCATTTATTGCGTTTCCTCACAGTATTGAAAGAGTTCTGCAGATCATTTCAAGAAAGCTTTGGTGAGTGATATTCCTCTTTCCTAACTATTTATATACAGGCAGTTTTCAAGTGAAATCCGTGAAGTATTCTCTGATCCCTCAATCCATCTGATGAAAACCCCCACCTCTCCTCTCTACCTATCTCTCTCATCACAATCGGGGCACTACTTGAAGGGATCAGAGACACAATACAGGCACGTCTTTCGTAGAGACGAACTATCTAATCGATCAAAGAGGCTTAGAGAGTGTGTAGCGAGGAGAGAGCACAGAGATAAAAAGAGAGCAAAAGAACATTTCAGAAGAATGCCAGATTGATATATAATAGAGATCGCTGGGTGGGTTGTCCGCGCCCTACCTGCTGTGTTTTGTCCATTTTCTCCCCCACTCAAACTTGATCAAACCTTTCAGCCTTCCCTCCAATGCTAACTGTTCTGATTATTCTTGGAACGGCGCTATTTCTGGCTTACAGGTACTTTATCCCTCAACCCATTGGCCCATCGTGATCCATTCAGGTACTACTCGGGCCGGAACCGGTACTGGTCTGATCGGGGCATTCCTGGTCCCGAGCCCGAACTTTTCTTTGGAAATCTGCGTGCTGTCTGGTCATACGACAAGCCCTGTCCACTGGTGCTAAAGGAATGGACCAAGCAGTATGGAAAGGTATCCACGCCGAACCAAAAGAGTGAAGCAAGTTGAAAGCTATTGGGACAATTCAGGTGTACGGGTACCTGTCGGGCCAACGTCCACTCTGGGTAATCTCCGATTTCTCCCTGCTCAATGAGATCTACGTCAAGAGATTCAGCAACTTTTACGCGCATGCGGTAAGTCGAGGTTATATCCATATACATTTTGAACTATTTTGAAAATTGCACATGATTTCAAGCGCTAGGAATATTCAAGTTCCTTTTTTTTAAAAGAGCAACTACTGATTGGTTAATTTACAGCGTGGCGAGCTGCAAGAATCACGAGACACTGCAGAGACTCATATAGCTGAATCGAGAAGAGGACACTGGAAGAGATTGAGGTGACGATTGCATCATCATTAGGCAATAGAGGAACTGATTCAACAAGATATCTTTGCAATTGGAGCTATAGGTAACTGTGTCATCACCGAGTACCGTCTGTTCTCGTCTCTCATCACAAACTGATTTTATCGATCACTTGAATCCCCTTTTGCAGAGCTCTGAGCAGCAATGCATTCACCAACAAAGCGATGAGAAACATCTTTCCGACCATCAAAGACTCGATGAAATCAGTCATTGAGCACATGGAAAAGAAGAAGGGAGAGGAAATCGATGTGCAGATGTACTGTAGTTGAACAGATCGATTGGCAGATACCGTATAGTCGGCATCCTACCGTATTCTTCAGATACTTCCGTGAATACACTATGGATATCATCTCAAAGTTGGCTCTGGGCAAGAAAGACTGTGAGCTGTTCAAGAATCCGTATGTTGAATGGAGCGCTGATTTCCTAAACAAGTGAGTTCGTAGATCTACCGCAACCCTCTGGTTGAAGCTCCAGAAGGGGGTCAGCGCGAGAGTACGTAAACATGAGATTCGATTTCGCACACTCTCTACGTTCTTATCCCATTCTAGAGGTTTATAAGCATGCGTGCGATTTCAATCTAAGGATACCACTTTGCCTTCAATAATTCATTGTGGGGATGATTTAAGATTCAACTTAGAACCCCACTCTTAGATAATATAGCGATGGTGTTCTATGATTTTCATAGGAATGACGCAATTGGAAGTACCTATTACAGGCCACTCTCTAATTGGATCTTCACTATGCCGAGTCTCTTCCCATCTACAGTCGACTTCTGGAGAATTTGCATTGGGGTTTCGTGTGAGTCCTAAGATTCGCTCAAATGCATAGAAAAAATCCATTCGATTATTATAAATCTATTTTCTTCTCTATTAGAGTATTTTTTTAAAAAAATTGCAGCCCTCTTCGTCAATCTTCCCATTGTCACTCTCACTAACGACATCAACAAATTTGTAGCGGAAAGAAAGAAACAGAGGGTGAGAACAGAATTTGAAAGAGTAACGGCGAGATCAAGTTAGAGAAAGAAGGCATCCTTGAGAGGATACGCGAAATGAGAGAGTCAGACAACGAAAGACTTTCTTGGCACAATGCCAACGCGATACTGTGGGTGAGGAGAGCATAGATCAGAGATCAATACGATTACCAGAGATCAAAGATCACATTCAGGAAGCAGGTTCTCCTCCAACTAACGACATCATCGATATGTTCCTCGATGCGGAGGTCGATGAGAGTGAAGTCGATTTTGGAGCGGATGCGAAGGTAAGGACATACATATTCACAAAACTTACGTATCAATGGCGAAATTGCAGACTAAGAACAAGTTGACTCTCGAAGAAGTCTCTGTTAACTGCAAGCTATTTGTGTTGGCAGGATATGATGTGAGACTGTCCTATTGCATCTTCCTTCAGAGAATCTACGAGAAATAGTGGAGACTCGCTCACTTTTTCCATCAATTGCTTCTTTTCTGCTTGAACCTTGGAAGCTTGGAACTGTTCCCTCATGAATATCGCAAACTTGCAGACAACTTCCATCACTCTGTCTAAAATCGTTCATTCTCTTGCTAACTACCCCGAGATTCAGATTAAACTAAGGGAAGAGATCGACGACGTCATCGGAACCGAGGTACTGTACCGATCGATTGATCTACCGTACCCCGATTCGTTGCAGGACTTTTACCTCGATCAATTGGGAGATCTACGGTATGCTGAGGCGGTGATCAAGGAGACACTCCGGCTCCACCCACTGGCCGGCATGTACGATAGCCCATTTAACTATTGCAAACTGACTACCGTAATCCAGGTTCACCACTCGCGAATGTGCGGAAGCTGTGGAAATTAATGGATACAAATTCGAGAAGGGGGACATGATCATGCCCGATGTGTGGACTCTGCATACCGATAAGGATCTGTGGGGAGAGGATGCCGAGGAATTCAGACCAGAGAGGTACTGTACAAATTATCAAATCGAGGGATGATGAAATTTAGATGGCTGGAAGACACATCGAGAGATCGGGCATCTTTTCTTTCATTTGGAGAAGGCCCGCGAATTTGTCTCGGAATGAAACTAGCGATGATCGAAATGAAGGTGTGTTGAGATTCGGAAAAAAAATATAAAAGCTGAGATTCATTTCAGACGGCCCTCGTCATGCTGATGAAAAATTTCATCATAGACAAGACGATCCACACTGTAAGTTCTTGAATTTTGTCGAGTTTAAGATGAATCCTTTCAGAATCCACTCAAATTCGTCGGATCTTTTCTTGTTGCTCTTGAAAAAGTCAACGTGCAGTTGAGGAAGAGAGAATGAACATATCGCAGTTCAATTCCAATGTTGTATTTTACAAAATAAAAAAAAATAAATTTATAAAATCAATAAATATTCAAACTTTGAAGATTCAAGAATAATTCAAAGATGAAAAACTCAGTTGTCGATTGACAGTGTCCTACAGTAATCATATTTCGCCGCGGCGAGCTCCAGTTGACTTGTGTGATCATTTCACTGTTTCGAACTCGTTTGTTTTGTTTTGTTTTTGTACATTGTTCCGTCTATTTCTTAAGTAAGTTCGAGTGAATGGCTGAAGAGTGACTGGAGCGAGCATACCTATTATAATATATCATCGGTGACCTATTGTTTTCACCCAATAGACCTCTATAACGAAATTTCGTTTTTTCGCGAAATGTTTTTTTACTTGAACACTTCTCAGTTTTCTCATTCCCTCCCCTCTCCAGTCGACTCAAGTCGATTCGCAGTAGCCTGAAGAGAGGGGAAGGAAGGGGGAGTTGTTGTCTCTCCGTTCGCATGCTTTTCACGTGCTCTCCAGCCCCCTTCTATAGCTCTCTCCTCGGAATCCATAGCTCGTCTCTTCCTTTCCTCTCCTCTTGTTGTCATTTCTGCTCGACTCCACGTCTCGTTCCGAAGTTCGAGCACGTGTCGATCGTCCTTCCCTTCCCCTCTCTATCGATCTCTCTAATGTCTTCCTTCTCTCTGCCCTCTCACTCGTCCCTCTCAACTCTCGCACGTAACGTGCATTCGACTATGCTTATTGTTTTTCCCTGATTAGATATGGAGTCAACGACTTTAGTTACTGATTAAGAGAGGTTCACTATCGATTTATCCACCCGAACTCTCTTTCACAACATCTTTGTTTGTTCCACATCTCTAGTTCGCCAGTCACGTTTTTGATCGCAACTCGGCGCGTTTAAATCGATACGTCGTTTTGTAAAAAACCCTTTTTTGTTCAGCAAGATGTCGATGGTGAATCGTCGCATCTCTCTCGGTTCACCCAAGGATCTCAAGGAGGTTTGTTTATCTAATTGCCCGTGCTAATCGTGTTTAGTAGTGAAAAGGGGCGTTATTAACTTATGGAGTGTGTCAGTACTTTCGGTGATCTAATCGATTTCAATTTATTTATTTGAATTCCAGGTCAAATTCTTCGATGAAGAGCCGATCCCAGATGTTCCCGCGAAGGGAGCCAGAGTCAAGGTATGTTTTACACAAACAATCGGCCCCTAAGACCGATAATGGTCAGATAGCAACGGCGTCTTTGTTTATTAATTAGTTAACTACTTAATTATCAGGTGTGCTATGCTGGCGTGTGTCTGACGGATCGCGAAGTGACGAACACTAAGCAGGCAAGAATCACGAATGGAATCAAGGACACCTCACTATTCCCTGGTACGGGTAGGGATACTTTGATAGGGAGTCCTAGGTCAAATAGGTTTTCGCTAGCGAGAAAATACACTTCTGCACTTTGCACGTGAACCCAATTAACACAGCGAGAGTGCAGGACAGGCACATGAAGACCGCCATTTACATGTTCTGTTCTATGCAAATGGGAAAGTTGCGAGCACCCCCATTTGACCTATGTATTGAGTGCTCGTTCATGTGCAAAGTCGAATTATTTGCTTACGATTATGATGTGCTAATTTCTGTACATTTCAACTATTAACTATGATTGATCTGAATCGATATTCAATTTCGCAATCTCCAGGTTACGAGGTGTCGGGTGTCGTCGAGTCTTTTGGAGATGAGGCCAAGCCCGAGGACTACAATCTCAAGATCGGAGATAAGGTTGGTATCTATGTGATTAGCATTTACGCAAGTAGATACAGACCTCCGAAGACACGATGATTAATCAATAAAATGGCAGGTGATCGTCTGGCCTACGGACGAGATGGCGTCGCACGGATATTCCGACTTTGTCGCTGTTCCCACTCTGCACTTCCTTGTCAAGGTATACACTTGGCACTATTGCAGTGTTTGGAACAACATCCAAAGAATGAGTGAGTCGAGGTTGGCTTGTCCCAAACACTGCAGTAGTGGCATACACATTAATTATGAAGATGTAGAATTAGTGTAGAAATGTGATCGGTCATTATATCATTGCAAATACACATACTTTTCAATTGATATATGTACAATTAATTTTTGTTTGTAGATTCCGGACACTCTGTCGATGCACGTGGCGTCGATTCTGCCAGCAGGAGCCACCTGGGCACTCTCCGCCGTCCTCCAGGTTGGAATTTATGTTATTATTTATATTATATTGTATTTTGATCGAGTTTAGCAATTCCAAACTTAATGGAGAGCGAATGTTTACGTGGTCCTCATTCGATTGCCTAGTGATTATGCAATTTCTCTATCTCGTCAGGCCCGTCCTATCGTGGAGGCCTTCTCTCACTCGAAGGGCTTCTGCAACATTCTCATCGTCGGTGCTGGTGGACTCGGCCTGTGGCTGCTCAAGCTGGCCAAGCACTTCCTCCAGGCGAACAATGACAGGTACGGTAGAAGACGAATATCGATTGGTGGGCCTCTGAAAATCTAATTACCAATTGGTAAAGTGTAAACTGGCAGCCACGCTTTTTGTTGTATTTTTGGTGGACAATCTATTCTTATAAAAAAAGAATTAATGGGCATTTGAGATATGAAGACTTCGAAACACGAAAATGCCTTATATTCAATTCTGATTCTTGTTATGAAATCGGATTATGTTGATAAGTTTATTGGGACAAAATATTGATTGTTACATACTGGTGATGATGCAATCAGTCATGTTCTTCTATCTTCAGAAAGATCAAGTTGATGGTGGCCGATGGCAAGGAGGAGCGATTGTGTCTGGCTGAGAGGAACGGAGCCGACTTTGTCGTCCATTGGGATGACTCGGGTTGGTGCTCATAATTAATTAATTATATTTATTTGACTTGAATTAAGTCTTTACCACAATTATTTTCGCTGCAATAATGTCGACACGAAATGTATTTATTGGTACGAAATAGGGAATGAGTAATTAGAAGTAGTAGCATCTACTAGGATTCAATTTTTCATTGTCTGGCGAGGTGGGGAGAATGTGTTTTGCGTGGAGTAGAGTGGAGTCGGGGGCTTCGATGATCTGACAACGCAAATATTGATTGATTGTTGTGTTTTGTTCACCTCGATTGGATGATCGAAGTGTGCTGCCAGAGAAGGATTGTTGAGAAGACAAGATACGCAGTGGCTGGGGTTGTTCACAGTTATCGGTTTCGCGTAATGAAGATCAACCTGCGGGATTCGCGTTTCATTGGAGTCTCATAGTATTTGAGCGAGTGTTTCGTACAGTGTACTTACACGTATAGCTGTTTGTGTAACTCGCCAAATATCATAGTGGGATAGATCGCCAAGAGAGATGTTGTGGAAGCACGATTGCTGAATGGACAGATAAGACAGTTTGGCTGTGTAATGTGAAATCATCTTGCACTTTTTCTTCCGACCAGAGATAATATTATTTCTGACTGGCTAGGAAAAATCAACAAAACTGATCAGATCTTTATCGAAAGTTGATGGAAACTGTTCCTATACAGAATTAAGTTTACTAATCTGGACCTCTGGCACATTTATAGATAGGTTTCGAGTGTTGAAATGTCTTGGTTAAAAATTTCCCTCAAAAATGTGGCTATCGAAAACTAATGAAATCACCTGTGCTTGTGTCTCGTTCGGATTACGACGATCGATTGAATCGATTACCACCTTGGACGATGATTATTCATGCCCATTCTGGAGATATCACTCACTTCCACTTTGTCGATCCTGTGTGAAATCGATAGTATCTCGACTGCAGGATTTTGCTTGTTGATGAGCTTCAAAAATGTCTTGCGACCGCATTTTTTATCTTTATTCTAGAATAGATGAATAAGGTTTTGATTGAATCCTCCTGCCGAGATACCTTCTCTGTATAAGCTTTCACGTGAGCGACTATTTGAAGCCGAAATCCGACTGGATAAGATTGAATGACCTGAGAGTTGGCATTATCTACATTATTTTCTAGTTAGCTAAATTAGTTAATTACCGCAGCTGTTCTAGTCTCATTATTATTAATTCGTTGCTCAAACGGCAGAGTTTGTCTGAGTTGTGGCAGAAGTGAATCCGTAGGATATTTGAAGTTGACCTGATTACAGTTGAATCAAGGAAATATAATTTTCTGAAACATACTAGTGACGTGTTTAGAACGTAGGAAGACTGTTCAGTGTATAGGTAAGCTGTTTTCACGTCATCCGACAACTGACGTGCAGCATAGGCCACATTTCCGTAGCCTTGAAAGAAGATGCGGTAGTTGGTTGACGTAGTCTTAAAAGATATTATATCATTTGGAGTTCTTATCTGTTCTCACTTTAATAATATCAATTCTCCACGTTTGGTCATATCCGGGCGCTCTTTCGAGATTTATGTTTAAATAGGTACGAGTTCTTTCAGCCCCCTTAATTACGCAATATATTGTATGTATTTTGGGACTATCTAACCTGATACTTGTCGAATGCAGCAATTGCATGTGTTTGATTATTGCTCACTTCCACAATAAACGGAATGTTGAGTGTATGTATATTATAGCTATCTTCGTTCAGAAGTTCAACGTAACTGCACAATCTTTTTTTTAAAAATTAAATACTTATATAATTTTCATTGGACTATGTAACTCACGTCAAGCATTGCTGCGCCGCACATGACTGTAGAGTGAAAAAGGCGGTGACGATTACATCTGCTTTTAAATATTATTTTTGCTGTGAAAGTTGAGGATACCTGGTTCGTACGGCCCGATCAGTTTGTGATTGGAGCCATATCCATTGTCAGCTAGCACTCCTCTTGATTGATAATCGACGACTGCAGTCGTTGTCAGTACAAAAAGAGACAGAGAAAGGAGCAAGATCATCTTTTTTGGCTCAGTCTCTCATTTCGCTCTTTTTGTACTAATCGTTCAGACTAATTCTGACTCTCTTTATTGCTATTCCTCGATGTGTCGACTCGCAACCCTCCACCTTTTGCACGCTATTTCGATGATAAAACATGAGTTTCGGGAATGGATAGGATTTCACAGTGTGTGTGATTCTCACTGGTACAGAATGAACTCTTTCCATCTACCGAATGAGTTTTTGAATGGGTCGAGTGAGCACTGAAAATGAAGAGCAGACTGGGGAAAAGTAATGGTCTTTTCTTAAGAGCTTGTATTTAACTGGAGTAACTTTTCAACAATAAAAGAGTCTGATATTGATTAGTGAGTGCCAAGTGAGATATTGATTGTTATTTTTGCTTTGAAGAGTTCGAGGAGTACCTCATCATGCGCACCAAGGATGTCGCCAGAACGGGAGTGCAGGTGAGGAAATAGCAGATTATCTTTATTCTCTACCACTCGTTTTTTTCTAGCAATAATGATGTTTTACAAAATTGCGGGAACCATTATTCCATGCAATTTGGAATAATCGAGAAGGAAATTGGAGATTGTGCGTACGAAATGTTGACTTCAGGTCGTCTTCGACTTTGTGACCTCTCCTCGCACGGTCACCCGCTCGCTCAAGTGCCTCGTCGAGGTATGAAGCCTTTTGTTCGTTTGATCCAAAAACATACAACTTGGCTCGGTGGATTTTGGCTACACTCGACTGTCGAGTTCTCCATTCTTTAGGAAACTCGATACTTTCTCACTAAATGTTTGCAAAAAGACGAAAGTACGTTTTACCGGAGTGATATCTCTTGAGCGATTGAAGAATATGAAAATTGTGATTGCTTGATTTATTTTATAATATTTATTTGTTTAGGGCGGAGTTCTGTTCGTGGGAGGTCTCTCTGGCCTCGACGTGCAGCTGCCAATCAAGATGGTCGCCAAGAACAGACTCGCCATCATGGGAGTTACCAGGTTTGTAGTTTGATCTCTAGTCACTCTCTATTGTTTGTAGTTATATTTTTGCGACCGTAGCTGAGTTCCTCGACGATCATAATAGTGGAATGTGTGTGTCCCATCCCTTGATCATTCGGGCTGACCTATCTATTACAGAGGTTCGATCGATCAACTGAAGAATCTGGTGAATCTGATCGCGGGTGGTCAGATCGATGCACCCGACTACCGTGTCTACCCCGTCGACCAGGCCAGCATGGTACGGTAATTGGACAACGTATATCGATTGTTGATCTAGAGAGTGCGAATGCGAATCAATAATGGACGGTCTTTGCAGGTTCTCAAGCAGCTATCGATGTCGGAGGTCGAGGGACGAGCCATTCTCGAGGTGAGTTAATTATTGATGTTATTGATTATTTTTGTAGATTTGAAATAGTTTATGAAACCCTTTGAATAGTTAATCTCGTCAGTCAAAACCAACTTATTTTTTTAGGTCTGCGATCCTAACACGGCGCTGAACAAGAAGGAAGAAGAGAAGTCTGAGTAGATCACCCGATCGATATTTTGTGATTACGGTAACCACTCGTCAATCAATAATTCCCCCCCCCCCTTAGATTGTAGATCCGTAAATAAAGATTACGGTACCATGCGTCTAGCTTCCCCTTTGCCATACCCTCGATTCCCATTGTTTCCTCAAATAATGTGTACCGTCTCTCTCGTTTCGACACTTTCTCTTGTCGTAAGACTCTAGATTGTAACATGAGTTGAGTTTCTGATCCCGAAGATTAATTTCCTCCATAAATTCCCATCCCCACTCTAGTCGTTAGTCATTTGCCAATCCGAGTTTAGTATTCCTCCAATAATAGGTGCCTCTCTCTGAAATTTCTTCCAAATTTCAATCCCGAAGCTGCGAATACCACCATTTGCGATGTATATTTTCGTCTCTTGGAAATACTGTTTCGTACAGAATAGCACTTTATAGTTTGTCCAGTTAATGTTTCGTAGTTTTCTGTTCTTCACCCATGATTTATTCTGAAGATTTCAGGCAATTTGTGTATTTTTTCACTCGTGTCGTAATAATCATTGACGTACGATTTGATAAAGTATTTTTTTTAAAAACTAATTGAGATGAAGAAACGCATGAATGTCAGTTGTCATTGTGAGATATCGATGTATTCCAAGTCAGTAGATTTCTGATCTTTGATCTTTCATGGGTGGCCAAATGGCCCCATCAGCAACGACGGAACTTGCGGCAGATTCGAAGGATATGTCCAAGTTCGCCTTCGAAGTAAGTTGACGCAATGCATCTGGGAGGATCTTACAGTATCCAATCGCTTGATATTCCTTATACAATAGCCCTTTAGTGAGAAATCGACCGTCCTGCTACTATGGGCAATCAGTAAACTATCGATCGATTGTCATGCAACTGTGGACATTCAGTAAACAATCGATCGATTGTCCAACTACCGTTTCCATCCATAGGTCAAAAGTGAGTAGATTTTAACATATTCTACCCGCCGAAGGCGGACGCGAAAAATAAATGACCGATCAATTAGATCCCTAAAAATGAAACCTGCCCGTCAGGGTCTCCTAAAACACCCCCAAATGTAGACACCTGCCCGACCAGATTTCCATGCCTCTTTACTTTTTGACCTCTGGCTTCCATCAATAACTAATCAATCGATACTCAGCTACTGGCAACGTCCGGTCGTGCTCGTCGTGGTCGATTGACGACTCCCCATTCCATTGTGGAGACACCCGTCTTCATGCCTGTCGGCACACAAGGAACCATGAAAGTGAGTGGAGATTGAGTAGTGGTGAGAAAGAGTAGATACTATCGATCGAGCAGAGGAAGTGATGGTTGGCACTACTGTTCCACGTATATTTTGTTTCTTCGTCACGTGCTGCTGAGTACTGGTAGTGTGAAATTATTTGCGTAAATATGAACTAGATGCAGCACGATTTCGGCGGGTTGTAAGTGCGCGGTGAGTTAGGTTAAATAAAGGGATAATAAAAAGGGGTCCTTAATAAGATATTTATCCATCGCGAACGATATAAGGCGATCAAGGTTAAATCGTCATTGGGTGAAAGACGGTGGCTAAATAATCGGTCCATCCACATTGCAGGGAATTCTTCCGGAGCAATTGATCACAATGGACTGCCGCATTCTTCTGTGCAATACCTACCATCTGGGACATCGACCGGGACACGAGGTACGACATATTAATCAAATAGTGTTGCATGCCTTGGTCAATGTATCTAGTGAACATTCACCAAAGCTTTCGAAAGCGAGCTTCATGATAGCGTGCAACACTGAAATGGCCTGATATCTTCTCAACTCTTAGTGCTATTTTTCTTTAATGTTTTGGGATTAAATAGTTATGATTAATAGCTGCAATGATGATATCACATGAATATTTCCAAATACGCATTATATTTTGTATTTGAGATTGTTCGCGAGGCGGGTGGCATCCACAAGATGATGAACTGGCCGAGGAGTATTCTGACCGACTCGGGCGGATTCCAGGTAAGACACTCTTAATCTTTTTGTTGTAGTCTCCCTTTCAAACGACCATTCCACCTTCATTCTTATCCGTCATATTTTCCGTGCTCAGTATTAAATTAGAATCGTAGTCAGATAATATATTCCTAACATGTATTTTAATGAATCGCACTTTGATTGCCGGCTAAACGCCGAGTTGCGGTGTTTCAACCCACGGTTTTCAGTTGCTTGCCCATTTATCTCGATTTTCTATACACCTCTAGAATCGCCTGTGGTCGGTCCCGTAGCATGTTGTGGCCGGCCGTCGGCCGGCCAACGGCCGTCCACAACATGTTACGGGACCGACCACAACATGCTACGGGACCGACCACAACATGCTACGGGACCGACCACAACATGCTACGGGACCGACCACATTGTCCACTGGACCGACCAACCGTCCACTGGTCCGACCACAGCTTCGATCTTTGGCTACCGGACCGACCACAAAATGCTACGTAGTCGGCTATCTGTCCACACGTCTGACCACAAGATGCTACGGGACCGATCACCGGCGATTCTATACACTCTAACAATAATATTTATACCATTGTAGATGGTCTCGCTCTCGAAGTTGATGACACTGGATGAAGATGGAGTTCGATTCGAATCTCCCCACACTAAGGAAATCACGAATCTGCCTCCTGAAGAGTGCATACGAGTGCAAGAGGTGAGGAGTAACTGGGGAATAGACCTTGAAAAGTAGCGATACAACTAGTTAATTATCTCCACGCTCCTTATTTCTCGCACTCTTTCTCACGAAATCGATCTATTTCCGTATTATGCTAGTTGAACCGTTACTTTTCGAAGGCTACGGGGGAATAATTATGGATTGAAGGGAGAATACATACAAATAAGTAATAATATGCGCAGAATCTCGGAGCGGACATAATGATGCAGTTGGACCACGTGGTGCACACACTCACTACAGGCAATATTGTGGAAGAGGCCATGGAGAGGAGCATACGGTAGGGAGGGAAGGGGAGATTACGGTAGGGAGAGGAATGTTATGCTACGGTATTAATTGAATACTATTGTCTCTCTGAGACGTTGATAGTAGTAAGTTATAAAAGTATCAGCGGAGTGGGTCTCTTGTTACCGTATCCTACAACGTCTACGGCTACCGTAATCATCCCTTGGTTCTTTCAGATGGCTCGATCGATGCGAGGAAGCGCACAGTAAACCAGAGCAGACCATCTTCCCCATCCTGCAGGCGCGTTTTAATTACTATTATCCTCGCGGTTTTCATATCGTTTCTGAACACTTGATAAAACATAATGATGTGCATGTTCTATCAATATTTATATATCTCCCAATATTATTTCTTTTAATTATTTTTTTCAGGGCGGTCTCAATTTGGAGTTGAGAAAGAAGTGTGCAGAGGAGATGGCAAAGAGAGCGAAGGTGAGGGGGAATTATCTATTGATTTGTGTCTCCAAACGGCCCTAGTTTGGACGAGAACTATTTCGCAATTCCGACTCTGACATAAGAGTTGTCTCTTGCCACCTAAAGTTCTTCTTCCAGCGTAGTACTCACCACGCAGTATTGTATTTGCTCTCTAGGCGCTCAACAGATTGCAATGTGGAAATACATTTATAGGTCTAAAAGTGGGTAGATATCGACATAATCTGGCCGCCGAAGGCGGGCGCGAAAAATAAATGCCTGACATGGGTCAAATAGGTCTTCGCGTGCGAAAATAGGCACTTCGGCACTTTGCATATAAACCGGATTAACGTAGCGAGAGAGTGCAGTACAGACACATGAAGGCCTCTGTCTACATCCCCCGCCCTATGCTAATTGCGAACTTGCGAAAATCCCATTTGACCTATGATGCCTGATCAATTAGACCCCTAAAAACGAAACCTGCTCGATTTTTTCTGAATATATATATATATATATATATATTAAGTAATGATCGTAGCCACGGAGATAACTTCGGATTTCAAATCTACGATTATGCACATACAAATATGAATAGTATTTTTCTAATGATGATGGAATCAACTTTCATCATGCCATTACGAGAGACTATCTGACTCAGTCGAATTAATCTTGGCACAGCAGGAAAAATGAGTTGATGAGATAAACATGCCACATTGTAGTATGGCCGAGGTGGAGTTGAGTCATGACATGGAGAAAGTTCAAAAACGTTTCTACGCCTCAGGGCATGACGTCACAGGAATTTCCGGTTTTTCAAAAACTTCATCGAATGGCTTAATGAGTGGTACCAATCGATTCCTAATAATATTCTAAGACTTTCTCGACTCCATGAAGTTTTCGCTAATTTTTGATCTAAGCCTGAAAAATTGAAAAATTGATTTCAAAAAAATATATTTTTAAATTAAATTATTTTTCTGTTGTTTGCCTGTGCAAGTGAGAAGATTTTATTTGTGATATGCAATGCTACAACACTGATCGTTCAACTGTGTGAAGGGCTGTTCATACGAGTTCCATCAAGCATGTTCAGTAGGCTGAAAATGCACGAGTTCTTTGAATTATGGTGTACTTACAGTGACAAGGTAAAAAGTCCCAATGCTATCAAAACGGCGCTGGAAGCCACAGTGTCCATTGTAAGGTAACTACACAATAGTAGGTTACTGGGGCTTTCGTCGGACACATCCCCGAACCTGCCGGATGATAATGGAAAATCACTCCGGGATACTGTAAGTACACCAATTTCCAAGAACTCGTGCTTTTTCAGCCTACTGAACATGCTTGATGGAACTCGTATGAACAACCCTTCGCACAGTTGAACGATCAGTGTTGTAGCATTGCATATCACAAATAAAATCTTCTCACTTGCACATGCAAACAACAGAAAATAATTTAATTTAAAAAATATTTTTTTTTAAATCAATTTTTCAATTTTCAGGCTTAGATCAAAAATTAGCGAAAACTTCATGGAGTCGAAAAAGTCTTAGAATATTATTAGGAATCGATTGGTACCACTCATTAAGCCATTCGATGAAGTTTTTGAAAAACCGGAAATTCCTGTGACGTCATGCCCTGAGGCGTAGAAACGTTTTTGAACTTTCTCCATGTCATGACTCAACTCCACCTCGGCCATACTACAATGTGGCATGTTTATCTCATCAACTCATTTTTCCTGCTGTGCCAAGCCTCTGAAGAAACATGTCGATCCACTCAGATAGTCTCTCTTACTCTACTACGTTATCAATTTCAGGTGGGCATCGCTATCGGAGGTCTCTCTGGAGGCGAGGATAAATCTTCCTTCTGGCGAGTCGTCGCTGCTTGTTGTGACTGGCTTCCACCACATCTACCGAGATATGTAAGTAAGAAGGGGATTACGTAGTAATGATGCAATGAAGGAATAACAGTTAGCTTTTATTATGCTTAATGGAAGTGTGATGGAAAGGGAGCATGCGGCGAACTCAGTGCTTGTTTGTGCACTTTATTGTGGTGGACGGTTAAGTATTTAATTTCATAATGACAGGTGATGGGAGTGGGCTTCGCAGTGGATCTCGTCGTGTGCTCGCTACTCGGCGCGGATATGTTCGACTGCGTTTTCCCGACACGAACAGCGAGGTATACGGTAGATGATTTGGGTACGGTTATTGATTTAAAAATCGGATGAAAACTAGTCCTATTTTTGTGTAATGAATTACGAGCTCGGCGACAACGTGAATTTGGAAAGAAAGCGACATAAGACGAGCACCAATAATATGATAATATTACGGTAAAAAGAAGGTGAATATCGATTGAAAAATAAATAATTCAGATTCGGTACAGCTCTCGTTCGTCGGGGCGGTCAATTGCACCTGAAACAGGCGAAATTCGCCAATGATTTCGGGTGAGTCGAGTGGAATTTATTCTACTCGACCGTTTTTTTTATAAATTTATATAATTGAGAATTTGGCGACCTGAGGCTATCTTACGATGGGTGAATATGAAAGGTGTAGTAAGTCATTGAACTCTCAGTCCGATCGACGATCGCTGTGAGTGCCACTCGTGCAAGACGTACACTCGCGCTTACATCTACTCCAATATCGCCAAGGTACTGTATCAAGAACGATTCGGCAATCGACAACTAACTTTGTTTACAGGAAACCGTCGCTTGTCACATTGTCTCCGTCCACAATCTACACCATCAATTGCAGCTGATGAAAGATGTGAGTCCTGTAGTTTTTTACGTCATCAATATGCAATATCTTACGTCCCACTTTCTCTGCTGGAAAATAAACCTTCTCTGAATAGTTCAATTACTGCTTCCAATAATATTGACGTTGTGATTCATACCGATAGATGTCGATAATAAATTATGTCATTACTACGCAATTGAAGGTACGCCAATCGATCGTCGACGGGAAGGAAGAAATCTTCCTCAATGAATTCCTCCATGAATATTATGAGGTGAGACTACTACGTCATTGTTAGACCACTTCGTTCTTATTACCATATCTACGTGCTAATAATAAATAATATCAATTAAAATCACATTTACTAATGGCGATCACATTAACACCACTCGAATAATGCCAGAATCACTCCTGAGCTATCTCCCATTTCCCCATCTCATCATCTTGCCTGCTCAGGGTGGCGCAGTGCCAGGATGGGTGCACGATGCCGCAGCTCACATGGGATACACAATCAAGCAGGAGAGAGGAGAGATGGAGGTATACGGTAGTTGAATAGAGAGGGGGAGTACGGTAGATAGTAGACCACTTATTATGGATAGTTTATCTGATTATAATCACGCGTTGCTCAGATGTCGCAACATTATATTACTGTATCTATAAACAATTTTAGGAGCGTAAGCACAAGGCGAAACATGAAGACGTCGTGGAATCGAAGAGAGAGAAGAAAGAAGAGGTGACTGTATGAGTACCGTAGTCAGAGATTATTGAATTTCATCGCAATAAATATTTTGTTGAACTTGTTACATTTCTTTTTTGTTATTGTTAATTATCCGTCGAGATAAAAGTGATGAATAATTTGCTCTCTCGTGAAACAATCAGTAATGAATCAGACTGTATGATCGGACAAAATAATGTAAAGGTAGGTACTTTTCCAAATCATTCAATACACCTTCTCAAGGAAATATATTTTTTAAAACATACTGAAGAGACATCAAAATTGGGTGATATTGTGAAGTAGAGAAGAAAAACATCGTCAATTCAGAATTAGTGGTAAAAGTCTTCCAAGAAATAAACTTCGTATTGATAAAAAGAGATCAAAATTCATGAGGCTTCTAGGGGAAACTTGATACGGTTTTCTTAACAGTAGGTATAAAAATGGATAGGAGAGAAATAGAAGAGATCGAGTGTTCGTCTTATTGATCTACAGTAACCTGATGAGTAGTTAGAGGGTGTCCTCGAATAGACGGACAAATTGAGTCTGAGTTCTACAGAAAGGACAGGTGAGAGCCGCTGCTTCCATTGACAGCGAATGTTCCTCAGCACATGGAAGACACGAAATGTGACCACATATCTCAAATCACATTATTAATCTCGTCACCAAATTCAGTAACTGGATCATACTGTAAATCAATCGATATTGTTAATTCACTCACCGTGTATGCTGCTCTCTGGGTGGGATTCTCCGTGTAGCAGATTCCACAATTGCGAGAGTAGCGAAGAGCTATCGACTCACTTAATTAGATATAGATGTAATTACAGTCAACTGCTAATTTATTTACTCAAATATCAGGTAAAATAATATCCGAATGATCTTCTCATTTTGCAAACTGGGAGATATGATCGCAATGATAATATAAATTGGAAGTACAGTACCTCTGTTGGTTGATATCTCTCATCTCTCGAATTCGATTTCTCGTGGCCGAGACGTCTCTGTAATGGAAATGAGTAAGATTACGACTAGCGCGTTCCGCGCCGCGGAGTAGGCGCACTTATTAGTTAACCGGACACTTATTTCCCCCGCGCGCTCATTTTGAGCCATTTTATCCTACGTTAGTGTGAAAATAGTCTTTTTGTAGGTTACTGTACTCTTACCGTACTCTTCAGTTGTCCTTTTCTCCCAAGGGTTGTGCTCTCTTCCTCTCCATCCTCCTCCCCCGGTTCTCCATGCCCCTCTAGCTTCCCTCCTTATCTTCCAGGGGCTGAGGTCAGGCTTCGCCGCTATTCCTTACAGTATCTCCAACCTGGTTACCGTATTCTTCCTCTACGTTCCCCTCCCCTTCCCCCAGGCTCTGTATTCTCTTCCTCTAGCTACCCCTTCATTAAATTCCAGGGGCTGCCGTCAGGCTTCGCCGCTATTCATTCCCCAACCTCCCCCGGGTTCTGCATTTTCCTCCTCTAGCTTCCCCTCCTTATCTTCCAGAAGCTGCGGTCAGGCTTCGCCGCTATTCATTACAGTATCCCTCTTTCAGAACCCCAACTCTCGCTACAGTATCCCCAACCCTCGCTACAGTATTCCCCAACCCTCGCTACAGTATTCCCCAACCCTCGCTACAGTATCCCCAACCCTCGCTACCGTATCCCTCAACCCTCGCTACAGTATCCCCAACCCTCGTTACAGTATCCCTCAACCCTCGCTACAGTATCTCCCAACCCTCGCTACAGTATCCCCCATCCCTCGCTACAGTATCCTCAACCCTCGCTACAGTATCCCTCAACCCTCGCTACAGTATCCCCCAACCCTCGCTACAGAATCCCCCAACCCTCGCTACAGTATCCCCCAACCCTCGCTACAGTATCCCCCAACCCTCGCTACAGTATCCCCCAACCCTCGCTACAGTATCCCTCAACCCTCGCTACAGTATCCCTCAACCCTCGCTACAGTATCCCTCAACCCTCGCTACAGTATCCCTCCCGTATCCCACACTTCCCCCTAAACTCGCTCTATAGTACCCCTAACCTACACTACCGTAATCCCCGTCCGACGCCGAGTCGAATGACCTACCTACATCCCTCTCCAACCACTTTCGTCTCTAGCTACAGTAACCTCAGGACCCCTTAGGATCCTCCGATGACCTTCCTCCTTGTCCCCTCCCCCGCCCTTTGTCCCCCCCTCATTCCTGCCCACGCCCCGCCGCCGGGACCGGTCTCCCCCTCCCCATTCCCATTCCCGACACCGACCACCCCTCTCACCCCTCCGCCCGCAAAATGACCCATCCAATTAACTCGAGATTTTCACTTTTTATAATAGAGAGGAACCCCTCATTTCGCCCTCATTCCACCCATTCGACGCGGATTGCGCGGTCTGAAATGGCAGATTCACGTGCATTCCTGCCGATTCTCTCTCCATTCCTCTCATTTGAATCTATTTAGACCGCGCAATCAGCGTCGAATGGGTGGAATGAGGGCAAAATGAGAGGTTCCTCTCGATTAGGAACGATCCGTATTTCCATGATTTGAGTCTATACCCACCCTCCAAAACGTGTTTAGTTGTGCTTGTTCGATAGCTATTGACCATGGCTACAACATATCAAAAAAATAGGAATCATCTTTTGCGTTGTTTTCGAGAAAATCGTCTTTTAAATTTTCATGATTTTTTTAGAATTGAAAATTTGCATAAACAAATTATACACGTAGATGTAGCTCGTCAAGGCGGTCAATATTGCTGAAACAACCAATTCTCTATCTCTGCTCTCTGACGACCTACAGCTCAAAAACCGTGAATATAGTTCAACTTTGACCTGCTGTAATTATGCAAATTAGAGACATCAGGTCATGAATGAAGCATATTTCGATAGAGCATACCAAGGGCTATCAGAATATGTGAAATATACAACTAGTCACTTTTTGCTGTACGGAATTTGGGCAATATCTGCGCTCCTTACGCGAACGCACTGATATATTTATTTACCTTTGATTTATTTCAAATCTTCTTCGATCGATAAATGGCCCCCATCCTCTCACGTCCTCTCCGTCGTCTTCCGCATTCCAGTCCACAATTCTGCAAAAAAAGGTATTGGACATGAAACATCGAGGAAATTTCGTCATAAACTAATTCGATTCGGTTCTTTTAGACAGGCAACCACTCATCCTAACAATAAGAGATTTCAGAAACACTTCCCAATATTCCGTTTCCAGAACCTAACAAATATTAGGTTAAAATAATATGGTTCCACGTGTAAACGAACTGAGGGTGGACGTTGAATCGAATGGGAAGAATTCTCTCCTCTTGTCCATCGATTTCTCCCTCATTTCCTTGTGCCATTCTATTGAAGATTCCAATCTCCCGATCTATCTCGTCGATCAAATTGATAGAATGACTGCAAATGAAGAAGTGATGGAAAGGCACAAGTTCATGAAATAACACCCTCACCATGTAGACTATAAGCAATACTTTATCACTCTATACATTCTTTCAAATATATAACTATTGTAAGGTGACTCTACTTCTAACGGCATCACTCACTTCTCCTCCTCTTCCTCTATCGGATCCACTTCCACTTCTCCTTCATCTTCATCCTCTCTTCTTCTCTCCATTTCATCAATTTCGTCCATAATCCTCCGTCTTTCATCATCATCGAGTGGTACACTACTGACAGATCGACTGAAATTTAAGACTCAATTTTTACCAAACTGTCGAAAATCAAAAAAAAAATCAGAAGATAGCGATAAGATAGCGACAGAAGATAGAAGATGAACAGAAGATAAGAAGATAGCAGCGTAAATTCGAAATTTAAAAGAAATGTAAATATAAAATAGATTAACTTACTTTTCGTCTTCCGCTCTCATCCTCTCTGCTCTTTGAATTCGCGCCCTCTCTGCCAATAATTCAAACTCCGCTTCAGCATCGCTCAATGTCTCACTGTAATCGACACAAATGTAAGGTGATATCTACCCTAATATATATTGCTATTGAACTTGACCATTCAAAGACAGAAAAGATTAGTACACAGACCGGAATTCGAACCGCCACTATTCGTGTTCTTTGAGCCTACTCGGTAATGAATAGAGTTTACTCAGGAACAAGTTGTTATTGAACTCCTTACATCATTTCTCTCTGTCCGTCCGAAAAGTGATCGGACTGCTCGGAATCAGAAGAGAGAACCATGTCAGCATGGACTGACGAATCGGGAGAACTGCAATTTAGTTACCGTAGTAAAGGTAAAGATAAAAGGTTACTGTAGTATTGCAATGCTATGTCCAGGATAGAAGTGCTTACGGTTTCCCGAGGAGAAAAAACTAATTGTTAACAATGGACGTGAGTTAAAACTTTAGAAATAAACCTCGCAGCGAATCTAGCAAGTACATCTCTATCGCGTGCATCATTTAGCCGTATTTCTCTCAAGAATTCATTCTCGCCTGCAGTCTCAATCGACGAATCACTGCAAGTATCACTCATAAAGTAATTTTTTTTGTACAAATAAAGCTATAAAAATCTACTGGTCTCCGCCCCGAAATGGATTCGGCGCCCAGGTAGGCACTCATTACACACAATATCATTGATATGAAGAATTATAGTTGCCACTAAGGTGGCTAATAGCAGTACACTGGAGTGTATTGTGCACTGCAGTACTCGATTTTGAGGAAACCAAATGTATCGATACACTCGGAAAAGCGAGAATAATGTACTGAAATGCACTGTTCACTGCACTGCACGCGCGCCGTGTACTGTCAATTACTGTGTACTGCTAGTACACGACGCGCCACCCTAGTTGCCACACTAAATGTCTTCCAGCGTTTGTTCGGTTCGTGGTACACTTGCACTTCGTCGAAATACGTAACAATATTAGTTCAACGATATTGAATATTGTGAGTAATCGTATAAATTGCATAAAAGTCGTTTTTTTTAAGAATTTTAACTAACCTGAAAATGTTCACTCGAGTAGCCGATTCGCTGTCCCTTCTGTTCCACTCAGGGAGTCGACCTCTCACATGGAAGGGAGACGAGACTCTCAAATGTGTTTTCATACAGAAATTATGTTGCCACATACAGAAAACTTTTTGTGGAGCACCAACCAGAGAAATATGAAGAAATTAATTACAAATTATGTACCTCTCACTATCAGCGAGTCTAGCCAATACATCTCTAACGTCTCTGTGATCATCTCTGACGGGTGCATCACTTTCCCGTATTCCTCTCCACAATCGATTCTCACCTTCCGCCTCATCCCAGGGATCACTGCAAGTGTCACGCATTATATACAGTACCTTTTAGTTGTTTACACACACCGAAATATTGGATCTATAAAATACTGTAAGAAATAGTTAAATATTGAGAAAAGAATGTAGCAAAGATAATGACTGTAACTGACTCGTAACGGTCCGTTGGATTAGCTGATTCGTTGTCCCTTCTGTATTCAGGGAGTCGACCTCTCACATGGAGGCGAGGTGATTCTCTCAAATGTGTACAGTAACGAATAGAACGCTTTTTTTGTACAATTTTCGCACCAAACGCAGAAAGATGAAGAAATAATCATGAGAATGTACTGGTGTTCCATAAGATGTGACCCATATTATGGGGTGGTGGAGTATTACAATACTATACCCAAGATAGAAAATGCTTACGGTTTCCCGAACAAATTTGATTAACAATCGGCTAGTGTTAGAATTAAAGAAATAAAGAATTTATTTACAAAATGATGTACCTCTCACTATGAGCGAGTCTAGCCAATATATCTGTGATGGGTGCAGCATAATATTCTCGTATTCCTCTCCACAATCGATTCTCACCTTCAGTCTCATCCAACGAATCACTGCAAGTGTCACGCATTATATGCAATGCATATCACTCGTTTCACAAATTTGAATCACCACATACACCGTAATATTGGACCCACGATATAAAATACTGTAAGTAACGGTTAAATCTTTTTAGAACGTAGCCGCGATAATATTTGTAACTAACTCGTAACGGCGTGTTGGATTAGCCGATTCGTTTTCCATTCTGTTAGACTCAGGAAGTCGACCTCTCACGTTTAAGGGAGACGAGACTCTGAAATGTGAATTCCAGAAGATAAATTACAAAGTACTGAAGACTGCTTGGAACTCACACAACAAACAGAGAACGATGAATGAAACAATGTGTCCCTTAAGATATGGCCCATATAAATGGAGTGGTGGAGTATTACAATATATTGTATTAATGACAGAAGAACTTTCACGGAAAAAAGTTTACTGACGAAAGTAAGAATTTAAGAAATAAAAAAAATTGTTAGTAACATAAATTACCTCTCAGGGCGTCTAGCCAGTACTCTATCACGTGCATCATTTTGCCGTATTCCTCTCCAGAATTCGTTCTCATCCTCAGCTTCATTCCACGAATTACTGCAAAGATATTCCATAAGTTGCGACACATATTAGGCAAATAAATGGAGTGGTGGGGTACTGCAATACTGTCCACGATAGAAGTGCTTACGATTTTCCGAACAATAATTACTAACGATAGGTGGGAGTTAGAATTGAATAAATAAAAAAAATCGTTAGTAAAATAAAATACCGCTCAGCGCGTCTAGCCAGTAATATATCACGTGCATCATTTTGCCGTACTTCTCTCCATAAATCGTATTCACTGTCAGAATCATCCCGCGAATCGCTGAAATTATTGTGCATTGATTACAATACCTATCACACACTAACAAGGGGTCTGCATAACCTCACGGAAAGGTTTCCGTAAATTTCACTAAAATATGGAAATAAGTCCTAAGGAGCAACTCAAAACATACATACATACATACATACATACATACATACATACATACATATTTATCCTGACATCAAGGCAAGAGCCTGCAGGAGGTATCATTCGGGGGCAGAGGAGGTCGGGATCTTCGAATTCGAGGCAACTGGGTCAAGGATCTTGCTTGGCTTCTTTGGTCAATTGGAGTGTCGATCTTGGACGATTGATATTGAGCGTAGAAGTAGATCTTCCGGCAACCAGTGACGTCCTGACTAGCGTGTATCAACCTAAGTGGGAACTCACGTCGTAGTCTCGTCGACTGGGCCTTTCTTGAAAGTTGGCGACTTGAATTAGATGTAGGCGATCCGGGTCCTCTTCTCGAAGGGGGCAACTCAAAACATGTTTCAAAAATTGCCCTAGTCGATTCCTAAGGAATATTAACCTGGCAAAAGTAAGTCGCAAGCCCATCCACTCCTTTGCATACCTCTTTGAGTGACCTACGAAAGTGTGATCCAATGGCTCAGGCGATAGAGTGCCAGGGCTACCGATTTTGTCACGGGGGTTCAACCCCGCCAGGCAGTAAACCATTTTGCTTAATTTTTGGAATATAATATTAGTGTAGAACATACTTTTTTCAACAGTAGACACCCACATTTGCTAATTCATACCAGCCTGTGCATGATTAATTTGTAAAAATGCGCCCAACCGCATTTGACTCTGAAATTGGATCGATTGAACGGATTCATAAGCTACCACTCCTACAAAAATTGATTGAATGACGTCCGCTGACGTTTATTTTCCCAAGTTAGACATTTCCTATTCAACCTTCACCTATAGGTTCACCTATTCACTACAAGGGATGTCCAACGAAGTGTTGAATGTTGTGTTTTGCATCGCCGTCTATAGTGTGTTCTATGAAAAGAAAGGCTGACAGTCGACTGATATTCGTGACAGATGAGTCACAAATAAGCACAATATTTGGTCTGCCGTTATTCCAATCATTCTCGCACTTCGGAATGATTAAAAGTTCTCTTCCATAAAAATCATTGATATTTTCATAGCGAAATCGATGCTTATCAGTACCATCAAATTTTAAAAATTAAGAGAATTTCGTACTTGTGGAAAAGAACGTCAGCGGACGTCTTTCAATCAATTTTTGTAGAGGTGGTAGCTTATGAATCCGTTCAATCTATCCAATTCCAGAGTCAAATGCGGTTGGGCGTATTTTTACAAATTAATCATGCACAGGCTGGTATGAATTAGCAAATGTGGGTGTCTACCGTTGAAAAAAAGTATGTTCTCACTAATATTATATTCCAAAAATGAAGCAAAAGGTTCACTGCCGGGCGGGGTTGAACCCGCGTGACAAAATCGGTAGCCCTGGCGCTCTACCGCCTGAGCCATTGGATCACACTCTCGTAGGTCACTGCAAGAGGTATGCAAATGAGTGGATGGGCTTGCGGCTTACTTTTGCCTGGTTAATATTCCTTAGGAATCGATTAGGGCAATTTTTGAAACTTGTTTTGAGTTGCTCCTTAGGTCTTATTTCAATATTTTAGTGAAATTTACAGAAACCATTCCGTGAGGTTATGCAGACCCCTTGTAAATGCCTTCAAGTGTGGGTTAGGTTCGTGAAGCACTAGAATCTCTTTGACATACATCAATAATATTGGCTCCACGATATACAATATTGTAAGTAACGGTAAATGTAAAGAAGGTAGCTGTGATTATGCGATTTAAAACTAACTAGAAACGGTTCGTTAGATTAGCTGATTCGCGTTCCCTTCTGTTCCGCTCAGAGAGTCGACCTCTCACATTGAAGGGAGCCGAGACTCTTAAATGTTCATGCATCCAGAAATTAGATTATAAACTAAATCCGTTACCCTTCCCCCTCGAATAATCATTGTAGAAAATTCATGCTAGGAATAATAATAATCTGAATATCAAGAAAACTATCAAAATGTTATCGCTTTAAAAATTTTGATTTTACGCACGAAGGAAGAAACAATTTCGAATCAGCGCGAATTCTCCCAGGCAACGGCAATAAACCTCGCAAGAAATGGAATAAGGCGGTGATACCTGTGACCTCCATTCGCTTCCCTCTCCTCCTCTTCCATTCCATCTCTACCGCTTGAATTGGACAGATTCGAATTCACACGAGGAAACACTCTGATTCGAATAGAGTTTAAATGATGTCAATGGTTGCATCATCACTATGTAATCTCCCTCACCTTCGACCGAGTATAAATTCTGGCTGCTGACTAGGTTGACGCAGTCGCAGCAGTGAAGCATCGAGTATGCTGTAATGGGAAATGAATAAATGTGGCGTAACTACTTCTGATGTCCTGAATCAAACCTACAACGGTTGAAAACTAGCGGGGTTGTATTGAGGTTAAATGCACTACGCTCTATGTATAGTTCTAGGTGCGGGCTCGGTCCAGGGGGAGCTCGGTAGATGGCTCCAGGTTCGGTTCAGGGGGAATTCGGTAGCTGGCTTGTAGTTCGGTCCAGAGGGAGCTCTAAACGACAATATGGCGTGTTCGAACATGTCTGTGACATCGAAAAATGCCTTTTCCCGTGATTCCTCAGGCTCTGCGCGTCAATTGGAAACTTTTCGAAATTTCCGATTTTAACGATAAAATGTGTTAGAACACGTTCAGAAACGTTTCCGACATCGCAAAACACTTTTCCTGTGATCCCCCACGCTCTGCGCGTAAATTGGAAACTTTTCGAAATTTTAGATTTTTCACGTAAAAACGTGTTAGAACACGTTCAGACACGTTTCCGACATCGTAAAACACTTTTCTTGTGATCCCCCACGCTATGCGCGTAAATTGGAAACTTTTCGAAATTTTAGATTTTTCACGTTAAAACTCGGCAAAACAGGTGAAAACGTGTTTCACGTTATTTAAAAACGTGTTAGGACATCTTCTGACACTTGCGAAAAATGCGGCAAAAGGTTTGCCCGCGGCGGGGGTCGAACCTGCGTCGGTCGGATTTGAATGTCGCGCGCTTTAACCACTTGGCCATGCATTTGGTGATTTAAATTTTGTAAAATTTTAATGCAATTCTGGTCAGTTATCATATGCAAAAGGTTCTGAGAAGATTGCGTGATTTTGAAGCGATTTATAGCGAAAAAACTAAAACAATTGCAACGGTAGGAATAACAAAAAAAACAGACAGACAGACAGACAGACAGACGTTAGCATTTTCTAATATATAGTAATCGTAACACTGTACAACTATTTCACTTCACTTTATGCAAAGTTATGGACTATACCAATCCAAATACACTTGATATTCAAAGCATTCCTAAAGACTATTATTTCAGAACGTCTGTCTGTCTGTGTGTGTGTCTGTGTGTCTGTCCGTCCGGCGGTCACGTTTTTCGCATTTTCCTTATTTTTTTTATTTCGCTTCAAAATCGCGCTATCTTCCCAAATCCTTTTGCATATGATTCCCGACCAGAATACCTTTCAAATTTAAAAAAAAAACCTTGATTAACGAAATCCATAGCCAAGTGGGTTACGAGCCAAACTTTGAATCCGAGACCCCCAGGTTCGACCCCCGCCGCGGGCAAACCTTTTGCCGCATTTTTCGCAAGTGCCAGAAACCGTTCTAACACGTTTTTGAGTACCGTGAAACACGTTTTCACCTGTTTTGCCGAGTTTTAACATGAAAAATCGAAATTTTCGAACTTTCTCCAAACGCACAGGTGAGTGTCGGGGATCACAGGAAAAGTGGTTTGCGATGTCAGAAACGTGTCAGAACGTGTTCTAACACGTTTTAACGTGGAAAATCGAAATTTTCGAAAAGTTCCAAAATGATTCACAGAGCGTAGGGGATCACAGGAAATGTGTTTTGCGATGTCAGAAACGTGTCGGAACGTGTTCGCACACGTTCTGAACGCACTGTATCTTGCGTTTCCGTTGTGAAAGGCTCGTGAGGCTGAGAGCGATCGAAAAAAGTTGCCACGGAGCCACGAAGTGGCGTAGTGTAGCGATTCTTTGTAGCGATTAACACCCCCCTCCCACCCAACATAATGTAACCTTGAAGCCGGCTATCTTGCTCCCCCTGAACCGAACTTGGAGCCGGCTATCGAGCTCCCCCTGGACCGAACTTGGAGACGGCTATCTTGCTCCCCTGGACCGAACTTGGAGACGGCTATCTTGCTTCCCCTGGACCGAACTTGGAGCCAGCTACCGAGCTTCCCCCGGACCGAACTTGGAGCCGGCTATCATGCTCCCCCTGGTCCGAACTTGGAGCCTGCTAAAAAGCCCCTGGACCGAACTTGGAGCCTGCTACCGAACTTCCCCTGGACCGAGCCTGGAGCCGGCTGAAAAGCTCCCCCTGGGCCGAAATGTGCCCGGCAACTGAATGCCCCCTGAACCATACTTTGAAAACGTAGTGCGCACCCTACCATAACGTAGTTTAACCTCAACACACCCTGCTAGTTATAGTGGAACTTTCCTATATCAGTGCCAGGCCCCGCCCCCTGTGCTCCACCCCCTCGAGAGAGGGTGGAGCCGACCTCCCGCTCATCCATGGGGAAGGGCGAGAGGCAGTCCAAAATAGCCGAGCAATCGGCATTCAATCGGGCATGGCTGCGCCGAAGAGTTGCAGTACGCACTGAACTGCCTCTGAGCGAGCGAGCACTATGTCTAGGGAACGCGCGCTTTACCCGAGACGGGGTTGACAGACGGGGAGAGCGCGCTCATGAGTGGGCGGAGTTTGCGCACCTCCCTCTTTCCCGCTCCTCCCCTCTCTGATGTGTCTCTCATCTCTCAAACCCGTCTCGAGTAAAGCGCGCGTTCCCTAGATATAGTGCTCGCTCGCATCAATGATTTGCGGCGTGTACTGCAACAAAGCAGCGAAGTTATCGCCGATTGGAAGGTGATTGCTCGGCTATTTTGAACGCCTCTAGCCCCTCCCTCGGGTTGGGCGGGAGGTCAGCTCCTCCCTCCTCTCCTCTGGAAGTGAAGGGGGCGGGGCCTGGCACGGATATAGGAAAGTGCCGTTATAGTAATTACAATCTCTCCAATTTCACTCCTCACTCACTCAGATCCATTCCGTCCACCGTACTCCATCGATTCTTCATTCCTCTCCCCTTCACCGTCACGGGACCCATCGAGATCCTCCATGGGAGACGAACTGATCTGAAGAGGATATTCATTATTTTGTTATAATCATACATAAACAACTTCAAATGCATTTTCATAAAGCATAGGTATCATACTGGGGTCAGCGAATTACCCTATCCAGTAATAAATAACCTGATATCGAATGAACATCTTTATTTAACCACAAACAGGTAAAATCTTTAGAAACATGAAACGCATCGAATGGGTATATGTACACAACACGAGCAAATTGGACAAAAATAGTAAATGAATAATTTTTCGAGCAAAATCAGTTGGAGAATAACAAAAAAAACTTGGAAGTTACTGTAATCCCGCAATATCGACCTTCTTCTCATCAGAGTCCACGGTAACAATAACTATAGACAACAAAGAAAACCCAAATAGACGATCGATAATTGGTTGTAGAGAGAAGAACCAATCTCATTGCTCTGCTGTGTCTACCGACTATTCATCATACGATAATGACTTGATTATCTACATTATCCTCAAGGAGGCAAACAAATTCAGTTTTTGTTCTACAGAATGGGCAGATTGAGGGCGCTCCTCCCATAGACAGAGAATGTTCTTCGGCACATGGAAGACATGAGAGATGACCACAATTCTGAATGAACAAAAATGTATAGAAAACAGCGAAAACGGCCGTAGAGAAAGTGTGTAAAGTAGAGAGTAAGAATAATTTTGAATTAATGTGTACACACATACGACCATGATTGATTACCGCGCTTTTTGTCGGAATGTAATCGCTTTTCATTGAATACCATTGCTTATATCATTTAGATTGTCTAACCTTGTATGAGAGACTATCTGACTCGATCGACATATTTGTTCAGTGACTTGGCACAGCACGAAAAGTGCGTTGATGAGATAAACATGCCACGTTGTAGTGTGGCCCAGGCTGAGTTGAGGCATGCTATGGAAAAAGCGTGAAAACGCTTCTACGCCTCAGGGCATGACGTCATAGGAATTTCCGGTTTTTCAAAAACTTCATCAAATGGCCTAGTGAGTGGTACCAATCGATTCCTCATAATATTCTAAGACTTTTTCGACTCCATGACTTTTTCGCCAATCTTTGATTTAAGCTTGGAAATTTCAAAAATATGTTTCGAAATTTAAATTTAAATATTTAGTAATTTCCACGTATTGTTTGGGAATCTCTGGATGGGATGGGGGGGGTCGTGTCGGCGATATACATGGTCGCCTGAAGTTGCTCATGCATTGTACAACGGATACTGTAGCTCCCAAAGGTTTTGGAAAATAGTCCGGGTTACTGTAAGCCACACCATAATTCCAAGGGGACCACAGTTTTCAACCTACTGAACATCCTTTAGGGCCACGATACAAAAAGACCTTTACATAGTTGAACAATCATTGTTACAGTATTGTATTGTGCAAATAAAACTTTGCCATTTCCTCAGGGAAACTACACATAAATATTTAAATTTAAATTTCGAAACATATTTTTGAAATTTCCAAGCTTAAATCAAAGATTGGCGAAAAAGTCATGGAGTCGAAAAAGTCTTAGAATATTATGAGGAATCGATTGGTACCACTCACTAGGCCATTCGATGAAGTTTTTGAAAACCCGGAAATTCCTATGACGTCATGCCCTGAGGCGTAGAAGCGTTTTCACGCTTTTTCCATAGAATGCCTCAACTCAGCCTCGGCCACACTACAACGTGGCATGTTTATCTCATCAACGCACTTTTCATGCTGTGCCAAGAACAATTCGACTGAGTCAGATAGTCTCTCGTATGCTGCACGTTGTCGAGGATTCTCCGTGTAGCAGATTCCACAACTACGAGTGTCCTCGAATAGACGGATGAATTGAGTTTCTCTTCCACAGAAAGGACAGACGGGAATTTCTCCTTCCATTGACAGCGAATGTTCCTCGGCACATGGAAGACACGAAATGTGACCACATTCCTGAAATCAATTCATTGTTTTGATCGCAACTTGTGAAGAGACCACTAACAGGGAAAAAAGTCTACGCTGGAGAGCAACGGCTTTCAAAGTCTAAACGCCTCGTTCCCCTGCGCCTATAACACTTCGAAGTCGCCGCTGGTTAGTTTATACTTATGGAGTCGTAGACTTATTTCCAAATCAGAATAAAGGGTGAAACACAAAGAGACGAGATATTCATTTTTCAGAATTTTTTTCCGCGAATCGCTGAAATTAAAATTTTTTCTGCATCTACCCGAAGCAAATACCGACATTATTCATTTATCATGCCCTCAGTGTTGGTAAATACGCGCTATGCTGATCTGTGCAGCAGTCAACAGTTTAGCCAATAAAGTGTTTTGTAACAACTTGCCAAGTTGGTTAGATACCGACAAAATAAAATAAATGAAATGAACCGTGTATGCAACTCGCTGTGGTGGATTCTCCGTTCCGCATAGTGCACATCTGCGAGTGTATCGAAGAGAGATTGAGTCACTGAATGAGACACGAGTTCACTCAATCTTACAGCTATCACACCCACTCTTTGCATGGCTTCATTTCTTCTTCTTCTTTTAATATATGCAATATAGAAATATAATGCAAAGTAATTTTGCGAAAATCGATAGAAAATATAATATTGACCACTGTTGATCGATATCCCTCATCTCTCGAATTCGATTCATCGTAGCGGTTTCTCTGAATACGGCAAAATGTAGAAACAGAAAACCAATAAATATAAAAAAAGGAACGCCTGACTGACCGAGGAGTAGTCTCAGCAGCACGTCTTTCTTCCATACTTACAAGCAGTCTCTGCATCAAAAGTTGAAATTCTTGCGCATATTCTTCTTCTTGTCTCCTTTGCTCTTGCAGCTGCTCAAATTCCAACTCTATTCGCTCCAATTCCATTCTTCGTTCATTCAATTCCTCCATTCGTTGAATTCTATCGATATCTAGCTGACGATTCTGTTGCCGCAGTCTCATCACATAATCATTGAGTAAACTGCAAAGGAAAATGAAGACATGCGACATAACTGTTTCTCAAGTAATGCAATCACATTTAGAACGGTGTGGACATCGTGTCACCACTATTCGAACTTTCTAACAAAGTTATGGTGACAATCCAAATGTACTTAGTTAATAAAGAATACATTTAATGATATTCAAATAATTCTAGTAATTTCAATATCTCTAACTCGACTCACTCAGATCCACTCCGTCTACCGTACTCCATCGATTCTTCATTCCTCTCCCCATCATCATCACTAGATCCATCCAGATCCTCCATGAGAGACGAACTGATCTGATGGGAATATCAATGATTAAGATATAATCACGCAGCAAGCAATTTAAAATGCACTTCCATATAATATAGGTCATGCTGGGTTTAGCAAATACCCGATCGAAAAAAGTCTAGTTAAGAAAAGAACACTTCATACACTGAATGAGGCAGATCAAGGGGTACTTTCGAATAGGCCGCAATTTAAGAAAATGACAAAGGGAAAAAACCTCAAAACGGAAGAAAGTAAACTTTTTAGAGCTTCCCCTGAAAAATCACGACAGGTTGACAAAAAGTTTTTTTTCACGCGAGCACCAAACCAAAATTCTAGAAATGATATTTTCGAGAAATAAGAAAATAATTTGCAGGAAGGTATGAAAAACAGATGTCATGTACACGCATCTTGTTTACTCCTTGCGTGAGAGTGGCGACCTATTACATTTTTTAAAAATATTTCGGTCTTCTCTTTCTCCAAGCAGAGTATTTCTTTCTATTATTCAACAGAAAAAAAACTGACTGATTAGGTTATGAGAGCCAAATAATGGGCAGAAAACATCAAAATAACATAAATAAAGTTAAAACCTTTGAAACTGGTAAACAATGTACATACATGTAATTTGACGACATGTGGACCTGTGGAGGCAAGTTTCCGGTAAAACCTTCTAAGAAGTTTAATTATTACGTTTTGCTGAATACAGCAAAAGTAAATAATCACATCGAGACAGAGGTACAGAAACATGCTAGCATGTTCGACTTGGGGTTACATGGTTACCCGCTCATATAGTGGAGGGAAACTACACAATACAACATAATTATATTAAACTTTTTCAGAATATATTTATTTCGAACCGGGTGGCAACTGATAACCGGGAAATAGATTGTTACATTAATTGTGAATGATAAATGAAAGAAATTATGCACCAGAAATAATACAGATCGGAAATCAACAAGTAAACATACATAATTATGCTACAGAGGTCTTTTCGAAAAGGACATTTACAGGATTCTTAGCAATATGATTTACATGGAGAGAGGAGAACGGGCCGGATGACCTCTTATCGAAATACAGTAATCTACGGATTTGGTCATCTACAAAGTGTCTTCGAATAGACGGACGAATCTAGACTGTCTTCTACAGAAAGGACAGACGAGCCTTTTTCCTTGTTCCTCCATTGACAGCGAATGTTCCTTAGCACATGGAAGACACGAAATGTGACCACATTCCTTAATTCACAGTATTAATTTTAATATCCTAAGCGTTGTTACATAATATTTTTTCATTACACCGTAGGAGTCCCTCAGACGCATCAACGATACCAGAGACCTCCCTTCTATACAATGTACACTACATCTCTCATAATGGATAGTACCAAAAGGGAAAATTGACAGCCACCCTTGAAAGGCTTGCTGAACCTGAATAGTAATCGACCTCGTGACCCTTCGAATCACAAGCAATGTCTTACACTACTCGACCATGCCGCTGTTTGTCTCTATTCAAAATGGATGAATGATAATAAGCTATGTTCATTCACCTTGTATGCTGCACGCTGTCGAGGATTCTCCGCGTAGCAGATTCCACAATTGCGAGAGTCCTCGAACAGACGGATGAATCGAGTCTCTGTGTCACAGAATCGACAGACGACCATTTCTTCTTCCGAGTGATCTTCGACACATGGAACACACGAAATGTGACCACATTCCTCAAATTAATGGTTTCGAGAGGAAGTCTATAGAGATTGCAAAAAATAGAGACAATCACATTTTACTATTTTGTCCGGTACAGCATGTCCAGAAAAGTACTAATAAACAATGAAAATGAACCGTGTATGCAGCTCGCTCAGCGAGATTCTCCGTGTGGCAGATTCCACAGTTGCGAGAGTATCGAAGAGCGATCGAATCACTGAATTAGATCAACGATTCCTCGGATATTACTGTAACTGCGAATAATCAATAGTTAAACAGAAGAACAAGAGTATATACAATTATACTGAGATTCTCCAGAAATTGGGAACATTCCAACCGCAATAATTAATGAGAATATAGTACAGTACCTCTGTTGGTCAACATCTCTCATCTCTCGAATTCGATTCCTCGTGGCAGCGACTCTGACAATCAGATAATTCACTTTTCTTCCTTTGATATATCTAACCTGTGAGCCGAGATACCCAATTGCGGAAACTCCAATTTCTACTGTTCACATAAGAACGCAAAATAAAGTACAATATATATATGAAAGCACAAATAATGGGCACTTCTTTGAACATTCACTCACTCTGCGTTGTATTCGCTGTCCGACCGGAGCGAAGGGACGTCACTGCAATCAAGAATCACATTGGAATTTGCAGCTACAGGGATTCCCAATCCAATTACAGTATCCGCCAAGAATAATTTGCTTACCTGTATACCATGCTAATATGAAATTAAATAAATATTAAATACTTACTCAAACACTTTTTTTAAATCAATACGGTAGAAAAACTGTCCAATACTCTCCCCCTTTCCATCGCAATTCAAATCAGTCATCCAAATTTCTAAAAAAAATACCGTCCAGTGTCGTCGTCATTGGATTGATAATCTTGATCGTCGATCTCATTTCCTTCCTCGATTAATCCCCGACTGAAACATATCCGAATATTTACTAGAATACATAATACAAACTACAACGTACCCCTGATCTCCAATCGATTCCCTTTCCTCCTCTTCTTCTTCTTCCATTCCATTTCCATCCATCATCACATCATTTCTCATCACAATATCGACCAAGCGATTGAGTAAAGAGGTCGAACTTTAAATACTTTCTTGTTTTACTCAATAAAACATTATTGATGTGTCAAATAGGTGGCGCTACTACAAGGTTTGGGACCAGCCAACCTCGAATGAGCCGACTAGAAATGAGGATGGGAAATGCGTGACTTTACCCGTAGAAAGAGTGGCTGGTCGCAAAGACGGCAGAAATAAATACCCACCTACTCGTTCCTCCGCTCTCCGTAGTCACTTCACTCCGTTCTCCATCCTCACTGTGAAGTGATTCTTCGAATTCATCCATCCGAGAAGAACGTCCCGTCAAGAGACGATCACTTGTAACACTGAATGAGGCAGATGAAAAGGGAATTTCGGATGCTCCATTATTTAATACAAAACAAAGGAAACATAAATTCCAACAAAAATCACATCGAGGCAGGTACAGAAACATGCAATGATGTTCGACTTGGGTTACACTGTTACCCGATCGTATATAATAAACAAATCCCAATATTATAATTGTACAGAACACCTTCATTTGATAATTGAGTGACAACGGGAAATTCAATTACAAAAATACGTCACAAGTTTCTGGAACAAATTAGCAATAAATAGATCGGGAATCAACAAGTAAAGAGAAATAATGATCCTACAGAGAGCGATAAAATCGAGAAACAACTTTTACAAGTATTCTTAGTTAGCCATACTATGCATCGATCAATAATTATTCGGTGGGGAGGGTGAAGTATGATCATTCTGCTGTAATTTACAGAATATCCATAAATCGGCAATTGCCTGGTATCTTAAAGAGTGTCCTCGAATAGACGGATAAATCCAGTCTCTGTTCTACAGAAAGGACAGACGGGAATTTCTCCTTGTTCCTCCATTGACAGTGAATGTTGCTCAGCACATGGAAGACACGAGAGATGACCACATTCCTCAATGTCCATGATTAATTTTAAAATTATATTTGTTACAACATGACATTTTTCTCCAATTATAGCCTAGTAGCCTCGCAGACGATTCATCAAAAATAAAAGCAACTTGTATTTTGCAGATTTCAAAGTTTATAAACAAACAAATATAATTCACCTTGAATGCTGCTCGCTGTCGGGGATTTTCGGTGTAGCAGATTCCACAGTTGCGAGAGTAGCGAAGAGAGACCGTGTCACTGAATGAAAGGCCATAGTTTCACGATTCTAATGCGAAAAGAAAAACTAAAATCTAAGAAACCCTAATTTAAGAACGTAAATATGTCATGCTGATGTTGCGTTCTCTCTTCAGCAAATGGGGGGGAAGAGGATAAAGGGGGGTAATCAATATTGAAAGGTACAGTACCTCTGTAGATCGACATCTCTCATCTCTTGAATTCGATTTCTCGCGGCCGTGACGTTGCTGAGGACCATTAACATTCCAAAAATATCCCCCAATTGTGTTATTCGATTTTTTTCAAGTGAACATCAGTAAAACTTACTTTCAGCATACAAATTTTTCCCACTGTCTAAACCCGTTATTCACGTAGTGTGCCACCAATGGGTCCGTCTTAATTTGAGACTATCAAACACATATTTGCTTAAGTAACGTGTTTATATGAATGAATATGTTTACGTCTCCCGTGAGTCTCTTCGCGTGAACTGACCTCGTTCGATCTGCTGGTCTTCTCATCCATTCCATGCTTGCCTCATCTTCCTCCTCTTCATCATCCGTCCATACAAGATCAACGTTGGCAGGACTTAAATAAGATCGCGTATTTATGTATTCGTGAGAGATTGCTCGTGTTCCAGTCGTATTCCAAATATAATCTAAATCGGGAGAATCTCCAAATACAATAATCATAGTATATTCCAGGACAGTAAGATGCTTTCAGAACAACGAAATTTCTAAGGTAATTCCATGTTTGATGAATCAATCAGAATGGGCCGAATTTCGTAGTCCCTTACCGCAGGTTGAACAGATTGCGGACTCTCTGTCTATCCCCAGGTCGACCTGTCGCGAAAGAAAGAGAAGACGAATCACTGCAAAGTACACTCTTTCTGATTGTATAATATTTGTAGTTAGCGCTATGTTGAAAGATTTCAGCCTTTCAAATTTGAAACACGTCCTTAAAGGGACCAGGCAGTCAAAAAATAAGTTATTTTTAAATAAAAGAAAATCCTGTTCCCGAAAGAATGCTAAAAACCGCATATTCAGTGATGCTCATAGTCCCTAAATTCGGCGACCCCCCGCGCGCGCGCGTAATACTGTTTTCGATAGATTTGATTGAAAATAATATGATAGCTGATGTCCCCGATGCATGTACTATGGATCCCCCCGCACGAGTGGGGGTTGCGGGGGGGGGGGGTCGACCCCCCCCGCGCTGCCGAATTTCGGGACTCATGAGCATCACTGCGCATATTTTTGCGATTTTTTTTAAAAATTAGTTATGAATTTTCAAAGTTTCGCTTTTTTCACTACAGCGGGTTACGGTAGCGACTTCACCACAAATGATATCTCCAAAACCAGCTATTTTGAGGGAATGTGATTGTGTTCATTCAGTCCATAGATCAAAATGTACGTAAAAAACGACGAAGCCAACCCACATTTTGTTATTTTCAAGGCCAATTTTTTGAAAAATCTTACCCACATTTTTGGATTTTGAGAAAAAATTGAAAAACCAACCCACATTTTCAGTTTTTCATGCCCATACTTGAACAACCCAACCCACATTTTCGACATTCCCCAACGCACCCTTTTGACCTATGATTCAGTCCGGGAGTGGTCAAAATCTCTACAGTCCTGTTTTTGCAAAAATATGAAATCATCAGAGCAAATTAGCTTTCTGTCTTTTCGGAAATAGGCACCATTCCAGAGTCTAATTTCAAATTAAAATAACTAATTGTAAAAAAATGCTAAAAATATTTTTTCTGCATACTCCATTCGATGATAGTGAGAAAAGTTGAATAAAAAATATAAACATGAAAAATCTCTTTTTGGAGGCTGCCTGGTCCCTTTAACTTTACCGTCCGAGGAGAAAACTTGGATATTTTTCTATTTGGCGTAGATGGGACTCCAGCTCACACGTGGTCAGCAAATTATAGATATTTTTTGCAGAGTGCTCCCGACCCGGTTTCACTCGATTTCATAGTGCCCCCAGCATTGGCCAATTTGCTAACACCATAGATGGGCAGCTAAAATCCAACTTTTTTGCACGCGGTCGTCCGATCACAATATGGCCCTGCAGGCGGTCGTCATATGACCCCCTTTTAAGTTTTTTACCAGAGAAAAGTGATTTTTTTTCCGGATTTTGCTGCAGGCAGTAGTCGTACCCCCCTGCAGGCGGTAGTCAAGGTACCCTGTGCCCACCTATGGCTAACACGTTAACTTCTCATATCTTAACTTTTGCATAGTGCCCCTACACCAGGTTTCGCGAAAATGCAGAGTGCTCCCGGGTGACCGTGCCCACGTATGCTCCAGCTTATTAGTCTGGATGAGAAAACGACTTAAAATACGTCCCCAATATACTATGAGATCAGAAAATAAACGCCCTTGAACGACAATATTTCAGGGCACACTGTTAACAGGCGGATGCAGACTCCTTCAAGGGATCATGTTAACATTGAAAAGTTGTGAGGAGCGAGGTCAGTGAACATTTTCATTATCGGTTTTCGACACCTATAACATAATTAGAAGCACCGACAATTACGATTACTAGAATGAGAACAGAAGATAATGAAATTCGCAGATTTAAATATTGTTTAAACTAACTCCGATAGAAAGTCGTCATCGAGTGCCAATCCCTCTGCCGCTTCTCTGAAGCTGTAACGATTCTCGTGATTATCACAGGTTATAATGCTATCCTCATACGTTAGGTAAAGACATAAAGATAAAGGATGGCCCTGTTTTCATTATATTTTATATGCGCGCAACATTGCTCTTTTAATTGTGCACGCAATCAAGGCATATACGGTATAATCATTCTCGAAGCGATTATACCGAAAATTCGCGTGGAGCAATGTATGCCCAAAAAAAATATATATTTCTTCTCACCTCTGACGTCTATGACGGTCCGCGGCGGTCACTGAGCCCGATTCAGCGTTGGCAATCGAGTCGAGTGACATATCGAGGATTCTGCAATACCCCCTCATTACTCAATTAAATGAGTGGACACATACTACAATACTCAAAATTCAAAGCCTAAACACACATAAAGTTATTTTTCGAATACAAACCTCTCTGGCACTGCCTCATCCTGTTGGAAACATTCTCTTATCATTACTATTCCCAAACCAAAAAATCTCCCCTCCTCCTCCTATTATTATTATTATTATTATTATTACATAATTGGATAGGATGGGCATTGGCTTACTTTACCTGACCAGGCAACCCGTGCTAATAGAGTAAGTCCTTGATTCATCATCTCACTGTGTGAATCTAGCGGTCATTCTACTAGCACGGGTTGCTTGGCCCGGTAGAGTAAACAAGTGCCGATAGGCTGCAGCTGACCTCAGGTCGTTTCCTCCCTCTCCCTCTTCTTCTTGCAGCAGCTGCTGCAGTCTTCTCTGCTGCTCCGTCGGCAGATTGGACTGCTCATCCAGCTGCTGCAGTAACTGCTGCAACTCGTGTCGTGGAGCCACACGATGAGGTGCCAGATTGAGTGAGGGAGCGAGCGATGAGATCTCACTGCAAGAGAGAGGCAAATTCAAATATGCAGCCACACATTACATCCTTATCTTATTTAAGTGCTATTAAGAGAAAAAAATCAATTTTGTTGCAGATGTATGAATATATAGAACAGTCATGCCGAGCGATTGCGATTTCCGCTAAAGACACGCATACAAAAGTGATCAAACCAAAGCCGTTTACACGCAATTTTCGCCATTTGAAATGTCCCATTTCTATCAGTCCATCACAATTTATTCATTAGGATATATTATTGTATACATACCTCTCATCATCATCTTCCACTTCGTTTCTTCTTCTTCTTCTCTCATTTATCAATTCTATTTCCGATTCGCTCCAATTCCACATCGACCCACTGCAATTTTATATTTTCATTTTTTTTTATTTGGACGCAACACAATTAGTGCTTCACATATTTTAAAAGAATGCAATTAGGTTGAAGGATAATATAATTTTTTAGACATTTATAGTTCCGCCGCGTTTCCCATTGACTCGCATTACTATAATCGTATTTATAATAACTAAATTGAAAAAAATGGCTTAATAAATTCGCTGTACTTTCCTACAGAAGGCATAAATTGGAAATCTGATATAAGTATGCAGTCGATGCCCATTTTCCATTTCGATCGCAACTGGAATAATTTATCAAACACTTACCGCAGACTATCTTCATCCTCCTCCTCTTCTCCCACCCCATCCATCACCACATTATTTCTTCTATCAGCTCTTATCGTTCGATTGAGTGTAGAAATCGAACTTTAAATAGTGATGTTTGTACTGCATAAGTCGTGTCCCGTGCTTGTCTTACTCAATAAAACAACAGAATCGATGTAAACGTTTATCAACTATTTATTTTTATTAAGAAGAAAGAAGCTCTCTAACCTCTCCTCGTTTCTTTCTTCACCAGTTATATCCATGTCAGAGTTGGTATCCGACGAATCGTCAGAGGAGAGATCGATTGTTCTGTAACGAAATATAAATTCAATCGACTCGTGTACGAACATTTGACATTCGCAGATTGTTTTAAAAAAATAGCAATGAATTTTCTCAAACGACTCTCTTTCAACAAAGACCCCGTAAAGTGGATAAGAATCAGCGTAGAGCTATTAGAATAACGATCCAATTTAGCACTTTTACTTACTCATTATGATTCATTCGAAGCAATTGATGGAGTACAACTTGTCTCTCAATTGGAGCTGGCCGAATTGGTGGCGATCGAGGAGATGGGACCCTGATTACAAACAGATTGGCAACATCATTTTCAAGAGAAAGATTGCATCGTTACTAGGTCATACTCCCTTACCTCCGACCGAGGATCCATCTGGGCTGCTGCAGTCGTAGCTGACGCAGCTCCTCCACCCCGCTGCGACAGATAATATTTTCCCCCGTTAATGACAGTCGGCTGTTCGGGGCAAACGCTCATATTCTGCATCTGGGGATATCGGGACAAAATCGGCACAGGCTGTGATTTTCATGGGCCCCGAATTCTGGGAGCCGCGCGAGGGGGTCTGACGACCGGGGGAGTGCCGCACAGCACTTGTTTTCCCCAATTTTTTTTCCAAAAAAATCAGCCTTTCCTCATTGCTCGGCCCTTCTCAGTTGTCTCCCCTCCTCACAGTTGTCTTCTTCCTCCTTCTTCCATCTCTTCTGGTTCAATCACTTCAATATCCGCTTCTTCCTCTCCCGTCGTGAATCCGCGACTGCAAAGGACAACTTCATTCACCGGATATTATTATATTATTGATATATTATTTCTCCTTTTTTATAAAAAAAAACCGATTATCACTGCCTAGAACTACATTGGCCCCCCAAACCGTTAGTTTCTTACAATTAATAACGTGGGATCGATATGGTGACCAACATAGGTCAAATGGGGTTCTCGCAGGTATTTCGTGCAGAAATGCCCAAAACTGCGTGCAGAAGTGCATATTGCCCAATTTTCGTTAAATTTGTCAAAAAAAGTGGTCAGAACTGCATGAAACATTCAAAATATTCATTTGCCGACATGATTTGGACGCCATGCAGAAGTATCCATCCTCACTAGCGAGAACCAACTTGACCAAATAAATTCTTGTCTCACCTCGATTCCATCCTTTCTCCGTCTCTTTCTATCTCATCTTCACTCAGGGTAAACAAATCATCATTGCTTTCTTGTGATGAATCGATCAACGACATTTGAGCTGTTCCTGAAATGGACAGAAATGGATTAAAAAATGGAAGAAGGTTTTCGGCGATTCTCCCCGAAAACTCCCGACAGGCAAATCGTTCTCGGAGCCGAACTTTTTCGGCGATTCTCCCCGAAAACTCCCGACAGGCAAATCGTTCTCGGAGCCGCGAGGTGGACTTACTGGAGGAGTTAGCGAAGGAGTATCCGAATGATAACCTGGGAACACATTCGCAAACTCATTCGGTAACTCCCCCAGGCAATATCAATCGAAAAAGGAAAAATAGCACACGACAGGATTCGAACCACCGGCCTATGATCTGTGAGCCTAAGCTCTTATCCAATAGGCCACGAAGACATTGATGCTCAGCTAAATAAAGCAGTATATAATCCCTGGAGTCGGGGAGTTACCGGAGGAGTTTGAGAATGAGTTTCCGGGGAACTCCCCCGAAACTCATTCGCAAACTCATTCGGTAAATCCGCCGCCGTTTTCGGAGTTGTTTCTCAATGAAATCGTCCAATTTTGCGTGCGAGCGATGAATCATATTTCCAGAAATTTATATTGAGGAGTAAGAAAATAATTGACCCGAAAGTATGGAAATTACAAGTGCGGGCCGCGGAGCGCAGATGCGAAACTCAAATAGCTCCTAAAATCGTCACTTTCGTCCTACTCCCCATAATTTGATAGTGATGTATCGATTGCGAACACAGTAAAATAGTAATAACGCGGAAAAAACAACCTTACAACGTTTTAAGAATATTGTGCGAGGCAATATGAGAAGTTCACTATTCCTGAGTGTTCACTAAGTTCACTCAGTTCACCACTACCGTAACCCGGTTCACTATGTTCGCTACGTTCACTTACAGTTGTTGATCCTACTTTATTTACTGTTTTCGTTAAATATTGTCTCACTGAATTCAAACCATTCCCAAAACCGCGTCAACAATAACCGTCTTTATATCAGATCATTCGACTTACAAACTTCAGAAATGAAGTAGAAGTTCCGAGTTAGAATCACGAATCTAACCGGAGAGAGACATATCACATTGAATCACAATGAACAGAGTCATGATCCAAATATGAGCCCGTTTGTGATAGTCTGGGAACACACTACGGGGCCGCACTGTAGAAAATATAAAATGTGAGATAAACATCATTTTCAATTTGGTTCTTGCGGATTCATTTTCGACAAGATTCTCTGACCCACAAATTCATAACTCGAATGGCCGAAGGATTTGAGTGACCAAATTTAAGTGGTAGATCACTCGAAGTGTCTTCCATGTTCCATTTGAATTTAATGCCTCACTAATCAGAAAAAAAAAGATAATAATTCCCATCCGCCCAAAAATATATTTATATTTATGAAGACTTAATGTCGTCATCAGTGTGAGTAGCAACACAACGAGTTCTAATTCTCCGAAGTTTGACAAGTTGGTTGAGAGAAATCGCTAAAAATCTTGAAATTAGCTAAATTTTTGAATTTGGATATCAGGTCGGAGAGTATTTAGTGAGAAATGACACATACTTAATCGGGATCATTGCCATCGAAAGTGCCGAAAATTTATCCCAAATTTTATATTTTCTACAGTGCGTTCCCCGTAGTGTGATCCCAGAGTATCACAAACGGGCTCATATTTGGATCATGACCTTGTTCATTGTGAATTAATGTGATATCTCTCTCCGGTTGGACTCTCCTCCCTGCAATATCATTTTGCTGTATTATCGGTGTTTCTAACTTGGTATGTCTACTTCCTTTAAGAAGTTTGTAAATCGTATGATCCGATATAAAGACGGTTATTGTTAACGCGGTTTTGCGAATGGTTTGAATTTTGTGAGACAATATTTAACGAAAACAGTAAATAAAGTAGGATCAACAACTGAAAATACTGTAAGTGAACGTAGCGAACATAGTGAACCGGGTTACGGTAGTGGTGAACTGAGTGAACTTAGTGAACCCTCAGGAATAGTGAACTTCTCATATTGCCATTGTGCGAATATTACATGTGCATTTCTGAATTAGGGACCACCGAACCGTGTTTAAAGCCGGCATTTAGGTAAGGGTGCAGTGAATCCTTTCTGTATTTTTTACGTTTGCGGGAATTCAAATCGTGAAAACCATGTTTTTCGAGCATAACTTTTTTGCCACCCCCCGGGACAACCCTATTCTTTGTGCCATTCTATTCAGCAACACCAAGCGCATCGTTGTATGGGTAGAAAATTGGGAATATCCCTCCCAGCCGTTTTTTGCTATGAGCTTCCAAACTTAGGGTAAATTCAGTGTCTTCGCAGTTAAAGCGCCATAGTTCTTTCCAGACCCCCCGGGACAAGTATGATCTATTCGGATCCTGATTCTACATCATCTTGCGCATCTAAATGGCGGAAAAGAAGAGGAAATGCTCCCAGCCGTTTTTTTGCAATACTGTTTCGAAGTTGCTCAATTCGACGAATTTCCGCTGTCTACCTTGGTTCTTTCAATGCCTCTTTTTCCTTGATAAGGGAGGTATCTACAATGCATGCTCTACAACATATCATAAAAATAGCGTTCTACGTTTTGTTTTCGACATGCTGTAATCAAAATGAAATCGGTCATTCAATAATTCCTCACTTGCACTTATTGATCGTAGTTCACACTGAGTATATACAACAATTCGTGGCTGATGCCTTGTTGAAGGCTACCAGCTATCAAAAAAAATCTAGTAATTATACTAAATGATAGGGGGACTAAAAACGACTGATCTGACTCAGCGAAGTCTAGTTGACCCAGCGTACAGCACGTTGCGGTCGCGCTAAAAGAGCTTCACGGCTACAGAAAAGTACCCTAATTGTAACGCAATTTGTTAAATGATAATAGAAATTGCGTGAACTTAACTATGAAAACAATGATTCTCTAGATCGTCAGCAGCCAACAATGGTAAAAATGGAATTTTAGATTTAGTTTCATTGCGCCTTTGGGGGTCCCCTTCTGAATGTAAAGAAAAATTCTACCGTACTACCAATTGCTGTAGTTAGGGCACATCGTGTTCAGTGTGTCATGCTACCAACCAAACTCATCCTTTAAAGAGGAATTGTCCTAGGTTCTCCTCACATTCGTGCATCGAGCAAGTGCGCGTTTCATGGAGAAAGATGTGGAGAATAAAAATAATAAAAAATTGCCAAAAATTTATTTTCTTCCGTTTTGAAGGTATGAAAGGTAATACAGTAGGTCAATGACGATACGAAAAGAAGGACATCAGAGAAAAAAAGGAATATTGTACATTTTGCAGCTTCGAAATTATTTCCGGTTCGGAGTTTTGTTTCCAGAATCAATACTAACAGCAGTGCATAGACATCGAGACAACAAAGGTACAGAAACAATCAAAGATGTTCGGCTGGGACCACATTGTTACCCAATCGTGTGATGACACGTAAAATAAGTAATAACAATCAAAAATTGTCTTCATTTCGTCATCAGATGTCAATTGATAAACACGGGGTGTGATTACACAATTAGCCGTAAAATTTTGACGCAATACTGAGCACATAATGCTAACGTCACGAATTATTACAAGTAGTAAGTCTAATGCAACCGTTATCGTCTAACCGAAATTCACTGTAGTACTAGCAAAAAAATCTTCAATATATAATTAACAAAGAAAGATGCTAAGCATTGTGGATTCAAATTTGTTTAACTAACAACCTATTGTAGTTTGCACGTTATACAGAATCGATAATGGCCTAGGCAACTACCGTAACTACTGAGTGTCCTCGAAGAGACGGATAAATTGACTGCATTTTCTACAAAAAGGACAGTGGAGAGGCGCTCTTCCCATCGACAGAGCATGTTCCTCGGCACATGGAAGACATGAGAGATGGCCGCACTTCTGAATACAATCACGTGTTGGTAGATAGTAGACAGACGAAAGATTCTCCGAAAATAATAAACACATGCAAGACGGCTTTCACCATATTATCGTCGATTCATTCCGTTTATGATATACTTTGCATGTGTTAAACAATTATTTCAACAATGAAAATGAAACCGTGTATGCTGCACGTTGTCGAGGGTTCTCCGTGTAGCAGATTCCACAGTTGCGAGAGTAGCGAAGAGAGATCGTGTCACTGTATAAGAAACTAATTAAAATCGATATAAAATCCATCCACTTCATCCATTTCAAAACCATTCTATATTAAAAAGTGTAATTATCGAAGGGATATCACCTATATCGCACGTTTTGGATGATATCAATATATAATAATCGATAATACCTCATCTCGTCAATTTCTCTCATCTCTTGAATTCGATTCCTCGTGGCAGTGACGTCTCTGAAATGGAGAAACATAACAAAAGTAAGAAATCTAAACACGCTAAACTCTGTATTCAAATACCTAATTTACCGTTTAGACCGCTTATTGTATACACAGAGGAGATAAAATATAAATGTATTATTACGTCCACAGTCGATAGATCGTCTTTCTACATCAACTCACACAGAGGAGGTGTCATCTTCGGCAGTTCGCTCATTTTCTTCCTCCTCTTCTTCCTCCAAATCCGACATAGTATGTATGCTATCAAAGTCGAATTCACTGTAAATTCGCTTGTTCATCCCAACACATAGTGGGGAAATATGCCCACAGTCTTTATCTTCCGCTCTATGAAACTGAGACCCATATTTGAGATAAGTGAAAAAAGTATTTTTAAAATTCCAAACATATCATTTGAGGCTCACTCGTCATCCTCAACGTGAACTGGGATCGTTTCAAGCTGTCTCCTCTCCTCCCCTCTCTCTCCCTCCCTCCCAGTGATCGGTATCCTTTCCACTCTTCCATCCTCCATGTTCACCACACGTACAAATCGCGGCAGACTGCAAGTGGTTTCTGTACTAATGATATCTAGCCAAGTAGCGGAATTCGCGACGATTCCTAAAAAAGGGGCACCTTTTTTATACCAGTTAAATAGAATGTAATGGTAAGAGAAGTGCGATCGATAAAGTTGTTTGAAAATAAATATTGAATAATAGATAGTGCAATCATGGTCCACTCACCTACCGGCTTCTGGTCCAACAAACATTTCGGTCTCATCCCAGCTGAAAATTAAATTTCGGGGAGATTTTTAAAAAAAAAACAGTAAGTACAAGCAGAAAATAAGCTTGAAATTCAGTTTTCAGTGATGCTCATAGTCCCTAAATTCGGCGACCCCCCCCCCGCGCGCGGGGGGGGTCCGAGCGGGGTGAAAGTGAGAAAATCACACTGTTTTCGATAGATCTGATTCAAAATAATGTGATGACTGATGTCCCCGCTGCCTGTACTATGGATCCCCCGCACGAGTGGGGGTTGCGGGGGGGGTCGACCCCCCCTCCGCGCTGCCGAATTTCGGGACTCATGAGCATCACTGCGCATATTTTTGCGATTTTTTTTGAAATTAGGGGGGGCGACCCCCCCGCGCTGCCGAATTTCGGGACTCGTGAGCACCACTGACAGTTTTTCATCAAATAAATTATTCCTTTTCATTATTTCTCTTCTCTCACCTCTGAGATCGCAACCGTCGCTCGACGTAGCTCAATAGATGCTCGTTGGGGACGTGCGACACATCCAGAGAAGTGTCGACCACACTGAAATGCAGATAGATCATACTGTAATAAATTAAAATTTATAAGCATTAGGGCGATTTCAAAAAAAAAGATTATGCTCCTACGTGTGCGTCAGAAATTTTAAACGCACATTTCTAAATATGCTTCCAAAAACAATTTGCTCGGATTAAGAAGTTTCTCGGAAACAACATACCACAGATCTTCTGAGAAGGTGTAGGAACCGTTGCAGCAAAAAATATTTTTTGTCTCCGATTCTTATGTAAGTTGAAGTATGCATACATATAAAATAAAGAAATTTTTTTATGAACTTCGTTTTTCGAAATTTGCATATTATCGATTTTTTTGATCTACCTCTTTGGAGGGTCGTATCTCAGCCAGATTAAATGATTTTTGCTACTTATTTTTTTCCAAATTGTTCCTCACCGCATGATCTACATTTTCTTCAATTAGTACCAACATCTATCTCGACTCGTTTTAGAGATATTCGTCAAAAACCAAATTTTGATATACGTTTTCTTCTTGTTCTCGAAAATATTGGTCAAGCACCATCAGGGTTATTTCAGAATCTGAATCAGCGTCTTCGGTTTACTATATTTGCATATTTCGTATAGCATAACTCTGGGAACTTTTCTGCGCACCCCCAGTGAGATTTTGGACTTACGAAAAAACGCTCGGAAACGGTTTCGTTCATAACTTCCTTCAAACTCATCGCTTAGAGCTCGCCCGGTGTTCAATCGATAGCCAATCAGCTGCTCTACAAATTATATTTAGTACTTCTAAACTTCAAACGTACTGGTTTTTCAGTTACGCTTGAAAACAAAAATTAACATCGAGACATTGAAATTGTACAGTATTGCATAAAAGCATTTGCCCACTTTTCTCGTTACCTGTTACTTGAGAACAAGATTTGTAACTAATCTGAAACAATGACTATGCGTAGTACGCACTGTACACACCTGTTTTCAATATTTTTACATAGGAGGATTAGCCGTTATTGCATAGTGATGACGCAATTTTGTGATGTTGTTGTGCACTGATAATATAGTGGTAATTATTTATTAGGAGGAACATTTTAGAGCCAGAATACCATACTATGATGATATTTAGTGAGTATGGATGCTTGAAAAAAATGAGCGAAAATGAAACAGAGCTCTAATTGGGTACCTGAATGAATGAATTTCCGTTTCTAGGCGTGCTAGAGAAATCTGCTAAGGTACAAAATGTCCGTAATCTAACTTTTAAAAAAAGATATAAATATATATTACCGTAATATTTATCGAACCAATCATGGCGCTATATGATCAGTGCAAAATTGCGTCATCACTATGCAATAACGGCTAATCCTCCTATGTAAAAATGTTGAAAACAGGTGTGTACAGTGCGTACTACGCATAGTCATTGTTTCAGATTAGTTACAAATCTTGTTCTCAAGTAACAGGTAACGAGAAAAGTGGGCAAATGCTTTTATGCAATACTGTACAATTTCAATGTCTCGATGTTAATTTTTGTTTTCAAGCGTAACTGAAAAACCAGTACGTTTGAAGTTTAGAAGTACTAAATATAATTTGTAGAGCAGCTGATTGGCTATCGATTGAACACCGGGCGAGCTCTAAGCGATGAGTTTGAAGGAAGTTATGAACGAAACCGTTTCCGAGCGTTTTTTCGTAAGTCCAAAATCTCACTGGGGGTGCGCAGAAAAGTTCCCAGAGTTATGCTATACGAAATATGCAAATATAGTAAACCGAAGACGCTGATTCAGATTCTGAAATAACCCTGATGGTGCTTGACCAATATTTTCGAGAACAAGAAGAAAACGTATATCAAAATTTGGTTTTTGACGAATATCTCTAAAACGAGTCGAGATAGATGTTGGTACTAATTGAAGAAAATGTAGATCATGCTGTGAGGAACAATTTGGAAAAAAATATGTAGCAAAAATCATTTAATCTGGCTGAGATACGACCCTCCAAAGAGGTAGATCAAAAAAATCGATAATATGCAAATTTCGAAAAACGAAGTTCATAAAAAAATTTCTTTATTTTATATGTATGCATACTTCAACTTACATAAGAATCGGAGACAAAAAATATTTGTTGCTGCAGAGTGTTCGAATTTTCCTACACTTTCTCAGAAGATCTGTGATACAGTAATACACACAATATGCACACCTCTCATCGTCAGCCATATCTGGAAAGCTGTCCTCATCTTCACTCTCTACTCTCTCATCTTCCATTTCTCGTCCTCTCTCGTTAGGATTCCAGTGAGGCTCACTGAAATTTAACACAATTTATAAATTCATATTTTAGTTAACAAATAGCACGTGAATGAGTTAACTGACAGCGCAGAGAATAGGTGATCCCCATCTCTCATCCATATCAAATCTTCTTCCTCATCCTCTTCTCTCATTTCCATTCCTCTTCGTCTTTCCCCAGATTCACTCGTATTCCAGATTACTCCACTGCAAAATGACCAGAATAAGCTCTCATCGCTCATTTTGACAACAGTATGTCAGATTCTATCAAAAGTGGACAATATGTCCGAATCCCGAAATTAAATGAATAATATGCCCGAATACCCTCTGGGAGACCTTCTCTTATAGCGTCTATAGTTAAGGTCCACAACATTCGCTAATTTCCACCGAGCTCAACATCACCAAAAGGCAGGGTAGGAAGTGCACAAGCGCAACTCGTAAAATAATTAGTCAAGTTTTTAAGAACTTGAATTCCCGCAAATCTCTAACTCGATTTAAAGTGGAGTTAGAGACTTGAAATTCAGGGTTTTTTTACTCTGAAAACATCTCAATCCAAAGTTTTACTACTTTTAATTATTTTTAAAGTTCTACTGGAAACCGAGATACGAAAAAAAACGGGAACTCAAATCTTTATCTCGATTAGTGATTTTCTTCCACAACCCAGCAACTATGCCTGTAAACATGCATATCATCACGTTGTTCAGCAAAGTAAAATAATGAACATTCTATAGCCAGGACTATAGACAAGACAAGGCGGGGCTCACTTGTTCACGCTTCTTTCTTAGCATAGACCAAAAGGTATGTTCCAGGAAACATACCTTTTGGCCTATGCGAAAAGACACATGTTCCAAGGAACATACTCTGGCAGCATTTTAGCGTTTTTCAGGTGGAATTTCGAAAATCAAATAACAATTTAGGGTCTAAACGTCTGAAAATTGAACAATCAATCCACATTTACGATTATTCAGCCAAAATCGAAAAATAAAACAACATTTTCGAATTTTTGGTGCACACCCAATTGGTGTATGTTTCTCCTCTTTCTTTCCTATCACAGCTTCTTCGAGTTACGTCAAGGCTAGACAACATTTCCGGAATAAGAGAAAGCATTGAAACAATGTTCTAATTACCACCACTTTCTCTCTGTTCCAATGATCCCCCTCTCCCTTCATTCCTGAGAAAGAGTGCACTACGTGAGCCCCTCCTGATCTTGCGATAGTTCTCTACCCGGATCCTCTCAACATGTCCTCTATACAAGGAGCACGGATTACAAAATGATCAATATGCCCGAAACAGTGAAATCAAATGGGAAATATGTCCGAATCCCCAAAAAAAACTGGACAATATGTCCGAATCCTGAAAATATTTCTCAGTTATTTACTCACTCATTCCATCCACCGTAATTCGCTGGATTTTCATTCCATTCTCCATCAATATCTTCCTCCTCCTCTTCTACTCCATCAAAGTTTTCCATGAAGCAGAACAATCACTTAAAATTATCCATAAATCAAAAAGACAAGGTGTATTTACACGTGCAAGAGAATGTATTTCGTGAGACAAAACCGCGAGAATCGGAATCAAGAGAGAAAAAACATAAATAACGTATAGCCCAGTTATTGTCTAAATAGTAGATCAGCTGAGCTCCCGGCGAGTGCATAGTCTCACAGTCTTCATTTTATTGTACATTCATCTAATCTATATTTTATCACAACTCAATTCGCTCGGTAATAGTCGTCTAATGATAGTTCAGCGAGAGGGATTGGGAAAGAAAGCAGGGGAGATCTACTGAAGTTATCAGCAACAACGAGGTTTTCGGTTCGTTTAATAGATTTTGTACTTAATTAAAGCGACTTCACCACGCGCACAGCCACCACACAACATAGGTACAGAAACATGCAATCATGTTCGACTGGGGGTTACTTTGTTACCCGGGCACACACATACATTCAATCCACGCGACAAGCAACTCAATTCACAATACTATCTTCAACTTTATTTCATCATCGCATGGCAATGCCGTTTCGATGAGAATCAATCACGATACACAACCGTACTTTGACGAGAGAGAGGGGGATGGGCTGATAAAGTTCGCATTTTTGGAAATCTAGGTCCGAAATGGGATCCGTGAGATGTGATGGAGCGGGAGGAAAACTGTTCACAACACAATCGTGAGATGGCTAAAACTATACTTATTAGGGATACTCAGGAATGGAACCTGTAGTAATGGGGACAAAGTCAACTAGAAGTAGGAGGTGCACATAGATCATCATAGTATTCTATTGCAATTATCACATAAATTATCAAAACACATTTATAAATTAATAGTGGGGGAAACAAGGGGGGTGTTGGGTGTCGGTTCCCGTGTCGATGGGAACGTCGACTCGGGTTTGCCCGAAATCACCTCTATCACAGTGTGGGGGTGTTAGAGTGGGGTGGGAAAGCCATAAATCGATAATGCGATCGATCACTACCGTATCCCTCTCTACAGTTCGGTGTGCTCCTCCTCAACAGTCGTCTCCTCTTCCTCCTCTTTCTTCTCCTCCTCAGCATCCTCCTCGATAACCTGCTCCTCCTGGAAACGGAAATATTGCAAATCGATCTGGTTTACGTTGACTATGTTGTATCCTAACTTAGGAAGCATTTCTAAGGCTATCAATAAATAATCAAACCACCGTACCTCAACCTGGGCAGACTCGTCAACGTCGATCGACTGTTTCAGGATCGACTCGATACGCTCGGCGAAGTCGACCTGGTCCTGGAGGGAGAATCCGGATCGGAGAGTGGCAGTGTCGAACAGAAGGGCCGCAGTGAACTTGGCCTTGGCATCCTCGGGATCCGACTCGACGCGCTTGAGCAGCTCCTTGACGACGGGATGTCTGGGATTGAGCTCGAGCGTCTTCTTCTGGGACATGTAGAAGTCCTGGGTGGGGTCCTTGGCCTTGGCGTAAGCCTGCGACTTCATGATTCTCTCCATGTTGGCTGACCATCCGTAAGAGGAGGCAACGAGGGCAGAGGGAGTCTTCACCAGACGCTGAGAGACAACCGCCTTCTCAATCTTGTCCTTGAGACCTGCAGAATATGCTTGTACATTAATTGCATCACCACTACATAATAATTTCTAAAAGAAAGGAGCATCGACAGATTTCATCATCACTAACCCTCTTCCCCTACTCACCATTCTCCTTGAGCCAGGTAGTGAGGGGCTTGAAGGCCTCCTCGAGTTCCTTCTGAGCCTCCTTTGCCTTCTCTCCGTCATCAATGTTGAGACCCTCCTGAAAGAAGGAACGAATTGGCATCGTTCCAACACCTTCTGGCAACGTGCCAACTCACCTTGGCAACATTCTGGAACTTCTTTCCATCGTATTCGGGCATGGCCTGGATGCAGTACTCGTCGACGGGCTCAGTGAGGTAGAGCACCTCGTATCCCTTGGACAGAAGACGCTCCACAAAGGGAGAAGTCTCGACCTGAACAACAACAATTACATCGAAATAGAATCTGGAACCAGTAAGAAATTAATTGAATCGTAAGTGTTCAATAAGCACAATCATGAACCAAAAGTCTGACCCCCCGTACTCCCGATGAACCAGTACTACTACCATACCTCCTTTCTGCTGGCTCCGGACACGTAGTAGATAGCCTCCTGCTTGTCCTTCATTCTCTCAATGTAGGCAGACAGAGTAGTCTGCTTCTCGGCATCGGCAGACGAGAAGAATCTGTATGCATACAATTATTGACTCATTCAGAGGTTCAGATTAATTCCATGTTCGATACGTTATTTAAACTACAGTACCTGAGGAGCTTGGCGAGTCTCATTCTGTTGCTGGGGTCTTCCATCACTCCGAGCTTGATGTTGGTGGAGAACTCCTTCCAGAACTCGTCGAACTTCTCTCCCTCGAGCTTCTTCAGCATATCGAGCACCTTGCGGACGAGCTTCTTCTTGATGACCTTGAGGAGCTTGTGCTGCTGGAGGTTTTCACGAGAGACGTTGAGGGGAAGATCGTCAGAATCGACGATACCACGGATGAACGACAGATACTTGGGCATCATGTCGTTGAAGTCGTCAGTGATGAAGACGCGACGGACGTACAGCTTGATGTTCTCCATGATCTTGCCATAGTTCTGGAACATGTCATTCGGCGACTTCTTGGGGATGTAGAGGATAGACTTGAACGACACTTCTCCCTCGGCGGTGAAGTGAACGTGACCAAGAGGCTTCTCAGAGTCCTGCAACGAATATCCATTGATCGAATGAGCTACAATAATCCGATTTCTACATCTTTCTACAATAATTCAATACGTGAATTGACAGTGGTGTTACTACCGTACCTTGGTGACACTCTTGTAGAAGTCGTCGTAGTCGGCGTCCTCAACCTCGGCGGCCTTTCTCATCCAGATGGGCTTGACATTGTTGACGCGATCCCAATCCCAGGTAGTCTTCTCAACCTTCTTCGTCTTCTTCTCTGCCTCCTCCTCCACAGCTCCATCCTCCTTCTCGGGCTTCTCTTCCTCCTCAGCTTCTTCCTCTACGGTCTCAGTCTTGCTTCCCCACTGGTAGATGTTGAAGTTGATGAACTGAGAGTACTTGTGGACGAGGTTCTCGAGGGTCTTGGGCTCGAGGAAATCGAGGGCCTCCTCCTTGAGGTAGAGGGTGATCTCGGATCCTCTCTTGAGGGTAGCTCCACGGGGGTCCTTCACGACGGTGTACGAGGCAGAGTCCGACTCCCAGATGTACTGTAATGAGAAAATAATCAGTACCGTACATCTGCATCAATCGATATTTATTCGTTAATTACCGTACCTGGTCATCATCGTTGTGCTTGGTGGTGACGACGACGCGGTCGGCGACAAGGAAGGTCGAGTAGAAACCGACTCCAAACTGACCAATCAGATCCTGCAACGACAGGAATAAGATTAATGTAACATGATAAATCAATAAATATCAAGCAATCGGTGATAAAGAATACCTGCTGCTGCTCGCTGCTAGTGCTCGAGTCGAGAAGCTTCGAGAGGAACTCAGAAGTTCCAGAGCGGGCGATGGTTCCCAGGTTGTTCATCAGATCCTTCTTTGTCATACCAACTCCAGTGTCGATGATGGAGAGCGTGCGAGCGTCCTTGTCAGCCTGTAATCAATCAGTAATCGATCCATTCCACCGTAACCCAATCATCACAGACGAGGCTACCGTACCTTGATTCTGATGCTCATGTCCTCAGTTGCCTTGAGCACCTCGGGGTCGGTGAGCGAGAGCAGACGGATCTGCAAATTTCCACTTCTTAATCAATAAACCCATAATCTACCATAACCGCAGTCATATCGACGACTCAATCGATACACTGTCCACTACAGTACCTTGTCGAGGGCGTCCGAGGCGTTGGAGATGAGTTCTCTCAGGAAGATCTCCTTGTTGCGGTAGAGCGAGTTGATGATGAGCTTCATCATGCGGTTCACCTGGAGAAAGCGCATTTGAATCTCCCGCAATCAAATGCTATCGTATACCTCGGCCTGGAACTCGTGCTTCTCGGCAGACTCGCGAAGCTTCTTGACCTCTGCCACGGAGAGTCCATCGATCTTGATCGCCTCCTCCTCTCTGCAAGATAGAAAAATAAGAATATAGTCATCAATAGGTAATCTACTTTCACTCCATGTTACTCATTCGCATTAGCAATTGCTCATCTCATCCTCTCAACATCTCCCTCAATAAATCGTACATCCGCGCCTCCAAGGCTTCTCAGATTCCTCTCCCTTCTAGTGCTTCGCCAGCCCATCCAACTAATTTGACCGCCCTCTTCTCGTTACTAGTAGACAGTAGAGGGAGGGAGGAGAAAGTTACCAGTCAGTCTAATAACAGTACACGTCCTTACTACTCAGTACTGGCTGACCTTGTCGTTTTGATCACGTCCCTATTCTATGTGGGTCAATCTCGATGCAATGCGCCCTCGGCATACAAAAAGCTTGATAGATCGGGACTGCAATTTAGTTCAACTCTAGCCCTTTGATTTCACCAATCTACAGGCCGCCATTGGATCAGTCAATCGATATTTAAAGGTCATTTGCCCTCATAGAGTGCACTTCTCCGCCCGATATCGATGCACTGCCCACTCCCCCCTTCCGCTGTTTGCTTTTACTGTTTGAGCGCCATAGCCGTGCCGATGGGGGTCGAGATTAGGTCGAGAGGGGTCAAATAGAGCGGAGTTCACAGTGTTCGGGAGGAGAGGGGATAGAGATGGAGACGGACTAGAGAGCAGATCAATCTTGGAGGTTACAGAGAGGCAGACAGAGTCGAGATGAGTGGACAGAGCGCGCGCCTCGAGAGTAAGTGAGTGAAGGTTAATACAGGGTGGTACGGACATTGCAAATAGAGCAGGAAGAGAATCTGAGAGGGAGGGGACGGAACGGTCAAGAGTGAGCGGAATCGAGCAATGGCAACGACTAATTGGCCTACCCCTATCTAAACCCCGAAAGAAGCGTAAAGACAGAATGCTACAGTAGAGGGGATTGATGGTTTCTCTTGGAGATGGCACTTCCACTTGTTTATGCGAGTCTCTCCCCGCCACGCCACTAAGCGACGTGTACAAAAGCGTTGTGCAACGTTGCACTTGATTAATGCAAAGAGCGATAGACAAAGGGATAGTGCGGATTTGCATAATTATTTGATTAATAATTCAAGAAAGATCGCGCAACCACCAAAATAATGACGTCACCATAATTATCCATTCAGAAGCTTTCGCGAATCTCTCAGAGTGCTTCCCCCAATTTCATTCTAATGTCGGTGAATGCACCTCTGGTTAGCCTCGGTGTCGGTTCCCTTGCTGGGCTTTCCTCCTCGCACCGTCGCGTCCTCAACCTCGTCCTCAGCGAGAACGTACGATGACGGCACGAACGCTGCAATTTAAAGAAATAATTAAGAATAACTTGTATGTTAAAAATGAACAGCTCAACACATTGAGGTTCCCGAGAAAGTTCCGAATTGAGTTCAAAGGCGAATTTAGAGGTTTCCAGAGGCAGTTTCTTAGACAATTTCAAAGAATGTTTATGGAGAGGGATCTCAGGGATTTTTCAATTAGGTTTCGACTTCATTTCAGGGATTTTAGCTGATTGTATCAACCTTTTTCAACTAGAGCTTCAGCAGTATCTTAGATCGCTGGGGGCATCTTTGGGCTCCTAGGGAAGGCTCACCGAAGAGTGCCAGGGAGGCTGCCAGAAGGCAGAGAATCGCCGTCGACCGACGCATCTCCGGAATCGCTCGACGAGATGGACTGATTGGGGGAGGCGAGAGAGATGCCCTCTTCTGTCTTATGCTGACGTGAACAAATAAGGACCGCCCACAAAGAAAGCTCCGCCCACTTTTTGAATCAACCAACCAGCGCACGCCGACACGCCCAGCCCCGAATTATGCAAAGATACACGCCCCGAAATGAAAGAAATTGAAAACGATCCCACTTCATCATTGCAACTCTCAGGGTTTTCCCGGAAATTTAAAATCTACAGTATCATCTTCTCCATTGCCTCAGTTTGTGATTGATATTCCCTGATTCACACTCTCAGTTTGCGATTAGTACCCTGAAATGCCCTGTTCGTCAATATGATTTGAATTTTTCCGTTGTTTAGCCGAATATTTTGGACTCATCTTTTTTTCCGTTCCGTTTATTTTCTGAAGATCATTTTTGAGTATAGAACACCGGAGCTCCAGTGGCCGGGCAGTTCGGCGCGTCTTCGCGCGTTTTCACACACTAGAGTGCGCGTCCGCGTCTGTGCATGTGTTCAACGTGTTGTGTAGTGCTGGCGCAATTTTATGCAAAAATCGGTGCTCAGGGCTCTCCGCGAGTTCCATTCGACCATCCACGATAGTCGAGTCGGGTCCCCGTATCTCCTCCCCCCTTGAGTTTTCAATTATTCTTGTTCTAGCTTGCGCTATCTCCCTTATCGAGTTTACGCTTGTTTTTTTGGTCGCGCGTGCTCTTCCCGACCTTTGTTGATTGACCGTTTGCAGGGCGACCTCAGCTTGAACCATGGCCCAGGCAGTGCCAACCACTCCGGCCCCGGCCACCACCACCGAGACTCCCATCGTCTACACCTTCGAAGAGCAGGTATCTTTTTTTTATCTTGAAACGAATTAAAAGAGCGCCAAGTGAACGCACGTAGAGTGGAGAAACGTGAACAACTGAAAAATAACTGATGTTAAAGTTGTGTCGGCTCCTTTTTCTAAATATTTGTTGTGTTTTCTTCAATTCTTATGAATATTATATACAGGTGACAGCATCATGTGTGCTGTACGGTCTCTCGCTGCTCTGCATCGTCATCGGTGGCGTTCGATCGGCTCGTCTCGTCAAGAGAACCATCGAGAAGGGAAGGAACAAGATGGAGGTGAGTACTTCCTACTTCCGATCGGAGGATACTCTAGTGCGATACCCTTGACCTTTCTGTGCTCGCGACACTTCCGCTGATGGTGTAGAAGATAGTATGGTTTCGAGGGGTGGATAATCGATAATAGATAATAGTTATCGATTGGTTTGTCAGGGTTCGATCACGATGAAGGAGGCCCGCTGGTTCCCCATCTCTGCCTCGGTCGTCCTCTTCGGTCTGTACTGTTTCTTCAAGTGAGTTTGACTCAACGAATCGATGTTATCGATCGATTAATCCATTCAGTCCCGACAAGATGACGTGGTCCAACGTGGAGGCACACTTCCCCGCCCAGGCCATGCCCTACCTCACCCCTCTCAGGTGTGTATACAATCTGAATTGCGGAGAAGGCTGGTGTACTTCAAAGAAAATGTGTATCTTATATTACTATAACGACGTTTGGAGTAGCCAAACGAAGTGCGGTACAATTCTTGTGGGAGATGTGAGACACTAAATTCAATGAGCACGTGGCGATATTGACCGAATAGACAATAATCACTTTCACTGTTGAAGTGTAACGAGATATTTGGTGATGACAGTAGCGATTCTAACTGGTGATAAGTGAAACGGTTCTACCTACCATACTTTGAAATTGGAATCAAAAACTGAATGCAGAGAGAAGTATCTGACGATGACTACTGGAGAGAAGAAGCCCAGCTTCATCGTTGAGATGGCAACCAAGTACTCGACTCAGGTAAGGCAAACGATATTCTGTAAACATCAACCATGAAATTGGCAGCGTTACTCTGTAATTATCGATTTTTTTCAGGCTCTGGAGGCGCTCCCTCCCAACGTGCGCGTCGTCGGAGAGGAGTTTGTCGAGCATGGAGTGAGTTTCGGGTTTCCTGGTTGCTGCAATATGTCAATGTTTGCGCAAAATTTAACTGAAATGTGTTGCAGGTGATGCCTCTGTGGGAGTACGTGCCGACCGTCACGAAGGCTCACTGTGCCAAGGGACTGCTGCTGCTGCTCTGCTTCCAGGGTAAGGAGAAGGATGACGTCATAACTAGGCAATGGGGCAGCGTCAGCAGGGCTGTTGATGAAGTAGTGCATTTGCTAGTGAAACTATAATTGCCTAATGATGATGCAGTATATCTCCATATCAGGTTGTGTCGCCCTCGCTGCTCTTCTCAAGCCCTTCTTCTCCTTCTTCATCCGCTGGCTTCCATTCGGACTGGGCGAGCGCACTCCCTACATCATCGCCATCAAGAAAGCGCGTTGTCTCATTATTTTTTCTCTCGAAATATATTATCAGTTGTCGATTTTTACCATCTGAACGATTACTGTAGTCGACGAGCTTTACAATGATCATCGTTCTTTGTTTAGGGCAAGAAGGAGATGGACGAGGGAGACATTGAGGACGCGAAGAGGAAGGAGGTCGAGTACGTGTTCAAGGTGTGGTATTGAAGGATAATTAATTGAATAGTGACTACACGATGACAAGAGTTTCATAGTGATGATACAATGGTGTTCAGGCCGAATGGGACTGGCATGATGCCATCGCTATCGCCTTCTGCTCTGTCGTCGGAATCTCGCACATCTACAAGAGGTACGGTAGACTGAGGTTATCGATTGACTGGTTACGGTTGTGAGCTATGCATCGATCAATACTTTACCGTATTCCTTTCAGACACTGGATCACGAACAACCTGCTCGGCGTTGCTTTCTCCATCTTCGGCATTGAGCACCTCCATCTCTCCAGCTTCAAGGTAGGAGATTACGATAGTTGTCCCTCAGGCAAACATATTATCGATTAATCTCTTTCCTATGCAGTTTATTATCGCTCTTAATTACCGTACTATCTCAGGCCGGCACTTTCCTCCTCATCGCCCTCTTCTTCTACGACATCTTCTGGGTTTTCGCCACTGACGTCATGACTACTGTACGGAATTAATGATTATTTTCTAGAGCACATTTACAGTATGAATGCCTAGATAATAGTATGTATGACATATTTTTTTGCTAACGCAATCCTTTTGGCATTACAGGTTGCCAAGGGAATCGATGCCCCGATCCTTCTCCAGTTCCCCCAGGACATCTACAGAAACGGATGGGAGGCCAACAAGTACTCGATGCTCGGTGAGGATTACTGTAGATGTATCGATAACTAATTTGTTTCTTTGAAAGTGACTGATTGAACACGGTAGCTTATTTGATATTTTGGCCTCTCAGGTCTCGGAGACATCGTCATCCCCGGACTCTTCATCTCTCTGCTGAGAAGATTCGACCAGAGAGTTGGAGATATGCAGGTACGGTTTGCATTTACCAGAATGCGAGTTCAGGATAGGGTATCGATTACTCGGGATGGGTCGTTCGCTTAAGTATTTGGTTAAACCCGTCACTCAATGTCACGACTGTCCGGTAATCTAATCTCAGTACGCTCGAATACCATCAAATGGAATGGTAGCGGAGTGAAATGTGATACTTGATGAGCTGATCGCATAGTGAAGGGGATGTTGCGTGGAATTGAGTTGGGCGATAACTAAAGAAATTAAATATAAGATTGCCAATTGTTTCAGTTCATCGAGAAGGCTCCCGGTGCCGCTCCCAAGGACAAGCAGAAGGGACCCGCCACTCAGCCCAAGAAGACTTTCAGGTGAGGATTAGGGGACCCGGGGTGGGGGGGGGGAGGGATTCGTATGGTGTGACGTCATGAATCGATCGATTATTTTTTCTTGCAGAATCTACTTCTACATCACTGTGTTCGCATACATGGCCGGTCTCTTCATCACCATGGCCGTCATGCACCACTTCAAGGTAAATAAATTCATTTACAAAATAACAAATAAAATATTCTTACAATGTATGCTACCCGCCACAGCGGTGATTGAGCACATCAGTGATGCTGTCTGATTAGCTGTTAATAAATAAATGTGATTTGTAATTAAACATATGCCAAAAAGTGGGTAGATATCGAAATAACCCGCCCGCCGAAGGCAGTCGCGAAAAATATATGTCTGATCAATTAGACCCCTAAAAAACCAAACCTGCGCGTCAGGGTCTCCTAAAACACCCCCGAAATGCAGAAACCTGCTCGGTAGACCATCAAAAAATCTAAATCCTGCCCGACCAGTTTTTTATGCTACTTCACTTTTTGACCTCTGGAATTAACCATATATTTGAGACGTTCAGATTTCATTTGTTTCTGAATAGTAATAATATGGCATGTGCTTGCATAATAATAAATAATTAATTTTGTTTTGTTGTAGCGTGCCCAACCCGCCCTCCTCTATCTCGTGCCTGTCTGCCTCATCGTCCCTCTTCTGTTCTCCATCTGCAGGTACTGTATCCACAAATCAATCGACAAATGAAATTAATGGTCGCTTATTTAATGATGTCGCGACGGAAACGAGGAATTTTTTTTGAATAGATTATCATTAGCCTCGCACACATACAAAATATGATGCAGCTCAGTTGTCGATCGGTCGACGAATGCTTACCATAATCTAACTTGTTTCTTTGCAGAGGCGAGTTCTCTGCCCTCTGGAACTACTCGGAGGACCATCTCGTGGAGAAGGAGGAAGACTCTAAGAAGAAGAAGGTGATTATTAAATAATGATTAAATATATGTGAAAAGAGGGAATGAAATCACGCTATTTAACATCTCTTACCTAATAATAATGCAATCTGATTGCAGGTGACGGAGGAGAAGAAGAAGAACTAAGAAGTGACGTCATGCATGATATTTAACCAGGCATTGGATTCTAGTCACTGATTGGTCGTATCTCTTCGTTCTCGTGTCTTTTAAAATTGAAGAGACGAGAATAAGAGACTAACGCCTACCTTTCCCCCAATCTTTCTTCTTCTCTCTTTCATATTCGCACAACCAATTTGTGAATTCAAATCATTTAGTCCCCTACCAAATTTTTGTACGCGTTTTGAACCCTTTCTCTGCATATTATGACCTGTCCGTAGCTATTTATTCAATAAATATTGACTTTGTCAAGTATTACTGTACCCATTCACCTATTATTTATCTCGTGCTTTGTAGGGTTGCGACGTGATGATGAAATTGACAGATTAGATCATCACTTGCCGATTAGTAGTACTAGTCTCTTCTAGCCTGGGGCTCTATTCTTGTTGTGTTCGTTGTGGTTGGTCGCCTATTAACAAGTAATTATGAAGTCGATTGGTCGTTTCTTCTGAGAAGATTACGTACCCGTACCCTTATCTTTTTCATTCCGATACTTCTTCCTATCGTATCCTTTGTAAAAGATCATACTCGATTCCCTTCTCCTCCTTCTCGCTTTCGTTTGTATTATAATGAGCTAACTAATAAAGCCATGTTTGTTGCTGATTATGTGTTTATAAGATAGACCGATAAGAACAAAACATAAGAAAAGTCGGAGGGAAATAACATAGTAAGGAGATGAGCTAAATATTTAGCCACCGGGTGCTCTAATTTATTCATTATTGATCTACCGAACTCAGTCTGTAGCCTAATAGAGAAATAGATGAATCGAATAATCCAGTGTCGTTTTCAGACACGACTATCTAGGGCCTGAATTAGCTCCATAGGAAACATTGGAACAGGACATTTGCTTTCTGTTCTTCTGATCAAAACATTGAAAGCATTGTCAGCTCGCCCATTCACAACAAGTATTTTATCTTCGGTGAATTTATTTACGGTTAACACATGAATTATGAGATAGAGTACGGTAGATGGGGGTCTCTCGGTTCGTTAATTATTCGGTGTTTTCATCGTCTTCAGTGCCTTCAGTCTCGGTCAATTCGATCATTTTCTCCAGCAACGACAACTTGGCATCTTTCGATAGATCATGCCATGCCGATTCACACTAAATGTAAGAATACGCAACGATGCAACCAAATCAAAATGTTCTTACTCTCATTCTCTTGATGTCCTGGACTCTCTTGATACTCTTCAGGAATTTGTCCTGAATGTAGAAATATTTTAAAACGAACTTTATAATACATGAAGTCCAATTTCAAAGACAATTTATTTCTAAAAAACATTAAATCAAAATTTCCGACGGACTTTCCTTATGTTATGGTACTCATTTTCTGCTAATTGTTCTTATAAGACTTAAGCTTAGATAAGCTTAAATAAATATAAAAATATTAATATTAAGAACCTGGACTTCCTTGAGTCGGAACTTGTCGCTGAGCACGTAGATTCTGATGTTGACCCAATCTTCACGAATCCGACTCATCAAGCTGTCTTCTGCTATGTTCGTTGCGGCCTTTAATTTATTTCAATCAATAATTAAAATTGTTTTATAGTAGATATTACCTGGAACTCAAATCGATCAGCCAGCGTCAGAATCATCTCTACGTTCGAATCTACAATTTTGAGTAAATTGTGAAAAATCTATGACCTGAACACTATTTTGCATACTATGTATAAAAAGAATTCCATATTTTTGTGATTTGGATTGGTTTTCAACCTCTAAAACCCACAATTTATGCCCTTGTGGGATGGGTAAATCACGTTCAGAAATTCGATGAACTCCTGCAAAAAGGAAGAAATGTCAATTTTGGAGTGTTTCATCATCACTACGCAATACATCATGCTTGACGTCCTTCAACTCGATCTCCTTTCTGTTCTTTTCAACGAAATCACCGAAGAAGAGAGATTTGAAGTAGGGAGATGCCACAGAGAGATACTGTAAGGGCTATAATTAATCAATCAATAATTCACTCATTCTCCGGTACTGGTCTTATTGAATCCCACAAGTGCAACGTGTTCAAATTTCAAGACCATTTCTAAAAAAAATACTGACTCCACTGTTCACATAGACCTTGTCCCTCAATGATCAACACTCTATCTGTCAGATCTGACGGAGCGGCGAAGTCGAATTTCGGAGTGTTTCTGAACGCATTTTATTTTAACATGTTTATCTCAAGTAGTTCTATGTAAAAAAGTGTACATCTTTTATTGCATGTGTTTGAGGTACTCGCCTTGTTCCCGAAATATTCTTGATGAGCAGTGTGCACTCCCCGCGCACATAATCGCCCTCCTCTTTGAATCCCTGCAAGATCAGGGTGAACGAGGGATTACGGTAAGCTACCGTATCCCACCTCCAGCGGATCGATAATTTTGTCCCACTCGGCCATGTCGACTGCGATCACATTGTTCTGATAGTCGAATTTCACCTCGCGCTAAATCGTTTATTTATATTTTGAAAGATTTTTCCATGTTAAATAAAATAGTGAATGTCTCACTTCCACCACGATGTTCTCCTTGCCCTTCTTATTGAGAATGACGAATTGGGCCCTGACATCGGCCGACCACAGGGAAGATTGGCTGCATCGGTCGCACGAAAGTCGCAGCTGCAGCACCTGCGGCTCATCCTCCGAAAGATCAGCCAAGTTGTCGAAGTATCGCACGTCCTCCTCGTACACCAACCGCATCTCGACGAGCCTACAAGACGAATCGATTTGGCCTACTTCCAGAGCCTTTCGTCATCACCATGCAATCACCAATCACCAATCGTCATCACCAAGTAATGGAAATGGATAACAATAATTGTCAACTGACCATGGAAGACCGCCCTCACTTGAAACACCAGCTATCCTCTTGCACAAGGCCGAAGGGTCGATGAGGAGACCGATCACAATCTCTTTACCTGACAGAGATCATAGATCAATCTAGTCTCATTTCGAGAAATCTTAGGAGAAAAATAGGACCAATGCTACGTGCAATAATATGAGTGCAATAATAAGAATGCTAATTGTTCGAGTAATTAAGAAAACATTCACCATTGATCTTAGAAGAGATAGATGACATTGCGACCAGTCGAGGAGGGAGAAAGTGGATGAAGTGAATGGAGGGAAGGAAAGAAGTGATTTTTGTTGAAATTGGGGAGACAAAGGATGATTTCACCTTGCAACGCGGGAGACAAAGACGTCCCTCTCCATGTGACATCTAATTTGAATATTTCCTTTCAGTGATTATGGTGGGAAATTTTATAATGAAAAATTTGGAAGGTTATTTCCCATTTTCCGATTAACTGAAGAGATGAGAGATGATATAATTGACAGCTGAAGAGATTATTATCATACAAATATTCAATGTAGAGTATGTAATTCAATTTCAGAAACTTTATCGGAAACAATACGCAGAACACATGAGCAAAGCAAAAATAAGTGAATCCTTCACCGATAAATACAGTAGGATGGCAGAGCAAAGATCATCGACTTGGAAGACCGTTGATCTGCCTGGTCATGAGAGGGGGCTTGAAAGGAATGTGCAGATTGGGGAACCGAAAAGGATGATTACGGTAATAGATGAGTCGGGTACGGTAGTCCATTGATTTGCTGATTATAATTTGATTGTTGTTCGCTTTACGTTGTGGCTCGAGGAGATGCGTTGTTGTCGTTTGTGGTAGAAGAATACTGAATATACAAAATATTATATAATATAAAAAAGTTATCTCAATCTTAGGTAATAATCTCACCTGAAGCAGCAAAGACTGAGATCAAAAAGGCTACTAGAAAGAGGAGAGAAGCGATACCGAGATAGTAATACGCCCAGCCATAGTGGTACTGTAATGAAGACGCATCAAGGAAGAAAGTAGTGATAGTTAAGTGCGCTTCCAATTTTATCTAACTTTTCTATGTCATCATCACTATGCAATAACTGACCGGTAGCATGAATCCCTTGTCGTTCTCTCCCAGTAGATCCGGTTGCTCGTTGTGGTACGTGTACACACCGAAGCCAGAAGCAGCACATATTGCTGCAGAAATGAGTATCATTGTATTATCATTAGCCAATCCCTAGATTCTACATAAAGCGATGGCAAATACTGCACTATTTAGAACAAACATATGAATGTCATCTTGCACTTTCCAGTCACATTTCAATGACCTTTTATTCTTCATGACTGCAATGCATACGGCTGCAGCTCATGTCAACACAAAACCATATATTGCATGGAAATCGGCCAAATCGAAGAAGACACATTCAAGATTGTTCGGTCAAAAACCATTTTTTTGATTGACTGTTTCCGGAAGATGGACGAGAATATTTCCTCCGTTGTTCTGCTTGGTCTATTCCATCTTTTCACATACACTTGAGTAGAATTTATATTTTTTGGAAAGCGTTTATAGTAGTGTTGTTAGATCGAAAAATTCTATTCGAGAGAACATAGGCTTACTCGTGAATAATGCATTGTTGTTCGCGAATATGATAATTCGATATAACAACACTAGTTTATAGTAAAAAAAGAGTATGCTTAATAGAATTGCGTGATACTTACTGGCAGCCAGCAGGAGTGTTGAGTGAGCAAGGGCGCATATCTCAGAGAAGAGAGTGCAGAGAGCAAAGCAGACTGAGGAGAGACCGAGACACAGAGAACACACCACGAGGATGAGAGTTGTCTTCTCGAATTCTGCAAGGATTATAGCATTTACTCAAATAGTGATTCATTTATGCTCACTAAATGAAGGAGCTTAAAAACATATGTTTTTTCGAAGGTAGTAAAATAAATATGAACATAATTGTGGCAGATAGGTCACATGATTCCATATTTCCCGGAAAGCCAGTGGTATCTCATTTTCACACATTAGCTCACTCCTATTCCCTTTCTAGATGTTTTACTAGGTGGGACGATGCTATGCGCTAATACGAAGATGCGAGCTCACCATACATGACTTCATTGCTGTTTTGTGATTGACCGGGGAAGGTGAGTCCGGGGCGGTAGACCTGGCCCTGATTATTGAATATATCAAGAACATTCAATATTTTGAGCATTTGGCTTCAGCTTACCGCCGATATGTTTACTTTGGTTTTTTCTTCTTCAACAAAAATCCGGTTACATCAAACTCTCACCTGATCGGGTGTCATCGATCGAAGATAACATGTCGATTGCACTGAAATTAACATGTACGTTCAAGATTTTCGCGTCATTAATCGCACGTCATTCATGCATTCAACCACATCTACGAGCCATTTTTTTGCCCAAGTTTGAATCCATTGCTGGAAAAATAGAATTCGGTAAACGAAAATACTTGGATTGACAGAGTGCATTTGATTCGTTTGCCCAGTTAGATAAGGCTCCCAGCAGTATCGGAAAAGGCCAAAGTACCTGCAAAATATTTATTTATAGTCATTAAAGGGATCCGGCATCGAAAAATAAGTTATTTTTATTTTAAAATTCAGAAAATTCTAAGAATAACTGTGAAAACCGCATATTTTTACGATTTTTTTATAAATTAATTATGAATTTTCAAAGATGGTAAAATTAAGGTATACGGTAGCTCTCGCATCCTCGGACTTACGCTGTTTAGCGGCTGTAGAATCTCAAAAGGGACGATGCCGTAATATTTTTGCGTTTCTTTCTACTGATTCGTTCTCACAGATACCCGCCATTGTCTAATCAATTGCAAAAACACTTATTTTCACTTTGCTAATGCCTTTTTTAAAGTTTTGCAGCCGCTAAACAGCGTATGTTTTGAGGATGCAGGAGCTACAGTACCTTTGAAACACGATTTTTTGAAAATTCATAATTAATTTATAAAAAATTGTAAAAATATGCGGTTTTCACAGTTATTCTTAGAATTTTCAGCTCTTTTGAATAAAAATAAAATTAAAAGAATATAAAATTATGATTTTTTGGCTGCAAACTCCCTTTAAGACATTTCACTCGCATAAAGATAAAATAAACACAGAACACGAATTCTTTTTAAAACGTCAACATCAAAAGAGCCACATGATTATCGAGATGGCATTTAAATTTAGATAGTTTGAAGTCCCTCGAGTATGAATCTCATTTTTCACGACCTGTGCAGGAGAAGGAGTTGAAGATACGAATATTGCGAGATATTAAACAAAATCATGTCGTAATGCCAGATCAACTAAAAGCACACCACCACTGCTCAAAATGATTTTACGATTGGAGTGAAACTCACTTCTTTCCATTTAGATACGGAACGTCGACGGTGCGGAATGAGACGGAGAAGAGACAAGCAACCTGAATATTTTAGATCCATTATTATAGATTATATAGGCAGCCATCAGAGGCATTTGCTAGATTGATCACTGCTGAAGGGAAATAACCAAATTTCTTTTTTTTCCAAACGAAAATGTGAATAAATTGAATTGTGATATTTGATCTTATGTTGCGTTAACAATAATCGAAAGATGAAAAACAGCATCCTGTTCAACTCTCACATGAAACATCCTAGAAAATTGACAATGTTCTTCAAATGTCGTCAAATTAAAATAAACTCACAATCAGACAGATTCCAACAGCAGCAATGAGACACGAGATGGCGAGAAGGACGAATCGAGATCGGGCCAGGGCCGACATCTAAAATTAAAATAAAATAACAATTTTAATAAAATAAAATCGCGCGAAATTGCGGAATCGAGAGAAATGCAGAATTCAATATAGAATTTTCTCGGATTTTTTCCGAAATAGAATCGTTAT